>ML677334.1:70351711-70710513 GCA_007922305.1 Dermatemys mawii
TGAGAAAATGTGGTGGTTTAAAAGGCCCCTTTGGAACCAGGCGGGAGTCTCCAGCGTCGGACCCTTTTTCCATTGCACCACCTTTCCTCTTCCGGGTGGGAATGAGGGCTGGGGTCCCAGCAGCATGCAGCGCGTGCTTGAGAGAATCCCGGGTCCCTTGTGGGTCAGTGGGAGAAATTTTTCTTTTCAGTTAATTTGGTTTGGGGTTATTTTTGTCCTCCTGGTATGTGGTCTTAACTGCAATGTCTGCTTGACGTATTACATTTTTATGTCTCATATTTAGAGTGAAGAGAGTTGAAGAGCAGCAAGAATCTTTAGTCATTTTTCTGACAGGTTTTCTATCAAAATGTATTGAATTTCTAATTGTAGGAGGGAAACTGAGTCCGAATTAAACTGAAGGGTTTCATCTCGGGAGGGGTGTAACAACTTATGTACAAGAGCACCTCTTTACATGAATTAATGTTCCTCTTCTTTAAAGTTATCATACAGTGACAGTGTCTCACAATACAACCACTGAAACATATCATTGTAATTTGGAACACAGATATGAGAAGTATAATTAATGCACTGAGCAAATCAGAAGTATTTTACAGAGTGTAAACTCTATATACTTGCTCATAATTCTTATACCTGTTTAATAAATATGGACTTACAAATGAGAGACAGCTTCCTGCTGTGTATCATTGTGTGTTCAGTGCAGACTTTGTGACCTTGCTTTGAGCTGGTACCTGGCCTCTCAGTTTCACAAAAGCTAGAATCAGAGTTGATTAAATGGTGATCAAGAATGGTCACAGGAACACTGCATTGCAATATTAATCTGAATTTCATTTTGTTGAGTAGGCAAGGAGCTATATCTAGAGCTAATTTCTGTGGACTGGATCATTCCCTCTTGTATCTGTGAGTGGAAGAGACTCAGGCCATGTCTATACGTACAGTGATGCAGTGGTATAGCTGTGTTGGTACAGTTAGGGTATGTCTACACTGTCAGAGCTACAGCACCACTCAGAGTATGTTGAAGGGAAATCACCGTTGTGTATGCACACTGTCAGGTGCCTGCACAACAGCATGTTCACACTTGCGGCACTTGCAGCAGTATTAGGAGCGATACACCACTTTGGGTAGCTTCCCATAGAGTATCTCTTCCTCTTCTGCCATTAAGAATTCTGAGAAGGTGGAGGGGATCATGGGGCATTTTGGGTCCTGTCCCAATGCCCCGTTATGCATTGTTTCACATCCCAGCAATCCCTGTGCTTTCGTCCAGATTTGGCACCATCTTTCCATAGTTTGTGTACTGCATGCTCTGCCTCTTCAGTCTGCAGGAATGGATCCCGCATTGTTGACCAGTATGCTGCTTGCTCTGACTAACACGTCACAAGTGGCAGTGGAGTTACTCCTTAAACCACAAAGGCAAGAGGAGTGTGACAAAAATCTCACCAAGCATACTAGCAATGACACGAGATTGCTTGTGGCATTCACAGAGGTGCTGACCACAGTGGAACACTGCTTTTAGGCTGGGGAAACAAGCACTGAGTGGTGGGATCACATTGTCATGCACATCTGGGATGATGAGCAGTGGCTGCAGAACTTTCTGATGAGAAAAGCCACATTCATGGGACTATGTGATGAGCTCACCCCAGCACTGTGGCACAAGGACATGAGAATGAGAGGTGCCCTGCCATTGGAGAAGTACTTGGCAGTTGCAGTGTGGAAGCTGGCTCCTCCAGACTGCTACTGATCAGTCACTAACCAGTTTGGAGTGGGAAAGTTGATTGTTGGACTTGTGTTGACGGAAGTGTGCAGGGCCATTAATCACATCCTGCTCCAAAAGACCATGACTCTGGCCAACAAGCGTGACATTGTGGATGGCTTTGCACAAATGGGCTTCTCTAACTGTGAGGGACAATAGATGGCATATTCCATATTCCAATTCTGGCACGAAACCACCTAGCCATTCAGTACATTAATCAGATGGGGTATTTCTCTATGGTCCTCCAGGTGCTTGTGGATCACCATGGGCATTTCACGGACTTTAACTCAGCCTGGTCTGGAAAGATGCATGATGCACACATCTTTCAGAACACTGGCCTGTTCAGGAAGCTGCAAGCAGGAACTTTCTTCCCAGACCAGATGATCACATGGGGGAAATAAAATGCCCATTGTGATCCTGAGAGACTCTGCCTACCCCTTAATTCTGTGGCTTATGAAACCATACACCAGGAAACTTGACAACAGCTAGGAAAGGTTCAACAACAGGCTGAGCAAGGGTCGAATGACTGTTGAGTGTGCTTTTGGCTATTTAAAGGCCCACTGGCGCTGCCTATATGGGAGGCTGGACCTGGCCGATGACAATATTCCTATGCTTATAGCCGCATGCTGTACGCTCCATAAGATTTGTGAAGAGAAGGATGAAAGCTTCACTCAGGGCTGGGCTGCTGAGGCTCAGCACCTGGAGGCTGACTTTGAACAGCCAGAGACCGGGGCTATTAAGAGGGGTGCAGCACAGAGCCATAAGGCTCAGGGATGCCTTGAGGCAGCAATTTGAAGCTGAAAGCCACTAATATTTGTTGCTATGCTCGCAAGTGCAGTGCTTGGATGCTGGGAGATGATTGTGATTGGTGCAGATGATGCACTATGAAGGTTTAAGAAAATTGCCTGTTGCTTTATAGGGTCTATTTGCTTTCAATTAATGAAAAAAAGATTGTTTTCAAACCAACACAATTCTTTTATTAAAAAACAACCAGTGGAGAGACACAAACAAAAAAACACATCAGCACTGAGGGGGATGGGGCAAGAGAAGGTCTCAGGTGGAGGGGTCCCAGGACGATTAAAGATCTGTGTATGTCCAGGTATCATATGCAATCTTATCCTTTGGAGTACAGGGCAGCAGGTACTGTACTTCAGCAGGGCTAAACTGCAAAGCGACGGGTGTTGAGTGCAATGGGTACTGGGAGTCTGCCGTGCTGGACTGTAATGGGGGAGGAGTGGAATGCTGCAAGTACAGACTGGCACCAGGAGGTTGATAAGAGTGTATTGGCAGTGTCTGGAGGGTGCATGGGAAAGAGTTTTGTGACAGCGTCTGCAGGGGAGGGCAGGTGAAGAGCTGCTCGGTTTGCAGTGCTAGCAGCCCCTGGAGTGTGTCCCCTTGGCGCTTTATAACATTTAAGAGACACTCTATGGCTTCGTTCTAGCGCGCCACTTTCTCCTTTTTTGGCCCCTCTTCTCGCTGTCCTGCCACTCCTTCAGTTCTTGTCTTTTGGCCGCAGAGTGCATCATGACCTTACACAGCAAGTCCTCCTCAGTTTTTCGTGGCTGCTTTCTAATTCTGCGCAGCCATTCAGCCAGCAATAACAAAGAGGGAGGCTCGCTCCCAAGGTCATATCTCTGAAGCCAGAATGCAATATTTTACAGAAGCAATATCGTCTGCAACACAGAGACCACTGATTCAGTGATTTAAAACACAGCCAGTACAAACGCTCCCCGCGTTATGCAAACGTTTCGTGCTGGAACGCCTTGCGTAACTCGGGATTTTGCATAAGTTGGAGACATATCTCCAGTCATTACACACACAAAAAACAATCACCACCTCTATTTCTAGCTTATGGAACTTTTCCGGAAGCTCGAAATTGTGTAACTTGGATTTGTGTAACTTGCAGAGCATCTGTATTCACACACTTATCATTAACTGGCTGACCTCAGGCAAGCACACTTGAGACACAAGACCCACCAAATGGGGAGGAGCCGCAGGGGCAGGGGAAATCAGTGTTCTAGAACCGTACTGTACTCTGGGTATGTGGCTCTTGAGGAGAGCCAACACTGTATGGGGCAGCCTTATAATCATTCCTGTCCCCACATTTTCCACAGGCTGTGTTCATTGTGGAAGATATCTTGCTACTGAGGGTGAGCAAGGAATCAAAGGAGGGTCTTCTCCAAGACTGCGGCTTCTGCTGTGGCCCTTATGCAGCTCAGCTATGTGACAGCAGAGTGACACAGGAAAGTTACCCCTAATGGGGCAAGAAACAAAGCAGCTCTGCCAAAGAACCTGTGGCAGCGGATTGCCCAAGATCTCCATGAGAGTTTTCTGGAGATCTCTGAGGCAGATTCCCATGAAGTGAGGGAATTAATCAGCACCCTGTTCCACCGCTCAGACTAGGCATGTGGTGGTAAGCGCATCATGCAGACTCAAGCCTGCTTTCTGCTACCTCCCTGCCACCAACAACTTGCTTCACTGATTCCCAAAATCAATGCCATTTATCAGGGGCCTCCTCTCCTATTTGCGCTTTGCCAAGATCCGAGAGCTGTGACTAGCTAGCCTCCGGGGTAGAGAAGAGCTCCTGGCTGCATGCATCTCTGACCTCCAAGATGTCCTGCCTCTGGGTCCCTCTTCTCCTCCACATCCTCATCCAAGATTTCCTCCTCCTGGCTTGATTCACTCTTGACTGGCACGCAAGCTACCAAAGTATCCACAGAGGCCTTCGCAATGGCGGTGGTGTTGCCACCGAGGATCACATCCAGCTCTTTGTAGAACGGGCAGCTTGTGGGCACAGCACCAGAGCATCGCTTTGTCTTCTGTGCCTTGTGGTAGGCGATCCACCGCTTCTTCACTTTGACCCTGCACTGCAGTGTGTCCCGGTCATGGCCCCTTTCTGTCATGCATCATGAAATCTGTCCATAGGTATCATAATTCCTATGGCTGTAGCGCAGGTAGGACTGGACAGCCTCCTCTCCCCAAATGCTGATGAAGTCCAGCAGCTCGGCATTGCTCCAAGCTAGGGTGACCAGACAGCAAGTATAAAAAATCAGGACAGGGGGTTGGGAGTAATAGGAACCTATAGAAGAAAAAGCCCCCAAAATCCAGACAGTCCCTATAAAATCGGGAAATCTGGTCACCCTACTCCAAGCAGGTGATCACCTGGTGTATGGAGCAGGCATGACCACCTGGGAAGATGTGCTGAAATCACTGCACGCGTCACCGAGCAAATTGGAAGGGGACTTTTAAAATTCCCAAGGAATTTACAGTGTCGGGATGATGGTTGGTCACCTGAGGTTAGGGCAGTAGAGTTCAAACCAATGACCAGAGAGACAAGAACAGGCATTGTGTGACACCTCCCAGAGGCCAATCAAAGCACTGTACTTGACCAGGGTGTCTACACTGGCACTGCAGTGCTGTACCCCCCATGCAGAAAACTGTACACCACTTGTAGGGGTGTTTTTTTACAGCGCTGTTTCTACACACTAAGTGGCTTGTATCACGTTACTGAAATTATCTGGGATCATATAAATCATTGGTGCAACCAAGATCCTGTAGGGACACCAAATATTATGTAAAGGGGGTCATATAAAGTGTCTAAGACCAGGTTATGGTTTGCTGATTATGATTATGCTATCAGTATGTGTGTATCAATTTTGTAGTTGAAGTTATGAATATTGGCTCTGTACTGTCTGTCTTTCCAAATATTGTGCTATGCTGTTGGGGACATTCCAGACCACTTGGCGTCAGCTTTCTTTTATTGGGGTGTTGGTTTTCATAACCATTTGCCCCAGGACAGGTGGCTGCTGGTGGTGATACTGGAAAACTGGAGTGTCTAAGGGAAGTGCTTGTGTGACTTGTGGCTAGCCAGTGGGGCGAAACAAAAGTCTTTTCTGTTTGGCTGGTTTGGTTTGCCTTAGAGGTGGAGAAACCCCAGCTTTGGACTGCAAATGTCCAGTTTGAAGGAATTTGTCCTGACTTGGCTCTCTTAGTTGGATCCCACCAGGAACAGCACCATCACAGCTTGGCAGTGTGTACACCTTGGGAGTTACAGTGCAGAAAGCTGCTTTCCTGTGCAGAAACTTGCCAGTGTAGACAAGGCCTTAGTGAAGACACTTCATGCTGACAGGAGAGAGCTTGTTCATCAAAATAAAAAACCCACCTCGGTGAGTGGCAGAAGCTACATTGGTGAGAGAAACTCTCTTGCCAACACAGCTCTGTGCACACAAGCCCTTTTGTCAATGTAACTTATGTTTATCGGGGGGTGGAATATTCACACTCCCTGAGCGACATAAGTTTTGCAAGATAGGCTGCTGTGTAGACATTGTCTTAGATCCAGTTGGTCCCCAGTACATGGGCATAGAAGTGGTGGAGTATCACTTCCATGTCATCGTCCCTACTTGCTAGGCCTCTTTGGGGCGTCTCTGTGGGAGCCCCATGGCATTGGCCCTGCATTTTTTCAAAGCAGTTGAGAATGTTGCTACTAGCTAAGGAGTAAAAAATTTAAAATAGCTATTTAATGGTGAATAAATGATGGAGACATTGTATAAATAAAGACTTAGGCTTTGTCTTCACTGACTTAAAGGTGTTTCTTCACTGACTCAAAAATGTGGTCGTTATCTTGCTGCAAAATCCAAAGTGGAGACACAGCGTTTATAGTGTTTACTGTGAGGTAGGTAGGTGACATCAGTGCTATACACCTACGTGGGTTGGCCTGGCCTAGATTATCTCATGGAGTGCTTTCTTTACACTATGTTTTTGCAGCAGGATAGCTAATGGATGTTAATTATCCTGTGCAAAAAACATACCTTTTTTTGTCCATGAAGATGCAGCCTTAGAGGCAGCTGCTTCTGCCATAGATAGTAATAGGGCAGAATTTACAAGAGTGACATTGAGAAATGTTGTATAATGTAACTTCAAGATAAGAAGTTGTAAAATAAGAGAATTCTCTGAACTTGAAACCCATGATATCATAATAGCATTGAAACCCAAACCTAGATACCACACAACCTCAACCTACTCCATCAAATCTCTCTAAGCTCACTGCATTCTGTTAGTCTTCCACGGGTGACTTCCTCCCCAGCTTTCACTCCACAGGCCTCAATTTTTAACAGATTATAATATAGAGGCTCTTACAGCTATTTCAGTGATATCAAGCATATCTTATTCCACTGCAACAAGGCGTTTTTTCGATAGTTTCTGCTTGGGTTCAATAATACACATAACATTCCTTGGGTAAGGTACTCTAAAAAAAAATCTATTTATTTAGTGCTTTAGCTTGTAAGCCCCCAGTTGGGATCGAGGTTTGGTAAAGCTAGGTGCAACAATGCTGGTTCTGGTGGGACCCAACTGTGAGTGCCAATTCAAGACAAATTGCTTCAAACAGGGCAGTTACAACCCAAGGCTGGGGGTTTTCTACCTTTAAGGCAAACCAAACCAGCCAGACAGGAAGGACTTTGGTTTTACCCCACTGGCTAACCACAAGTCACACAAGCAATTCCCTTAGACACTCTAGTTTCCCAGTATTACTACCAGTGACACTCGTTATGGGGACAGATGGTTATGAAAACCAATACCCCAGTAAAAGAAAAAATGTTCTCTTGATCCCAAAAGACCAAGCCCCAGACTCAGGTCAACATACAAATCAGATCTTACCCACAAATCACACTATTGCCAACCCTTTAGAATCTAAAGGTTTATTCATAAAAGGAAAAAGATGTAGATGAGAGCTAGAGTTGGTTAAATGGAATCAATTATATACAGTAATGGCAACGTTCTTGGTTCAAGCTTGTAGCAGTGATAGAATAAACTGCAAGTTCAAATCAGGTCTCTGGATTACATCCACAGCTGGGATAGGTCATTCATTCCTTTGTTTAGAGAGCTTCAGTTTGTAGCAAAGTCCCTCCAGAGGTATGAAACAGGATTGAAGACAAGATGGAGGAGCTGCAGCAGCTTTTTATAGTCTCTTGCCACCTGGTCTCTGCTTTCTTTGTCCCAAAGACAAGCTGTCCATTACATGGCATGGAAAAACCTCAGAGTTCTGTCCATAGGCATGTCCCTGAATGCCTTGCTGAGTCACAAGGTGTATCTGCCTCCTCTCAATGAGTCAGTTGTATAGCTAATGGTTCTTAATGGGCCATTAAGCAGGCTAGGCAGAGCTGACACCAACTTGTCTGGGGTGTCACCCAGAATTATAGCACAAGTTTGAAATACAGACAGTAAAGAGCCAATACTTATAACTTTAAATACAAAAAACGATACATGCATATAGATAGCATAATCATAACTTGCAAACCATAACCTGATCTTAGACACCTTATCTGACCCCCTTTATATAAGATTTGCTGCAACTACAGGACCTTGGTTGCAACAATGATCTATAAGGTCCCAGTTCATGTCAATAACATCACACTAGGCTCTGCACAAACACATGGAAAAACACGGTCCACGGCTTGAAGACAAGGTAGGACAAGGGTAACAATATTAAGATCATGTGGTTACATTGGCTAGTTATATGCACAGCTGGATGGGTCTGAATCATATGATTCTTTCCTTAATAAACTAACTTAAATCAGCCCTCAAAGACAGCTGCTCAGTGTATTCATCACTGCTAGATCAATTTCTTGTAGATGTCACAGCAGAAATGAGTCTTGAAGAGGATTTGGAGGGTAGAGGGACTGGTTTTCTGGATTAAATTGGGGTGAGTAGTTGATGCACAACAGGTGGTATAGAATGAAGCCTGGAGATGTTTAAAGGAGAAAAACACAAATGGATTTTCAAGAGTGGCATCATTGGTGGGCTGAGGCAGGGGATGGGGAGCAGATCCTCTTTATTGGTGGGCTGGGTAGTTAGAGGAATAGTTCTTTAGTTTTTGAGGAGCACAGTTCTATCCTGACTGCTGGTGGTCTTCCCTAGCTGGTGTCAGGGGCTGGGTTTCCTCTAGGTGCTGGTGGGAGTCAAGGGAGAGGTAGTGAGACTCCAGGCTCCTTCTCAGTAGAGGTTCTTCAGAATCTAGGCTCAAACTGGTCCCGTTGGCACTGAGGGAGAGGGGTGGGTTGCCAGACTGTCACTTAGTGCAGCAGAAGGTTGGCTCTGCCTGTACTCTGCCTATTCTGCTCCTGCAGCAGGTAACAGGGATGGGTTGGTTGTGGGGACGAGGTGGTACATCTTCCATGTGTCCCTTGCAGCATCTGCTACAACCACTGCAATAGCAGTCACACATGCAGTGTGAAGGCTGCAAGTGGGTAGTCCCAGACTTAGAAGGCAGAACATTTTAACAGCAAAACTGACCTTAGTATATATGAGTGGGCTTGTGAAAGTTTTTTGCCATCTCCTCTCTGCTACAATGTAACTGAGTCATGCCCACCATTATCAGATCATTGCATACAGGGCCAGCCTGCAGTTTTAAAGGAGGATTAGCTAAGTGGTTTTTTTGGCCTACATTTCAAATGTAACTGATTTATTTAATCTAAAAATGTGGTTAGGGAGGCATCTGTAGGTTCCCTCAGACTCCTGCTGCAGAAGTAGAGCCCTTCTTGTCATCACAGCTGAGATTTTCCTTACCATCAAAGAGGCTCCTGTGAGCCACTTCTGCCTCATCAGTGAGTTTCTACTAAAATCATTCCACCCCCACTCTTCTGCAGCTTATTGGCAGCATTAATGTTTCTACACAGAACACCTTTTCCTCCCTCTCAGTCTTGGCTGTTTAGAGATTATAGCCATCTATATTGACATTCCACCAAATCCCAGTTACTCCCACTGCATCATAGTCTCCATCATTTAGTAGCCCTTCCAGTTTGGCTTGCTTGTTTATGTGCAGTTGTGTATAAACATTTTAGTACATCGATAATTATATTATTTAGCTTTTGTCTCAGAAGATCATCTTCTGCTTTACTTCATATGCTAGACGTACATGCCTAGTCATTTGAGTAAAGCAAAAGCTCCCTTTCTCCCCTTTCCCTAGGAGTTTAAAGGTTGCCTGAGGTGGCAGAGAGGGATGCAGAAGAGACAAGCTGGTTGAGGGCTGGGGGAGAGAGAATGAGGAGTTCAAATTTCCACAGACACTAACAGTCATCTCTAATTGCCCCGGGAGGGGAGGGAGAGAGATGCATCTGTTGCTAGAAACTCCCCTCTCTACTGTCCTCTGCCCGGTGCCAAAACTCCCAGCTGTCCCCAATTCAGCTGCCAAAACAACTTCCCCCTGACAACTCTTAGGGTCTTGTCTGCACAAGAAAGTTGCACCAGTTTCATTAAAGGTGTGATCTGAAACTGGTTCAGTCAAACTAGTGCAACTTTCTTGGGTAGACAAGATCTCTGATATATTATTCATTTTGGGTGAAATCCTGAACACATTGACTTTACCTTGAAAATCAACAGAAGACTAAAATAAATTGAATTTAATATGATTCTCTTACTTTGCATACAAAGTGTATTACTCATTTTCATAAGTATGTCAGCAAAAACCTCCATTTTTTAAAATTCACCAGAATCTGCTGCAGAGTTTCCAGACTGCTGCATTGATGTTGCATAAAAACTAGATGTCTTATTATTGAATTTAGGTCCATCTTATCCCAGAGTACACTGGGTTTGTTAATAGCACTTAGCACTTGTATAGTACTTTTCCTATTCAAAACACTTCATGAACATTAACTATTGTAAACAAGAAGACCATCCATAAGGTACTTTACTGATCAATTATTGTGTATTGCACTAATTATTCTTATAGTCAAATAATACTGAAGATAATATGTTAATTGCATGTACAGTATGTAAGCAGACAGTGCAATTCCTTACAGTATGTGTGGGGACTGGGCTTACAGTTGTAGATGGAATATGTATTGTTTGTACAGTTGTGTGATAAATTATTGGCAAATAGAAGCACAGATGGCTTTGCCCTAAGATCAGGCATCACATGCCAGAAATTATCTGGGAAATTGTCATTTAAAAATAACTCTAGAACAAGTGCCAAGTTCTGAAGGATCCATGCGTCTAATAAACAGATGTAAACACAGCAGTGTCCAAAGCTTAAATATATTTGGATTATACTATGGATCTGGAAAACATGCACAATTATCACTTATCCTCTGCCAGTAAAAATGAAATCTCTTCATATATCTTTTGTTCTTTTAATCAGGAACTGAAATTCTTTAATTGCTATGGAATGAATGGACCAAATAGTCACTCTAAATTAAGTTATAGTTATCTAAGGAAGTTCAAGCAATTATAAAGTCAGGAGAATTTTTGTACTAGTTTTTTAAAGTTATTACACTTTTAGGGCCTAACTATTTAGGGGCTGACTCACAGCTCTTATGGACTTCCATTAGATTTGTGAGTACTCAGTGCTACTGAAATTCAGTGCTACTGAAATTAATACTTCTAAGTCAAATTATTCCAAATATCATTGCAGGTTATTTAAGTTTTTGTAACTTTTCAGTTTATTAAAATTGTATTTATTACATACTCAAATTAAACAACTAGTGTTACATTACAATTCCTGATAATAGTCTTTGGCTTCACTAGAAAGTGACATCAGACTATTCAGGGCCCTATAATTTTCACTTTGGTGCAGAGATAAGAATGAACTAGATTGCATTCACTGTGCAGTTAACACTTATGCTTCTCCAAGGGGGTGAGTGCTGCCATGTGTCAGTGACAACTGTCAACTCTTCTCCCCTTCCTCCGCCTCCTCCTCGCTCTGAGACAGGAATGTTGATCTCTCATCTCTGTAATCCATCACCTGTCTGAATTTGTCCTTGTGTGTCACTTGCATATATGGACAAGTTAGAATGGCAACTTGTGACGTTGTGCTGCTAAAAACAGCTCCAGCTCCCTTCAGCACTTTGTTTTAACAATGTCCTCCAGTGAAAGAAATTCAAAGGACATTTGATCACACAAGCCGTGGAATTATTTCAAGGAAACTCACTCGGAAGCTGATCAACAGTACCCTTTTATTCTGGACATATGCACCTTGGAACAGCTAGGAGATGAGCACTTCTCTGAATTACAAGTCCTTTTCCAAAGAGCAGCAAACCATGGATAACCTGGAGAAACAACTTATTTGCCCCATCTGTTTAGAGATGTTTACTAAACCTGTGGTCATCCTTCCCTGTCAGCATAACCTGTGTAGAAAATGTGCCAGCGATATTTTCCAGGTAGGTTCATTTCAGTATGAAGATCTCCAGGTATAAATATCATTTCCCCAAGGCAAAAGGGAGGGGAGAATTTACATGATCCGTTTATTTGCTCTTAAGAATTTGCAAGTTTTTCAAAAAGGCATAAATAGAAGCTACTTAAACAGGAAAAGTCTCTGTTTGGCTCTTTCTGCCTGGAGATCTGTGGGGGAAGGTCCTCTGCGGCTGTGAGTTGTCATATGGTGGTATCCATATATAGAGATAACTTATACCAGCAGAGGATCTTCCCCCTTGTCTTTTATATTTTGACCCATTTTTTGCATTTATTTTTATTCAGACCTATTTTTTTATTTCAAGTATTTAGAGCCAGGAAGGCTCTATCAGAGGCCGGGCCACCTGGTGTTGGGGACTGGGTAACCGGGACAGTTTTCCTTCAGTCCCCAAAATGATGGAGAGGTGCTGGGCTGAATCTGAGTCAGAGCACTGTGACCTGGTGCCCTGGGTGGCAGTGCCACTCAGGTTCGGTGCCTGCCATCGATAGTGCCAGGAACCACTTGCCCAGCTGGCTAGGTCCAAATGCCACCACTACCACCGGGCTCATTGCACCGAGCCCAAAGGAATTGACCAGGCCTGGAGCCCGAAGTAGGAACAAGATCAAGGACACTGCTCCAGAGCTCAGGGAGGGGTGGGATTTGGAGCAGCCCCCTGGCTGGATGCAAGGCAGACCCCAAACAAAGCTGGGCCTTCTATGGTCCCATCTCACCCCATCTCCTTAAACTCTTTCATCTCCATAATAATTTTTTTGGAAGGATGGGGGAGAGACTTCACTTTCAGAATTTTCCCAGGGCCCCCCAGACTCTGTGCAGCCCAGAAAAATGTTTAAAAGTACAGTATTTAATTTCAAATTCATGTTTGTTCTAGCACTGTAGAATGGTATGTTTATCTCTAGCACAGATTGTTGCAATATTATTAGCTGGCAGGTGCTAAGTGAAGTGTTGTTGGGCCATAACTTTCATCTGGGGATTTTTAGATCAGTGGAGAGTCCTGCTTTAAGGGCCGGATCCAAAGATCCTTGGAGTCCTGAGAGTGTTTTCTCTGACATCAGCGGGCTTTGAGTTAGGTCTGAAATAGGTGTCTGATATGTGCCTTGAGTTGTGAAAATTAAGGTCATTATTAGAATAACCACAGTGTTAAAAAAAAAAGCTATACATTGCCTTATTCACCTGTAATTTTACTGCTTGGCAAGAACAGGCCTCTAACCCATATCTGCCAACCAGAGGAGGCACCACTATGGCATCAGGTGGTCGATTTCGCTGTCCCTCCTGCAGACATGAAGTGGTTCTGGACAGACATGGTGTGTATGGACTTCAAAGAAACCTATTAGTGGAAAATATCATTGATATATACAAGCAGGAGTCCACCAGGTAACATACTAATTTGTATCCTTAAAAGAATATTTACAATACAAGATGATGCAGCTTATGACATTTCTTTCTTTGCTTTGCTTTGTGAGTTGTTAGGTTCTGTTTATTTTCTTTTATCTTTTGGAGATGGTGGAGGTTTACTGTACTTTGAGACTGGAATGATATCACACATGCCTCTGTCTTTATTGTGGAATGACATCAGTCCTGACTTATTATTCTCTATCACTTGACAGAATGCAACGTTAAAACAGGTGCTGATTTTTTGCTTCCCACATATGGAGTCTGATTCTACAGTCCTGATTCACATGTGTGATCCTTAGTCATGCAAGCAGAGTCCTTAAAGTCTTTCAAATGTGAAGTTAGTCACATGAGTAAGGAATGAAGGGTCTCGCCCATTTACTCGGTCTTACAAAATTTTCAAAACTTGCATGTTTCGCAATTTGTTTTCATTCTATGTATTCCTGTCTTTAAAAGGGGCGAGTACTTGTTAGGAAGCCCTGAGGGACAAATAGAGTGAGAATAAATATATCTGAATTATACTCAGAAGCCATCCTGCATCAGAATACTGAATCATTAAGCTTGGGATGTGAACTCATGAAATCAAGTCTTATTTAGTCCTCAGTTTCTGTACAGAAGAGAATGAAAATGTTAAAAATAACAGTTCATGACAACACAGTGTAGCTGTGCATAGGAAAACCAAAATCCTGGAGGGGAAGCATGAGTTAATCCTAAAAAGTAAGATTAATATTAAGTCACTCACAACTACTGGATATATAACTGAGCCAGTAGTAGAACATCACCATTTTCTTTCTTTCCAAGTGATAAGCAGGATAGGTGCTCACACATCACTGATCATATTTCCGTTTACATCACAGAGAAGAAAAACTAAATAGCAAATCCAGTCCTACAGTCTTGCTCAAGCCAATAATCCTTATAGACTCAAGCAGACTTCAGTGTGAGTGAGGGCTGCTTGCAGCACTGTTTTTACGCTGAAGGCTGCCTTTTAGAGGCAGGCTGGTTGGTTATTGATTTCCCTCATTAATTACCATCTTACAAGACTTTTTGTCAATGAGACCGTGTAGGGTAGTTTCAGTAGAAAATCACAAATCGACCACAAAGAATGCCAACAACATATCCACTGAGTTAGTGGAAACTGTCATATATTTACTTTATGTATCAAACTGTGCCAGCCCCCGGGGTGGTGTACAAGGGGAGGAAAGGTAAAGAGACTCACAGTTGCAGTTGTAGTACTCCCTTCTGCTCAAAAACTGCTCTTGGATAGCAAATCTAACTACACCAAATGAGGCAGGAAGACAGAGGAAGGAGCAGGGTCATGGCCTTGCATCCTCTTCTCCCAGCACAGACTGTTAACTCTCAAGGTAGGCTGCACTGTCAACAGGGCTGGCTCCAGGCACCAGCAAAAAAAGCACGTGCCTGGGGCGGCACATCTTAAGGGGCGGCATTCCGGCCAATCTTGGGGCAGCACATTCTGGCCACTCCTCCCCACCCCCATTTTTTTTCTGGTTTGGCTTCTGCCTCCCTTTTTTTTTTTTTTTTTTTTTTGCATCCGATGAAGTGGGTATTAGCCCGTGAAAGCTTATGCGCTAATACTTTAGTTAGTCTTTAAGGTGCCACAGGACTCTTTGTCACTTCTATAATAAGTGTGTGTCTCTCATAACACTAGATGCTAGATCAGTTTAGCTACCAACAGCTTCTTCAATAGGTTTATGGTTAATCTTTTACTACTAAAACTGTGCTAACATTTTCCTACTGACTAATATTTAAATTTTCATTTCAGGAGAATCTGACTTCTGTTACACCAATGTAAATCCAGATGATCTACTTTGACATCAGTGGAATGACTTAGGATTTACGATAATTAGTGTAACTCTAAGGACATAAGTGAAGGTTAAAAATACCTTCATATATTAAAAATAACCTTCCAGAGAAAATAACAGAGACAACATACAACATAAGAGATCAGGATGTGGCCCAAGGGGCTCTCATAAAAGTCTCTCTTTCAGGGAAGAGGCTTGTAAATTAACAGCGTATCAGTTTGTCTCCAGTTTGCTATGCTAGTTTTGAGGGCCTCATTGGTCCAGAGATTTCTGCCTTGGTTTCTTTGAACTCCTTATGATACCTTTTGAAGATTGGCTCCTTCTGACAGACGATCCCTCAGGTCATCAGTGGGTCTACTTGATATCTTTACCTTTTGACCCTCCTGGTCTGTCTGACATGTTATTGGTCATGACTTCAATGACGGATAACTGATGGTTTCTAGTCTCGCAAATATTTTCAGAAAGTGCAGACATTTCCGTCGTCTTGCCATTTCGAGGTTTGCTGCCATCCACCAGGGTGTGCAGAAACGCCTGCTGCTGCCCCATGGTATGAATAGGGAGTTGGGTGTTTTGGAATCATCTGCACACAATTTAAAGCCTCCTTTACAAAGTATGTGTTATGCAACTGCCTGGTAGAAAATTTATCCTAATAATACAGAATATTTCTAGAAATCTTATGACTTCATCTGAATATTACTGTGTATCCTGTTATATTGCAGAGCATAGATTTTGCTTACTGTATGAACAGTCCATTTTTAGGTTTTGACGGACAGGTCTGAGTTCTTCTGGATCCTGCTACCCACTCAGCAGGGTGTATCTTCTTTATTTTTCCCCTATGAATGTATTTGGCGGTGCCTCCACCTTCCTCGCTCCTTCCTGGAAGGGTCACCAGGCAGCTTGGGAGAAAAATTCTAACCACAGGATAACCCCCACTTACTTGTCAGATAGTTGGAGACTCCCAAGAAATAACACAAACAAATACAATATATCCAACACAGTAATTATATTAAACAGGAGACAAATATAACACAACAGGGTAAAACACTATTCTTAGGATGACCGGTGCCCACACTGATAACAACTGTGACTTTCCCCGGTCACGTGACCTGATGTAGCAAATGTAAGATTAGTGCCCCACTGATACTCGTACTTTGTTGGGGACCTTGATGACCTATGACCACGATACCTTCTCTGCACTGGTGTAGCAGTGTGGCTGACTGGGTTCAGTACAGCCCAAAGGACTCACAAGTGGGAGGAGGTGATAAATCCCTCCACAGGTTTAATATGCAGCAGGTTACAAAATCCCCAAACCGTTCCTCCCTGGCTTGAGGACACAGTTCAGGGAGTAGGGGATCCCCAAAACAATTTCCCTGACTGACTAACTAAAAGATGATGCACTCACAAACTCTGTGAATAATCCTCAAGTTCACAGACAACTCTGGACTCCTCCATCTCTGCAGAGGGGCTGCTCTCTGCTGGCAAGGATCCTCTTGAGGCAGGAGGCAGGATGCTTCTGCTCCCAGGATTTCCCCTCACCACAAAGGGAGTGCAGGGCTCAAGGTGCAGATAACACAACTGTACTAAAATCCAGACTGTAGTCTCCTAGTCCAGCATCCAGACACACTCCCAGCAGGCAGCAGCCCTGGACTAGCAGCCAGAGCAGAGCTGACCATGTGGTGACTGGTCTCACCTAGGGAGCTGGAGGGCTAACAGCCTGGCTGGGGAAGTTTCCCAGCAAAACTCTACCAGCTGGGAGTCATTGGTGGAGAGGGAAAAATCCAGCTGAGAGATCTTGATTTCAGGTCCCTAGAGGCCAGTTCTCAGGGATAAACCTGCATGCAGGCCTGGGACTCACCAGCTCCCCACTCAGCCAGTCCTGCCCTTGCTGTGGCTGTCTTCAGACTGACTCAAAAAATGACTGCTCGCCTTTCCTGAGCTCCCTGGGAAGGGGACCTTACTCCCTATTGGTTGCCAGGCAGACTCTGAATCTGCCTTGGTGCCCTCTCCGTAATCTCTCCCTGAGCTGCCTGGAGGCAGAGCCCCAGGAATCTCCTTGGGGATCACATGTTAAATAGAAACCCCATTTACACTTGATCAGGACTCAAATTAAAGAAATAGTTTAAATAGTGTTCCAACTAAATTGATTCCTAATGCAGACAGATTGGCTAGTGTGCATGAGGCAAGCCATGCTAAAAAGATATTAAAATTTTTGTTGTAGCCTATGCAGCCCTCCTGGCCCAGTGTAAACAAGGGGCATTTTTTTTTGTAACTTCTGTCACCAGTGGCTAGTATAGTGATGCCAACTACTCTACAGAGTCCATGTTAGAAACTTGTTCAGATAAGATCATTTAAAATGCAATTCCAAACATGATTCTTTAATTTGATTCCCGGCCCAGTATGGATGGGGCCCAAAGTCTCAGTCTTGTATGTTGCCAACATGGTGTCTTTAAATTCTTTAATTTGTAACAAGGATTTAATTTGAAGTACATGAAGTTCCTTTAACACCTGTGGGACTACTCGTGTAAAATTAAGACCGTGCTTAGGTGTTTTACCAGATCAAGGCCAGCTTGCTCAATTTTTTGTATGACTGAGCCCTGAAGACCTCAAGCGTGGAGGTGCTGATTCAGAAAGATGTTAAACAACATGCCTAACTTAAGTGCATGAGTAGTCTCACTGACTTCAGTGGGTTTACGTACACATTGTATGGCCCTGAATATGGGCCATACAATGAAGTCATGCTGCCCAGCTTGCCATATTATGTCAGGAAAGATTGCAAGTACTTGTACTTGTTTATTCACCACTGGTTGGCAGGTTTAAACTATTTTATGGTTATGGACTGAAACCTCAAGTACTGTTTTTATCCCTTTGTTTTGTGTTGAAGGACATAGGTGGTGTTATCAAGATCAGTAAAGCAAGTAAGCAAGTGACTATTTTAATGTGTTTAATGAAAACTTTCACAGACCTGAAAGAAAATCTGAGCAGCCAATGTGTGAAGAGCATGAAGATGAGAAAATTAATATCTATTGTTTAAACTGTGAAATGCCCACATGTTCAATGTGCAAAGTTTTTGGTGCCCATAAAGACTGCCAGGTTGCTCCTCTCAAAAACATTTACCAGCGACAAAAGGTAAATATCTTCTTGCTTCTAATCATAATAACCCACTCAATTTAAAAGGACTCTGTCAACATGAAATCTAATCAGTCCAAAAAAAACCCCTTCAAAATGCAAAATGTTCCCCTCAGTTGCCTTACCAATTTTGTGGTTTTACAATCCGTATTTCTGTGGTGTTGGTTTTTGGTTGTTTTCTTTTTCTTTTTTTTTTTTTAGGTTGTTTTCTTTCCTCTTGCCATGTGAAAGACCCACACAAATCTCCAGAGAAACTGATTCTACAGAATAAAATATTTTACAAGAAATTGAGAAAAAATGTATTTTTCCTGTCTAATTGTTTTCAGTTATAATTAATTACATGTTAGCTGTAATAATGGTGAGGAAATGCTTGCAGACAGATGTGTGATTTTTAAGTTGATCTCCCTTTACATTTCTAAAACTCTTGTTTTCAGTCCTTTTAGACCAGGAGCATAGGCAGGATTGTCAGCAGAAGTGAGGGAGAGAGTAATGCGACTCAAGTCTAATAGTTTTATATCGGATGCTTCTCTAGCTTCTGTTTAAATAGGGATCTTTATCTCTAGGGGTAAATCCTCTTCTGCCAGGGATGTTAAATAGCTGGCAGCTCATTGTGTGGCCAGTGTCCTGTGCCATTACTGTCACTAGTACAATACTTGGTTATTTATTTTTAAAATAGTATTCATTTAGATACTGACTCACTGAGACTTTTTCATGAGATAAGCAGCTCATTTTCTGGGGAGGCCCAGTGAGCTAATCAATCAAAGGAGGCCAAATTTATAACACAAACTTCCAGGGTTTTTTGGGTGGTTTTTTTTATTTTTGTTTTTTTAACACAGATGCACATGTGTGTGTAAACTAGAACCAAGGAAATACTTTGGAAAAGTATTTGCAAACATTTTCTTGTATAAGAAAGGAGCAATCTCTTTGGCTTTGGCATCCATACCTGCTTTCACCCCCTTTCTGAGAACTTTCTTGCAAGAATGTTTGTGGAAAGAGTCTCCCAAAGGTTCAAGTGACTATGTTTGCACAAGTAATTATGACAGAAGTTTCTGGTAGCTGTCTTGAGATCTCCTTGTTAATTTGGAAGCTATCTAGTCAGGGGACAGAAATAATGCCATGTGAGTTAGGATGACAGAGCAATAAGCAAATACTGAAATAGCAAATATTTGAAGCAGCAGCCACAACAAATAGCTTGTAAGCAATCCATAGGGTGAAATATGTTTGCATGAAATAGCTGTCAAATAATGTACGTGTCATTACACTTTGTAACTAGAGGGATACGCACTTCGTTGCATCTGTAGGCCGAGCTTATTGCACATCCAGGCGCTCCTTTTGTTCACTGTCCCTCACACCCTCACAAGCTCCCTGTGTTCCATCCTCCTCTGTTTCAGGGATTCCATGTCCCACACCATTTTTTCCCTTATGTCAGGAACTCTGTGTTCCCCTCATTCCCTCCATGCCAGGGGCTCTGTGTGCCCTCACATTCCTGGGTCTGCCATTCACCCCAGGCCAGCAGTTCTGTATGCTCTCCCATTTCCCCCATGTCAGGGTCTTCCATTTGCCCCCATGCCAGGGGCTCTATGTCTGTGCCTCCTTTTTCCCATGCCCCCTCTTACCAGGGTCCTCCATCCTTTCCCCCACAACCCCCGCACACACACACTAGGGGTTCTGTCTGCCCCCTTATTTCCTGTCCCCCCACTTTCACGGGGGTCTGTGTGGGACACCATTCCTCCTTCCTTCATGCCTCTCCATTCCTCCCTCACTTTGCACCATTCTTCTTTCTTCTTTTTTTCTCATTCAGTGTATTAACCTTTTAAAACTTGGTTGGAAGAGCTAAGATGAGGGGTGTTAGGTTAGGGGGGTGAATGACTGCCATCAACCAGCAATTACAGAGGTGGATGAACCTGGTAGCTCTGCTAACTGAATGCCAGGAGCTCCATCTATCCCCCATTTCCCTCGTTTTTGTTTTGTTTTTTCTGGTTTTCACTGTAATCAAAGCGACTCCTGCCCATTGATCCCTCAGATATTCCTGGCCATTTGGAATTGATTGGATGTTGCTTTCAGAAGTTATCATGTTACAGTCAAATGCTATCAAGTTGAGTGTAAGGCCACGTAAGCTTGGCAATTTAACAAATTCATACAAATTATAATTTATTCACAGATAACTCAGGAACAGAAAAAGAAGCTAAAATAATGAAATAATTTATTCATTGTGAATAGCTTGCCTGACTCTGCTGCAAAACCAATTTTTGTACCTAATTACCCACATTGCCTGCTCAAAAGGTGTTTTTGCATGTGCAGATGGATATGCCTGCACATTTTTTCTAGTGCATTTTTAGTGGCTTTCAAGGTGTCTCACCATTTTTCAGAAATTTTGATTCCAGAAAAATGTTTCAACTTTTCATTCTAGTTCAGGGTGGAAACAAAATGTCAAAATATCAGAATTCCTCATAGGAATCAGCTGTAGTTCTGAGCAATTATATACCCTTGTGTAGCCCACTCATCCACTATCTTTGCATCTTAGGTAATATGTGTTATTTTGTAAAAAATGCATGAGAAGAAAGCATATAAAGTTAAACCGCCAACAGTGCATATTATTAACTCTGCATATGCTCATTCTCCTACACCTGTTTAGTCTGAACTCAGTGATGGCATTGCAGTGCTCGTGGGCAGTAATGACAGAGTGCAAGGAATAGTAGGTCAACTGGAGGAGACCTGCAAGACAGTAGAGGTAAGTAATGCAGCTTGAATTATGTGTTGAATGTAAAGTCCAAGAACATGTTAATGATAATTTTTGTGCATTTATATAATTTGCTTCTTCCAACAGGTTCCCAAATTATTTTGCCAAATGATGGCATATATTACACCAGATCTGCCAACTCTGATAATACTGTACTGAGTTTCACATTTGCAGGAATTTTTTGAAGCTTCTCATGATTTCCCCACATCCTGCAGCAATCTCACAAACTATTCCCATGATTTGCAGTTGTCTCCCTTTACTCTCAATAGGATTGGTGCCAGGATGCCTCATTTCCCTAAACTTTTTGTAGATTGAAGTGAGGCTGGTTTTTCTAGTAAAGATGTCCTCTGTCTCCCGTGCTTTCAATGGGGGTAGAAGAAGCTGCCCTCAGTAAAGATAGCTGGTCCTCTTCTCCATGTGTGATCTGGAAAGGAGACACTGAGGGGACAGGAGGACAGAATAGGTAGATGTGTGCATGTGAGGAGGGGGCAGTTGGATGATGAAGGGAGAGGAGGAAAAGTACTCAGCATGGAGGCATAGGTGAGGAGCGGGACAGTGTCTGATGAGTTGGGGTTGGGATGAAGGGGGATTGAGGATGCTTGAGAAGATTCTGAGACATGAACGGGATGAGATGAGATTGGCTGGCAGGGTTGAGGACAGGGGGAACAGAAGGTGAATGAAATTCTTTTTTTCTTTCCACTTCATCAGTAAGACCCATAGCACGCCCCTCTATGCCCCTGCTCCCAACCAAAACTCTTCCCTGTGACACTCTGGCCACAGTGACCCAGTTTTTCACTTTGCAAATCTGCAAAGGGATCATATGCCACTTGCAACCTCATTACTTATTATAAACACTTTGTGCCACTGCTCTGGTGTAAATCTGGAGTAACTCCACTGTGTGGTCATGAAGTGGGCCAGATTCTATTCTTATTTACACTAGTGCAAAGCTAACAAAATGCTGTCTTTGGAAAGCTTCATAGTGAACCATCGATTCTTTGACCTCTGGGATATAGCTTCTGCCTGAAACTTAAGATGGGAAGGAAATCAAGGAGAGGCTGAGATTTCTGAATTGCATCTGCAATTTTGGTCATGTAAATGGTCTGCTATGGCAGGACCAAATAAACCGAGACCATCCCTGACAGGTGTTTGCCCAACCTGCTCTTAAAAGAGCTCCAGTGATGGGGATTTCACAGCCTCCCATGAAAGACTATTCTGGAGCCTAACTATACTTACAGTTGGAAAGATTTTCCTATTATCTAACTTCAATCTCCCTTTGCTGAAGATTAAATCCATTACCTGTTATCCTGCCTGTGATGGGTGTATCCCTGCAGTGCTGGCTGGGAGCCATTGAAACTGCTGTGCCCCCTAGCAATGCAGCTGGGTTGGTCTTTCTCATGCTGCTCTGCTGGTGATACACAGCCAGCCTCTCCAGGCTCTGTTATCACCCAACACAACAGAAGGTGGCGCCACACACCCAACTGAATTACCTGAGTGCTTTACTCATGGACAAAGAGGAGGCCCCCAGCCTTGCACCCCTAGTGGAGTATAAACCCAGAATTAAACCTTCCTACACTGCTCAGGTGTCTATATGAAGCAAGCTCATAAATTAATTCGCTCCCCCCTCAATGTGGGGAAGGTGTGCAACAGCCTTTGAGATTTTCCCATACACTTCACTCAAAATGCACTGGTAAACGTAAAACATAAAACGAGTTTATTAACTACAGAAAGATAGATTTTAAGTGATTATAAGTGACAGCAAACAGATCAAAGCAGACTACCTAGCAAATAAACAAAAAAGCAAGCTAAGCATAATATACTAGATAGATGGGGTTTAAATTAGCAGTTTCTCACCCTGACTGATAATATAAGCAGGCTTGCAGATTCTTAAGGCACAAGCTGCCTTGCATCTTGGATTCCCCTCCTCCGTTTCAAGTCCTTTGTGTTCCAGAGCTTCTTTCAGGTGCTGAGTTGTGGGGGAGTGAAAGCCAGTCATGATGTCACTCCTCACTATATATAGTCTCTCCATATGGCAGGAATCCTTTATTTTAAGCTAAGTTTCCAGCCCAGTTTGTGGAAAAATACAGGTACCAAAATGGAGTTCAGTGTCGTGTGGTCTGGTCACATGCCCTTGCATGCCTTGCTGAGTCATAGCAGGGATTATCCATAGGCTGTCCGAAACATTACCAGGAAGGCTAAGCTGTACTATGGTTGTTGATGGGTCATCAGCACTGTCTAGCTTCTTCATTGTTGTACCTGAAATGCTAGCTGTTGGTGTTTTCAACTTCACATCATCTTTCAGTAACACATACATAGCAAAACTTTATCACTTGACAGCACAGATTAAGACTTTTAGAGTGATACCTCAGAAGGCATACTTTTTACAAGATGCTACATAATTAGATCAATCTTACCATGATCATATTATTGTGGTGAACGTGGAGTACACAGGTGAATGTGGGGTGCAGTACCTTCAGTGGATATAGAAAACAGTTGATCACAGTGCTCTTGAACAGCTCTTTACATATTTGAAGACTGTTATCAGGTCCTCCCTCCATCTTTTCTCAAGACTAACATGCCCAGTTTTTTAATCTTTCCTCATAGGTCAGGTTTTCTAAATGTCTTATAATTTTTGTTGCTCTTCTCTGGACTCTCTTCAGTTTGTCCACATCTTTCCTAAAGTGTGGTGCCCAAAATTGGATACAGTAATCCAACTGAGGCCTCACCAGTGCCAAATGGAGAAGGACAATTATCTCCCATGTCTTACACATGATAGTCCTGTTAATATACCCTAGACTTATATGAGGCTTTTTTTGCAGCTGCATCATTGTTGACTCATATTCAATCTGTCATTCACTGTAACCCTTGGATCCTTTTCAGCAGTACTACCACTTAGCCAGTTATTCCCCATTTTCTAGTTATGCATCTTTTTTTAAAAAAAAATTTCATAGATGTAGTACTTTGCACTTGTCTTTATTGAATTTTATCTTGTGGATTTCAGGCCAGTAGTTCAATTTTGTTAAGGTCATTTTAAATTCTAATCCTGTCTTTCAAAATGCTTGCAACCCCTCCCAGCTTGGTGTCATCTGAAACTGTTATAAGCATATCATCTTCCATTATCCAAGTCATCAGTGAAAATACTGATTAGTACCAGACCCAGGACTGATACCTATGGGACCCACTAGATACACCCTGAGTTTGGCAGTGAACCATTAATAACTGCTCTTTGAGTACCATCTTTCAACTCATGGAGAGCTGCCTTCTTTTGTTGTGTGAGCCAAAGGGCAGGCAGAGATTAATCACATGTAGATGGGAAAGAGCACATATTTGATCACAGAGCAAAGGTTAGATACACTGTTAGGGTACTGCAAAAAGGATAGTCTTAGCAAAAGCCCATTTACTCTGGCAGACTAGAGACCTCAATATGGTTAATGTGAAAGGAAGAATAAATTCATGCATGTTAACTTTTAATTATATTTGTGTATTATATTAGGCAGAAGGGTGTCTTTGTAGATTGAAATAGTTGATGACATTGTTGCTTTAATTTAGTAGCATAGGGACATGACTGAGAGGTTAGGGTCCAATCCTGGACCATCATTTCTCAGTGAAATCAGCACATAGGATCAGGAACACAGCATCTCCCAGAACTCGGGTGTAAGAGATTGATATTCATCTGCAGACTCATCCTGATCCATTGAAGCCAACAGGAGAACAGAGCCCTACTTTCACCAGTGTGTGAAAGTGTATAGTGTATGCATTTCAGTAGTGAGTATACTTATTTACCTTGCCTTAAGTATACTGAAAGTAAACTACTTGTTCATGAGTTATACTGTAAGGAGACCATTTTGTTTTGTAAAGCTTTTGCTCTGAGAGAGCTGGAATGGAGTTTATTCTTTTGCTAGCACAAGTGTCTTTCATGCAGTTCTTCCAAGATGTTTTTCTCAATAGAGCAAATAAAGATCACTATTCTGGTCAGTTGGGGAGCAGCACAGTTTGACGGGCTGTGGAAGGAGCGCATATGGAGTCACTTTAAAGTCAGACCCTGATGAAACACCTAGTGAACCAATCACACACCAAAAGAAGGGGAAAAAATAAAAATCTCCTGATTCCTCAAAATGGGAGCAATAAATAGCAAATGCAGTAAATAACATTTAAATACAATATTTGTAGGTTCTAACTGGCAAGAAAAATTAATTCCACAGTGTAATGCACAATTGGTGGGGGGGTTGGAGGGAGGTACCTATATCCCTGTGCATCCAGAGTAAGGAAGAACAGATAATGTCCAAAATTTGGTTCAAAGAATATGAAACTGTTAACCCATGGAAATTAGAAAGGGTGTAAGCGGCAAAGTAAAAACTTTGTAGTCAAGAACCCTTTCCATTGCAAGGATGAAATTGGCTGCTATCGGGAGTTTGCAGACAGAAATGAGTCTTTCAAGTAAGTTAAGTGTAGAAATTAAAATAGTACAAAAGCTTAGGTTTCTTTCCCTTCAGATTTCATTAGTTAATCCAAAACCAAGACTTCAAACATCTAAACTGAAGCTTACAGAGAACACTCCATTAAAAAATACATAAATAAATTGAGCAATATCTGAAATTAGCTTTCTCAGAGCCATTCACTCATATGCAGTACTCATCTTTTGAACTACAAATCAGAAATTGTGCAGAGCCCGTCTACCTTAACAGGCTTTGCATCCGTAAAATCAGAGATTACAGAAAACAGAGATTATAAATTTACATAGTGCTTTCTCTTCACATTGCTGACAAATCATACTTCTTGCCATCACATGACCTTTCTTTTAATTTGACATCAGTTTGACCTTGAAGGCTCAGATGAGCAGCTGGAACCAAGAGACCCCAGAATCAGGCTTGCTGGTTTTTCCTATCCTCTACTTGAGTCGACACATTGCACTCCTTACACTACTTTAGAGTGAGTAATACAGAAAGTATGTGGTCAGGTTGCTTTTAGCTCTTGTAAACAGTAAGCCTACAGTTCTAAATTTAGCTACAGTTTCTATGCAAAGTTTTAAAAAACAGGCCAATACATGTTCAAATTACAACAAACTAACCAAAAAGTAACACAAATTCACATATTCTACTGAGAGCAGCAATGAAGTATAAAAATCTATATAGTGAAAAACTGTAATGAAAAAGAAACAAATATTTAGGACTATAAAATGTGAGTCAAATAACAAATAAAGTAGGAATTTCTTTAATCCTCTCTTTATATGTATACTTATGATACTTACCTTAGTATACAATTTTTAAATGCTCAGAATTCTGGTAAATCAAGCCAATATTTTTCCAAGCAAGCAATGGCACTAGTACTGAATGATGAGTGTGCCAAGTCTCATCTTGTACCTCTTTTTGCTGTAGCTCTGTTTTTTTAAAAAGCGTGGTGAGAATTTATACAATTAGAGAGTGTATTTTTTTTTTACTTCCTCAAAGCGCAAAAACTGATGCGATGTTTTGGTCAGACTTGAAAAAAAACCAACAAAAAAAACATTCATACAGATTAAATATGAAAACTTTCAACAGAAAATGTGAATTTTTGGAAAACAGGGCATAGTGGAGACTGTTTTGCAACCTGGAAGTATAGAGTTTACTACCAATGACCTCTATAATAGATACTGATTGCAAATTTTAATGTAATAAAATCCCAGATTATATATATAGAGAGAAGGACCTCTTTGGTCATCCAGTCCCCCAACACATAGTGATGTGAAGAATGTGTAACACATCCCTGTCTTGGAATGATGCTTGATGCTATGTCCACTAGCAAATTACCTGCTTCAAGATTCAGGGGACGTATCTGTAGACAGACTTAAATGGAGGATAAGGGTGGAACAAGAGGAAGGAGAGATACACTAGGTAGGAAACAGAATTGGGGGGAACTGTAAAGGAAGTAAAAGGAGAAGGGGAAAGAGACTGAAGAGGAGGAAGGGAAAACACAATGGCCCTGAGCAACTGTTTATTTGATTTTGGCACATCTGTCATAAACCCCTAACTACTGCAAAAAATCATGTGGGATCTTTAACTGTCACAAGGGATCAGGAGCTAAATGTTATGTCTATTTGAAAGATGGTAGCAATATAGTGGCCTCAAATGCCTTCACAGGAAGTTGGTTCAGTCCCTATTCCCAAGGAAGAGCACCATATATAGATTCACCAGCACCACTTCCCACAGCATGCTATGTTCATCCAAACATTCATCAACCCCAATCTTTTTTTAGCTTGTGAGTTCTGCTAAAATGGCAACATGAACAACCACAGGTACAGCACAAGCATATTTATTACAGTAAAAATAACTCTACTAAAGAAATATTATTTAGGTTGCAAAGTCAACTGTTTGAAAGCTAGGAAAAGCTAGAATTTAGGTTGGAACCTTAATTTGCTCCTATTGTGTGCATTATTATGAGGCAGTCTTTAATTACATGACCATATGCTATTTTTGGCACAGGACCCCTGCCTCATTCAGTGCACAGTAAAAGTAATATAACTGACATGCACTTTAAGCCCCTTCATGCTCCCTAAGTGATGTTAAGGGGCCTTAAGTGTAAAGGATAAATAGTCCCTCACAGGCACAGTAGCATTTCAGGAGCTTTGGTGGTGATGGAATTTTCTCTAGAACTCATTTGAGCTGATCTGTCCTGTTCTGCTCATTTGGCTGTTAATACGGCAATTATCTTCCTGATTTTCCAATTAACTCTTAAGTATACAGACATAACACAAATGTCTTTCACCTTTTTTAGCATGCTGGAAATGAAATAGTCCATTTTTTTAAATATTCACAAGTATTCACATAACTTTTTGTTCAAACAGATTTAACTTAGAAAATTACAAAAGTCTCTGGGGTCCTTAAAGAAACCTCGCATTGTTCAGAAAAGGATGTCTTTGATGAAAACACTTCCAAGTAATTGTAAAAATAGAAACACTTTTAAGCAACATAACACTTTTAACATAAACCAAATGATTCACAGGAATGCTGCAGAAGACAGAAAGAGCAATTGTGTGAAAAATTTGATTATCTGTATGCAATACTGGAAGAAAGGAAAAATGAGATGACACAAATAATCACTAGAAACCAAGAGGAGAAACTGGAACATGTCCGCTCCCTGATGAAAAAGTATGCAGATCACTTGGAGACAGTGTCTAAACTAGTTGAATCAGGAATCCAGTTCATGGAAGAGCCAGAAATGGCAGTGTTTTTGCAGGTATATTTCAGAGGATTCTAAACCAAGATAGGAAAAGAGTGGGAAAAATTAATCACAAACAAATTGTGACTCACTTTTCAATTCAAGCACAATCCCTATTTGTTCACTTCCTAGTGAACATTCACACAAACGAGTTTTCATTCATAACAACGTGCAGAAATGATTTTTCTTCATTTGAATAATATGCAAACAAAGGGGCGAGCACGAGAATACAGGTATTTTCTATTCACATGAAAAATGCTGCCCTGTTTATAAGCTTTCAGACATCCAACCAGAAAGCAGAAACAATATTTTCATATATATTTACATGATCCCCAGCACTGCAATATTTGAGCATCCCCTAATTCTGTACATAGATTTAGCCATTTCACCTCTGTGAGGTAGTGGAGTATTACTATCCCTATTTTGCTTATGAGTAGTTGAGGCACAGAGAGGTTAAGTGACTTGCACAAAGTCACATAGGCTATGGCAGAGTCAGGAACTTCTAGCTCACATTCCAATGCCATAACTATAAGGCTATTCTTCCTTCTTACTATGGGTTTGGACCTGCTACCACTGAAATCAATGGCAAGCTTCCCATTGATTTCAGTCAAGTAGGATTCAGTCTCATGTCACTTTCCTTCCTGGAATCTTAAAATCCCATCTATCCCCCAGCAGGGAGGATCTTTTTTTCAGAAACAATGTGCAGGAACAGAAATTCATCCTGAAGGGCAGAAAAAAACTCTGTAGGATATGTGAAATTGTAAGGTGTTAGAACTAGAAGTGACCAATCACCCTCTGATTGGTCATAGTCTCAGAATGAAATGTGTTAGAGTGAAATGTTCACGGAACAGTTATGAATAATGATAAATTTGTAAAACTTGAAAAGCCTATTCTCAGTTAATTTACATATAGCAAAGGGCACAGTGCATTGGATAAATTAGTCTGTGGAAAAAGTTTGCCCAGTCCAATTTCTAGAAAACAGAAGTCACTGTCAAGGAGAGCAGGAGTATGTGGATTGTGACCAGGAGGGAATATTGGCTGGGCTGGTCAGCTTCAGTTTTGTCCCGATGTGTGCATTGCATATGAGCCTATGTATCTATCTCAATAAAAGCAGATTTTAAGGGCCTGATTCTCATTTACACTAAGGTCCCTTTACCCTTCCAGAACAGTATAAAGGGGTCTTAATGTAAATGAGAATTAGAGCCTAAAACACACTGTTGTTCATATGTAAACTAGTTCCATCCTCAATCTAATCTAATTCATGGGCCTCATAGCTCTCATTTATAATGAGAGCTCAAGCTAGCACATGTAAGAGTCAGGTATCAAAGTATAAAACCTGTTCAATAAAATTAACCTTTTAAGCATTCAATCATTTCACTTTTGTTTTCACAGAATGTCAAAGCATTGCTACAAAAGTAAGTACTTTCCCTTTGAGAGGAAGTGTATGTTTTTGATATTTATCATCAATTATCCATTTGGTAAACATTTATTTGCCAAACCAAATGCAAATGACAAAATATCTCTATTTTAGAATTACTGAAGCATCTAACGCATTTCAGATGGAAAATATAGAGTCTGGCTATGAAAATATGAGCCATTTCACAGTCAACCTCAATAGAGAAGAAAAGATAATAAGAGAAATTGACTTTTACAGAGGTATGTTATGGATGTGACCAAAACTGCTTTTTTTCTTTACAGATCGGTGCAATTTACATGAAGATACCATGTAAGGAAAATTAAAATCAGATATTCCCCTCCACCCACAAATGTACCTAGATCATTTAACATAAATTATAATCAAAAGTAAAACCCGCCATGGTTTAGAATCATGTAACTTGTTAATTCTTATTTTCCTTTAATGTAGACTCAATTCTTTCCAAAGGACCTGATCCTTCAGACCTTTCTCATTGATTACTCATGTGGAAGAGTTGTAGGATTGGGCCTGTATAGGTAATAGTCTGTCATTAAAATGAGAAACAGCAGTTTTTCCTGTCTGATATAGGAAATCATTAAAGAAATAGAATAATGCAAACTAATAAAAGTAACTATGAATAGTATATTTTTCTTTTTAATTATATCAGTGAAATTTCATTGAAAATGTAAAATGAGTTCAAGATCACACATTTATGGAGACAAACAAGGATACCATTATTTCTTATACATTTGGGGATCTCCTCTGGTGTCATTTATATGCCTGATATTTCAGAATAGATGAAATAGTATACAGTTATTATTCTGTGCTTAAGAAAGTACTATGCAAACTGGTCGCCATTATGTTTCAGCTTATAAAATGATGGGAAATCAGAATGTATGAATAGTTGAAATAAACAGATTTCTCTCTTAAAATCTTGAACATCTTTAAATATAGAGAATCATAAGGCTGGTCCTCTATACTTTACCTACTAATGTTGGGCTTTACTGTTACATTTATATTTCATATGATGGTAATACCATTACTAGGATGTATGTTAATAGATAGTGTCAACATAAGAAGCTCAGTCCTGAACACCCAGTACATCTAACACTCTCACTGAAGTCAATGGGGCCTCTGTTTTCAGAGGGCTTTCAGGATCAAGCTCAAGATGACTTCTTGTATCAGTATATAAGAACATTCCTCATTGTGATAGCTTTATCTAGTTTGCAATTCATTCTTGGTATCTTCTATAGTCATACAAAACATGTAAGACAATGGAAAGGTTTTGTAAAATCTTCCTGACTGAGATATAAGACTCTCCTTATCTTTAGAAAATATATGATCAATTTGAAACTACAGTTAATACATCATAGGATCATAGACATATAGGACAGGAAAGGGACCTCAAAGTCATCAAGACCAACCTCCCATGCTAAGGAGGGATTAAGTATACATAGACCATCCCTGACAGATGTTTATCTAATCTGTTCTTAACAGCAGTCCATGATTATTTCTCTGAAGTATTGTGATAGCTCTGGACAATGTTTGATGGTAGTAAGGATGACTAATATGATTATTCAAAACAAAATGTGTAGTTTTTGTTACCACATTGTAAATAGGTGATTGAATGAAATTCAGTAATGAGTTAAGGCATCACAGAGATGAAAGATGTAGAAGACTGATCCATTGAAGTAGCAGTCAAGTAATCATTCCTTAAAAGCTCTGATTTGGAAACAGTATCCCGAGAATATTTTCATTTGACCTGCTTGGAACAAATTCTGCTCTGATTGACACCCTTTGGAATGGTTTTATGTCAATGTAAATGAATTTAAAATTAGAGCTTTATCTGATGCCCTAAATCTTTCTTCAAAAATCCATCCTGCCAATCCCTGATAATTTGTATTGCTTTTCTCTGACTTCCTTCCAGTTTGTCAAAATCTTTCTTGCAATGGGTTGTCCAGAACTAAACAAAATGGGTCAGTTTCTGATCTTACCATTGTAAATCTACAAAAACTGGCATTCAGTGGAGATACTCCAAATTTACACCTATGTAAATGAAATCAGAAAACTCTTTTCTAATTTGCTGTGGGCTATCATCTCCAGATCTCTTTTGGCATTAGTGCTTACCAGGTTTCATCTTCCTGTTGAAAAGTTGTGCTTTGGATTATTTTTTCCTTACTGTATTACCTTGTGTTTTTCCTAGTTGAATATCATGTTTCCATTTAATTCTCATGTTGTTGATTATGCTAGGCCCTTTATATCAACTCTGTATCCTTGCTCATATTTAAAGCTCCTTTCAATTTAGTATAATCTGCGCAGATTTTATTAACTTGCTGTATAGCCCTTCCTCCACAAATATGTTACTTGACATCAGGACTAAAACAAATGTCTGAGGTTGCCCACTAGACACATACCATCAAGTTAATAGTCTGTCATCTATCATAAGACTTTTTTTTTCAGTCCTTCAGTCAGTTTTCAATTCTTGCTGACAGTGTTCATATCCAAGCTGATTTGAATTAATTTTGAGAGGAAGATTTCACAGAACACTGTGCTTTACTAAATCCAAATATAATACATCTACTAATTTCCCTTCAGCCACTAATTTTGTATTCCTAGAATTAAAAAAGGTAGAGAGATACTCTGACAAGATGTTATATTTATAAACCCTTGCTACTAAACTGCTGCTGCTAGTACATATATATAAACAGGCTTCTTCAAGAAGCAAGTTCTCTCAAATAGTATTGTCAATCACATTTTTTCTTTTGTACAATATTCCTGCTGTTCCAGTTTGGTGTCATTTCTAAGATGAAACTGCCAGTGTGTCACACTGTGGCTGTTGACTTCTGATGTGGACAAACACCCATCAGAGAATAGGTTGTGCTCACTGGCGATTTTTGTGTTTTGCTACTAATTTCACCAAAATTGAGTGCCCATTTTTAAAGCAAATTTCAGGAAACCTGAGGGTTAAATTTTCATTGACCCAAGTTCTGCCTGCAAAATATGTATGCATATGCAATATGTGTATATCATATTCATTTTCTCATGCTAAACAGTAGTTACAATGGACAGCATTAATTGCCCCATTTTCATGTACCACTCTGGCTTTCATATACAAACTGGTAACCAGTGCATATGTACATTTTCCTTGCACATCTTAAATACCTTGCTTTGAAAATGTGTTCTTTCATGAATACTAACAATAGAACATATTGAATGTGTTTGGTCATATCTTTGGGGCTAAATGAACGTACAACTCATAGTAGAGATTCACGCTACCCATGACGGTTGCCAGGCATCCAGTTTTCGACCAGAACATCTGGTCAAAAAGTGAGTCTGGCAGTTTTGGTCAGCACTACTGACCAGGCCGTTAAAAGTCCAGTTGGTCACCCGCAGTGGGGCAGGCAGGCTCCCTACCCAGCTCCTTGTGGTTCCTGGAGGCGGCTGGCATGTCCCTCTGACTCCTAGGTGCAGGGACGGGCATGGGAGCTCCGTACACTACCACCGCCCCAAACACCAGCTCCGCGGCTCCCATTGGCCTGGAGCCATGGTCAATGGGAGCTGTGGGAGCAGTGCCTGCAGTCAGGAGCAGCATGTGGAGCTGAGGGACCCCAGCACCTAGAAGACAAAGGGACATGCCGGCCGTTTCTGGGAGCTGCCTCAGGTAAGCGTCGCCCGGAGCCTGCACCCTGCACTCCCTCCCATACTCCAACCCCTGTCCCAGCCCTGAGCCCACTCCCACACCCAAACTCCATCCCAGAGCCTGCAACCTGCACCCCCCTTTACACCCCAACCCCCTACCCCAGCTTGGCCACCCAGAGCCCCCCTCATGATCCCCTCCTGCACCCCAATCCCCTGCCCTAGCTTGGCTGTCTGCAGTCCATACCCCAGCCCCCTGCCCCAGCCCTGAGTCCCCTCCCACACCCAAACTCCCTCCCGGAGCCCACACCACACACCTCCTCCTGCACCCCAAAACCCTACCCGATCTCTAAGGCCCCTCCCTCACTCCAAACCTCTTGGCCCCAGCCCATAGCCCCCTCTTGTAGTCTAAGCACCTCATCCCCAGCCCCCCTCCAGAGCCTGCACCCCCAGCCCAGAGCCTGTACCCCATCCTACACCCCAGCCCCTGCCCCAGCCCGGAGCCCTCTCCCACACTCTGAACTCCTTGGCCCTAGCCCAGAAACCACCACTTGCACCCTGAACCCCTCATCCCCGATCCCACCCCAGAGTCCACACCCCCAGCTGGAGCCCTCATCCCCTCCCGCACTCCAACGCCCTGCTCCAGATTGGTGAAAATGAGCGAGTGAGCAAGGTGGGGCAGACAGAGTGACAGATGGAGGGGAGGATGGACTGAGTGAGGACAGGGCCTTGGAGAAGGAGTTGGGCAGGGGCAGAGGCAGGGGCAGGGGCAAGGCCTCAGGGAAGGGGTAGGAAAGAGAGCAGGGAAAGGTGTTTGATTTTCTGCAAATAGAAAGTTGGCAACTCTATGCCTGAGGGGAGCTTCTGGAGGCCATTTACTAGAGCTGTCAAGCAACTAAAAACATTAATTGTGATTAATCGTGTGATTTAAAACATTAATCACAATTAATTGTGCCATTAATCACACAGAATGCAAAGTGTACAGTGTCCACTTTATATTTATTTTTGATGACAAGTATCTGAACTGTAAAAAACAAAAGAAATAGTATTTTTCAGTTCACCCAATGCAAGTACTATAATGCAATCTCTTTATCATGAAAGTTGAGCTTACAAATGTAGAATTATTTACAAAAAAACTGCATTCAAAAATAAAACAATGTAAAGTTTTAGAGCCTACAAGTCCATTCAGTCCTCTATTTTGTTCAGCCAACTTGCTCAAACAAGTTGTTTACATTTGCAGAAGATAATGGTGTCCGCTTCTTGTTCACAATGTCACCTGAAAGTGAGAACAGGCATTCTCATGGCGTTATTATAGCCGGCGTCGCAAGATATTTACGTGCCAGATGCACTTAAGATTCATTTGTTCCTTCATGCTTCAACCACCATTCCAGAGGACATGCATCCATGCTGATGACAGGTTCTGCTCGATAACAATGCAAAGCAGTGCAGACCGACACGTGTTCATTTTCATCATCTGAATCAATAGAAAACTGTTTCGGTGGTTCTGTAGTTTCCGCAAAGGACAAATGCTCTTTTAAGACTTCTGAAAGCATGCTCTACACCTCATCCCTCAGATTTTGGAAGGCACTTCAGATTCTTAAACCTTGGTCAAGTGCTGTGGCTATCATTACAAATCTCACAGTCTTCTTTGTGTTTTGTCAAATCTGCAGTGAAAGTGTCCTTAAAATGAACATGTGCTGGGTCATCATCCGAGACTGTTATAACATGAAATATAGAGCAAAATGCAAGTAAAACAGAGCAGGACACATACATTTCTCCCCGAAGGAGTTCAGTCAAAAATGTAATTAATGCATTATTTTTTAATGAGCATCATACGCATTGAAGCATGTCCTCTGGAATAGTGGCAGAAGCATGAAGGGGCATACAAATGTTTAGTATATCTGGCATATAAATACCTTGCAATGCCGGCTACGAAAGTCCCAGGTGAACGCCTGTTCTCACTTTCTGGTGACATTGTAAATAAAAAGTGGGCAGCATTATCTTCCATAAATGTAAACAAACTTGTTTGTCTTAGCAATTGGCTGAACAAGAAGTAGGACTGAGTGGACTTGTAGGCTCTGAAGTTTTACATTGTTTTGTTTTTGAGTGCAGTTATGTAACAAAAAAAATTCTACATTTGTAAGTTGCACTTTCATAACAAAGAGATTATACTATGGTACTTGTATGAGGTGAACTGAAAAATACTATTTCTTTTGTTTATCATTTACAGTGAAAATATTTATAATCAATAATATAAAGTGAGCACTGTACACTTTGTATTCTGTGTTATAATTGAAATCAATATATTTGAAAATGTAGAAAAACATACAAATTTTTGTAATAAATTTCAGTTGGTATTCTGTTGTTTAACAATGTGATTAAAACTGTGATTAATCACAATTAATTTTTTTGAGTTAATCTCATGAGTTAACTGCGATTAATCGACAGCTCTACTTTTTTACTCAGGCAGGGGGAATGCAACTGCTGCAAAACCCACTGGCAGAATACAGTTTGTGTGCCTGTCTCCAGCACCTGTGGGGAGCCTATACTGTTGGTGGCTCTGGCCGGTTTGCTCAGTCCTTGGGCTCAAGGCCTATGCGCAGAGATGCAATGTGTGGGCAGACAGCTCCTCCTTGGTCTCTGTCTCTCTCTTGTATCATCTTTCTTCCTTTTTCATGCATCCAGGGCAGATTCCAATCTTGCCCTTATGAGAATAAGCTGGAATTAAAGCACGAGTTGTACTGTCTCTTGAGAAAAACGTCACTTTGGGTCCCTTTTGCTACCAATAGCCCTACTGTATAGTGTCCATAGTAACTTCATATTTCTAAATCTTTGTGTTGTATAAAGAGCATACCCCATGTATTGTTGTGTTAACCTAGTGCTGTGTTTACGTGAATGTTTATTAGAGGAGGAGGGTGATGAGGAAGCTGAGGATGTGATGGAAGGTGAAGAGTTTGATGAAGTCCGCACAGAGTCATCTGGTGAGGAGGAAGAGGTAGCTGAGAAAGTATCCCAGCAATCTCAGCTGAACTCAGAACCCAAGAGCACAACAGGAGGTCCTCAGACTGAACCAGCCCCATCATCACCACCAGCTGCCTCAGTTAGTCAGGTAATTGCACCCAACCATTCTCCATCCTATCAGCTATGCTGAATATTTCCTCCATTCTAGAGCACTATGAATGATCTAATCTGACCCCATAGATGCTGAAACATATGTCAGAAACATGTCAAAAATAGAACCCATTTAAGGAAGAAAACAAAGATTTTACTGCCATTGCTTATATTCAAGCTGTGTATGTGTGTGAGTTAATTGGTTTAAAAAAACAACAGTGTTCTCTTCTGTAAGTTATGGAACATTTGGTTATTAAGATTTAATTTTGGAGCAAAACCCTTAAGAACTGACAACTCGATGCTCAGTTTTGTTGTTTGTTCTTTTGCTTAGTAGAAAATAACAGTTATAATAACTGAGGTGAGAAGTAAAAACATGTATGCCAAGAGAACTTTGCACTTAGCATGCCTTCTGAAGAGTTCATTAGCCATATTACTTGCTTATTTTTTACTCCTATGAATAACGTTTACCTTCCTTTGGTGGTCTTGTCACTGGGGATATCATTTAGAAGTTCACGTCTCATAGTGTTAGATACAGAGAAGTAAGACTGCTTGTTATGAAATGGCAGCCCAAACATGTTCTGGATTTGAAATATCTTTATATTTGAAGTCATGTATTTAGGATATAATTTATATCTTTGTACTTTCTCTCCTGGAATACAATTAAAATAAAACACCAATGACTGATACTTTGTGAGATCTACACCAAAACAGTACTTGCTAATCTCCTTCAGCCAGCAATATCAGCAATTAATTAACCAAGCAGGACAAATTCATCTCTTCTGCAACTCCAGTTAAGTCCTTACTCCAGCACTATACTGAGGTCATTGACAGTGGTGCACAAACAAGGAAACAAATAAATAATTAATGTTTATGGCAAAGTTTTGATTTAACAGTAGCGGGGCAGGGGAGGGGTATAAATGATCTAGATTTATGCCTTCTTTGATCTATTTAAGGGCTTACACAGATTTGTGCCTGTTCTCTGTGGATATTCTTAAATCAGTTCAGAAATGGCATACATCTATTTAACTTGATTCTTTACCAACTTAATCTAAATCTAAATAAACAAATTTAAACTGATTTAAGACTGTTCCCATTCAGAGTTGCACTAATTTAACTAAACCAGTTTAACTAAATTGGTTCAACTTTATATGTAGACCAGACCTAATTATAAACTGAACTGCCTCATAATTTTGTGAAGTCTGACACCTCCTGAGCAAAAAAGAATATAGAGACATGCTTGTCTAGCTCATTAGTAATTTTAAAAAGCCATTATGAGTTGGTCAGACTGGCATGTGGGGGATGCAATGTGCAGGATGCTTGCAGTTTAGCTTCTCCCTGTTGTCCTAGGGAAAGAAAAGTAAAAATGTTGTAATATCTAGTCATCTGTACTAATGGTACCATTTGGTCAAAACCTGCAGTTGGCTAGTCTGAAAGACTTGACATTGGTCGAGAGGGTGCAGTTCTGTCAGCTGCTCCAGTCATTGATACTGTATAATTACAGTCAACTATTGCATATAAATTGTTGTGTGGTGGGCAAGCATTTCTCTCTATTGTCATTATAGTCTGTTTATTCTACCTGTTCATGTCAACAGAATCAATGTTGAGTGATACAATTATGTATATTTATTTTTAAAAATATTGTCCCAATCCCAAACCCAAGGAAGTGATTTAAAAGACTCCAACTGATTTCTGCAGGCAGTAGGTCAGACCCCACATATGTCATCTTCAGTGTGTGAGGCCAGTACTAGAAGTTCTTATACACTGTGTAGTATAGTTTAGCTCAGTGATTACACAGAGATGGGTGTTCAGCTGAGTATGAACTCAGGTAACTCTGGGTAAGACTCTCCAGATTGGCACTTAGACATTTATGTACACTGGATAGTTTTTAGGCAATATCTCTAAAATGAAGGATCTCATTCTCCTCTCAGACCATTTTTTACTATAATGTGACTTCATTGACTTCAGGGGAGTTATTCCTAATTTATACCTGAGAAGAAAATCAAGCCCAAAGTGTGTAATGAAATGAATGAAAGTAACATCTCCTTCAGTCTTTTCTCAACCAAGGTTCCATTTGAAGCTAATGGGAAGTTTTGCTGAGTGGCGCTGCAGGATTTGACCCAATATTTGTATTTTCCATGCATATGTTATCCAAATGCTAGACACTTTTGCTCTGTATCTCAGTTATAATTCTTTTGGACCTCAAACAATAAATTCTTTGCAGTGAGATAAAAACAAACATGGCATGCAGAGAAATATGGGCTGAACACAAGAAGGTAACATAGTACCCTCTGCTTGTGTGTTTTTTGTTTTTACTTTATCTATCCTGATGAAGGGTGAGGTTGTGCCAAGTGATGCTCGACAGACTGCAGAATCTGAAACACAAATGCCATCAACAGCAGAAACCATCGATCCCTTGTTTTACCCTAGTTGGTATAAGGCCAAATCACAGCAAGCAAGCAGCCCAAGTTTGACCCAACTGAGTGATGAGTTGGGCCAAGTAGGGCCATCCGTTTCTCTGGAAATGAATGTAAAGAAGGCAGAAACTACACAAGCAGCAACAAGCAATGAGCGTGCCCCTGGGAGTGGTAAGAAAACTAGCACAACTGCAGCTACTTCCCAGGTTAGTATTAATGATCTTTCAAAGTGTATTTGCATGCAGCCGGGGTCCAACTGGAATATAATATTGAAGGAAAATTTGTTTTTAAAAAAATGCAGAGGCAAGCCATTATCTCAGAAATATGGAAATATAACTCAGTGTGATTTCAATTAAGTCCATAAATTAATACATTTGATTAAAAATGTATTGTGGGCCAGATTCTTAAACCTAGGAATCCACAATGGTATGCATATATTTGCTTGTGTCTAACTTATGTTCCAGTGCACCCAGTATGTGGAAGCAAATACCTGAGGTGCTCATGCATGCGGTCAGTTAGATGTAGGACACATGTCTAATTGGCCATATCTGCACACATCAGGTATTTACACATTAGTGGCAAACAAATCCACAGTTACCTTCACGTAATGTTGAAAATCTGAATCTATATGTCACATGAAAATTTACAACTATTGCATAGGCAGATGGTGCTTCAGACTTATCTACTGTAGTTTTACTGCTGTATCTGTCACACGTCTGGAATGTATGGTTGCTCCTGGTTAGCCTTTTCTCTATGCACAGTGGGCTACACAAGTATCAGGGTTCTGTAGTTTGTCTGACAGCAATTCTAAAAGCATGGTGTGATTTAAATTAATTTTGCATTGTAAATAACTGTTCCAAAAGTCTTTTCAAGAGTGTTTACAATATGATCAAAGATCACTATGAACATCAGTAATGCTAGCCCTGTATTAGCATATCACTATTATGACATCAGTATTGATGGAGGAATGGGATGTCATGTGTTTTTTATATTTCTTCTTAAAAGGACACTCTCAGAGTTGGCAGCCCCCAAATTTGACTTTTCCCCTCTCTGTTTGTAAAATCCATGTAATTGTTAATGAACCAAAGATTCGTGGAGTAGAGCTGAGGGACATGTGAAAAATGTGCACAACACACGTGCACCTGCATTTGTGTGTGTAAATTGGTTAAGGCCTAAATTTAAAACGTATCCACGAATTTGGAATATCTCCATTTCTGGGTGCCAAAACTCAAGAGATGTAGGTTTTTGAAGCTGAAGACCTCCTGTTTTTGAAGATTACTTGTGTGCGTGCTTGTGTGTGCTGTGTATGTGTGTGCCTGTGCACGTGTGTAGCAAATACTTCAATGCAATGGTTTTTTTCTTAAAATAAAAAAAAATCAATGTGAACAGTTTGGCACTCATGAGCAACCCTACAACAATAAACCAGTATGTGGCAGGGGGAAAAAGATAAACAAGAGTAAATTCAGATCTGGCACAAAGCTCTAATGACAGAGGGTCCAATCCATTGAATAACCATTGAATGCAATGGAAAGATTTTCATTGATGTCAATCATAATGAAGTCTAAATTTGGCCTACAGTTTTCAGCATTAATCCCTCAAGGCCAGGATTTTATCTGTGAACAAGATTAGAGTAAAAATAGTTTTTAAAATTATGAAACCTACCATGACAATGTTGTCTTAATTGTGTTCCAGACAAGGTGTCAAAAGCAGGCAATATTCAAAGTGAAACTTCTTGTTGCTGCTGTTTCAACAGAACTGTTACAAAGAATTAGGGCCCTATACTGCACTCCATATGCAGGTCAAATGCCCATTTACTTACCTTAGTGGGAGATTTGTGTAAGGACTGTAGTTTTGGGCCCTTATTTATCAGGAGCAGTAAAATAGCAGAAATAAATGTTTGCTGTGACTTTAACTTTTTGGAAAACTTACTGCTGTGGCTTTCAAGCTAACCAATAAAGCAAACTGAAGCAATTAGGGAAAGTAGAAATATAAGCGTGAAAAAGGGGGAAAGAATATTGTTTTAGACTTGTGACAATTCCTGATGGTTGAGAATCATTGTGTACTGGTTACCATGCTTCAATATTTGTTGGAAATAAACATGATGTGTATGTATGTTGCTGGAGGGATAACAGGTGAGCAAATCATGAGGGTGTGGTTCTGGGGCTGGGAGGAATTATGGGTGAGATCCGCAAAGGAAGGTGGGTAGTTATGGTATTGTAGGTCAGAAAGGTTGGTGGGAATGTACTTTTACTGGAAGAGTGGTGAAGCAGTGCTGGAATTAGGAGAAATGTCAAGGTCATATGTAAAATGGCTTCTGCCACGTGGCATGATCATGTTAAGTAGGCAAACGTTAGTTTGTTTTCTGCCTATGATTTTAACAAAGGCCAATCCGGCGTAGTTTCTAGAGTCATTGATAAACAAGATACAGTTTGGGTATATTCATCATGTCCCTGTTTTCACCAATCTCTTAAATTAAATAACGACATTTAAAAAATAACTGGAAAAAGTATTCTGAAAACTGAATCTCTTCACCAAACCCAGTGTTGACCAGTCCAATTTACTATGACAACATTAGTGAAGCATTCTTCTTATTTTCTCACAGGAGTTAGTATTCTGCATATCAGTTTTGGCTTTTCTTGTCATACTGCATCATCTCTGGAGTCAGATTCAATACATGATTTTTACTTTAATGGGTAGGAAATGTTTTGTTTTACCATTAACTAACAGCACAAGTAGTTTTTCTGGTGATGTTACTAGGTGGTTTATAAAGAGTTTTTTCTCTTTCTGCCATCTAAAAAGAACCATGCTAGCTTATAATACCTGCTGCCTAAAGCTTTTTCTCCCCACACTCCCAAAATGGCATCCTAGAGTTTAATCCCGCATGGTTAAAAATTAAATATCCCTGATTAAAAAATGAGGAAAACCCTGCATCAAATTCATGGGCTCGGGGCTCATATTTCAGTTATTGTTAGGCATTTCAGTAGATATTTGAAACGATAAATCAATAATAACAAACTACCACTATTTTTGTGATCTTTGTATAACATTGTCATGCAAACTTACCCAATGAGTAGTGAGCTTTGTTACAGTCTTTAAAGTATTACTTTGTATGAGAAAGGGGTTTCTTTAGGAGCTACAATGCAGATGAAAGGCTCTACATATAGACTTAAAATTCTGCTCCTTACCTGCTCATGACAGAAAACTATTTATTATCTGAAAGAAACAATTCTCCTTCATAAGATCATAGACCATTTTGACATAGATTTTTCTCATTTTGTCCTGGGGGTTTTGGGGGTTATTTTGATTTTGGTTTAGTTTTTGAGGTCCCTGAGGCTGAGTACTTTTGGGTCAGTTTCCCACTCTGTGCATGCGTGTAACTCCTGTTGTAACTAATGATAAGAAACACTACTGGAGAGAACAGATCCATAATAAAATATCAAGTCCTACATTTTACAGCACTGTGCACTGGCCTGTTCTGGAAAAGTTACTAGGTCTTTGGACTGAATAGCTTTTTGACTAGTGTTATGTCTCACAGTACTTAAGGAAGGAAAATTATCTTCCTTTAGAACAACATGGGATCCAGATTCAACCATGCCAACACAGTAGGTGTAATGTGTACTCTCTGCAATGGACTGGGCCATTATTCCCCTGGGGGATTCCACCCCAACATCTCTCTGTGTTTTCAGTGTGGGAGGGCAACAGGAATTCATTGAAACTGCTCATTCCCTTGCCACCCTGGCTACGTTCCTTCCCCTGCTTACACTGTCGGTTTCTGGGGTGTTTTGCCTGCCTGCCTACATGTTCACTTAGCCTTTCAGGAGACGGGAGGTTGCAGCTACTTTTCTCCTTTGTTACCTCCCTTGCAGTCAACACTTTGCTTCAGTTGTTCTGTTCCTGAGTTTATGCCACGAAAAGCTGGGGTAGACCTGGGAATTGATCTGGTCTTGAAAATAACATGGAGCAAAATAATTCCTACCTGAAGCTGAAATATTTCTATCCCGTTTGGATGAGGGACTTATTTTAATGGGCTTGTTAATAGAACCTGAAAATTTCCGGAGTGCTCTAGTGAACTACTGAATATACTGGTTTGCTGACAGACCACAATATCAAAGGCCACGTGAGATTTTGCAATACATGCTGTTTACACCACCAGTGCAGTACCCCCAAATGCCTTCTTGCCTGGCTTTCACTCTGGGGGGCACCATGGCTTACACATGATTTGCAACAAATAAAGCAAGATAGAAAGTGACCAGAACATTGGTGGTGGACATCTTGGCAGGGTTTGAGCAACTGAAATTTTTGAAGCCTTATCCTCTTATCTGTGGTTAAAAGCACAGAAAGTGTTCTCTGCCTTCATCACAGGCTCTGTGAAACTTGAACAGCAAACTCTTTGTGGCTTGCGTCTGTCCAGCAATCTGAGCTGAGCAATCAGCTATTGAGATTTCAGAGCAATACACTCAGGTCAAATGCAGTATCTGCTTGATTTGAGTTTCAGCCAATATAGCTTGATGCAGTGCTGAATTGTGTTGGGCCACATCACGTATCTGGATCTTGTCTGTTTTGTCTGAGTCAGATCAGCGAGGAAACATTGGGCCTTCTGTGAAAGTAAATTGCCAGGTATGCTCAACAGGGCCCTGATTAAATCCCGTTCAATAAACTGTCATTCAGCACTGATAATCTTGCAAGCTACTGACAGAAAATTAATCTCCCATAGTTAGGAGTGATTACTGAGAAGATTACAGCAAAGCAACTCTGATAATATCTAGAGGGCTCATATCTCCTTGACTCAGGATAGCCTAATTTCAGACCTGAATATGGAAAACAAACAGATTTAGTAGCACTGTTAATGATCTCCTCCTAGAACTGAATAAGCCACGGGGCTCAGGTGATATTAAATCTAGCAGCCACCTTTGATAGCACTTAGCCATAAGGTATTATTGATACAACTTCTACAGGAGACTTGAATGGATGGATTAGCCCTTGAGTTGCTAATCCTTTACTCCATGAATAAATGATCACAGTGGGTGATGTTTGTAATTTTTCTTCTACTCCACATTCCCTTTTATACAGAGTGCAGGAAGTGTCTATCTCATCCCTGCCACTATTTCCTCCTCCAGTTGTTGATAAATACATTGTAGACTTCCGATGGAATTAATGTAACTCACTGACTTTGTCCAGATTCTTGTCACCTTAATCTATCCTTTCTGGTTTCTGTTGGGTTTTTGCTGTATTCCATTGATATTTAATCATTCCACCATGTCTCTTCTCAAGCCCAGTTACTTTTATTTCTAATAACTGAATCCTCCACAGCTCTCCTTAGTGCTCCTTGCTCCTTCTGGCATCTAGAAGGATTTTCTTGATGTGTAACTGATGGCCATCCTCCTGTGCATCTGCTAGAAGAAAGGGTTCCCCTCCAAGACCAGTAACATTTTTTTACTAATTCATAAGGACAGTTTGCCACAATCCTGACTACTGCATCTGAGAAAGAGACATGCATCTCTGATTAGACATACCCTATTAAAATAGACTGAAAGTAAATTACACAACTTCCTGTAGGCCACAAATCATATCTGGATTTATTAATTTTTATTATAATTAGTTTAGAATAATTTCTGTATTTCACTTGCAATGGTCACCAAACATAGTGTGGTCCAAAGGGCAAAAACCTGATCGCTCATATGAAAAATAAAGAATAGACGCATATATAACCAAGTCATTATATATGTCTGATAAAATAGTTTTTATTCAAATGACCTTAGAGACCAAAATGTCCCTATCCTTTACTCACTTCTTATGGCATGACTAAATAAATAGTCAAGGAGCCACAAGAGACCATCTGCCCTGAGACCCCAAATGCTGGAAATGCTGATAGCTTTCTGCATTTAATTAGTTTTAATTTCAAAAGGTATTTTGAAAAAAATAATCCATAAGAAAAAGATCATAATGTTATTTTCATGCTTAATTTCCCATGAGCACAAATATGCTCTATGTATTGTTGTAATAGTATATTTAAATTTCAGAAACAAACAGAAATAAATGAAAATTAAACTATGTTCTGTACATTTAATTGAGAGACTCATAGTGTCAGATTCTATTCAAATTCCTATCACACAAGTGCATCTTTTAGCATAAATTATACAAATAAAATACAAATAACAGCCTGTTTTGTGTATCAATATCTGCACTTCTCTCACAGTTCTGGAATTTCAGTATGTAAAAACCAAGTGATAATTCACCATTGCGCATGTTTATCATACATGCACACTATAAAATTTTACGGTGCTTATTAATGTAGTAAAGATCATGCGTTCTTTAAACTGGTAAAAAGCTGACATCTTTGTATTTGTAAATGATACACCAAAGTAGATTTTTCTATTTTGTCAGTAAATCATACAGGCAAAGATGGGTATTGCTGTGTTCTCTTGGGTCTTTAATAAATAAGGTTTCCTAGTCAGATCATAAAATGCAGGTCTCCATACATTAGCCATCCCATTCTTGAGTTTGAGTAAAAACTTAGGGCTTGTCTACATAGAGTGGCAATTCTGAAATAAGATAAGGTTTAAATTAAAAGTGCTATAGCTTTTCCGGAATAACTCCCTATATAGACACTCTTATACTGTAAGAGTCCACACACACAATTTTTCTATAATAACTATTCCAATCAATTTCCTTTGGTAGACAAGCTCTTAGTCCCTGGTCCAGTGAAACACTTAAACAGTTCCATTAACTGTGGTGCCTCCAGTGGGAGTACTCATGTGCCCAAAGTTAAGCATAAGCCCAAAGAACTTAATTAAATGCTTTGCTGGATGAGGCCCTAAGTAAGATCCTCAGGATTTAGCCCTGGAGATAGGCAGAAAGAAAAAAACCTAAATACAAACACCTTTGAAATTGGAAGTACTTTATTCAGAAGTCTGCACTTGGATCCAAATTTTGTGAACAGGCCCTATGAATCTCAAATGCCAAAGTGCTGCTTATTTTCAGAGGTGCTTATATCTGCTGCTTCCACTGAAGCAAGTGCTAAGCACAATCTACTTATTTATATTACTGAATATGGATCTAGCTACCTAACTTTAGGCAAAGAAGTTTGACTTTTGGAGTCTAAATTCTCTCCCTTGATTTACTCATGCAGATATCTGATAGCTGGTCCAATCCATGCACTTTAGGATCAGTGTTTGTCTGAGTCTCTGGTTTCCCTAGTTATTTTGTCTAAGATGAGGTATAGAGTACAATATTTTGTAGTCCAAATGAGTTACTTACTGCAGCACATCATATAACCAAGAGTCTAAAGAAATATCATAGTTCAAAGGGTCTAAACCACATATATCTTGCTGAAAAGGAAATTCAAGTTAAATCATCCACAAACCATACTTGATTTCATTTCCCTTTGCAGTCAGTATCTACAGAGCTGTAATTCTGTGAAGATATAAAGTATAATAAAGATTGAGCTGTTTGGGGAGAGAAATGCTAATTGAATGACCTATGTTATTCTTGTTTCATGGGTTTTAAAATTTTCCATTACTTGGTTGTAACCTTATGCTGTCTACTAGAATTACCAGAGGGACATTTCTCTCCGTATTCACACACTTGTAGTTATATCTGCCCCAGTTGCTGAATACTTTTATTTTTTTTCAGCTGTGGATCCTCAGTATATTTGCCCATGAGATAGTAATAAATCAAATGTCAGAGAGGTCTGTAATTGGCTATGTTTTAGCTAATTACTCATCATGTAAAAGTGTTTTAGATATGCAATGTAGACAGAGCAGGGACAAAACAGATTATTAAAAGAAATGTGAGATCTGACTTACTGCTCCTATACAACTGGTTTTCAGTTGTATTTATGTACTCTGTGAAGAGGCATTTCTAAATTTCTGGGTAGTGATCCTTTAGAATTATTTTAGCCCTTTATTGAAGGCATAAATAATTCTGCCTCTTCCTCCCCTCCCCCATAACATCAAGATTCAGTCCTGCAGGCCTTGCTCACCTCAATGGTTCTGTCGAAGTCAATTGGACTACTACTGTCAGTAAGATTTACTCTTGAGAGTTTAGCTTTGGAGGACTGGATCTTATATAAAAAACATCTAGAGGCAAAGTCTCCTGCTCAATGCCACATGATATCTTTATTCCAACATGCTCTCTTCACAAGAATGAACTTTCATGGACCCCAACAGCCATCCTAAAACAGGCAAAAAAATCCTGTTAGAACCTCAAGGCAGCTTTCAGCTCCACTATTCTGCTATCCCTATATGAATAGATGCACATAGCATCAGCATGGAAGATATGCATCAAGGGAGAATAGAATATCAGACTTGAGCTCTGCCCTGTGGATTTGAATATCCTTGTATATAGCTCTGTAATAAGACTGATAGATGGATGGATAGATATATAATATGTCAAATGACTGAGCTGAGTGACCAGAGGGATCAGTTCACTTGCTGTATGTGATATTCCCCTCCCGCCCCCATGCAATAGACATGTGCACTGCTTAAGTGCCAGTTAACCCCCATTTTGAGGCTCCTCTCTACAGGGCTGAATTTCAGTAGTGCATTTCAGTTGTACAGCAAAACCAGAGAAAATATCAGGTGTGGAAGACTCATAGGCGAAAAGCACTCCAAAAAGTATGATTCTGCTTCTCTCTAACTTTATTTCAGAAATAAGTCTTAGTTTTAAAGTTCAGGTCAATGGTCATTTGGTTTTGAGATTTAATTTTGGATGGGTTCTTCTAGATTTCCGTTTTCCGCTTTGCTTTTATGCTTACTGCTAGATTTTGTTTAATGAACACATTCAAATGACGCAGGAAAATCCTGACTGATCTTTTAGTATCTCTGTTTCCCCTCGTTCCTGAGAGTTGTGTGATTCAGTAGTGCTGGTGACAAGTCGTGGTGACAATACATTGAGAGGAGCTCTCAGACAACTGTGTTCTTGTTATTAATTTGAGTGGCAAATAACACACCTGAAGTTTTGCATTTTAATAGTTGGGTTTGTGAGCTGTCTGATTAGTCATGAGTATCTTCTTGTTTGTGGGTATTTCAGTTTTGGTCCATTTCAAGTAATAATAGATCATAAGAATCACAGTGTGGACAAAATGATTTCTTCTGTTCAGATTGTTGTAATTACCTAATTTAAAAGCTGAACAGACTTGAATTCTGATCTCCATTAAACTACCATTTCAGGGCATTTCTTATTTGGTTGCTTAATAAAAAAAATGTGAAAGGAAAATTATTACCTTCAAAACAAGTATTATTTTCTTCTGTGTCACAGTTGAATTGCTGCTGTTTCATATCATATTGCAGCAGATTCGCTTCACAACAGCAAAACCCACCTGTTTGAAAAATTATTGTGTAGATCTCATCCTAATCTTGTGAAATACGTCAGCTTTTTTGTTTAATACTCGAGGATTCCATGCTAAGTAGTACTTGGTGATTTGTACCCATTACAGGTGGGTGAGCATTGAAATATTAGCCTACCTGGCTGCAAATGTGTACCACTTAAATTCCCTTTGACAGTAGGATAATTATGACTGAGTTTGTGTTTACACACTGCTTCATCCATCTGCTCAACCTCCCTGGTCTATGAACAAGTAGGTATTGAAATGTAAAAGAATTAACAGCATACTGGATATTTCAGTGGCTGCCTACACACAAGAATAGCCAGAGGCATTGGAATGGAGGAATAGGGTGGATGCGCACATGCAATTTCACAAACCAACACAAAATTAGGACTGATTTTTAAGCACAGAGTGTCCATTAAAATACTTGTGGTGCAGTAACTATGTACACAAAGGGAGCTGCTATTATTCACTATTCAATAGTTCACACCCAATTGAACATATTACAAAATGGTTTATTGATAGATGTCTCTGTTTATTATTCTGATGGGGTATATTAGACCTGGAGACCCCCTGCTGGAGGCTGTCAGTCCTGCTGCACCCTGTTCCCAAAAGAGCAATAGAGGAGAAACTTAGCCTTGGTGTACACTGGGGGTGGGAGTCAAACTAAGATATGCAACTTCAGCTACGAGAATAGCGTAACTGAAGTCGACATATCTTAGGTTGACTTACCTCGTGTCCTCACGGCACTGGGTTAACTGCCACCACTCCCACATTGACTCCGCTTCTGCCTCTTGGCTTGGTGGATTACAGGAGTCGAAGGCATAGCGATCGGGATCAATTTATCATGTCTACACTAGACATGATAAATCAATCCCCAATAGATCAATCGGCAGGTAGTGAAGACATACCTTTAGAGCGGCTGCATGGGATGCAGCTAATCAGAAAAAGGCTGCAGAGAAGCAGCCAGTCGGGCCCAGCATGCTTATATAAAAGGAGCTGCAGGAACCAAGTGAATTCAGTCTGCTGGCAGAGATTGGGGGAGCAAGGAAGGTGCTCCTGGCTGCCTGATGGGACTCGAGGAAGATACAGGCCAGGGGGAAGTGCTCAAGGAAACACAGTTAAAGGGATATGGCCACGTGGCTGCTTCTTAGAAGGTCCCTGGGGCCTAAAGTATTGGGTGGGATTGAATCCCCCCAAACAGCTACAGGGGAAGCTACACCCTGAGAGAAGGAAGTTTAGACAGGCCTAGGGAAGGGACTGGACGTGAGACTGTTACCCCGCAGAAGGGGGCTGAACTGAGACTGACCCAGCTAGAGAGATGGGGTCAGAGGACTAAAGGACATGCAAATAATCTCCAGGGAGGAAGCCCCATGGCCCTAGGCACCAACTCCATTGGTGCTCAGGGGCTGGAGCACTCATGGAAAGAAAATAGTGGATGCTTAGTGCCCACCAGCAGCCCTGCTGATCCGTTCTTCCCTCTTCCAGCGCCTCCCCCGACTATGATCAGCTGTTCAGCAGTGAGCTGGGTGGAAGAGGAAGCAGTGGAGTGAGGGCAGGGTGCACTTGGGGGAGGGAGCAGAATGTGGGCAGAAAGAGGCAGGGCAGAGGTAGGGCATGGGAGAAGTGATGGAGTGGGGACAGGGTCTGGGGTGAAGTGAGGGTTGACCATCCATTGTGAAATGAGGAAGCCTGCACTTATGCCTGGGGCGCTGCTCCATCCCAGAGCGGGAACCTTCACACATAAGCTGGCCAACGAGGGCAGTGGTTTTCAGCCAGGAGTACATGTACCCCAGGGGGTCTGCAGAGATCTTCCAAGGGGTACATCAGCTCATCTAGATATTTGCCTAGTTTTACAACAGGCTACATAAAAAACACTAGTGCAGTCAGTACAAACTAAAATTTCATACAATGACTTGCTTATATTGCTCTATATACTATACGCTGAGATGTAAGTATTATATTTATATTCCAATTGATTTTTTTATAATTATATAGTGAAAAGGAAAAAAGAAGCAATTTTTCAGTAACAATTGCTGTGACACTTTTTTGTATTTTTGTGGATGATTTTCGTAAGCAAGTAGTTTTTAAGTGAGCTTAAACTTGGGGTTATGCAAGACAAATCAGATTCCTGAAAGGGGTACAGCAGTCTGGAAAGGTAGAGCGCCACTGAACTAGGGTACTGAGATAGGCCCTGTTGGTCAAACTGAGGACCAGAGTCTGGGGAGGACTACAGAGACATTGCCCATGAAGGGGTACCGTGATGGGTCCTGTTGTACTGTTGAAAGACTGGGCCCAGGGAGGGCTACGGAGAAGGACACTCCCAAATGAGAGATACCATGATGGGCCCCATTGGACTATTAAAGACTGAGCCAAGGGAGGGCTGTGGGGACATACCAACTGAGGATGCTGTGATGGGTCCTATTAAACTGTTAAGGGCTGAACATGGGGAGGGCTGCATGACATTACTGAGGGCCCTGAAATAGGCCTGGTTGGATGGTATACCATAGAAAGGGTTTGTTTTCCTGTGCACATGGACTATATGTGACATGGACGAAAGGCTGAGTCACCGAAGACCCGCCTGATGAGCGCAGTGGCCAAACAGGGGCACCATGAGCGGAGCAGTTGAGAAAAATTGCAGGCGTTCACACACTCGCCTGGGGTACACTCACGTGAGGTGAGCCCCACCCCATTACAGTCATCTATTTTTTAATAATCGCTACTCAGTGGGAGTTGCTCCTGTTTCACCAAAAGGAGGATTTATCCCAGAATCTTTAACATTCCCCTGGAAAGCCACCTGAGATGGGAAGAAGGGGCCTTAATTTCCCATGTTATTTAAAGGGTGGCACTTCTTTCAGTTCAGCACTGTAAGCCACCATTGCCCACACCGTAGTGCAGATCAGAGAGTGGGACTTGATTCCACAATCATCTGTCTGTTTAAGAAGTGATAGTGTTATTAGTTGAGTTATATTATTGTTCTTAGGGTGTGAACACCTTTTGGCTATCAGCGCTCAGTATCACTCTCCTAGCAAGGAGAAAACACCTATACTCACAGATCCAGACCAACAAGCACAAAGCTGAGAAGATGTAGAAACATGAGATCAGGGCAGGGTGACCAGATATCCTGATTTTATAGGGACAGTCCTGATTTTTGGGTCTTTTTCTTATTTAGGCTCCTATTATCCCTCATTCCCTGTCCCAGTTTTTCACATTTGCTATCTGGTCAAGTGAGATTAGGGAGAAGAGAAATGTTTAATTGTGCCATGGACTTTCTCTTTCCGTTGCTCAGTAGCTCCAAAGAATTAGAACTTACTGCTTCAGCTGACATTTCAGAAAGTTATTTTCTTCCTGGAGCACTCTCAGTATTTTTCTGGCCTTCATGGAATGCACAACATGTCCACAGCTCTTACATACCACCACCGACATATTTGCAATAACACAGCTAAGTCATTCATTCATGACTAAGTTAAAGTAGCATTCAAACCTGCAAAGCATGCTATGTCTATAAACCCGATAAATTATGCTGGCTCTTTATCTAATACAATGAATCAAACTCTTGGATGAGTCACAATCTGAATTGGTGGTGTGTCTCATTCATCAGGTTTACCACAGCATCCATTTTAAAAAAATCTTTAATTTACAGCACTATGCGTTTCCCAGTGGAACAGCTAGGCAGCGTAGCCGAACTTGACTGATCCACTGTTAAATTTCTACTTGTCTCTGCAGTGAAGTAGGAAAGTTTCTTTTGGCTGGAATTAGATGGGCTACGTCCTATATGGTAACACTTGGAGATGTTGTATATTTTAATTCAGTTCTTGATTGTTACGCCCTGTTTATCTGCTGGGAGAGAAAAATGGAGGAAGAGAAAACTTTTGGGGGTAGGCAGTAGTATGACTACTAGATTTCTCACAATGGCAATCAGTACTCATTCATTGCTGGAGGGAAGGCTAGAGGATTTTTTTTTATTAGACTAGTCTCTGATGTAACTGGAAAAGGAGCAGGAGCAGGGATAGTTGATTAACCAGAAAAACCTCCAGAGATTTACTATGGGAGTATCAAAGAATGATGGATGGGTAAGTCCCGAAAAGAACCTTCAGCTCGAACACTTGATTTTTGGAAAACTGCTTTCTTCACTTTCTCCCACTGAGTAGGGACCTATAACTTATAAATTGAAGTTGTGACCCACTTTTTCTTGTAATTTTTTCCTTTCTGTTTTCTCTGACAGCAAGACTAGGCTTTGATCCAGACTGAAAACTAATTACTCTCAATAGAGAGAGTAAACATCTTTGATATACAAAAAGAAGCTGGATGGAAAGTTAAAAGGGTGTGCTTTTGTTAGATTTTGGCCAAGGCATTGAGATCGATTAGAAATGAAGGGTTCTGTTTGTCCCAAAAGACCTTTCAGACAATACCAGCACAAGGAAGCTTTTATTTAAGATACTCTTCCCCAGAAGTGGTTTCAACATTTCAACATTCAGACTCCTAGACCTGTGGTTTACTTAATAGTCTGCAGGGAATGTATGCAGCCTATGCAAAAATAAGCAAACCTGAACTGTTTTTGCTCAGAACTAAATTTGGTATTGTTAAGGTCCTGAGTAAGTGACATTGCATTATCCGTTTGCCACACAGCACTAATTGTAAGTAATGAAAATCCATTTAATTAAGACATTTAGGCCCAATGGACTTTTAAAGTAGACTACTGGCCACCATTCAAAGAATGACACAGCTAGTATTATAATTGATGGAGTCTGCCTATGCAGATGCTGTCTGCTACCGTATATAGCTGAACAATTTTTTCAGATAATATTCTGTTGGTTCACACTGGGTTTTTTTTAAAGGAGACATTTAATAAAAGCAATCTCTCATCTCGAAGCGGTATTGTGATAAAGGTGACAGCTACCAGGTATTCTGCTGAAGCAGCTATATTGCATAAACAGACATTCTTTAACTAAAGTTTAAACTAGTTAAAAATAACCTTACATTCCCTTTGTTTTCATTACCTGAATATGGTTAGTGTCAGAAGTGTAGGACCTGACAGTGGAGGCACCAACCAGAGCCTACAGATTATGGGATGCGTATGTGACCAATTAACAAGTTTTTGAGCGTGACCATTTTTGTCAATACTGGGTGCTAGTGTCCTTAAAAAATGTTAGTTAAAGCTAGTTAATTAACACACCACTCGTTTTCCCAGTCTAGACAAGCCCTTAGAGGCAGGATGCATGTATTGTTACTGCTCATTTTCCTGAGTTCCACTTTCCCCCCAAACATACATCTTTTCAATCCACACACATCCCCCACGCCCCATCAAAAGAAGCCAGCAGAAGACGCCCTGCAGTCAGTGGGGTTGCTCAAGTATAACTGAGAGCAGAAAGTGGCTCACTGACTTAAGAAATAAACATCTTTCTAAGGTCAGATTTAGAACTTCTAGCCCAGTTTTTTCTCCGCTGCATCAGTGTAAATCCAGAGCAACCTCCACCAAGTCAATGAAATGGAGAGAGCAATTTGGCCCAGGATCAAAAGCCACAGGCTGTATCCACACTGCAAAGAAACCCGACAGCACTGAGTCTCAGATCCTTGGTCAATTGACTCAGCCACACTGGGTGCAGGCTGCTTGGGCTGGAGCAGATGCTCTGAGACTCTCCACCCTTGCCAAGTTTCAGAGCCCGGGCTCCTGCCTGAGCGGGAATGTCTACACTGCTATTTTCAGCCCTGAACCCCAAGCCCTGGGAGCCTGAGCCAATGGATCCAGACTCTGAGATTCAGCACCACGTGGTTTTCTTTGCAGTCTAGACATACCCCTCAGTTAATGGAGTTCCTGTGGGAAATGGGTTATTTTGGGGATTTTGCCTTAGTAACAGTAGCAATTTTTTAAAAAGGTCAAATACTGAGGTTTTTTACTTGATCCGTACGCAAACAAACTCCCTCTGATTGTCTGAGTAAGGGCTAATGTGATTAAAAACTGCAAAAAATGTTCATGTTTTCAGTCATATTCTAAAATGTCAGTGAACTGTATTTTCCTATGTAGCCACATGGCCACTATGGATGAAATTCACTCTTATGCAGAGGTCTAGCTCAAGTCCTATGCACCACTTAAATCCCTCTAAGTAGGGCATAAGCTGGGACTATTTTGAGGTCTTATGAATGTAAGAGGCACAGAGATCTTGAGCTGTCTCCGGCACAGGAAGAGTTTAATTCAGTATAAAGAAAACTTACTGATTTCTGCTTTATTCATGTATAGGCATTTTTTTTTTGCTCTTTGCTCTTGGATATAGTCTGTGGAGGGACATGAAATTGTTAAATAGCAGCCTGCATAGAGCAATAGGGAGATGGCAGATTACTAAACTGGCTGTCACACAGAAGCCCTGATGTCATAGGTAGCATTCTAAAGGAAACTTTTTACTGAGTGCTAGGTATTATATAAAAGAGCAGAGATCTATAGGTAGGAAATTAGGGTGACCAGATATCCCAATTTTATAGGGATAGTCTCCTGGAACTATAGAGACAGGCACCTGTTACCCCTGACCCTATCCCAAGTTTTCACACTTGCTATCTGGTCACTCTATAGGAAATGCACAATAACAAATTATACTCTGTATCTGTTGTGTTTCTATAGCCTTAGGGAGATCAAGCTATTTCACCCTTCACTTTTCATTATGTTACATCATTCTGCAAATAGCTGAATGTAATCTTACACAGTCCAGTACCCACGTAACAGTGCAGCAAAGATCTATAGAAGCAAATAGGATTGTCCACAATTAGACACCATCAAAAAAACGCACAGCTACCAAAAAAGATAGTTATTTACTGGCTTTATAAAAAATGGCAAGTAAGAAAAAGTTCTTAATTCCAGTAAAGCTTGTTTATGATATACTGTAGGTTTTTGTGTGTAGACGATATGTAGACTGGTTGGCGGCTGTAAGCAGAAAGCAGTATATAAAACTTTGAAATATTCCAGGTAGCTAATATACACTAGCTGTCTATCCACTTTCCACTCCTCTCCCCCCACTATAAATCAAACAACTTCAGGACAAAGATGGGACTAGCAAAATCAATTTTCCTGTATTAATGTGAACCTTGTAAAGATTTAACTGGTGCTGTGTCTAGTGCTTAATGAACCAAATCCTGAGAGGTGCTGAGTACCTGCAACTCATCAGATTAAATAAACCCCGAGGTCCTTAGTTTTCCTCAACCCTTTCTCAGGCAAACTCTGTGCACCAGAACTGGAGCGGCGCTGAGCAGCTGCTGAAATCAGTAGAGTTGCAGGCGGTCAGCACTGCTCAGGATACAGCCTGTTGACTTCCGCTGTCATTTTTCTTGAGTAAAACCTGAATACAGACCAGGTGCTCAGCTCTGATCATGACTTGTCCCAGTGGGAATTCCTGGTGTTTATTGAGGGCACAATCCAGTGACTCCTGAAGTCAGTGTGAAAAGTCTGAATCATATCCTAGGTGTTTAGCACTTCTCCAGCATTGCTTTAATATGATCTGAAGTGAATGTTTTAGTTATTCACTATTATTTTTAGTAGAGGCCTCAATCAAGGCATGGGACTCCATTATGCTTTGTACTGCATAAATACACAATCCCTGCTCCTAGAAAGAGCCCTAATCTAGGAGATAAATTTCAGATAAAAGCTTATTATTTAATAGCAACAGGAAGACATTATAAGTGTTGAATCAAATTTAGACACCATTCGAAAGGCATATGGTATAGACTTCTACAACCTGGAGTAGCAGTACACGCCATTACGAAGGAGCGTTTCAAAGGCACAAGGAAGTTAGTTGCCCAGCTTCCACTGACCTTCAGTTGTGTGCCAGACTCCCCTTTCTGCCTTTGAAAGTCTCTCCCTACCATTCTATTTTTAAAATCTCCTTTTTAATGAACACTGGAGCTGAAAAGTTTGTCTTGAAATATCCTAATGACACAGTACAGTTTTGCAACAGCCAGTCAGACTGCTGTTACAAAGGAAAGTGAGTTGAGTTATACAAGCAACAACTTTCTCTGGGAGCTGAAGTAGAATATAAGAATTTCCCTTTTTACCAATCTGATAATAATAGGTCCACATGATTGTATAACTCAATGAGAGTCAGATCTTAAAATGTTTCAGGTACAAAAATGCAAGTTTACAAGTCCATGCAGAGCTGCATTCTCAGTGTTGCCTCTACTCCACCCACAGCTAATTGTGGTGTCAATTAATGACTCTTGAAAAGACCATGGCTGGCCCAGATCATCTGACAGGGGATTGGTCCTGCTTTGAGCAGGAGGTTGCACTAGATGACCTCCTGAGGTCCCTTCCAACTCTGATATTCTATGATTCTATGACTCAGGCTCAGAGGACTCTTGTTGCGGGGCTATACAATTGCAGTGCAGATGTTCATGAAGGGGGAGGGTGCTAGAGCCAGGGCCCCAGCCAGAGCCCAGATGTTTACACAGCACTTGTAAAGCCCCACAGCCTGAGCCCCACAAACCTGAGTCAGCTGACCCAGGACAGCTGCAGCCGTGCTGTGGTTCTTTTATTGCAGTGTAGACGTATTCTCCGAGGTTTTCACCAAGCAGAGAGGTAGTAGACTGGAGTTCTGTTGAGCATGGCGAAATGCACTCGAAGTTTGTGCCTAAACTGGGAAATACCATCAAGTTACAATATGTATTAGCTAGCCCACTGTTAGATATGGTTTAGAACTTGGTGTAGTGTCATAGGGCTGCCCCCTGCCTAGAGTGCTCTCTTGTGGCAGGCATGCTTGCCTCAATTCCCCTCCTTCAGAGTCCCCAGAAATAGTCCACAGATTGTTCCCAAGTATAAATATAGCCCTTGCAGGTCTCATTTATTACAGAATCCCATGCACATAACCATAACAGAAGTCCCACAAGTATAGTACAGACTTTCTCCACCATAATCTAAACACTACCGGTACGTTGAGCCCTGGCATAACCTCTCCAGGCTCTGGCTCTAGTAGTGTGATGGAGATAAAACACACTGGAACAGCGTTCCGGCTCCACTACAACTCTGTGCCCCAGTCCCTGCAGCTTGGGGACAGGGAGATGCTGCAGTTTAGGACCACACCACTGCCTGGCTCTTCTGCGCAGCTCTAGAGTCTCTCCTCAGGCCCTAGCTATCCAACACAGCCCAGTCCTGTCCTTGTACCAGGACAGCCATTCCAGTCCTTCCAACTAGAGTGCAACGGTGCTTTTCCCAGTAGGAACCCCCAATAGCCTCTCTGCTGGGAACATCCTTGCCAGTGCTCCTTCCTTCATTCTCCCTGGCCCTTTTGCTCTGGGCTAAGCTCTTTGGCCCAGAGATATCAGTTGGTAAATTCCTCTGCTGCTCCCCTGCCTTCAGCTGTCTCCATCCCTGGTTCTCTGGCTTGAGGAGAACAGTTAGCAAACCACTCTCACTGGTCTTCTACCTTCAGCCTTTTCCCTGGTCTCAGACATAGTCTTCTAGTTCATTCCTCCCTCTTCCCAGGGGAGCCAGCAAAGATCTTTCTGCAACTTTCCCCAGAGACTCCTCCAGTCTCCTGACCAACTCTCACCAGGACTCTCCCGCACTAGGTCTTTCCCTGACCTTTTATAGCCCCCAGGTGTTTCCTCACCCTCAGAATTGGCTAAATGGGAGCACCAGCTCTGACACAGGGGAGATGGAACTACTTCATTTACTGGGGCCAGTCCTCTGTGACGTATAGACAAAAGACTATTGGGTTTAAACTTGTGTCAGCAAGCGAGGTCTGCCATGTGTTAATTAATGTGTATCTCCTAATGTAGAGGAGAACGTCATTATTCTTTTATTCTTCCCAATTCTTTCAGGTCCCAATCCACCAAAGCACATACGCATATGCTTAAATGTAAGCTTGTGAGGTGTCCCATTGATTTAACATTAAGTATGTGCTTAAGACCTTGATCCACAAAGTTATTTAGGATCCTAACCTTCATTGTGTCAGTGGAAGTTAGGTTCCCACGTACCTTTGTGGATCTGGGCCTAAGTGCTTTCCTGGATCAAGCCCATAGTCTGAAAACAAAATGAAATAGTTGTTGGAACATCAAGTGGAAATGATCCATCTGGCTGATTCTGTGCAGTAAGATAAATGACAGAATAACAAGGCAGTTTTAGAGAAGAAATCAGAGGTGAGATGGGTGTATTAATTAATCATTTGCCAGACATTAAAGACTATGTGCACGAAGGGTGTATGTTAAATGCCCTACTGGGGATGTGGGTGCAGAAAAATGTGCATGTGTAATGATAATTATTGTTAACTGTTCTAGGCATGTCAGTTGCACATTTGAAAGTACAAGGCAAACTTTTCAAACATGAATTCCATAAACTTAGGTCTCTCAATCTACATAACAAATCCAAAAACATGGCTTTATTTTCAGAAGTGCTTAACACTTACCACACAGATTGAAGTCAAGCAAAGGGTAGTGCTGAATGCTCCACACCTATAAAAATCAGACCTCTTATTTATTGTTGGCATCTAAGTTTAGGAACCCACATCAGAAGTTTTGGCCAAAAGATTTTAAGCACATTATTCTTCAGGCCTGTGGGCCAGATCTTCATCTGGTGTAAAGATTTACACCAGCTGAGGATCAGACTGTTGTGTGCCTAATTTCTTAAAATGTGCAAATCAGAGAGAGAGTAGGTGGCTGAGGTAATATATTTTATTGGACCAGCTTCTGTTGGTAGAAGGTACAATCTTTCAAGCTTCACAGAGCTCTTCAAATCTGGGGAAGTAACCAGAGTGTCTGAGCTAAATATAAGTTGAGTTCTTGCATTTGCTCAAGAAGTAATGTTTAGTCTGGCTTCCTTCTCCTTCATATTGTGAAGTTTCCAGAAGTTGATCCAATAAGATATTACCTCACCTATGTTGTCTGTCTCATATCCTGGTATCAACACAGCTACAACATGGCAGACAAAACTGTTTACTCAGTTTAGGAGACAAATTTTCACTCCAACCTTGCTGAAAAGGAATGCTGGTACTTAAACAGGTAATTATTCCCCCAGGTCTTCCACAAATTTTTGCACTCTCATTCAAGTGCACAACAGGTTTACTCACTGGAAAGCGTTATCCACTGAAAATTTAAATGTATATAAAATGACCAGATTTGCACACCACATTTTGAACTTGCAACAGAGATGCATTATTTTGGAAATTTTGTCCAAATTAAGAGGCTAGATTAATCCATCTTTCAAGTCTTAGGGCCAGATTCTTAGCTGATGTAAATTGAATTACCCCTATTGAAACCACTGGAGCTATGTCAATTTATACTAATTAAGGATCTGGCCCTTAAAAATAAACTGAAAACTTCAATTATATATAGAAAAAGAAACAGAAAACTACTTGTTTTCATGTCTACAAGACTTTAGGAATTGTTCTATAGTGGTATGACATTGTCTGGCTAGACAGTAACTGGAATGAAGCCCATTAGCCAACTTACTCATAACAGACCATTATTTCTCACTAATTCCAGTATGGATTTTAACATTACATACTTACAAAAATTGCTTGGAAAATGCCAAATAATCATCCATCCTATGCTATAGTTCTTCATAAGTATCTGTGATATGTTGTCAGTACCTGTACATATGTTTGCACCATGATTGTAATAACTTTACATTATGCAGCTGTTAAAAATGGTTGAGACATATTTTGTGTTAAAGGACACAATTCTACCGTCCTTACTCATTTTAAACAATACCTTAATTGTGAATAGTCCCATTGAAATCAAGTATGTTTCCCACAGTAGGATACTATGCAATGTGAATAAAGGTGACAGAATTGGACCTGAAGCTCTGACAACTAATTTGTTTTTAAGCATCCTAAAACAATCAGTATATATTGTCCCATATGTTGCAAATTTATAGTCCTGTTTTTTGAAGACATTAAGTTTTATAGGCATTTGAGAACACATCAAACAAATTATTTATTTTATGGGTTTTTAAATTTGATTACTGATAATAACATGAAGTTGAGTTTACTGTTTACAGAGTGAATGCCAACATTCTGCAGTTAGTAAAATATATTTTTATGTATTCCAATTACATGTTAAATATGTGGCTAATGTGACAAGTTTTCATTTCTCTTCTTGATTAGACATTATAGCACCTACTTAAATCATGGAGTTAAATCCTGCTAACCTTAGTTATGCAAGTTGTCCTATTGAAATCCACTAATGTAAGGACTGGAGGCCTTTTGAGCTATGCAAACACATGGGCTGAAATCCTGGCCCTATTGAAGTCAATGGCAAAACTCTCATTCACTTCAATAGGCCAGGATTTCATTCATGGCCCCTGTCCCCAAAGGCTTTTCATGTTCATGACCTTTCCTTCTTTCTACTTCCCATCAAACTTTATTGATAGAAAGATGCTAGTATTATAGAACCGTATTGCAAACATAATCCCAGCTTTAAAAGATGAGCTTTCCTTCTTCCCCTTGTAAACATTTCCTTCTCACACAGACTAGATCTGAACCATCCTCTCAAGGACAAGTGGAAGACGTTCCAGTGAGCAGTGAAAGAGCTGATGAGCCGGCTCGTCATGTCTTCTCTTTCTCCTGGTTAAACTCATTGAACGAATGAGGACTCTCATTCCGGCTGGCTTTGGATGTACTTACCTGAGAGGAGCTCTGAGGCAGCAAGTGACTTGGCTGGAACCAACAAGAAATAGTCCATATAAGGGACATCTTGATCAGGTTTAATTCCGGAGGCCTTATTTGAATTCCATTATACTGTATCTGATACTTTTAGATTAGAGTGATGTTTGGAAATAGGTGAATAAAGGGAGTGGGAGAACTGGATTAATAGATGTCTTGATGAAATAGTGTACTAAGAGTGACTATGTGTTCAAGTAAAAGATGTTTCAGAAAGGAGAGTGTTGAATAGACATTTCATGCTATAATTACAGTTGCAAAATTAGTGAGCACAATGTTTGTAGCCAGCCTGGATGTCCTGCTGTATTTTTGTAAGTGCTTACCCAACACTGTTGGTTGAAATATGACTAACGGTATAATTTGTCAATGAAAATATGACCCCCTTGCTACTTTTAATTACTCCAGATGGAGTAACTCCATCCTTTTCAAATTATTGCTAACACTTGTGGCAAATCCTTGATGAAAGCCACAAAATTCAAAGGTAAGTCTAAAACTCCATTCAACGCAATCACTGTGCTGAATTACTCCAGCACAAGTGGTGCTATTGCATCCTGATGTGCAATAACTGAGCATAAATGGGGATGGCAAGAGAAGCATTTCACCCTTTGAGTTGTATTTTCTAGCTGTGGTCGATAGGTCACAATGAATAACACTTGAACCATTCAGAAAGATTATTTGGTGTTACATTTTGTATAGCAGTCGACAACAAAGATATATCTATAGGAAGCACTGGATTGGAACCCTTCCTGAATGAGGTGGCATACGGATCTGTATGTGCATCTTCATTATCTGTATTTCCCCCAAAAGCAAGGAGAGGGTTCTGAATGAGTGTTTTATCTTGTGCTTGTCTATATCCATTTCTGTTATAACTATAGCTTCTCAACTTCCTTTAGTACATGAAATCAACACTCACTTTTATCATATTGAGCAATTTGACGGTAAAAGGGCAAGACCTTTGAAACCACAAAAGACCATTCTGAGCTGAACAGTGATGCAAGTATCTGTTAAAGATTGCATTTAAAAGATTATAAACCCATGGAAAAGGTTACCACAGTGTGAACTGAAGTGCACCATGTGTACTACAGATACATAACTATTGAAACTAATTACCTAAACTGATATGCCTTGTATAATGGCAAGCAGATGAACATTGCACTTGATTCTGAAAGTGAAATCCTGAGAGTTTTCCCACTGATTTCCTGGGAGGAGAGGGGGAAGTTCAGGATTTCACCCTGACACTCTGAGGACAGTTAGAAAAATGATTACAGAATTGAATACTGTATAAGTATTTCCTAAGAGATGCTGACTGTTATCATCTCTGAAGAAGTTCAGTAGTCTTTGAGAGTGATCAATACCTTACAGGATCAGAGTCTAAGAGCCCCGCAAAGCCCATTGAAGTCAATCTTTCCATTGATTTCCATGGGCTTTGGATCAAGCCCGGAATACAGGGCTCTTCTTATAGCACCATGACTGACCATGAAGATGCACATTTTTTTTCATGGTACCATAGTCAACAGCATGAAATGGTTGATTAATAAATGCCAGAAGGCAGTACAGTCTAATGTGGGAGCCAAATAATTTTTGAATACAAAAGCCCAGTTCTGACAACAGTTTGCAATGTAGCTTTTGGAAAGCCACTTACATTTATGTTGTTTCTGTTTTTCCTCTTGTAAAATGGGACTATGAAGGATGGGTTTGAGGATCAATTAGTTCATGTTTGTACAGAGTTGTGAAATAACAAAGTATATGTTAAGAGTTAACAAATATATTCACTGAACAGCTGTAAAATTCATCACCACATCCAGCTGTGCTTTTTCCACAATATTTCTTGTTTTTTTACAAGAAATTCCCAATGAATATTTGCAACCAGGACTCAGACTTATCTTTATTGGTTTCACAAAATTCTTTTTTAACCTCTTTTTTTCCTGACGATTCATAAGATAATAGGAGAAAGCTGATTTCGTAAATAGGACAGATGTATAAATTCAGTAAAGAACAGTCCGTTTCACCTACTCAGGCGAATATGAGACTTTAAATAGTGTTTAGCAAAATCAATAGCACCTGAGTGATTTCCTTAAACCAAGCATTTGAAAAAATCACTTTCATGACACCATAAAGTGAATTTATCTGCCTGGACCCCCGCCTGCGCACAAATGCATGCCTGAACTCAACGCTCACTCATGTTAATTACAGATCCACCAGATCCTGCCCTCTCTCCATTCACAAAACTCCAGCTGTATTCAATGGGAAGTACTTACGAACAAGGATGGCAGTGTAGGATCCAAGGGGGAGACTATACTCCAGAGACTGAAACCTCCTTTTAGAGCAATTTAATTATTTGGGGTTAAATTCACATTCGGCCAGACACACGTTACCCCCTTCAAGGCATGTTACAGCGTATGAAGTGTAATCCCTCAGTAGAGACTTTACTTAATGTGCGTGCTCCACCCAAGACAGTAGAGCATTTGCTTTGAAGTGAACGGGACCCTGTGTGCTAATGCGGGGAGCCCAGTTCTCCGTACCCCAGGTCCCCAAAGTGTGTTAGTGCAGGAGTTAGTGTGTGGAGCGCGGGACTGGGCGTTGTGTGTGTTTAAACAGATCCAAAAGGCGTTCGGTCTTCCTCCTGACGCTGTCTGCGCTGTTGTGGCATTATACCCCGCGGCAGACGCGTTTACTCGCGCCGGGGATGGTTGAGTTGCTGGACACACACAGCAGCTCGCTCAAATCTGTCATCTCGCTAGGTTGTATGGCGAGGATAGCGCGAAGGATGCTAGTACTTCTATGGCTGCTTGGAGCGTTTTGTAGAACCGTTTCTTCTCATGGACAGAAACTGATTTTTCAATGTGAATCATTCAACTTTACCAAATAATCACCAGTGGCATTTTTCAAGCGTGTGGCTTAATCCCCGCAAAACTTGATGTGAAATAGTTCTCAGGTGAAAGAAACTTCCAGCTCGTTTTTTTAAAAATCGCATTCCTGTAAAACCAGAACAGCCGCGCTCCTTGTGTTTAACTTGGACACAGGATAAGTGGGGAGGGGGCTAGACTGGCTTTTGGATTGACAGGCTCATCTTCCAACGGAGCTGAGTTAAACAATTGAATTTGGGAGCGGCTAGTGAAAATGCTAAGTACCACGATGGATGCGTTCTCTGTAAATGTACTGCGGGTGTATAGACTATAATCGGGAGAAAGCATAAATATCCCAGAGAGCCTTGAACTGCAGTAAAGTCCTTGTACAGACCCATACTCTTAACTGTAGTCTCATAATATACCCCTAGCCGTGTCCTATAACTTACGTACACTCCTCTTACACCTCACTTCTTGAGCTACCTGTCAGTGTGCAGTTATCAGCGCTGTTAAGGGGGGGTGCGTGTGGAAAAACCAAAACAAATAGCCCGGGAAAAACGTTATGAATATATATATTTAAATATATACACCGAATGGAAACCCCTGCTGAATCTAGAAGACTATAAGGCAAGAAAGTCTATAAAACCACAGCTACTTGGCAGCTTTTATTAAAAATATAAATATTAAACATTCTCTTACACAACAAAATCGACCGAGCGCTGAAAAGATGTTTTATTACGGAAATGGTACAGGAAAAAGTTGAGTCGCAGTAGCTTACAGAGATCCCCCTCCCCGCAAACACACACCTTATCCCACAAGAAAAGTATCCCTCTTGTCCAACGGCTTCTTTGCGACCTTTCTTCCGCTGTCCCCATCTTAAGTAGCGATGTCACTAGAATAACTTTGAAATGGAAAAAGAAAGGCGGGTGAGTTACGAATGAGACTCGTCTCGTTACTGCACGGGAATACACGGCTGTGCATGCTAACCCAGGGACACGGGCTCTGGTCAGTGTACACCCTCTATGTTTAAAGCTCTAGAAAAATAAAGAGATGACATCAGAGCAGCACTATGGTAGAGAATACTGTCGAGTTGGGTGCCAGCTGCGGAATCTCTTTGGCAAGGCGCGGCCGCTTCATTTCCCGATGATCTCCATCAGTTTCCTGTTGCTGTGAGCCTGCTGCGCTAACTGTTCGGCTCTGGCCATTTCCAAGACTTCTCGGAGGAGGTGGAAAGTGAGATCCAGGGAGATCGGGGGCTCCTCGGATCGCTTCTCCCGCTCCATCGCCTCCCGGAGCAGGCTCGCCGCGTCCCCCTCCCCGGGGCCCGCCGCGCTCTCAGGCGAGCGCTCGGGGAGCTGCTGCAGCTGTTGCACCGCTGCTCGGAGAAAGTTGGCGGCGGGGGCGAAGGAGGCGGCGGCGGGGCTCCTGTGGAGGTTGCCCAGGCGCAGGAAATACTCCTCGCCCATGCGGAGCAGCACGGGCAGGCTGGGCGGCGGCTGGAGAAGGTCCGGCGGGAGCGGAGCGCTGGCGGCGGCGGCGGGGCTCTTGCCCAGGGCTCTGCACTCCTGGCAGGGCAGGAGAGCGACCAGCAGGATCCCTGTGGAGACCAACAGCTGGAGCTTCATGATCAACGCCCAGATCTGCAACGGGGACAGAAGCGGGGGAGGGGGGCGGGAGGGGAAGGCGCGGGGCGGGGAGAGAAAACCTGCCGCGTTGGAGTTAGACCGTCCGGACGCGGGAGCGCACAGCCCGGGCGCGGCGGCGGGCTCCCGGCAGACCCCACCGAGGGAGACTCCCGGGCCGCTGTCCGTGGTGCTGAAAGGACCCGCCGCGCCCCGCGCCCCCGGCTCTGGCCCAGCCCCGGCCGCAGGGAGATGTTTCGTTCTCCGGCCGCCCCCGCGTCTCTGGGAAAGCTCCTGCCCTGCCGGGGATCGGCTCCGGGCCACCTACAGAGAAACCCCCCGCGCTGGACCGCGGCTGGCAACCGAGCAAGGGGCCCGGTTCGAAACGCCCCGCGGCTTGGCTGCTTCCCAGGCAGTGACCCCTGGCCAACCGGCCCCGGGTCACTGCTCCCTCCCGCGGGGTCCCCAGGCGAGCGAGTTGGCCGGGAGTCCCGGGAGCCACTCGCCAGCCACGCGCTTGCCAGAGCCGCCCCGCCGCCCCCGGGCAGGCCGAAGTTGGCTCTGGTGCCGCTGCTCGCTGCCTACCTCGGAGACGGCGCGGCCGGTTGGCGGGGCAGGCGCAGGCTGGCCGGGCTGGGGGCTCGCCGGGGTCCCGCTGTCACTCCGTCTCCTCCCCAACTTGGGATCCGATTTTCTCCTAATCAGAGCCCGGGTGCGGGATTTTTATAGCGTGGCCCCTCTCCTGGAATCACGCAGCACTTGCCTAATAAGCTGACGCTTTCTTGACAGCTCGCTCGCTGAATAAATCATGGGGGGCCTCTCGGAGCGGCAATGGGCCGAGTTTCGCTATCACAACACAGACTCTCACATCCAATTATATCAACAGATATTTATCGCCTCCTTGGTGACGTCAGCCGGAGCTGGGTCGGGGGGAGCGGAGCAGGGCGTTCTCCCATTGACAAAAATCCTTGAATGAGATTTCCCAGCGGGAGCTGTCAGCACCAGCGACCGACTTACTATGAACGGCCAAGCGGGGAGGAAACTTTCCACTCCAGTCCCGCAAGAGACGCGCCGGCCGGCCGCCCGGATCCACAGCCGGGCAAAGCGGCTGAGCCGATTCAGAGCTCGCCGCCTGGCTTCGTGTCAACCTCCCGATCCCTTCCCGGGGGAAGTTCTAGCCAGAAGGATGAACTGGGGCCAGACTTTGTTCTAATGCCAAGACATCTCACCCCAGCACCGATATATATGTGACAGCAGAAAGTAAAACACCCCCCTAGAAAAGTCCCCATAAAGGACCCTGAGGCGGTGTTTTACCAAGGAGTTTTCCCGTCTCTATCTGCAGACGAGAGGTCCGAGATGTTAATCTCCAGTTGAAAATCTTGACACACTTTAGCTATTCGGAACATTTCGTAATTGGTAACATTCACTCCGGTTACATTTCCAGGCAAGAGGGAGGTGAAATCCAGCCAATGAGCGTCACGTACTAAGCCGGGGTTGTGTTTTTATGGGAAACCTGCTGTTTGAAAACACATAAGCGACACCAAACTGTGCGACACGAGATCTGTTGGTGGGGTGTCAGGTTGGCTGGTGTACCAGAAATCCAGGCGCGCAGTTGAAATTAACCGGATCACATCGGGGGCAGGCAGGGAGTGTTATAACTAAGTCTGTTGAAGTGTCTAAGTCAAAAACTCCCTGCAGACACTTGCCCTTCGATCGTACAGGAACCGAGTAATCCGAATGTCATTGTTAACAGGGAGCCTACATATAACAACCGGGATTTACTGGAAACTTCCCCTTTTCTTAGCCCTTGTTTTCTACGTCCTCGGTGAGATGGCAGCCGCCTTGCAATCTAGCTACAGGCTCCACCTGTGTGTTCCGTGCTGACATTATTTTCCTATTGAAACAAGTTGGCAGTTTCACGAGCCCCTTGGTTTTGCCGCCTAGAAGTTAAAAGCCCACGAGTGAGTGGCTGGTAACTCGCATTCATGGCATTTGAGGTCAGTTGTCTGGAGGAAAAGGACACTATTGTGTTTGATGAGACGCTTCATTCTGCTCTGCGCGCTAATCAGCGGAGCTCGTCAAGCCTCTCTGCGGTTGATCAGACCTCGGGCGGGCTCCGGGGAAGGGTTGTGAAGTGTTGCGGTGTTGTGTACGGTTCATCGCAGGCACAGCCCTGAGCGGGATTGCTGCTGTAACGCCTCCAACAAAAACTAGAGACCCCTGAGTCTATGGTAAGAACAAGAAGCCTCGGCTAACTCGGGGTTAAAAGGTGCAGTTGATTAATTGTTGCCTCGACAGAAACGGCTTGGGTATGTGGAGGGTTTTCACCCTTAGTTCACGACAATAACGGCGTTTTAATGGATTAAACAATCACATTATTTAGATGTAGAACACAAAAGGCGGGGTGGGGTGGGGGTGGTAATGTGCTCTAGGCAACATTGTAAAACTGCAGAAACAATGGGAAATGGAACCAGACACGCTCCTTCTAGAAGTCAATTTAATATTATTATTGAAGCACGTCAGCACTGGGTAGTGTTAGATACTGTCCCACGGGGGACAAGTGATTTTAGCCTTTGAGTCAGCGAGTGTTTTCAATCCCCGGGTGTATTATTTTATTTTAATGTTTGTATTACCGTAGCACTTAGGAGCAGTAATCATGAACCAACACCCCATTGTGCTAGGCGCTGTGCAAAGACTGTAGACACGGAAGGCTCCGTTCTCTAAGGGCCAAAAGTCTAATCTGAATACATTTTGTGCAGGTGAAATTACAACTAATATTAAAGTGCACAACACTATATTAAGATTATATTAAAGGGGGACTTTCATATTGCAGCAATTTTGGGAAAGTACATCACTGACTCAAAAAGATACTGGCAAATATTTTTCTCAGTTCCTGGTGTCGGTCCACCTACTTTCCCACAGATGGAATTCTCTTTCTGAATGGTGACAAGGAGTCTTGTAGAGCCTTATAGACTAACAGATGTTTTGGAGCATAAGCTTTGGTGGGTGAATGATCTTTCAGCAATAAAACTTGCTATTAGGGAAATGTGTGCAATTCATTTGTGATATCATCTTGGGTCAAATTCTGATCTCATTTACATGAATTCAGTCCCCACTGATAACACACTTTGGCCCTATCAGGATTCCGTTGGAGGCAAAGTAAGGCTGCAAGAGACATAAATACAAGGGCCCAAATGCTGCCCTCTGAACTGTGTGGAGAACCCCATTGATATCAATGCATATTTGAGGGTGAAACTTGCCCCAACTAGCTTTATTGGGTTCCATTGCAGGAAAGCCCTTAAGCACATGCTTTTCTGAATCAGGGTCTTCATTAGCAGTGGTGATGGAAACATTATGAAAAACATCTGAATGGTAAATGGATTTAAGTTTTCAGTTGGATGTATGAAAAAGCCTATATGTGAGGCATAAATATACCAAAAGAAGGCAAGTTTTGATGGTGTCAGTTGGCACAGCTCCATTAATGTCAATTGCACTATGCTGATTTTCCCCAGGTGATGAGCTGGCCTTTTGAGTTTAGAATTTCATTGACTGCATCTTCAAAGTCATTATACGCTAGAGGAACATGCCTGAACTTTGAAGGTGTTTGAAATCCGAACTCACACCTGAATCCAAATTAAGTGGACCTTACCTTTATAATGCTAGAACCAAAATGCCACCCCATATCCAAGACATTTCTGTTGGTTCAAACTGTTGATCAGGTCTTGGGCCCACCCATAATTATAATTCAGAATTACAACTTGACCTTGCGTATTGCAACTTGCCAGCCCTCTGTCTTTGTTTATCTTGTCTAGATTATAAACCTTTTGAGGCAAGGACTATCTCTGCCTGCATGTTCAGCTGGCGTTTAGTACAATCTGCCTCCCAATCTTAGTTGCCTCCCTAGATATTACTATTAATAACCCATCTAAACATTTATCAGAGTTTCATAACCATTGGAATATCTTGCCTCAAGAGTAAGTTTGTAAAATAATAAGTAATGCACAGGCTTTTTATGTGAGATCAGATCCAGCAAGAAGCTGAACTTCTTTTGATAGGCACTACACAGCTTTAGCTCATATTGTGTCTATCCACTAAGCTATTTTTCGAAACATGTATATAAAAACACTTGGAAAAACAGGAACAACAACACAATACAGGCAGTTTTGCTTGCCCATTAATGTGTGTTAACTCAGGCAGTCATGAACTGAAACACATATTATGACAAAAACAGAAAGGCACGCATCTTGTAAACAGAAGAGAAGCTATTTGAATGTTTTTAATGGTATGATAGCACAACTTACACTGATGTTTACAAGTGGTTCACAGAAACAGGAGCTAAGTTTGATCAAATGATAGCGGATGTAAGATGGGACTCTAGATGCAAGCGGGGATGTTTGTTGTCATAACATCCCCATTTTCAGTCTGTGATATATTTGAAAAGGACATGAGGCCTATTATAATGTGATCACTGAGCTAAAGAAGACAAAGTGCTGATACGAATGAGTTCCAAGTACAATGGATGCGCTCCAATGGAATTATTCAGATTGAAACCAGGCAAAGATCTGACCCAATAGATTTTATATTTGCTATCTTTTTAATTCAATATTGCAGCCAATGTTATCCCCTCCACCCCTCAAAAGAATGCTAGTGACAGTGAAAATAGCAGGTAGATTGGGAAAGGTTGCTCAGTTTTGGCATAAGCCTGCATCTTTCAAGAGTACTGCACCTTGGCATGCTCTTTAGATCAGTGATTCTCAGCTAGGGGTACATATACCCCTGGGGGTACACAGTGGTCTTCTAAGGGGTATATCAGCTAATCTAGATATTTGCCTAGTTTTACAATAGGCTACATAATGTAAAAAGCATTAGTGAAGTCAGTACAAACTAAAATTTCATACAATGACATGTTTATCCTGTTCTATATACTATACACAGAAACATAAGCACAATATTTATATTCCAATTGATGTATTTTATAATTATATAGTAAAAATGAGAACACAAGTAATTTTACAGTAATACAGTGCTGTGGAACTTCTGTATTTTTGTGTTTGATTTTGTAAGCAAATACCTTTTAAGTCAGGTGAAACTTGGGGGTACACAAGAAAATCCTACTCCTGAAAGGGGTACAGTAGTCTGGAAAGATTGAGGGCCACTGCTTTAGATGATCCTTCCCCTTGAGTAGGGTTTGTATTGTCACACATACTTGCTACCGAGCAAATATGATCATATTTAACCCATATTTTCCCCTGAGATGGGTCTTTAATTATGTATTGTAGGTCTTGCAAATGTTTAAATAGGTGAAAGATTGTCAAGATTATACTGTGATGGAGACCATAAAGGTACCTATAATATCCAGATGGATGACAAAGCGTCTTGTTCAATCTTTCAAATACAGAATTGGCTTCTTAAGTGCAAATAGCATTATTCAGAGATTAATTGGTTCCTGGGTGAAACACATGGGTCTCCATAGTTAATCCTTAAATAGATTAGTCCAGGAGACATCCTGGATACCATTTGGAATGTTTAAATATAGGAATAAGGCAAATATCAGTTGTATCATATTCATGAGTTTCCTTTTTTTTCCCCTATGGCTACCATATGAAAAGCTTTAGTATTATACTACTTCTGCCCATTATGGGGTTAGACATGCCACATTCAAAGTTCTGAATTATATAATAATAATAATATCTACAAATGGAAAAGACCTAATAAGTTATCAGGTCCATCTTCTGGCTAACTTCAAGAAGCACAGACACAGTAAATGGTCTTAAAAAAACATGGATCTGAAAATATATGGACCAAATTTAAACCTCATGTAACTACTGAAGTTAATAGGATCATATCAGCGATGGATCTGACCCCATATATTTTGGGAGATGTAAAATTTAAGTCTATCACAGCATGCTAGAAGGCTGATTTGCCTTTCAGTTGTTTACCACACAAAAGGAATATATTCCTTATTATTACAAATCTAGGTCCAGAATTTAACAGTACGGCTGGTGCCTTGATACCATTACTCATAGCAAACATCTCCATGTCATCTCTTATTACTACGGCATCTGAGCATGGATTTTATAGTCCACAGTTTTGCCAAGTCCGTACATTAAAATCTCTAACACACAATACAAGAAGGCAATTCTAAAGCAGTATATGCAATAAGACATATTACTTTCAGGTGAGTGCTGTATATCTCTTCATGTTTTTGTTGTGGCTGCATTAATTGATATACAATGATGTCTGAGTAATGATGGATGTACAATAATGTATGAGTAATGGTTAAGCTTTCTTATGGTTTTTAATTAGTGTTCACAAATTGAAAATGTAGTGGATTTCCAGATAGACTAGGGAAAAAAGACTAAGATACAAAATATTTTATTATGCAGTGAGAGTGATAAGTCATTTTAAAGGGACAACATCTGCCCATTCTTCACATTTTATCTTATGGAGAGGAGCTCTCCAAGCTAATTGAAGAGCAATTTGATTAAAGAGACATTGTCAAGGCAAAGACTGAGTGAAACTCAGGATTTGGCCCCTGGTCTTTTCATCTGAGAGCACGGAGCTTGGGAATGTCCCCCCTCTTGTCCAGCTTTAAAGCCAATTTTAAATTATTTCTTTTTGGAAAGTCTTTATTTTGGGTGTTTCCTAGGATTCTCTATGGTGCACCTCCCCTTAGTATCAGAGCTCCACCTGTGTTTTAAAGAACATGTCCTCACAACATCCCTGCCAGGTAGAGAAGGGTGGTTCCCATTTTTCCAACGGAGAACTGAGGCATAGGAAGATTAAGTGATTTATCCAAGATCACACAGGTGGTCTGTGGCAGAACTCAGATTTCCTGAGTTTATGTCCAGTGTCTCGACCGAAAGATCATCCTCCCTCACTGGATGATGTTTGTTTTGATGGTTTTCATAGAATCTCAGGATTGGAAGGGACCTCAGGAGATCATCTAGTCCAACCCACTGCTCAAAGCAAGGCCACCCCCTCTTTTCGCCAATATCCCTAAATGGCCCGCTCAAGGATTGAACTCACAGTCCACTGTTTAGCAGACCAATGCTCAAACCACTGAGCTATGCCCACAGAAAGGCAAGTTTGGTGGAGACCGCCCTGAAAATCAGACTCAAAACGTCCTTGATCCTATGACAGCCAGAGTAATTGTTGGGTGGGATAAACCTTTGCTCCAGTTCATAGATTTGAAGGCCAGAAAGGACCATTATGATTATTTAGTCTCACCAGAGAACCTCACTCAGGAATTTCTGAATCAAGCCCATAATGTCTATTTGAGCTCTAGCATGGCCTGTGCACAGAACCGCTGGAGCAGAAGGCTTACCATTTCTTTGTGTAATTCCCTTTAGAGTTCATTGGAGTCATGTGCTTAGTTCCCTTGCACCGTTATAAGAATACAAGGGCCTCACAGTACACTCCTAATTCTGACTGGCCAAAGGAGGATGTAAAATTAGGTGGGAAAAAGACTCAGCCTCTGAACAGTGGAAAGGGACATGTCTTTACTCTCTTGACAGCCCCTATCTAGAGAGGCAGTAGCTGACCTTTATATTTACCTCACACAGAATTTAATTTTCTATTCTTGCACTCAGATAATGGATGGGGAAGGTGTTGAGGGTACATGTGTGAGCTTTCATAGCCATTACTGATAATTCTGCAGGAACTAATCATTTTACAGTTATTGATAATAGCAAAAGAATCCATCAAGTAAGTGTCCTATTAAAGCATTAAAGTCATTTTTATTCAGGGCTTGCTTTTGTGTCTGGAGATATTTTATAATAAGGCAAATCTCGCTGCATGTTTGCAACTTCAGGGCCCAAACCATCAGACTTTAATTGGGCCGCACTCCCATAGATGTCAGCATAAGGACTAAATGCCAAATTCTAAAGTCGGTTACACTGATGTAAATCTGGAACAACACCACTGAAATCCATGGTGTTATTCCAGTTTACACCAATGCAACTGAGTTCATAATCTGATCCATTGTAAGGACTGCAGGGTGTGGGCTGATGTATCTAAGAAAGGGAGCTGCTGAAGAAGAAATGTCAGGTGTATAAGCGACCAAAGCACGCTCACTTTTTTACCTGGTATGGCCTGAATATCAGCTATGATGTTCTCAATCTAAGGGTGAGAAGGGAGGTGCACTTTACAGTACTTTGAGCAGCTGCTAGACATTGATTTTGGGTCAATGTTTTAATATTAAAAGGCATCAGATGCAACAAGTGGAAGCAGCATTGTTTTCTGAGCATGTGCAGCAAATTAAGGGGGAGGACAGGTGGAATAATATGGGAAACTGGGTCAGAAATGAAGATCTAGATGAAAATCTGAAATTGTCTCCTCCCAAGCCTATCGCAATCTTAAATTTCTGCCACAGGGAGGTAAGGATCCCTTAATAGTCTCCCTTCCCACCCTACCCCCGACCATTGTGGCTGTGGGGGCTGAGTAAGAGAAGAGCCCACACTTAGCTCATAGAATTCCCACACTGCAAAAACAAATCATGCCAATTATTTTCAGTTTGCTCCCACTCATGCTACAGATTGTAACCTCCTTAGGAGAGGAGCTGGCTTTTTGTTCCATCTTTGTACAATGGAGTCCCAGTTCATGACTGGAGCTACTAGGTACTACTGCAATACTAATAAATAAATAATACATACATACATACAGTTTGCTTGTTCCTGGGGGAGCAAGATAAATGACTGAACACCACAAAACGACAGAGAAATGATACATTTTCTATCCCATTAAAACATCTGGATGAAAAATAGTCATCACTTAAGGGTCATTGGGCTGGTTTGTGCCACTAATTACTTCTGTGACTGCCAATGATTTCAAATGGGGCAGAATTTGGCCCATTATCCAACAAGTTAAGTTGTTGGTCAAATTTTCAAAGCTGGGTGACTTAACAGAGCTCTTAATTCTGGGAGTTTGGACAGTTAGATGCTCTGGCTCCCAGATTTTACAGAGTGTGGGTGCGTGCTTGGGAGCTTCCCATCTGATCCCCAAATATATTTTTTAAATGTATGTCTTCAAGAACCAGTGCCCCCATTAAAGCCCTTGCTGCAAGTCCCAATCTGCCTCACTCAAAGCCCTGTTCTCAGCATTAGGACAAGTTAAAGACCCTTGCTAATGCATCACACTGGACTTCTGCCACTAGAGACAGCCAAGATTAGCTTGGGCAATCTCCCACCAACTCCCAAGTAGGTAATGAGAAACTGTTCAATAAGAAAACATCTGTGCCTTGGTCAGACTGATATGCATATCTACCTAAAATAGATTTGGAGATCCATAACTTAGGCCTCCTTGCACACCCAATTTCCAGAAAATAATTTGCTATCTCCCTCTTGGGTCCTTTTCTGGTCTGGGGCAGGGACCATATCTTTTTACATATGTGTTCAGGACCAAGCATGATAGTAATGCTCTATTAGTTGATAATAACAGTGGCATTGATTGTATTTATCTATAAGACAGGTTGTCATATTACAAATGTGGGAGTGACTATGCTATTGAGATGATAGCATGCCCTGGGTGGGAGTAACTTTGATAATACTCATGATAAACTTCTGAGCATGGTGACCTCATATTTTCCAGAAGATAAGCAGACTCATTCTGAGCTGGCTACTTGAGCTGTGCTTTCTCACCTACCAACATACGTCCTGAGAGTGCTTACCAAACATTACAGATATCTTGAAAGAAAAATTATAGCAGATCAGATTGGCTTGTAAGGAAATTTCGGAGGAGAATTTATAGAGTTCCAAACTGCGACATTGCCCCAGAGGAGTGAAAGACTGCAAAAGATGCTGGAAACAATGTGAAATAAATGTGACAGTTACACACACACACACACAAATACGTATAGTACTGGGTGTACTGAAAAACTCCCATCGACTTCGGTGGGGCCAAGATTTCACCCTGGGGTGTAATATGTGATAGATAGCTATATACAATAGTGCACACAGAAAGAGGGGGAGAGGCTGGGAAGTAAAGAAGTGAATATAGGTAAACACACACATAGCACTTGTAATTCTTGTGATTTTTATTGTGAACCTTGGGAAATGTGGTGTTTTCCTTAAAGCCCCAGCCCCTGGAATCTTGTGATTATGTGAGAATCTCAGCTTTCATCTACAAAAACTGATAACTTTCTAGCCCTCATGATTGTAGAGAAAAGCTTGAAAATGTGACCAGGGTGCACTCACGAGGCTCAAAAGGCAAATAAAAAACCCGATAATGTATTATCTTTTTTAAATCTTGTGATTTTAAAGCCAAATTCATGATTGGGGTGAGGCGAGGCTGAATCATGATTTTTGAACACTTGGGGTTGTCAGTATTGCAACTGTCATCTCACTCCTTTTAAATGAGCAAATATAGGAGGAAATATAAACACACTAACTTTTGTGAATAGCTAGGCAGTGAACTATATATAGCAACTCCTCTGTCATACTTATGACTAATGCTAAACAATTAGAAATTCAGATGCCTGCATATTGAAAGGAGCAAACCTCTCTCACGCACTATTTGTTGTTTATTAAAAAAGAGAAGGATCAAAGTCTCTCTGTGCTCAGACTACTGCGCACTCGACAACAGGTGCATGTTGTTGAAAGTGGAGTCTCAGGAGACTAATTGCGAAGGACCATGAACAAGGCACTTCTGGAGTAAGATTGTTGTCTTTTTTGATGCTCCCACTCATGCTACAGATTGTAACCTCCTTAGGAGAGGAGCTGGCTTTTTGTTCCATCTTTGTACAATGGAGTCCCAGTTCATGACTGGAGCTACTAAGTGCTACTGCAATACTAATAAATAAATAATACATACATACATAAACTGAGGAGCAAGGAGGTAACTAGTGTCTGCTTTACTTTATGGTTTCTGATGTAGAGGATCATCAGACATCTATTTAAACCAGGTGCCTATGTAAAAGTCAATACTTTTTGAAACACTGAATTTTTATGGAAAGAAAACAAAGCTAGCACGACTTGAAGATCCCATCTGCAGGATATTTTTCAATGAGAACCATTGACGTCTGAAGTATTGGTGGAGGTTATAATATGGTGAAAATGAATGAAAGGATACCAGGGACATGGTACAATATAGAAAAACAAAAGACCAGCAGATAAATGGAAAGAAATGATCAATAGCCATTACTTAATCCTCCCAAGGTCTCAAAGTGTTTCTATTTTCACTGAGCTTATTCTGGGGCTTTACTGTGTGTCTAAGCTATGGTACCTGTCAATATGATACCTGTCACAGCATTTAAAACTCAGTAACAAATAATTTGTGGGCCCAGTCCTGAAGTCAATAGCAAAACTTCAGGATACGTGAAGTGCTGCACTAAATAACATATCAGAAAATAGTATTTTTGCCCTTCATTTCCCTAATATCAAACAGAATGTGACTAATTGGATTCACCAGTTATAGTGATTATGTTCTGATGTTACACAGTTCTACATGACATTTCTCCTTCCTGGCACCTCTTGCATCAGTGATGACAGTCATTGGGCCCTTCTAGCTTCTCCTTTGCTATGTTCTGCAAATCTAGTATCTTTACAAAATTTATTCCTGTTGCAATCTTCCCCCCTCCCCCCACATACACATTTAGCATTTCTGCTGTGCCTTCAGACCTGTATAGACTTATGGTATTAGAAAACCTAGTAAGTTTAGCAATCTTCTGTTTAATGAGTTTAATGGCTTTCCTAAATTTCCCTAATGTGCCAAAGTAATAACAGTTAATCATAACTTTAGGGTCAGGTTAATCAGATAGTGCTGTTACACATAACATTACAGGGTCTTTTTCTTAGCACGTGATCAAGTTTTTAGCACTGGAAGAAATTCTGAATTGTTGCTGGTTTGCTGATGCTCTTCTCTTTTGGTGGAGATCTACAGCAAGGGTGATTTCTCTCTGCCTTAATCTCTCTAACAAGAGGTAATTCTTGAGGTAGAGTTTTTCTCTGGGAAATAGGCATTGGTGAGATCATTGAGCTGAGACTCTGGAAGGATATTTGCATGATATTTGTGACCACCTTTGTTGCCAGACTGGTAGATTATGTGTAAATATACCCAGACTCTGTATCACATACTTCTCCTCCAGCAGAAAGTTGCCTTGCAAGGATCCAACAGTTTCAACTGACCAGCAGAGGGGCAACAATAATAATAAGAAAAATGTGGATGTCTATAGCAACCTCCCATCCGAGGACTTCAGATTGTTTTGCAAATATTAATCAGTTACATCTTTGAAGTAGGGAAGGGACATAGAAGCATAACTTTAGCCACCCAGGAAACGTACCCACAGCTGATGCTGAATGGCCCAATCCTGCAAAGTGCTGAATGTCCTCAGAAAAGTGCTAACTGTTCCCAGAAAGGTGCTGCTGACTACCCTCAATTTCCACAGAGGTCAAGATGGCATTTAGCCTATTCTGTACTCTGCCCAGCAATTCGCTCAGTGTATACAGTGCAAAGCATCAGGCCCTTGATTTCTGCCAGCAAACATAAAATCTGAGTGCCTTGTCTTTGAATGCAGGAGGGGATTTAGTCACTAGGGTATGGGTAAATGCAATTAGACACCCACGGCTGGCCCAGGCCAGCTGACTCAGGCTGGGGCTGTGGGGCTGTTTAAATGCAGTGTAGCCTTCCGGCCTTGGGCTGGAGTCCAGACTCTAGGACTCTACAAGGGGGGAAAGCTGCAATTAAACAACCCTGAAGCCTGAGTTCCATAAGCCCAAGTCAGCTGGGAATTTTAATTGCAGCATAGACATCCCCTTCATGACCTATCCCAACCTAGCCTGACCATCAGCACTAATGGGGCTATAATAACTATGAAAACATATCATTTAAACTTGGCGAGACTCTTGAGGAAATCTTAGCAGAGGACAGGAAAACTGAAGTGAAGTCTGTGACTGTGGTTATGAAACTCTTCCATCGATGCAATGTAGCTGGTGCAGTTACACTGGGTCAGATATTTCTCCTTCCCTCATGTGCATGTGCACATGAACTTTCCTGGGTTTTACCAAATAAATCTCTAATACTCCACCTGTACCCTTGAGGAGTCGGAATTGAGGTCTTCTGTTTTCACAATATGGTGAGGTACCACTAATCCCATTTTGGCAGAAAGTGTCTAGAAGATATCACTCAGCGGGAATTTATTAAGACAACCATACAGATTTTATACACCCTAAAAGGTGTGATGCCTCTCAAGTTCTCTGAGCACAAACTGGTTTACCATCATCTAAAATACTGGGCTCCTTCTCTGAGTCCTTTGAACTACACCTACCTTGATTGTCTTTGTTGTGGTTTCTATGCTGACTCGATTCTTCACTCACTACAGGTAAGAGTAGCTGCTGTTTCATTAGTTCCTTCCAGTCAAGAATCTAAAAACTGTTAGCAAATGAACTAACACTACTGTGCAGAAACCACAACCATCAGTGAGTATTCACTCCTATTTGGTTCAGCTGTGCTCAGACTCACATTTAATATGCTAACACTTGAGCAAGAGGCTCTAATTGGACATGCTTTCATGGAAAATACATTTAAAGTTGCATGATTGACTACTTGAAGATTCCAATCCACTTAACTGGCTGCATTGTATTATCTTTCATGAGATGGAGCAGTAAGAGACACACTTCTCCCAAAACTCTCTGAAGCCATGCTACACCAAAAGTGAAACAAGGCAGCTGGGCTCTGCCTCTTATGCCATTTCCAATAAACACTCTCACCTGGGTTGTGTGGGATGATGAGATAATTGGATTTAGACTAAAGGGCAAGTTGTAAAATTTATCAGGAACCTGGTACTTCTAGGAAAATTTCTTTGTGGCTGTTGACTTTTTTGGGGAAGATTTAAATCTCTCAGCCCTTGTAGAAAATGATCCCCTGCTTATCTAATCGCAACAGAAGTGTACGAGCAGTCAAAGCTACCCTATCAAGCTCAAACTTCAAGTGCAAATACACGGAGTGCCAGTTTTAAGTATGATAATGTTAAACAACCCTTCATAACTCTTGCTGAGAAAACCCTTACCTCTTCATGAACAGGGACAGAGGCTGGCTGTGCATGGTTTGTTTAGCTTGAATCATCCTCAGTTTACAAATTGGGCAAGGGAGACAGAGCTAGTGAAAGAACTCTGCGGTTCTGTGCCTTGATCATATTTTCTCCATTTTTCAGCTGAGGGAAGATAATGCAAAAGAGGGCTACGCTAATTATACAAGGACTTTTTAAAAATGATTATAGGTTGGGACTCTTCTTTCTGTCTTTAAACCAAGTAATGCATCTATTTTACCTAAACCCCATGTTGTAAGGAAGAGTGTAATCTGTATTGTGTTCTGAAAAGTAACCAATCAAATGTTTTATTGCAGCAGTAACATATTCTTTTCCCTAGAATGCACCTTCTAGCATTCTTGAAACACTTTACTCAGCTGCAGGCAGAACCGCTTGCCTCGCCTAACTATATAATCAAAACAGCTACATAATACACAAATATTCATGAGTTAATCTTGCTGCATTGTTCCTAAATTGAACACTAGAGCAACACACTCCAAAATATGCCTGAATCATATCATGCTTAGAACCAGACCTCCAGCGCTACCAGACTTTTGGCTACAAGGCTATTTTTATTAGCTGCTGCGCCAGCTACATTTCTAAATGTACTAGATGCTGAATACCAGTTAACTATAGGCCAGAATGGACATAAAGGAATTGCTTTGCTCACTCCTTGTTTCTGATTGGCTAGAGCAGGGGCAGACAACCTACAGTGTCTGGGTCCTAGCCACTGACCCAGGGGGCTCTGCATTTTAATTTATTTTTAAATGAAGCTTCTTAAACATTCTAAAAACCTTATTTACTTTACATACAACAATAGTTTAGTTCTATAGTACAGACGTATAGAAAGAGACTTTCTAAAAACATTAAAATGTATTACTGGCACACAAAACCCTAAATTACAGTGAATAAATGAAGACTCGGCATACTACTTCTGATAGGTTGCCAGCCCCTGGGTTAGAGTCTTTGAGAAGAATGTGGAAACAGCACTCCAGGCAAACAATAGTAATGTTATTGCCAGAGGAAGCTGATATAATACCTCGAATCTGTCTTAGCCCTGCTCCTGTGGAGTCCATTGGAAATGGGTGATAGAGCTACTAAGAGTTGTTTCCAGTCCTGTAGCTGCCACCCAGAAGATGGCTTCACTTCCAATGAAAGGGTAAGGGAACACTAGCAGCCACAAGCAGGGAAGCTATTTGTCTGCTGAGAGCAAAGAAGGGAGTGGCCTTGTGACATGGATTTGTCCAAAGCAAACTGGGTGGAGACCACACCCTTTGCTTATAGAGCAGGATGAACAACCATTAGCTGAGAACTTTAGGTTATTAGTTACCTGCACCAGCTATCCGCTGATGGTTTTAAAGAAGAACCTTGAAGGAATGATCACCTTTGTGTGTGAAGTCGCCATCACCAGCTTCATTTATTCCACAAAAACAGCCCTCTAAAGACTTTTATTTAAGTATGAAGAGCAAGCTAATAGGGCATAACATCATGATTAATGGTCAGGGAATTGTCGGAAGAGCTCTTTAAAAATCAGATAATAATGCACGCAAATGAAATGTTCATAAGCGGCTGATAAATGAGCTTGTTTTTACTTTCTCATATACAATGGCAGGTTTTATTGTAGTAAGCAGACAAAATGCTAGGGTATTTCTGAGTTTCAACTAGGAAATATGCTGTATTGTGTCGTATTTTTATCTACAGTGTGACATAGTCAGGCTGGATGGCTGCAAGAGAGTGGCTCTGTTGGCCATCCCAGAAAGTGGATGTGTGCATTAGCTCTCAGATGAAAAAGGCCCTTTCTTCTATAAGCTAAGGGGTCACCTCATGTCAATTAGGGACACCTGAGTCCCATTAAGGGCTGCCTGAGACCTTTAAAAGCCCATCCTGTGGTGAGAGAAGGAGAGGAGATACAAGCTGCTGTAGGGCTAGCAGTAGTAGAAAGACAGGTTTTGCTAGGATCAGAGGCAGCTCTTCTTCCTACAGGGGGAAGCAACCAAAGCTTTGGTTGCTGGCTTTGCGGTAGGACTGACACCATGAGGCCAACAGCAGGACAACACCATTCCAGCAAGGGGATAGGGAAAGATATCCTCCCTTTTTTGTTTTTGTAAATTGGTTTCTTTCTCTTTGCTGGAAGAATGCTCCTTGGACCTGCCCAGAGGCCTGCTTTGAAAATACTGATCAGAGAATACAGAGTGGGGAAGACAAATGTTCTCTAGAATGGGACTGATTTACCCCAAACGCCACCACTAGAGGGGAAAGCGCAAAGTGCAGGGTGACAGAGTAGGTATCTTGCCACATTTCACTTGCAGTCATTCATCTGGCAACATCCCTGGGAGTTTTAAGACAGTAAGATTCTTTAGCACAGTTCATCATGTCCAGTAAAGACTGAAATGACACCACCAACACATTTCATATCAGCACTGAACAGACAGCTTGCAGCAGAGTCTTTTGGCTCACTTATGGCCCATCTCTCTGCCACAAAACATACAAGGAAAATCAAATCACACACTCATAAGGAATCTTTTTCTTAAAATCATGTATTTCAGTGGTCTGAGGCCTAACTTTTAAATCTATTCTAGTACTAGACCAGACTGTGAGAGCCTACTCCAGTTTTTAGCTTACTCAGGTGAAATTTCATGGGCTTCAATGGAGCTTTGCCTCTGTAAAAACTGAGGAACTGGGGCTTGTTTAAATGAACATTTAAGTCACGGCAAGCTTGGCTGTAAATCTATCCCACACTAGCCAGCTGTGCACTAAGTTTCTGTGTGGACCTTCCTGCTGCACATTAAAAGTCCACTAGTGTGCGTCAATAATTTGGACTAGATAGAAGTGTACTAGGGAACTTTTAGTGCATAGAAGCAGCATTCACAAGGATACTTAGTGAACGGCACACTAGTGAGGGGTAGATTTACTATCGCGCCAGTGTTCAATTAGACAATTCTTCACCTGCAACCATTTAGGGTTTGTCCAACGCTCGGGCTAGGGCAAACTGCCAAAGTTTGTGTCATGGATAAATTACTTGTGAAGTGTTTTGGACTAACACTTACAATCAGTTAAGCTGAGTTAAAAGAGGATCATACAATCTAGTCTATTATAGCCCAGAGCCACCTGAGGGAGGCAGCCAGAAGTGATCCTTTAGTTTCTGAACTTGTAGAGGTGCTATAGCCACTCCTAAGGCCTTCTGTGGGATGCAGTTTATTCTCCACACCAATGTAACCCACTGACAGGTATATAGGGAGGATGTAAACATGGCCCCATACAACTCTTCCTGCATAATGATCTCTGCTTTCTTTGTATCATGTTTGTTTTGGTATCTCTTGGAGCTCACAGATGGATATCACCAGAGAGTGCTTCTAATCAGCCATCATTTTTTTTTTTTGGCATGTATTTAATCATTCGCAGGGGACTCTACATCTCTAATGGTTCAGATTCTTCTAATTAATGCTTTCAGAATGATTGTATTTACAGTAATTGGGACTGATTTGAAGTACAGTAAAAGCTGTCATCTCATTGCTGACTAAAGAACCCAATTACCTTGATTTGTTAGCAAACTCATGCGAACACTTGGCTTTGTTACGCTTGAAAACATGAGGCCAGTTCCTCAGCTGATGTAAATTAGTATAGCTCCATTGATTCAATGGAATGGCCTAATGCAATGAACACTGCTTGACAATCAGGCTCAGAGATCCCAGTTCTAGTCTTAGAGGAAGAGGTACAGATTCTTCCCTGATTGATACCCATACAACCTCAATTAAATCAAGGGAAAATCTGACCCAAGGACAAGGATTTCCCTTGTGTATTCATGTGTTGAGCAAGATGGTACCTTTTATACCAGTCACTTCTCAGACCATTCACACACTTTAAAGACTTACTTGGTCTTTTCAGGCCTAATTCTGCCTTCACTTAAACCAGTGAAACTCTACTGATTTCAGTGGAGTTACTCTTTAGTTATTGAAGCTTGGTCGACACTTACAAATTAGATGGACCTAGCCACATTGCTCAGGGCTGTGAAAACCTTTGCGCCCTGAGTGCCATAGTTAGATCAGCTTGTTAGGCCCAACAACATCTTTTTTACCAAATGTCCTTCACTCCCTGTTAAGTGGAGCCTTAATGTCAACAATTCTCTGTTTTGTCTCACTCCCTGTTTTTTGTTTTTTTTTTGTTAGATTATCTATCTTTCGTGTCGCCTGGTTTCTGGTACTGGTCAAACGTGCTGATAAGAAAATACTGAGACAGCATGTATTGCTTTAACTTGTAATGAAATATTAGAGGTTTCTTACTAACGAAGGGTGGAGGTGGGTTGCTTGAATGAATAATTTGTGACGTAACGAAACTGTCTATAAAAATTTACTAGTTGTTAGAATGGGCAGCTGGTTCGCTTGGGAGACGGGCTGCTCTCTATTGTTGTGTGCACTCTTCAATAAAGAGCCTATTATCGGACTTTGCTGGTGTTGCCTGTCTCTTTGCGGTCAGACAACGAACCGGGCCAGTCTGGGTTAGAGTCCCTGACAAGCTTAACCCCCAGTGTAGACATGACTAGGTTGCTAGGAGTAACAAAGAGTCCTGTGGCAGGAGAATGCTAGGAGAATTCTTCCATTGCGTTAGCTACTGCTTCTGGAGATATGGATTAACTAACTTCTACACATGGTGGGAAAACCCCTTCTGTTGATATAAGAGGTGTCTACACTATGGCATTACAGCAGCACAGCTGTGCCACTATAGTGCAGATACACCTTCAGTGTAAATCAGATCAGAAAAAGGTTCTCAGTATTTACATAAGAAAAGTAATTCTCATTACACCCAAATTTTAACTTTATTACCTTATATTATAAGGTAATAAATTGAGAGGTAATACACCGGACTCTGCTATAGTCCGGGGTTCAGGATCCATGCACGGTCCCGCACTAACATGGAGGATGCATTGCCACGGATCCCAATTTAAATATTTAAATTTGGGATCCATGGCAACAACCTCATTGTACACGAATCCGCGCTATAGCAACGTGGGCTATAGCGAGGATCCGGTATACTTAGTTTGTGTACTACTTTGAAAATGTTCTGATTAGCTAGCTATCTGATTCATTCATAAAACCCCTGTGAAGTAAACAAGCAAGTTTATTTTATATATTGGAAAATGAAGCTATAGAAGTGAAGTGACTTGCCCAAGTCCACTTTTTATTCTTAGCATGTGCACAACATGACTTAGGTGGCACGTGACCAGAATTCATCACCGAATTTGGTTCACTGGTTAGATCATTAGCTTCCCTGGCCTGGGCCAGATACTGACAGGGAGCACACCAGGCACACCTATCCATGACCTTGATCCAAGTCCACTTACAGGCCTTGTCTCCATTAGGGAGAAAGGTGTGTGTTTAACATGTGTGAAAATCCTAGTGTGGCCAAGGTAAATTGTAGTTTCAAAACATGTTAACTCTTCAAGGTGAACCCTAGTGGGGAGTCTAATATTGTCCATCACCAACTAATATGTGTTTAGATGCAACAAACATGGTTAATTAGAATTTGTTCCATCTAGAGTAGGGATTTAAAATAAGTTAATTGAAATGTGTTAGCTAACACATTTTACAGATACATCTCTTTACTTGAGCTAGACAAAGCCTTCAATCAGTGATAGAACTCAGGAGTTCCTGGCTCCTAGCCCCAGATTCAGAACACTAACTTCTTTCAATGTAAGTTTTCAGTAACAAGTTTTCCAGCCGAAAAGGGTTACCGTGCTGTTCAATAAGCAAACACCCCCTCGCTCTTCTTGTTAATTTTCCCAAGAGTTTCTTACAACTATTTTAGTTAATTTATTTTTTGTTAAAAGCATCATCTTCCCAAAGCACCGACTTACAATTGAATCCTACTCTAAATTCATGTCAAGATCAGTTTATATATTCACTGTTGAATGAATTTCAAAAATGTGCTCCCTGGGTTCTTTTCCCAAAGGGATAGAAAGGTCTCTTGAGCTGCTTTAAATGTCTCATTACAAATACTTCATTAAAAACTACGTCACGGATTGTGTCAATCTGGTCCACTCTTTCATGCCAAAAAGTAAAGACTTTCAAGCTGTGCATTTCTTACTATTAAGTTTCCAATCTGTTTTTAGAATCTCAATCAGTTCTTTAAGAAATGCTAATGTTAATTCTCCCTTTAGCCCTTAAACTAGCCACTGGGAAATGCACATGCATAATGCTTTCCTGTTCATGCATGTATTGTAATAATAATCAATGCTGGAAGGGCAGAGTACTGTGTACATATATATCTTTTCTGAAGGAGGCATAGACCTTCTAAACTCTTAGGGCCAGACTCTGCTTTTCTTTACATTGGTGTAAATCAGGAGTAACTCAATAGAAATCAGTAATAAGCATAAGTGACAGGACTTGTAGTCAAAGCTAGTGTAAGGGCTTGTCTACATTTCTGATGCTACAGGAGAACTGCTATGGCTCTGTAGCTGTGCTGCTATAGCGCATTAGTGCAGACACTTCCTACAGTGACATAACTAGTTTTTCATGGCTTTGTAGTTAATCCCCCTCTCCAAGAAGTGATATTTAGGTTGATGCTAGAATCTTCCATCTATTCTGGGGGTTAGGTTGACCTAACTACATCCATCAGGGCTGTACATTTTTTCACACCCCTGAGCAACGTAGCCAGGTCGCTTTAATTTTTCTGTGTAGACCAGGCCAGAGTGAAAGGAGAATTAGGTCCCTTGGGCCTGAAACTGATCTTGTACCAATTTTACACAAGTGTGAATTCTTTAGGTCTCATTGTCGTTTCATCCACACTTGTTTTACACCAAGGTTACTTCACTGACTTCTTCAGGGGATTACTCTTAATTGACATTTGGGTGGGAACAGGAGGACCAGGCCCAGGGTCTTGAGATAACATTCTGATTAGTATAATCTCTACCCATAATAGTTCCCTGTCTACTCAGAAATCCTACATGTCTTACTAAGCATGGTCAATCATATATTTTGGTAGTTTTCACAAGAGTAGGAAACTGTTCTGTCAGAAATTAGGCTATGTGGGCCTTATGCTTCTGTGGTTTATGAGCAGTGGATTGAAGTATAGTTTAGTAGTATGATACTAATCCAATCCATTCTCAAAAGCCTAAGCATTCATTAAATCCCCCTACTTTGGTATGACGCCATAATGAATAAGAATAGGAAAATGTTACCATGCTGACAGTCAGCAGAACAAATGAGGTATAGTCCATGGAAATGTTAGATGGGTCAGGGAAATGCCAAAGAATTAGTATAGAGGTAGGCAACCTATGGCACGCGTGCCAAAGGTGGCACGCGAGCTGATTTTCAGAGGCACTCACACTGCCCGGGTCCTGGCCACCGATCTGGGGAGCTCTGCATTTTAATTTAATTTTAAATGAAGCTTCTTAAACATTTTATTTACTTTACATAAAACAATAGTTTAGTTATATTATAGACTTATAGAAAGAGACCTTCTAAAAACGTTAAAAAGTATTACTGGCATGCAAAAATTTAAATTAGAGTGAATAAATGAAGACTCGCCACACCAATTCTGAAAGATTGCCAGCCCCTGAATTAGTATGATGCGCTAGAAACACAAACCAAGCTACAATGGGAGCATACATACAGAAAATACATTGCAAGTTATTGTTGACCTAGATGATAAAGACTTCAGTGGTATCAATATAAATATGACAATGGCTATCCAAATCCATGTGACCATTAGACAATCATGTATGTGTATAATCTTTATTGCAAACACTCAGGGCCTCAAGAAAGTTTTCAGCGTACTGTAATGATCCGTGTAGATGGTGTCACAGTTCAGAGCAATTGCCCTGTATTATTTCCCCTCTGTGGTTCAGCCAGGACACCCACTTTTAGGCTTCCAGCCCTCCAGCCTCTGTTGTTTGGAGACCTGAGTCTCACTCACTTCTGACCAAGGTATGTTCACGCTGAAGAGTTCCCTGCCTTCACTGTGTTATTTCCAACAATTCTGCTTAAACAGACCTGCTTGCTTTCTCTTTGGATAACAGTGTAATTGCTACAGATATAAGTTATCAGGCAGTTCTTTCCAAGCCAGCCTACTGTATTCTTAAGGTAAAAGCATTACAGAGAAAATATATTAATAGAATATTAAAAATAATAAAAGAACCTTCACACATGCTAACAAGCTCACCAGATATCCCAACTCTAACAGAGGACCTAGCAAGAGCAGTCTTTCAAGACCTCCCACTAAGGTTTCTTTGGGTTACAAGTTCATCACAGCTTCAGCTCAGGGCAGTCTCCCTCATGACAAATTTAGTCCATCCTTTTATATACATCAGACATCTTTGATCTGGAATTTTCAGAAGCAAGTAATTAGTATACAATGGGACTCTCTCCCCACGATGTATCTTGGCTTTGGAGAGGGAATTTACATTTCCCTCATCTTCCTAGGAAATCCACTTCACATATATTGTTCCAAAAAGACCTTCGAATGTCATCATTCCTTCTAGAGATGTCATTAATATTGTCTTCCTGCTAAAGACATTCCATTCAATCTCGCAATAGTAAGTAAATATTTGCATTTCTAATACAATATATCCTAAAGGTATTAGCCCTAATTCAATACGGTGTAATTTAATTTAATAAAGTTCATTCAGGATAGTACAGGATATTGTCACTCTGTCACAGACATCACCTCCAACAATAGATGGTGCTGTATCTTAGAGTAACATTGTTATCTAGTATGTTATCAAATTGTTGTATCTGATATGGGGTGGTGAGGGGGCAGGTGGGTTAAGTCCTGCCAGTGGTGCTGGAGTTGTTACTTGCAGTGTCTCAATAAATCCCTGTGATTTCTATAGACAAGTATTACAATTCCCCAACCCCTTTAGTTGCAGGTACAGCATACTGTGGTTTGCTGATAGATTGCATACGCTATGCAGCAATTTACTATGCCTCTGTTTCACAGACATTTTCACATATTTCTAGCCCCCTTGCATGAATGGGGAACTTAAGGCTTTTGGCTCAAGGACGTCTGCAGCCAGACGCTACCTTTGATCATGGAGAAATTGTTCCCTTCCAAAAGCTCTGGAATGTCTAATTAGACTTTCCTCCTTTCTCTCTTGCTTTGACACTTGGGATCAGAAAGTTTCCTGGCATCTTAACCAATTTTATTCTTTCCTAGCTGACTAAATGTAAATCAGCGGGTGGAACAAATGTAATTGAGTTGTGGCCTTGAGGTGCTGAGTTCTGTGGCTGACAAGTTTCTTCCTGAGCCCAGTCTGGAAGAACACACTATACCAGTAGTTGATGTTTAATGCCCCAAGGGGATAACCTGTTGGATCATTATAGCACATGAGCTCATTTGTGTCCTTACCTTGCAGTGTACTCCCAGAACTGGATTTGTTGGTTGGCGGGAGGGTTTCTGCTAGATCAGGCCCAGACAGGTATATTTTCAATAGTGATGTTTATTATTTGATAATGATGCTGGTTCTGTGAGTGCCAACTATGAGTGCCAATTCAGGACAAATTGCTTCAAGAAGGGCAGTTACAGCCCAAGGCTGGGGTTTTTCCACCTCTAAGGCAAATCAAACCAGCCAAACAGAGAAGACTTTGGTTTTACCCCACTGGCTAACCACAAGTCACACAAGAAATTCCCTTAAACACTCCAGTTTCCCACTATCACCACCATCAGCCACTCGTTATGGGAATGAATTGTTATGAAAACCAATGCCCCAGTAAAAGAAAAAAGGTTCTCTCGATCTCAAAGGACCAAACCCCAGACCCAGGTCAATATACAAATCCGATCTTACCCACAAATCACGCAGTTGCCAATCCTTTAGAATCTAAAATCTAAAGGTTTATTCATAAAAGGAAAGAGATACAGATGAGGGCTAGAATTGGTTAAATGGAATCAATTACATACAGTAATGGCAAAGGTCTTGGTTCAGGCTCAGCACCCACCAACAGCTCCACCAATTGGTTCCTTCCCTCCCTCCCAGAGCCTTCTGCCAGCTGCAATCAGCTGTTCAGGGGCTTGTAGGCAGTGCTGAGGGGGAGGTGTGGGGGCAGAAAGAGGTGGGTGGGTGGAGCAGGGGTAAGAAGAGGCAGATGGGGTAGGGATTTGCGGGGAGGGGTGGAGTGGGAGTAGGGCCTGGGGTGGAGCAGGGGGTTGAGCACCACTTGGTAACTTGGTGCCTCTGTTATATTTTATAATATTTTGCTAGTTTTTTGGCCAAATCCTGTCTTTATTTACACTAGTACAAACCTGGAAAAATAACTTCGTAGTCAATAGAGTTTCTTCAGATTTACATGGGTCTGATAGAGGGCAGAATTTGGCCTGAACATTAAAGGTCTGATTCACCACTGTATTTTTTTTCAGTTTTACATCTGTGTCTCTCCATTAAAGTCAGTGGAGTTAAAACTGGAGTAACGGCCCTAAATTTCTCATAACTCTCTTGTATCATGGTAAGTGGCAATGGGCAGTCTTTTAAGTGCAGTTATTTAAGTGCAAAGTTTTAAAAATAATTTCATTTTTCATATTTATGGCAGGTCATAACTTACAGGGATGTCTCAGACATAATGGTCAAAGATAAGAGCACCCTTTAGGAATTAGGCCAAATTCTGTCCAGCAATACCGTCTTTTCTCTACGCTCTGGGTGGACAAAGGGATTGTAAAGCTGCATTAATGGAAAAGCTGAGGAGGCTCACAATGAAGAAATTCCTGGCTGACATAGTAATCATTTTAGTTAGTAAATCAAGCATCTATGACCGAATAAACAGAGGATACCTGATCCTCTCATCTGTTGGACTCTTCCTTGTAGTGGAGAAAGGTATAATAAACGCAAAACCTTTGTGCCTTATTTCTTAACAAGGAGAGGCCAGGTCTGCACTGGGAGTGGAGGGGTCGACCTAAGACCTATGCAAATAGCATAGCTGAAGTCGACTTATCTTAAGTTGACTTATCTTGGCATCCTCACGGCAGCGAGTTGACTGCTGCTGCTCCCCTGTAGACTCTGCTTCCACTTCTCAGAGTGGTGGAGTTCCAGAGTTGACGGGGAGAGTGCTCAAGGATTGATTTATCGCGTCTACACTAGATGCAATAAATTGATCCCCAATAGATCGATCACAATCCGCCAATACGGCAGGTAGTGTAGATGTGGCCAGAGAGAATTAACCATAAGAACAAACTACTAAGGGAAGTAGTGGATTTTCCATCTCTTGAAATCTTTGAATCAAGACTGGAAGATATGCTTTAGTTAAACACAGGTTATTGTGCTCAATACAGAGGTTAATGAGTAAAACTGAATGACCTGCGATATATAGGAATTTAGACTAAATGATCTAATGGTTGCTTCCTGCCCTTAAACTCTATGAAAGTTGCATCATTTTATGCAAGTGACCTCAACAGCAAAGCACTATGGCCAAGACATAGGTCCAATGGGTGAGGTGATACCATTTTTACAGTCTCTTTTCTGATAATCACACTTGAAGCTGTATGTTTTCATTAAGCCAGTTTGTTGGCCTTCAGTTCCCCCTCCTAATTCATGTTTTGTAACAGAGGGATAAAAGAAATCATATGCTCATTCATAACTTTTCAAGACACAAATGCAGTAGTTAATTCAGATTTTGTGTTTAAAAATAATGTATTGAAGTACTGAATTTTTGGGTGACTCATCTAATTCTTTGAGTAGGTGTATTGTATGCCTTCAAGATACCATGTAGTATAAATATACTTTTATCTCAGCCATCTAATTTTTTTAATCTTCAGAGATATAACAACTCAAACAATCAGTGCAGCTGACGGCTGATGTAAGCTTACTGGTCCTGGACCTGCTTAAGAAAGACACTCATATGCACCAGACACTCTATTCCACATAGCTTAATACCATGTCTGCTCTCCCTGTAGTTGCTGGGGGCCAATGTGGCCTTTGGCATAACTTAGAGCAGTCTCAGTGCTGCTCTAAGTTCTTCTAGGTTCTAGTTATCCCAGCAGAGATCATTAGAGAGAGCACACTCCATCCATGCTTTCTTCCATGGCACATCTCCTATGCTTCCTTGCACCAACTTGGGTGTCCCTAGCCCAGTATATTTAATTATATTAACTCACTATCTTATAACAAAGCCCTGGATGCAGGCACACATCCCAGTGCACCTGTTGCAGCCTTTGGGCCCATTCAAGCTGGGAGCCGAAGTCACAGGGAAAATGACCAAGGGCAACCAAATGACCTATGGGAAGCAAAATGCAGGGCTTCCTGACTTCTAGGGAGGAGTAGCAGACAGGAGAGACCCAAGGACTTGGGAAGGGGTTGTTCATGGTAGCTAAGAAGGGCTCATTGTGGGGAATGAGGATGGATGTGTCCTCCCAATTTTCAGATTGTGGACAGTGGGAAAATCTCTGTTGCTTTGCTAAGCATTTGTATTACTTTGAGCCTCGTGTATCGTCTGCTTCTTAATAAAACCCACCCTGAGGAAAGGGGTGTGTAACTTGACTCAAGCATTTTGGCTTTACTTGAGCTGCCCTGGTGGGTGAATCTGTCCTCTGGCATACCCACCCATATATCTGTTTGGTAAAAAGCGTATATTGTTTAAATTCCCCGAACAGGTTCTGTGGAAGGAACAGCTTCCCCTTCCCAGTTTGGGTATCATTAGCATAACCTCTGAGTACCTTCTTCTGGTTTGTAGTGTGCAAAGTCCTTCTCGGCATAACTCTCATTTAGAGTCAATGGAGGTTTTTCCTGCATCAGATTTGCAGGATGGGGCCCTGTATAACCACATGGGATAGATTTGATATAAACATCAACTACCCCAGTTTCAGAAAACAAATAGAGGTGAGTGTATGATAGAGCTAAATCATTTGTGCACAGATAAATGTATCAAGTCCAACATGTAGCGGTTAGCCTATTTACACTTGCTTAATTCATGAAATTAAAAAAAAAATTAACTGTTTGATTGGCCTTATAATCTAGGGACCACAGACTGCCCTTGTTAATAGGACACCTGCTGGTTGGATAATAGAGTGATATGCTAATTTATTTGTAATTCACTATGCATTAATTTTTCATCTGAACTCTAAAAATAATTTATTTTCCTTCCCAAAAGTGGGATACAATAAAAAGTATGTCTAATAAGAATGTTTTGTGACTTTGGGTTGAAAGGTGCGAGCTACGCTTAGAATTTTATACTATTGAACAAGATGCATTATGAATAGTTTAAGAAGATTGCTTCTATTTTCTTCTGTATATAAATAGGTTCAGGGAAAGAACTCAACCAGAGTTTTAGCTTTTTATGAATATGGGTTGATGCACATATTGACTGAGTGTGGAGTTTCTATTTTCCAGTTTCTTTCCTTGATTCTTGGGTTGGTTACAATATATATTTTTAAAAGCACAAACAGTGGTGGCTGGATTGGTTTCACAGGGAGCAGTTCTCAGTTTAAAGCCTGTAGAATAGGTGGAGAACTCTCTGCTTCAGGCAGGGCTGGCTCTACCATTTTTGCCGCCCCAAGCGAAAAAACAAAACAAAAAACCATCCGCTCAGATTGCTGCCGCCTGGACTGTCTGAGCAAAAAAAACAAAAACAAAACTGCTGTCACCCGGACCGCGCCGCCCTAACAATGGGTGGAATGCCGCCCCTTGCCAAGGGCCACCCCAGGCATGTGCTTGCTCTGCAGGTGCCTGAAGCCGGCTCTGGCTTCAGGCACAGATGCACTCGCCATTTTACATATCAGGGCTACTTATCCCCCACCCTCCAGAGCTGGTTTCTGGCATGGGGATGGGAATCTTCTCCCTGCAAGTGAGGCTGGGTGGGCAGTGCTGCCTTTGCTGCATTTTCTGAACCCTGGGGGTGCCCAACTGTCTTAGTGCTAAGCCTACTGTATAAACTCCCTGCTTGCTCTCTGTATTCCTCCTAAGTTTTAATTTAGCACAATGTGCATGATCTGAGCTGTTGCTTAGTGCATAATGAAGTGCAGTCAGGTCAAACAGCGAAAGGACAGGAGACCAGTCTTCACTCTCAGCCTTCTTCAGGGATAGGGTACTGGCAGATCCAAGCACTGTAGGATCCCTTGGCCCTCTACCAGCCCTGGTATTGGATCTGTTCTATGCCTAATCTCTCATTAAAGACGTGCACCTCCCCGACATCAGCTCTGATATCTTTAACTTTCATATAATAATACTAGTAGCTGAAAGCCCCTGCTATGGTATGGGTGTGGCAAATTGGTCCATGTGATCCACTGTCTGTGCAGTCTCCCTCATACAACCAATGAAATTTGTTGCACACAAATTAGCTATAGAGTAAAGGGGGTGGTTGGTTGATTTACTTGGGATATCACAATGGTCTAGGACTCTTGACAATCATGGCATAGATACGTGCCTTGCTGTTGCATGGGTGTAATTCATAAAGTCAAAATGGCTGAAAACTTAAAAAATAGATCATAACCGTGGTGATTGATTATTCTAACCAAAAAGAGCTCTCAGCCATGTGTGTAGCTTTTTCCATCACCTCACACTGACTCAACTCACATTCTAAGCATCACAGTGACACAGAATGACAAACCTGGAATCATATGATATAGGTGGATGGGATCTTGGCTAGGTTCCCTGGGAATCAGGTAAACTAGTGGCATCCTTGGAAGTGTACCCTCGCAAGGGTGAGATCATCTCCCAAATGGAGTTAATATCAATTAGAGGAATAGTCTTGTGTCTCAACACTGCTCCGGTTGGGACTGGGGGGAATATATCCTAACTTCTTTCAGATTAGACATTGGACCACCATTTTGTGCTGACCAGAATTAGCACTTTGTGAGATTCATGGATTTCCTTGCTCAGTAGTTTACATGTGGCTTGTTTAGATCTGAAGTTAAATGAATCCACTTGGACCTGTATAAAGTGTAAATCTGTAGGTGTTTGTGTATATAAGAATGTCCATACTGGATCAGACCAAAGGTTCATCTATCCCAGTATCCTGTCTTTCAATAGTGGCCAATGCCATGTGCCCCAGAGGGAATGAACAGAACAGGTAATCATCAAGTGATCCACCCCCTGCCTATTCACAGCTTCTGGCAAACAGGCTAGGGACACCATTCCTGCCCATTCTGGCTAATAGCTATTGATGGACCTATTCTTCATGAACTTATCTAGCTCTTCTTTGAACCCTGTTATTGTCTTGACGTTCACAACGTCCTCTGGCAAAGAGTTCTACAGGTTGACTGTGAATTGTATGAAGAAATACTTCTTTTTTGTTTTGTTTTAAACCTGCTGCCTATTTATTTCATTGAGTAACCACTGGTTCTTGTGTAGTGTGAAGTAAATAACACTTCTTTATTCACTGTCTCAACACCATTCATGATTCATAGACCTCTATCATATCTTCCCTTAGTCATCTCTTTTCTAAGATGAAAAGTCCCAGTCTTTTTAATTTCTCCTCATATGGAAGCTATTCCATACTCTTAAACATTTTTGTTGCCTTTTTCTGTACCTTTTCCATTTAAATATATATCTTTTTTGAGATGAGGCAACCGGAACTGCTTGCAATATTGAAGGTGTGGGCCACAGTTCTGCAATTTCAGATCTGAGTTCCTTCAGAACTTTTGGGTGAATACCATCTGGTCCTGGTGACTTATTACAGTTTAATTTATCAGTTTGTTCCGAACCCTCCTCTAATGACTCCTCAATCTGGGACAAATCCTCAAATCTGTCACTTTAAAAGAATGGTTCAGGTTGAGGAATCTCTCTCACATCCTTAGCCATGAAGACTGACACAAAGAATTCAGTTAGGCCTTGGTTACACTGGCACTTTATAGCGCTATAAAGTCTCCAGGAGCGCTATAACCTCCTACCCGTCCACACTGGCGAGGCACATAGAGCGCTATAAGTCTGAGTTTATAGCGCTACTGGTAATCCACCTCCGCATGAGGAATAAGGGCTGTAGTGCTCTCGCTGTAGCGCTACGGCGCAAATGTGAACACTCACTGCGCATTAATTGGCCTCCAGCCTGTCCCATAATTCCCATTCAAGCCACTCTGGTCATCACTTGCAAACTCTTTTGTCCTGTTCTCAGGTGACCACACATCAGACCCGCCCTTTAAATTTCCAGGGAAATTTGAAAATCTTCTTCCTGTTTGCTCCAGCCAGGCGTCAAGTGATCTTCAGGGAATCTTTGCAGGTGACCATTTTGCTTCGCCATGAGTCCATGCACCATGCCTCCTCGCAATAGGCGATCCCCAGCGTGGAGCAATAGAGAGGTGCTGGACCTCATCAGTTGTTGGGGAGAAGAGGCTGTTAGGTCTCAGCTGTGGTCTAGCCACAGGAATTATGATACGTATGGCCAGATATCACAGGCCATGATGGAAAGAGGCCATGAGCAGGACACTCTGCAGTGCTGGGTAAAAGTCAAGGAGCTTAGGAATGTGTATCACAAAGCCACTCCGGGACAGCCCCAGTGACCTGCAGATTTTATAGGGAGCTGCATGCGATACTTGTTGGTGATTCTACATGCACTCCATCGATCATCATGGACACTTCCCAGCCCACCAGTGAAGGGGGGGGAAGAGGAGGACGAAGAGGAAGAGGAGGCAGCAGTGGCAGCGACCTAGGGCGCAGAGGAGTCCCAGGAGGCATGCAGCCAGGAGCTCTTCTCAAGCCAGGAGGAGGGCAGCCAGCCACAGCATCCGGCAGTTGCGGGGGCCAGGGCAGCAGCGGATTGCGCAGGTAAAGCTGCTTTTCTATTGGGAAGGCAGGCAGCTTGGGGGCAGGTGGAAAGAGATGCTTGCATGCTTGCTAAGTGTAGACTACATTGATGTAGTCTATCACATTGCTGTAATCATCATCAGTTATCTCTTCAAAGAGCTCAATAAAAGTGCTTGCAATGCGCCTGCGCAGGTTTCTCGGGAGAGCCAGCATGGCCTCCCCGTCCCAGTCACGGTCACTAGTCCCCACCACTGTGCTACGAGGGATGGAGGGAGCATTGCTACACAGAGGCAAACTGCATATGGCCCTGGACGGAAGCCGTATCTCATTAGAATGCCCTCCCTTTCTTCCTCGGTCACCCGCAGCAGCGAGATATCTTCCAGGACGAACACCTACGGAGAATGTAGGGACAGTGTTCAGAGTAGGGTTCCTGCCACTTCTCTGCACTCCCCTGCCCCCAGCCATAGCACAGCACGGCAGGGAAACAATCATTCCCCCTGCGTCTGGAGAGGACTCACCATGGCAGGGGCTCCGTTGTTGTCTGTGTGCTCTCTGTGGGACAGACAAATGGGGAATGCGGGGGAATCATCGGCATGTCTGCTGTTTACAAGGGTGCCTCTGTTAAATGTTTCATTTTCTCTGTGTAGAATCGACCTTGAGCCCTGTGCTATCTCTGTTATCACCAGCTGACAGGCTGAGGCAACTGAGAAAGAGGCCACGAAAGAGCAAAGAGGATCTAGTACAGCAACTAATGCAACAGTCTGTAACGGAGAATCAAATTTCACAGAAGTGGAGGGAGAATGAGAGCAAGTTGAGGGAGAAGTCACGCCAGGAAACGCTATTCACCAGCGGGAAACCACCGATAAGCTGTTCTCATTACTGCAGCTGCAAGTAGAGACTATGCAGCGGATGTCCGCCATTCAGGAGGAGAAGCACTGCATTCACTGCCCCCTTTATCAGTTGCCCCAGAACCCTTCCCCTTCTGGCCCTCTGTCCCCTCCGGGCCACTATCATCAGCTGCCTGGTTATTACCACCCACAACTGCCTCCAACCCCCGTGTCTTCACTGACCAACCCCCAAACCCAGGGCCCTTATCCACTGCACTCAATCCCTAATAATATGCCTTATTGCCCTCCAGAAATGGGGTTCGGAAGACACAGCAACTCGGAGGGCATTGGAGAGTCTGAGATCCGGACATATTCCAATCTCTGACTGACCCCATCCCACCCTAATCGCACCACCCTCCACCTCCCCCTCACATTCTTCTTAACCTTTTCTTTCAGCAACTGAAGTAGCTGTTCAGTAAATGAATTGTCTTTTTAATAAATGGGTTTCTTTATTCAGAGTACATAGATTATTAATGGCTACAGAAAACCAAATGCCTTATCTTATGAAAAGAATGAGCCCTCCCTCTGCACTTCCCATTAGAACTGGCTTTCAGCCTCAAAATGCTCCCTCAAGGCATCCCTGATCCTTACAGCCTCGCGTTGGGCCCCTCTAAGAGCCCTGCTCTCTGGCTGTGCATATGTGGCCTCCAGGTTTTGAACCTCTGAGGACCATGTCTGAGTGAAGCCTTCACCCTTCCGCTCACAAAGATTATGTAGGGCACAGCACATGGAAATAACCACAGAGATACTTCCCTCAGCCAAGTCTAGCTTCCCATAAAGACAGCGCCAGCGCACTTTGAGACATCCGAAAGCACACTCCACAGTCATTCGACACCGACTAAGCATGTAGTTGAACCTTTCCTGGCTGCTGTCCAGGCTCCCTGTGTAGGGTTTCATGAGCCAGGGCATTAAAGGGTAAGCAGGGTCGCCAAGAATCATGATGGGCATCTCGACTTCCCCCACAGGGATCCTCTGGTCTGGGGAAATAAGTCCCAGCTTGCATTTTCTTGAACAGGCTGGTGTTGCAGAAGATGCGTGCATCATGCACCTTTCCCGACCAGCCTGTGTTAATGTCAGTAAAACACCCACGGTGATCCACAAGCGACTGGAGAACCATGGAGAAATACCCCTTTCGATGAATGTATTCGTCTGCTAGGTGGTCGGGCGCCAGAATAGGTATATGGGTCCCATCTATCGCCCCTCCACAGTTAGGGAAATCCATTTCTTCAAAGCCAGCCACGATGTCATGCACGTTACCAAGAGTCATGATTTTTCATAGCAGGATGCGATTAATGGCCTTGCACACTTGCATCAACACGACTCCAACGGTCGACTTTCCCACCCCAAAGTGGTTGGCCACTGATCAGTAGCTGTCTGGGGTGGCCAGCTTCCAGATTGCAATAACCGCCTGCTTCTCCACCAGGAGGGCAGCTCTCAATCTGGTGGCCTTGTGCCGCAGGGTGGGGGTAAGTTCAGTACACAGTTCCCTGAAAGTGGCTTTTCTCATGCAAAAGTTTTGCAGCCACTGCTCATCATCCCAGACTTGCATGACAATGCGATCCCACCAGTCAATGCTCATTTCCCGTGCCCAGAAGCGGCGTTCCGCGGCCTTGAGCATGTCCTTTAATGAGATAAGCAAATGCATTCATTGGCTCGAGCTCATCTTCAGACCCATCACTGTCACCTTGCATGTCAAGGATTAACTCCACTGTACTGCGAGATGGGCTGGCGACAGTCGTCAGCATGTTCCTCAGCAGTTCGAGATCCATTACGGCACACGAAAATGGATGACAGAGCGCGCCTTGCTGAAACCGTTGAAAGATGGTGCCTAAGGTGGACGGAAACACAGGGATTGCTAGGATATGATGCAAAGCATCACGGGGAGTTGGAACAGGCTACAGAATGCCCCGCAAGCAATGCCCCCCCTTCCCACAAGGCATTGCGCCAGATCAGGAAGAGGTGCTCTGTGGGATACATGCTCTAATGCACTGCTCTTAATGCCGCCTGAAGTGCTGCAAATGTGGCCATGCTATACCGCTGGTGGGTCTAAGTGTAGACACGCTATATCACTATACCTATTGCTGTATATGGGGACAGCTATAACCAAAAGCGCTATAATCCTGGAAGTGTAACCATGCCTTTAGTTTCTCTGTAATGATCTTATCTGCCTTGAGTGCTCCTTGAGCATCTCAATCATCTCATGTGGCCCCCAAGTTATTTAGCAGACTTCCTGCATCTGATTTAATTTAAAAAAATTTGCTATTACTTTTTGAGTCTTTGGCTAGCTGTTCTTCAAATTCTTTTCTGGCCTTCCTAATTATATTTTTGTACTTCACTTGCCAGAATTTATGCTCCTTTGTATTTTCCTCAAACTCCTCCTCCTACTAGTCAGTGTCTGTTACCTAGACCCTTCAGTGTCTGATCCACAGAGCATATTGGTCCCTTACAGCTCTCAGCTAGAGTGCTTATTTCTTTAATTCAAGTTGTAGATCCTCATGTACTCAGCTCTGGAGGTCCCTGGTTTAATTCCTGATATTGGTCAAAGTCACAGCTCCGGCATTTGAACATCAGGATTATTAGTCTAATGAAATTCAGTTATGCCTTCATGTATAGAGAGGGACTCTGTATTCAGCTATCTGATAGTCACAGAATTTTACCATAAAATTGTGCTCCAGTGTCTAAGATTTCATTTTTGACATAAATTTTTCAATAGTGCTGTACCAATTAACATCAGCTAAGAATATGGCCCCATGTTTCTCACCTTGATGGTGAAGACAACCTCCAAAAGAGATGAACTGAATGTATCTGATGCAGTGACATCTTCCTGAGTTTGCAGAGGACCTGAAACAATAACTCAGAGGTGTAAATTGCCTCATTCAACTAATGGGATGTTAACTTCGAAATCTAAAGATGACAATCTGTGGCACATTATATGACCCTAAGCTTGTTCCCTTTTACTGATGCTGGGGTGGCAGGGTTGTCTTTGTGGATATAACACTTTTCATATTGCTGCTCTGTTCCCTGCACTTGTGAAATATTTTGGATTTGCTACAGGATATTCATGAAGAACTCTATTCAGCAAAGGACTGTTGTTCTCTTCCTGCAGCATATATGGAAAAATCAATAAACGTTTTCCCTTGAGGGAACAAAGAATAAAATGCCTTTGTATTATGGTTTGAGTAATAGAGAATGCAAAGTCCCTTCAATGAAACTGAATTAAAGGTGTCCTCCTTCCCAAGTTCTACAATAAATATTTTTGCCATTGGTAAGAACTCAGCAAGTCTTCTAGTGTTCATTTGGGTCCACCAAACCCGATTGGCTGGACTTGCCAATGAGACAGGGTTGAGGGCAAAGGAGTTCTCTCCACTCAGGGCTTCTGCTGTGCCTCTACTTCACAGGTGACAATGGCCAGTGATTCTACATCAGGCCCACACCTACTCCTCCCCTGTCATACCTCTGCTCTGTGTGTCCCAAATTCCACTGCACAAGGTTATACAGAGAGCCCTGGACATGCTTCCTCTGCCCTTCCCATTCATTGAAACTTCACCAGTTCCACTGCAGACAGGGAGCTCCTTGGCTGCAGAAGAAGGATCTGGAGTTGCTCCTTAAGTCTGTCTGTACACAGATTTTGTACTAGTATAACTATTTTGGTTAGGAGTGTGATTTTTTTTTAACCAAAAGAGTTATACCACTATAATCCCTTAGTGTGGTTGCAGTCATACCAGTATAAAGGTGCTCATTGTATACTGTGATATCTGCATGCACACTATGGAGAGTTATAACATTAGCTACCTTGCATATAGCCAGTCTAGTTAAAGCAATACTTTTGTGCATAGCCAGCCCTTAGAATGCCCTTGCAGAACAACTATAGCTAACCAAAAAGCCAACCATACTGAGGATGGGGAGCAAAATGACACTTTGAAAAATGATTTCTTCTAAATGCTGCAGCTTCTATACAGTATTTACAGATGTTGACACCGAGAGGGATGTTTGATGACAGTTCAGGAAGAGAAGAAACAATGTCTTCAGGATTCCTTAGAACAAAGTCCAATGACTGCACTAGAGGAGCAATCAGTCCTATTTAACTACACTTGTTCTCACAGAAGAGTCATGAAATTAAAGATTTTATTCACACAAAGAAATCAAAGAAATTTTGGTCTGGCTTTGACACTCTAAAAACCTGGCATTCTGCAGAACAATGAAGACTTTCAATATCAAAGGACTATTAATTGCCCAAAAAAGTTTTCTAGGTGCTAATAATTTTTGCACTGCATTTTGAGACAATCTCTTTGATCTTTCTCAGCCCTTTTATGTATAGTGTAAACAAAATTATTAACCACTTCACTTGACATCTACTACTTCTAAATAGTTTTATGTTAATGAATATTTGGAAATCCTGAGTGAAGTTTTAAATGTAAATGAATCTATTCAAGTGCAGTGTTATGGACAAGGAACATGATTTCTCTTTCATTTTACAGTAGTTTAAGGAGTAACTGCATTTAAAGTCACCAGAGTTACTCCCATGTTACATTGGTGTAAGTGAGAGGAGACTGAGGGGCAAATGTTAATTATCATACACAGACTAAGCTGTAGTCCTTACAGTGCAATGACCCTGGCTACATAGGCCTGGGGTCAACTAAAAGGCAACATTTCTTGTCATTTCTGAATGGAGCTGGTCGACATTGGTCAACTGAAGTTATTGTTGTTGAAAAATGGCCTTTTGGGGACAAAAAAACCCTTTAAAACCTTTTTAGAAAAAATCCAACAGTAACCAATGCCAGGTGCTTCCAAGGGCATGAACAGAACAGGACAATTTTGAGTGATCCATCTTCTGTTGTCTAAGCCCAGCTCTGGCAGTAGGAGATACGGGGACACCCAGAGTATAAGGTTACATCTCTGACCATCTTGGCTAATAGCCATTGATGGACCTGTCCTCCATGAACTTATCTAATTGTTCTTTGAACCCTCTTGTAATTTTTTGAACGCCCATCACATCCTATGGCAATGCGTTCCACAGGTTACCCATGCATTGTGTGAAGATGTATTTCCTTATGTTTGTTTTTAAACCTGCTGCTTATTAATTTCATTAGGTGAACCCTAGTTCCTGTGTTATATTAAGGGGTAAATAACATTTTCCTGTTTACTTTCTCCATGCCATTCATGATTTTATAAACATCTATCCTATCTCCCCTTAGTTGTCTCTTTTCTAAAATGAACAGTACCCATCTTTTTAATCTCTCTTCGTATGAAAACTTCCATACCCCTAATCATGTTCGTTGCCCTTCTTTTCCCCTTTTCCAATTCCAATGTATCTCTTTTGAGAAGGGGAAACCAGAACTGCATGCAATATTCAAAGTGTAGGCATACCAGGGGTTGATATAGTGGCATTATGATATTTTCTGTCTTATTACCTGTCCTTTTCCTAGTGGCTCCTAAAATTCTGTTTGCTTTTTTGACTGCTGCTGCACACTGAGCAGATGTTTTCAGAGAATTATCCATGATGACTCCAAGATCTCTTTCTTGAGTGGTAACAGCTAATTTTGACCTCATCATTTTGTTTGTATACTTGGGATTTGTGTTTTCCAATATGCATTACTTTGCACCTATCAACATGGATTTCGTCTGCTATTTTGTTCAGGGGTGGCCTTAAGGGTGGGCCACCTGGGAGACCACCCAGGACGCTATGATCAGTGGGGCACCATGTGGCAGTGCAGAGGTGCATGCTGTTAGCCGGCTGGGGAGCACTGCAAATTTGAAGAGGCAATGTGGGGGGTAAGGAGTGGGAAGGACACCCAGATTTCTCTCTGCTTCCTCCCAGTGATGGCACATGGGGGAGAGGAGCAAGCAGTGATGCACAGAGACTGCTTGCCTCCCACAACATTCCCCTCGCCCCACCAGGGGGCTGTGAGGAGGGAATGAAGAGCAATACCAGGGCTCCCTGCATCCAAGTCACTTTCCCACCTGGGCTGTGCTGAGGTGAACATCTGGAGCTGCTGCTCCACTGCCCTCCCCTTAAGCAGCCCAGGTGAGGAAAGTGACTTGGATGCAGGGAACCCTGATGTTGCTCCTTCATCCCACACCTTCACAGCCCCCTAGCGGTGCATGGAGGAGCAGCATTTGAGGGGAGCAGCAAACAGCAATGCCAGCCACTCCAAGTATCCAGGTCAGTTTCCCCACATGGGCACAGGAGGGGAGTTCAGGGGTTAGGGGTGCAGGATGGGGGCCAGGGTGCAGAGTAGAGCTCTGCAGAGGGTACACTCTGATTTTCAATTTCACTCATCACACATTTAAGGTCTGTGTTTCTGTGCATTGTTGGTGATCTGGTTGGTGATGCCTCTCCCTTTAAGTCAGTACTGAACCAATAAGCTAAGTGCTGTAAGTGGCACCGTTCGACTGGAGATCGTTTGGTGACACATGCCATGAAACCAAGACCTTGAGACTTCATAATATTTACATTATCTCAAAGAACTTATCAGAAGACTTTTGCTCCTGGTCAAATTTTGCTTCAGGTAATCAAAATCTACACATCCTCCTGCAGTTTCAGTTACAGTAATTATTTTTTCATTAACTTTCCATTTACAATAGAAAGAAAAATATACACCCTGTTGCACAATCTTACTGACACCGAATGGTTTCTGTATTTCATTGTACCAAGGGTGGTTGTATTTCAGTGGATGGTGAGTATTTATGTGTAGAGCATCTTGATGAGATCCTCCAAGATGAAAAATGTAAATGAAAAATAGTTATTGTGATATATGTAGCAGTAACACCATGAGATAGTTATCTCACACTTTGTTGTATCTTACATTTTAAACCAATCTGAGAATCATTCTGTCATGTCTCCTGGACAACATCCTACATGCTGTGGCACATCACATTGGGCTGCATTAATAACATCATGTTGTCTTATACAAAACAGCCTGATGTGACCTATGCAACTTAGTTTCATGAGTCACACTATGATGTATTGGGCAGGAAATTTAAGAAGACAGTTTACAAAACTTATGATTGAAGAAATGTGGTTTTCAGTCTCAGAATGTAAAAAAATTACTTCTCCAAAAGGCCAACTACTCTTCCTATTTTTTTTCTTTTCATTCTGTGTTCCTGCATATTATTTGTAATAATATAATGCAGTCCCTTTAGGACTTGAATGACTGGATGTGTGTTGTGAGAATGTACCTTTTCAAGTTGCTTTTGTTCTTGCTAGGAGACCTACTTTTCAATATAATTTTATCCTCTTGATAAGATTGAAAGTAAAATAAGCAAACTCTATATAAAACAAATTAAGATGATGAATGCATGTCTCTGTCTTTACAGCCAAAATATGACTTGAAATAATTTTGTGCTGATTCTAACACGCTCTATTTTTTTCCTCCTTCCTGAAAACACCTGGTAAAATTTCAAAATCATATCAATTAGCAGGCTTCTTCCCATACAGTGCACCTTTAAATCTCTAGGAGCTGCAATCTACAGAGACAGCTGCCATTACTGAGCCCAGTCTAATGTCCATTGAAGTCAATGCGGGTCATTCCATTCACTTCAGCGCGCTCTGGATAAGGCATTTACAGGGTAAAAAGAACACTGTGCTCTTTCTCATGGAGACTTCTTACTCTTTTTCTGTTGTTTATCTTAATCTAAAATAAGTCCTTCTGACTAGAAATCTCTGGTTGCTCATAATGATGTTTGGGAAACAGAACAAGTAAATCAATGCTCTTTTGGATTATTTCTCAGGGCAGCATGTGTGTGCAACCTATATCAACAGGCATCTTAAATTCTTAGCGGTAAGATCCTCCATCTCTTCTCCCTGATCATAAACTATGTTTAGTGGATTACATTAGGAATACATTAGTATGGAATGCTGGAAGGAGTAAGAGTATCAATATTCCTATTAAAAACAACAGAGGTCCTTGTGGCACTTTAGAGACTAACAAATTTATTTGGGCGTAAGCTTTCATGGGCTAAAACCCATTTCATCAGATGCATGGAGTGGAACATACAGTAACTGGAAGGAAGAAAGTAACACCATTGAACTAACAATTAATCAGACAGTAAAAGCTGAATCTTCCCTCTTTGGTCAAAATCCAAGGGAAGAGACTTTGTGCAGGGGTTCTTTGTGAAGGAGAGAGATACAGAATCCTTCCCTGGACCGTGGTAAGTAGCTGCTCCCACAGTCCCTTTTCACCCACTGAGGCCCTGCAAGCATGAGATGGAGCATGGTTTGGCCAATGGAGCCAAATGGCTCCGGATACAACTGTGTTCATGCTTCTGTCTTCTCAAACTCTCCTAAAACCCTTTTTGCCAAAGCACAAATATTGCACCTTTCTGTGGTGCACACGACTTGCAAATCTCCTGAGGCGGGATATCCATCATCTACTCTTTTCTGTGCTAGGTAGCTGCTCCTGGGCCCTTTGTGCCCACAGAGGGGCAAGACAGGAGTGGAGGCCAAATCCACTAAAAGAGGAAGGATCTAATAAATTCAACCTGTTGCTCCAGAGGAGCCAATCCAATAAAGGTCTATGTATGGGTTACTCAGGACTGAACTATACCTAAAAAGTTTTCCTGGCATAACTCTATCAGTCACTAAGATTTTTTTTAATTGACATAGTTATGCTGGTAAAAGCCCAAATGTAGATATAGTTATAGCTTATTTTGCTTTGCTGAACCAGAATAATCTATACCCATATTAGCCAGAATAGATAAAGCAGCAAAACTTTTCAGTGTAGACAAAACCTCAAAGAGGTCTAGAGGATTTGCACTCCCATTGGGTGTGTATACAGGAAACTAGGTGTGGAGCATAGGTACTGAATTCAGCATTTGGTCTTGCATAGCACTTGTACATTTTGCCTTCCTTCTAGGTACTCACTTCCAGTGTGCACAACTCAGAGATGTGCCTGACGTGGGATAAGAAAATGGCTTATCATGGCTGTATAAAGAGAAATTAGGGGGGAGGAGCGGGGAACAGATGAGATCTACGTACCTGGAAAGTGGTTGGGTGCGTGCAAAAGAAGCATAACCTACTGGAGAAAAGACTTCACACACATCAGTGGAAAACATCCTTACTCTACCTCAGGGGTAGGCAATCTATGGTACGGGTGCCAAAGGCAGCACTCAAGCTGATTTTCAGTGGCACTCACACTACCTGGGTCCTAGTCACTGGTCTGGGGGGCTCTGCATTTTAATTTAATTTTAAATGAAGCTTCTTAAACATTTTAAACACCTTATTTACTTTACATACAACAATAGTTTAGTTATATATTATAGACTTCTAGAAAGAGACCTTTTAAAAACGTTAAAATGTATTACTGGCACGCGGAACCTTAAATGAGAGGGAATAAATGAAGACTCGGCACATCCCTTCTGAAAGGTTGCCGACCCCTGCTCTATCTCCATACGAGGATTAATTCTGCTGAAAAATTCTATGGCTCTACTAGTATAGTATGACACTCAATATCTGATTTTCCCGGCCCCCATTTTAAGTCCTTTCGGGAAGAATGGAACATTTGTCTTGCAAGCCAATCTCTCTAGAACACTTGCTCTTTGGCCAAGTGTAGACAATGATAAATCAGAGAAAGCTCTCTCTGTTAGGGATGACCAAAGCTGATGACCACACCCCTTCCCTGCTAGCTTTGTAGCCTATAAAGCTTGCACTGCAGTTCCAGAGATCTCATCTGTCTCACTTTTTCTCATTTATCTCTGTACAGTCATGATAAATTGTTAGCCCTATAGATCAGCATAGTAGAACCCTCTTTCCTAACTGCTGCGTGTGATAGTCCTGTCTCAGGGCAGGCTGTGCCCCAGGCAGCTCCCAACAGCCATTTGAGAATGAACTACACATCAGGGGTGTTGGACTGAGATTCACTGACTCAGCAGATGGGTCTAATAAATCTATATTAAGGCAAAACACTCAGCAAGTAGTGATCTGTTAGTCACAAGTGGGAAGCTCATCAGGATGATTTCCGCACAGTCACCTCCAGCACCGGACAGTACAGCTCCATTTGTTACACACATTTATTTATAACTTTTTCTTATTTTTCCTAATACATAGGTATTAGTCTGTCACTTCCATGTTAACTCTCCTCCTGTCAGTACAGGTGAAGTTCAAACCAGCCTTTCGTAGCTTCGAGTTACTTTATCTTTTCTTTTTCTCTAGGTTGCCTACAGCTTACACCGGCCCTGTGCGCTGTTAAACATTATGAGAACAAACTCTTAAAATCCACAGGTGGCCTCTGTCAGATATAAATATGCCTTCGCACCCAACAAATAGCAGCTCTCCATGGGCAAATGCACTATGAGTGTTTGCCTAGTTCAGTTGCTGCCTATAGACAGGCTGCTCTGAAAGTAAGGCAGGCTTTCTCCACTTAACCGCACTCCAGAGCGCCCATGCTGAGGCGAAAACCAAAGTTCATTTACCTAGGCACACCTAATCTACCTGCTATGAAAATGTCACAGATTCAGCCTGCAGATGTGCTGCTGCTTTTTAATACACACATCCATTTGAACATGAGCACCTCTGTGTCAGTCTGCAATGCTGATTATGTCAGCTCTGCAAAATGGGTAGCAGCAGACACGCACCACGAATAGTTCTCTGCAAAAGCATGCAATAAATTGGTGCAACAGTTATACTTCAAAGGAAGTCAAATGTTACATATGCTATAAAAACTTAGCATGCCACACCATGGGAATCCTGAACATTTTAAGTCCAATACAATATACAACATTAACATCTACTGCCTAATTATACACCTGTATATAAAAAATATGCCCCCATTCAACCACCTATTTACAATATTCATTTTCATGTAAGTCCAACCTTTTCATAAAAATGCACCACTCCATAAGAAAGAGCACTAGTAGAAAGATATTTCTGTTAATTCTCGGTAGATTTACCTATTGTATGTCAGATGGCCTCTAACAACTAGTTTGCCATTATTACCCAAGCATTTCTTTGAAGGGCAATTTAAAAATAAAGTGGAATCTATGTTTGGAAATTTGATAATATGATGTGGCCCACTGGGATTATTAATATAATTGTTTAATATCATTAATATAATTATTGAATATAATAACATTTTAGAATTTCATTCAGATTTTTATGCTTGGAGGGAAAATAAACAGAATTATAGCTTCTATCCAGCAACAAAGGTATAGGGATGCTATCAAGATGTCCAAGTGGCACGTAATCTAATTAAGGGAGGTGAGTTTGGTTTGTTCAGAAATAAATGACATTGGAAAAGAGAAAATTCAATCAAAAGCTCTTTCTCTGATCCAGCTAAAAAGGGATCACTACCAAGGAGAACTTGCTTTCTGTGTTCCTGGCTATGGGGCTGCAGAGCATATGCATGGCCTCCATAATTATAAGAGGGAAATGAAAATTAATGTAGAAGTTCAGTGTTTATATATCTGATTATTGCCGGAGATACTGAGCCAAATTCTGGAGACAAATGGAGTAACTCCCAGATTTACACCAATGTAACTGAGAGCAGAATTTGGCTCACTAGGGCAGATGGAGGAGCTGTAACTGTTATAAAAATCCTTTATTTATGAAACAGCTCTAGATCTGATCTTCCCAAAGGTATAAATGTAAATACCTATTGGAGCATTTTATTCTGGCCCCATGACATTTAAACAAGAATCTATTAGTCAACATATGTCATTAACTAAAGCACATTCTCTCAAAGGATGACACTGATGAGCTAATCGATCAGCATTATTAAGCTACCATCAATCAACTCAAGGTAGACTAAAGCAGCATTCTGATAGAGAAAGTTCCTCTATTAGAATCGGAAACATTCCGTCCATAGGAAAGTTTTAAAAACACTTCCAAAAATTGATGGGTCAGATTCTTTTCATTTATAACACAGACTCTAGTGGAGTTACTCTGGATTTACATCAATGTAAGTGAGTGAAAAATCTGTCCATGTGTGTTTTAGTCATGAAAAGATTGAAGTAAAGGCTTTGTGGGCAGCGTGTAAGAACAGAGAGGGACAGATGAGATGGACGCATGCCATGACAGATGAGACCTTATAGGCTTAAAGAGCAAAGCCAGATCACGTCAACAAATCTGTATCTTGGACAGCATCAGTCTGTACACTGAAAAGAATGTTTTTTCTAAATTCCTAGTTCCCTCCTCAAAGAAGTTATAACAAAGTGGACAAGTAAAAGTGGGTTTAAAAAACTCTAAATGAATATCCTGGAATTAATCATATGCATGCTAACTCCAGCATCCATCACAGGACTGCTGCTGAATTTCAACATCCTTCCTCCTTTATTTGTTTCCTCTTTGGGGACAGATCATAACTTGTGTATTATCTTGTGCATCCACCACCAGAGTATCCCATCATGTCAAGACCTGGTGTTGCAAGAGTTCATCCTCTCTAGCAACACACTCCACCTCGTCTCCTTGTTCTGCAGTAGTCAGCTGCTTCAGTGGCCTAGCTCTCTGGCCAAGTCAGTTCTCAGTACGTTCCCATTTCAGGGTTAGCAGAAAACAAATTAATGCTGAACTCAAAAATAGCCATGTGAGCATTAAAGCCCCTAACATAAACGCTAATCCTTCATGAGATCCAAGGCCAATGTTGTCAAGGTTAGATCCCTGCCTGGGCCCATTTTACTTGGGTTAGAGTAAGGACAGCCTTCTTTGCTTGTCCTGACTTCACTCAGAATTGGCACCTAATAAAAGCAGTCATCCTTTTTATCTAGTCTGCTTGGCTCTGATTGGCCTCTACCTGCAGCCAGCTTTCTAGGTGCTGGAGGACCAACTCTTGCAGGTTCTGCCCACAGCTGATCACAGGAGGACTGTTGAGGCAGTCCCTGCAGGTCTGAATTAATTGCTTTTCCCCTCCAGCAGATCATCTTATTAGGGCAGGGCACTCCAAGGCAGTGGGACCTTTGGTAGGGACACCAAATGCATGGTGCATCCCATCATACCTTGGTACACTTCTATGCAAAGGTGTAAAATGGTACCCGTGTTATATGTAGCAGCATGGGGGACAGCAGCCATAACCAATGCCTTCTCTTTTTTCTCTGCCCTTGATATGGGAGTGACCGTAGCCTGGTATCCACTCCAATGCTCCCAATGCGCTGGCCATCAGAGCTCAACCAGTGTGGAGGAGGTCACAGGTATGTCTACAGTATGGAGACTATGCCAGCATAGCCCCAAAGTGTAGATGTATAACTTACACTCACAGAAACAGTTTTTCTGTCTGTGTAGGAACATCTCTCTGAACAATGTTAGTGATCATGATGGAATCCCACTTCCATTGACACAGCTGCATCTATACTGGAGAGTAGGTTGGCTTAGCTACGTAAGTCCAGGATGTATTTTTTTTCACATTTCTGGATGATGTAGCTAGGCTGATATAACTTTTCAGTGTAGACCAGGCCATAGGGTGATTCCTGAAATTCGGTTCCTACAGCAGCACATCTGTGCACCGCCACTTTTTGGGGCTGTATAGCAGGGCAGTCACTCTACTCCAGTCAGAAAGAGGTTAAAACCAGATCCAGGAAAGGGCTGCCCTGAGGAGCCAATCAGGGAAGGGCAGATAGCAGCCAATCTGGGCCCAGGTGGGCTGGTATAAAAAGGGCTGTGAGCTAAGTGGCAGGTAGCCTCACTCCAGCCTTGGGGTGGGAAGGAACAGGCTGCCTGGGAGCACAAGGTACCTTCAACAGAGCAGTGCTGGGTAAGGGGCAGGCTGATCTGGGGAGCTCAGGCCTGGTGACTTCATGGGCTGAGGCCTGACAGGAAGGCCTAAGGAGGTACTGGGGCTGCAGGGAAAGGCAGCAAGTCCAACCCCCTAACCAACCATGAGTGGCCATGTAGACTGTAATTTGCTGTTGAGTAAAGGGGCTAGATGAGGACTGGCAGTGGGACACTGAGGTAAGGTAGTCTCAGGGGAGTGGGGTTCTCTGGGTGAGGTGCAGCACTCCAGGGTAAGGGGCACCATGGTCTGAGAGGGATGTGCGGCCTATATGTGGTAGAGATAAAAGGACTGCAGAGAGGCAGGTAAGGGCAGGGAAAAACTGACCAGAAGAGGGTGCTCTTGAGCTGGATAAGCTAATTCACAGACTCACCAGCAGGAGGTGCCTTGCCGGTGAGTCAGTGATCTGCTAGACATGGTGGAGAATGTGGGCACGTGCAGTACACCCCTGATACAAGGGGAACTGTGGGGACTGGGCAAGTTGTGCCACTATTGAGGGATGATGGATCCTGGATACACAGAGATGTTCTTCTCGGAAGGTGCTTAAGCCATCCCTGATTGAGCCCCGGTGTTACTGCCCCGATGGGAGGGGGTAGATGACCCACAAGGGAGATGGGAGTCCCTGCTGCAAGGGATCCAGGGAACCCAAGAGAGATTATGGGAGGTGCAGTGGGCCCTTCAAGAGCAGGTGGGGTAGATGGCAAGGGAGCAGCAGGCCCTGGTACAACTCCTAAGAAGGGAGTTCAAGAAGAGCTGCTGAGAATGTGATGGACAGCTGAGCACCAGGGCCAGGAGGCCCAGGGCAGAGTGTAGGGCTTGTTATGCCTGTGGGAGGCAGGGCCATTTGACAGAGGACTGTCTCTACTGGGTTGGGGGCAAGGAGCCTCACTCAGAACAGGGAAGGGACAAGATCCTGGGAAGGCCCATTGAGTGAAGAAACCCAAGAGGGAACGGATATGTTGGGCCTGTGGGCAGCAAGGGCACCTATTGAGGGGTTGCCCAAACTCAGGGAACATGTCCCAGGGCAGCCCAGGAAGGGCTAGGCCCAGGAAGGAGTTGGAAAAGCCTGAGGCCGGGAGGAGGCAAGGAGCTTGCTTCTTGTGCCAGGAGAGGGGCCATATTAAGAGGCACTGCCCCCTCAAGGGACAAGAGATTCAGGGAGAGATACCTAATTACCCTGGGGGGTCGAAGGTTGGCAGGATTGATGCTGCTGTGAGGGCAGTAGACCTGCCAGAAAGCCATGCCCAATGGAGATACCAGACAAAGGTACTGGGACAAAGAGGGCCCAGCAGGAAGCGGGGACCCATTCAGTTGGGGAGCAGGCTATGACGGGAACCCAGACCCTGAAGTTAGAGGGCCTGGGCGGTGGGGGCGATAGCTTACGTATGCATCTGACAGCCACAGAATAGGCCCGCTGGACAGCAGAGATGGAGCTGCAGAAATCCCACAAAGAGAAGGAAGACCTGGCTCTAAAGTGGAAAGAAGGTGAAGAGAAGCAAGAGTGACTGGCGGGATACCTTCAGGTCGCCCAGGCTCGGAGACCCCCCGCTATCCTCAGAGGTGGGATTTTGAGTGGGAGGATATATAGCGGGGGGAGGAATCACTCTACTCCAGTCACAAAGGGGTTAAAACCAGATCCAGGAAAGGGCTGCCCTGAGGAGCCAATCAGGGGAGGGCAGATAGCAGCCAATGTGGGCCCAGGAGGGCTGGTATAAAAAGGGCTATGATCTAGGAGGCAGGCAGTCTCACTCCAGCGTTGGCAGGGGAAGGACCAGGCTGCCTGGTAGCACAGGGTACCTTCAACAGAGCAGTGCTGGGGAAGGGGCAGGCTGATCTGGGGAGTTCAGGCCTGGTGACCTTCCAGGCTGAGGCCTGATAGGAAGGCCTAAGGAGGTACTGGAGCTGCAGGAAAAGGCAGCAGGTCCAACCCCCTAACAAATGATGAGTATCCATTGCAGTTTGCCTCTGAATAAAGAGGCTAAATGAGCACTGGCAGTGGGTCACTGAGGTGAGGTGGGCTCAGGGAAGAGGGGTTCCCTGGGTGAGGGGCAGCACCCAAAGGTAAGGGGCATTGTGGTCTGGGAGGGATGTGTAGCTTATACATGGTGGGGATATAAGGACTGCAGCGGGGCAGGTAAAGGCAAGGAGAAACCAGTCAGAGGAGGGTGCCCCTGAGCTGAATAAGCTAATTCCCGGACTGACCAGCAGGAGGTGCTGTGCTGGTGAGTCAGCATATCTTCTACAGGCTGAGTTCCACAGTGCCAGTCCAACTTTTAGATTGTAATCTCCTCAGGGAAGGGATGTTGGGTCTATTTTTGTCTCTAATGCACCAAGAACATTTTGGATGCTTAATAATTACAATTCATAATTAAACCTAAGGCAAATGACCAACCACAGTCATGGAACTTTCACCAATGACTAATTTTTTTAAATAACTGATTTAGAAGTACAAGAGCATAAAGAGGTAGCAGCTACATGTCCCTAGCATGAAACAGATGTGTACAGCCATCACTTTCTAATCTTTCTGGTATGTACTTAATACACGCAGCTGTCCTCAAGACAGAAACTAGCCTAAGACTTCACCTAGGTATGGTAGGCAAAACCAGCACAGTTTCGATGGGCTGTTGTACCAGCTGCTGGAGAGAGAAAAGGCAGCCTTTAGTGGGGGTGCATGTCAGGTTTTACCTCCTCATTTTCAGATGTCACCAGCCTCCACTGTTTCTAACTATAAATGTGACAGACATTCACATCACTCCATTGAGTGATTACAGTCAGCCATGATGAAAGGATCTCAGTTCATGGGAGCCAGCTTATGAGAATGATGGATTTCTCCCTGGCAGTCAATACTATGTCAAAATGGAAATATATTTAAATACTGTGACAAAGTTCTGAGCCTGTATGGGTGCGTCCCAAGCTTTCAGGTGGATTCAGTGGCCTCACAAGCTCACTAAGGCCCTCCGTGTGACCTCCCCTTCTTTGTGTAGCAGCAAAGGTCACAGCTTTATTGAGCTACTTTCATCACAGGCCAGTATGGGAGGTGGGAAGGGGGAATACCCCCCAGTATTTGTTGCTCCTTAGAGCTCAGCAGGTGCAGTCCTGCCTCCTGCCTAGACAACAGCATTCAGTTGTAATGTTATCTGTGTGCATGGCAGACAAAAGAATCTTGCTGTAACTGAGACAGGTCCCATACTTCTGATTTTTTTTTATCTGGATCCAGGTATCATGTATTCAACATACGTAGCTGGGTTGTTTAACACCACAAAGTGTATGTCACATTTCAGGGATGTGCACCTGTACAGCCCCTCAATCGTCCAGGAAGGGAATTCACTCACAGGCTTCCAGCTCTACAGCTGTCACCTCTCTTGGGTGGTGAATTGACAGGTCTCGTGCTCCTTTCCAACTAGGGTATTTCCAGGCTGCACAGTTCCCTGTCTTCACTGTGTCATTCCCAGCACAGACAGGTTGCCCAGAACACCTGCTTTCTTTCTCTTCAGAGACAAATAACCGTGTAATTATTACAGATATAATTTATCACACAGCTCTTTCTAAGACAACTGTATTCCTCAGGTAAAAAGCATTCAGAGAGACCATATTAAAAATACCAGAACCTACACCCATGCTAATAAACTCACCAGAGATCAGCAGAACTCTCACATGGGCTCTGGCATGGGTGGCGGGTCTCACAGGCAGGGGGAGGCATTGCCTCCCCAAACGATCAGGCGTGACCCCACCCCCTGCCGTGACGCTCCCTGGGTGCGGCTCCAGTACTCCTGGCTCAAAGTCCAGCCTCCCTAGTGCTCTTGGGCTGGGGCCACCCGTTGTCCCACACTCCGGAGCTGCGGAAGCTGGGGCCACATGCTTCGCATGTTCCCAGTGTTCTGGGGATGGGAGGCTGGGTCTACATGCCTCCCACACTCCAGGGCAGGGAGGCTGGGCCACATGCTGCCTGCTCTGCAAGACTGGGGCCATGTGCCGCTTGCACTCCAGGGCTGGTGGGTGGCTACACGTGGGACTGGGCCAGTGGCCATGGTAGGGGGTGGTGGGTCTGGGATCCAATTTGGGGGGAGGGGCTTGGCTCTGGTGGGGCCTCAGGTGGAAAGAACGGGGCTGAGTGCTAGACTCCCACTGCCAGCAGTTCATGTGCTGCCCATGGTCTCTGGCAAGTGCAGTCTCTTAATAGGTCACCCTAGGGGCATCCTTCCGGTTGCAAGTCCATCAGTGCTTCAACTCAGAACAAACACACAATCTTATGAGGCCTCAGTAGGCATGCCCTTCCAACCCCCCCCCCCCCCCCACAGCATCCCCCTCCCCGCCCCTGACACCCCCTCCCCAAGGATGGAGGCCTGACCCTCCATGGACCAGGGTTCCTCTCTGTTTGCTGGATCAGGAAGAAAGCATTGAGAGGCAGGTTAACCCCCCAAAGCTTTTATCCGAAAGTCTTTTTGTCATAAGTGTGACGTAGCCTAGAATTAGTGTTTACCTGGAAGGGGTTAAGCTAAAGGTAACCTGAGAGGTGGACAACTGACCAATGAGAAATTCCTCAGGAGACAAAGGATTTTAAGTTTCAGTTTCTCTCTGGGTCTCTCTCTGTTCACCTCGGCTATGGGATGAACACAGCTATGTCTTTCACTGTAACTATAAGATTCTATCAAGTACTGTAGTCAGTAAGTTTACCTTCTTTTTATCACTTGGATGGTTCTCAGTGGTGGGTGTTGGCTGGGTGCTTCTTGATATTGTAAGCTTCAGCAGAGATATCAACAGTGGGAGAAAGTTGCCTCGGAGGAGAGGTTTGGTTTCTGAATCCTTTTGTTGATTATGGTAGATGCTGTTCTATTGATGGTTATAAGGGATTTATTCCTTTCTTTTTTTCTTTTATTAAAATCTTTCTTTTAAGAAGCTGACTGCTTGTTTTCCATTGTGTAAGATCCTGGTTTTGGATTGGGCACATCTCACAGGATCAGGCGAGGTTTGTTTTTTTTATTCTCTCAAGTTTTCCAGGGAAGGAAGAAGTTTGGGGGGTTAGTGGAAAGAGAAAGAAGGGTCCCAAACTACCCTAGGCCTAGTTTGGTGGTGGCAGCGTACCAGGTCCAGATACAGAAGAAGTTGTGTTCTGGGGAAAAACATTTTAACCCAAGCTGGTAAAATAAGCTTGAGGGGGTGATTTCTTTTTTCATGCGGGTCCCCACATCTGTACCCTAAAGTTCAGAGTGGGGAGGCAATCTTGACACTTTTCATTGTCTGTTGTCGCTGGAGAATCCAGTTTGAACCAGTTTATGCATATCTCCCCAGGGGAGTGACTTCAGAGGGCTGATAGCAGAGGAAATATATTAGCACCCCTCCTCTGTACTAGAGAAGTTGCATACAATACCACTGCAACATACACACACACACAAAATGCATTTTGAATACAATGGCTTTCAAAGGTGTTAACCCTCATTAATAAGGTTTAATTTCTCAATAAAGCTTATCATAATTTCATGAGGTTTGTTGAGGATATTACAGGACATTGTCAGTCTAGCGCAGTGTGTATCAGTCATTCTCACCTATCACATATCAAATTATCTGCTCTGTTCATGAAGAACACTCTTTATGCAATACCAAATAGGCTTCTATATAATAGATTTTTTTTAAAAAAAATATCTATGGGTACCATTTTCATATACAGGACAAACCATGGACAGCTTTTCACGTTAGTCTTTGCAAGACCTCTTTGATTTCCCTCCTAATTTTAATGCTATAAAAAGACAGTGCTGGATATATTAATTCAATAATCTGAATAAAAACATTAAAGTCATAAAGGTTTTATGGCTTTAATGTTCAGAAACAGGTTCAGGTTCAGAAACAGATAGAAAAAATCCCTTATAAATAAATCAATGTAAGGGTATCTTACAATTTTAACTTTCAGTTTTTATGGTTCCATCTGAATCAAATATCCAGTTGGCTTCACAGTCAATATATTAGGGACAACTAATGTAACTCTTGTCCACCTATTTCTCTCTTTAAAATTGCTATATATGGTTTCTCAACACACTGCCCCTGTCTAACAAAATAGATTCACAGATCTAGCTGCACTTGAGAGAAATATGGTTTAACTGGAAGAAATAAAGATGCATTTATCATTAGAAAATAGCTTTTCACAAAGCCTAAGGATAACTTTGTGTAACAAGTCTTAACAACAACAACAACAGCCACTATGAAACCTCCATTGCTTCTCTAGGTTTATTCTAAGAATGGGAAGTGCTGCATACTCTGACCTTTCTTGGGATGATACACTATATCTATCCCTGAAAGGCACAGGTTGACTTTTGTAATATGTGTTTCTGGATGAGAAAGCATTTATTACTAAACAAAAATCAAATCAGTGACCTTTAATTTAAATGGATCCATATCATCTTCCAATGACCTGATGGTTGTCTCTTGTCTATCTGGTATAACAGGTGTGAAGACTTTTGATATCGCCCTTTCTAAGTATTTTTGTTTTGTGCAAGGACCTAATAGTTTTCACTTATTCCAAACTGGCAAAGCCTGAGTCAGTTGTCACCATCCAATTTTAGCCTGGTTTCAGAGACCAGATTGTGCTCTCATTTCAGCAGCAGAAATTTGGAATAACTCCACTGAGTGAGTGTTCCCCTTCCCTTACTCAAGCCAACAACCCCTGAAGAAATCCACCTTCCTGAGTATGTGATTTGTTTAGTGCCCAGTTCCACACTCCTTATGTCATTTGGAGATTGTATGGAACTATATAAACTAATGGTCACGCTTCATGCATGCACACTAACTACTTAGCAGCAGTATTTTAATAATCATCTCCCAACATTCTGATGGAAAGAAGACTGCAGTTTGTATAAATAATTTTGGTACGTATTAAAGTCATTTGTACCCTGCTGCATTCAATGTGCAAGTTTGCAATCAATAAGAGAGGGCTCCATACACTCTTTCCAAGTGTGTCTGGAAGGAGGCTGGGCTCTGAAGAGGTCTTTGCCTCATTGAGAGGCTGAACCTGTATTCTTTCCTCATGGTGAATAGCATTTGCTCACTTGAAAAAGGATAACAGAATTTTGGGTTTAAACTACCCAAACAGTAATTTTTTTCAAAGTTTACAAAAGCAAGTTGGGTTCTGCAAAGGAAAACCAGCATTGGGATTGTAATGTTATAAGACTATTTGAAAATTATAAGACAAAATGCAGCTAGGAAGTTTTGTGTAGCTCAAAAACTTGTCTCTCTCACCTCTAAAAGATCTTACCTCACCCACCTTGTATCTCTCATATCCTGGGACCGAGACAGCAATAACAACACTGCACATTTCTTGCCCGCTATTCTTACCACATTCCCCTCTCTCCACTGGCTCTTCTCCACCACATCAAGTTTAAGCTTCTTGGGTTTATATTAGAGTTCCTATATAACTTTACTTTCACCTACTTAGATGTCCTTGTCTCACCACTCCATCAATGATAGCAGTATCAACATCCAGTTTACTTCTTTTTCCACAACCATCTCCACATGTTCTATAGAAAGTTCCTGCAAAGTTACTAATTCAGTGGCACCTACAAGAATCATCCTAGCTCATCTTCTTATCTTGTGAGCAAGCTGCTAATATATATATATGGAGGGAAGGGAGTGAATGTTGGGAAGGAGAGACACTAGGGCCACTGAAGTTGGGGATCGCTGTGAGGAAAAGACAAGGAGGTTGAATGGTAGAGAGAGGACAGAGAGAGGGGAATTTGATGTATTTAGCTTAAAAACAACAACGCAATGTTAAACTAAGATATGTGCCAATTATCACCTTGATCACTTTGCTAATATATTGTATATCCCTTTCCTCCACCCTTTGGTTTTTGTAGACAGTATGCTTTCCAGGGTACAGAGTGCATCTCCCTGTGTTTGGAAAGAATCAAGCACATATTGGATGTTACTGAAATAGAAATGATAAATATTCATAATTTTGTAGTTGTAAGTAAATTAATTAAGTTGATTTATGGTAAGAACTGAGTCCGTTCTAGAGCTCCTGACTATAGCTTAGAGTGGAATATAGCACAGAAAGTAGATAACCGTGAAGAGAGGTAACAAAAATATTGAACAGTGAAGTGAAAGCAAAGGATTTTGGTTTTGGGTCTTTAAAATATAACAATGTTTTTGTTGTTATCAAAAATTATACTAGTGTCAATGTTTTTAAAGCTAGTTCCTGTGTAAATTTGTATCATGACATGTGTATACATTTAAGGTGTAAAAACGATCACGGATTCATGCAAAATTGTTCTCTGGGATTTATGCTGATGAATGTCTGAATGCAAAGTGAATTATTAACCAAAGACAGAGTAACTTCTGTGTGTCATTAGAGAGAAGGCCACAGTTTGCTCTCAGCTAAACCAGCATAAATCAGTCAGTGGGCCTGATTCTTAATTTTGTTACACCAATTTTGTACCTGGGTAACATCACTGATTTCCTTGGAGATATACCGGTGGGAAACTGCTGTAACAGATGGGAGAATCAGGCCACTGGCTTCTATAAACTTACTCTGGATTTACTCTGATGTACCCTATCAGGTCCATAGCACACAAAGCCTGAAAATATTACCCAAAATATTTCTAGGTACTAAAGCAAGTGAAGAGACTCCAGTGAACATTAGCCCTCATCAATGGGCCTGATCCAAATCCCATTGAAATCAATGGAAAGATTCCCATTGACTTCCGTGAGCTTTGGGTCAGGCTCCATGAGCCTTTGAAGGTTCAGTTGGTCTCTCTCTCTCTCTCTCTCTCTCACACACACACACACACACACACACACACAGGTCTTGTCTACACTACCCGCCAAATCAGCGGGCAGCTATCGATCCAGTGGGGAGGTCGATAAATCAACCATTCAGCGCCCTCCCATCGACTCCGGTACTCCACCAGAATGAGGAGCACAAGTGGAGTCGACAGGAGAGCATCAGCTGTTGACTTACTGCAGTGAAGACACCGTGCTAAGTAGATCTAAGTACGTCAACTTCAGCTACCCTAGTCACACAGCTGAAGTTGTGTATCTTAGATCGACCCCACTCAGTAGTGTAGACGAGCCACACACTGTGCTTGGTGGACCTCACATGATCATTTTTATCGTTCTTTCTTTTCCATTGACAAGCCTCTCCAAAGATTAGGTTACACCTACAGCTAATCTCTGCAAGGATAAGGACTAGACTTTTATTTATTATTTTTATTGAAAGGTTTCCAGAAGTCATTTGATGTTAAGATTATCAGAGCCACTGTTCCCAAGCAATGTTACCAATTAGAATCCTTAATAACTTTTGAAATTAGACTTTAATCAACTAGACCAGGGTATCTAATGGAGCCTAAGAGAGCTAAGCACATGCCTCTAATTAAGTTTCAATGGCCTCTTTGCAAATTTCAACCCTAGACATTGCTTATGTGCACTAGATCTCAGTTAAGGCAGTCCAGTACACTGAGTTTAATTTCTCTCCTGCTTTTCATTGTTTACTACAAAAAAATGCCAAGAAGTTAGAAGACATTTTGAACACAGGCAAACACTTTTATTTTTAGAGCATCCTCATTCAAGAATCCCTTTTTCCATCCGAGAATTTATAGAAAATTCTCCAAAATAAGAAGTTACTCACCTTGTGCAGTAACTGGAGTTCTTTGAGATGTGTCTCCGTATCAGAGTTCTACTTCAGGTATGCATGTGCTCCAGTGCCTTTGATTGGAGATTTTTGGTAGCAGTGACCATTCAGCCCATGCATGTGCTCTATACATCCTTGTGCCCCATACTAAGGATATATAGAACAGCACAGGTGAATCACCCTCAGCTCCTTCCCTACCACAAAGTCCCACTGAAAAAACTCCAAAGTAGAGGGGAAAAAGGGCGAACAGTGGAGCATCTGTAAGGGGACAAATCTCAAAGAAATCCAGTTACTGCACCAGCTGAGTAACTCCTTCTTCAAGTAGTGTCTCTAAGGATGCTCAGTCTCAGATGGTTCCTGAGCAGTATCCCCACAGGGAGAAAGAAGCTTCAAAACAGAGTCTAATACTGAAGACAGAACTGCATAGCCCGCTGCAGCATCTGATCTAGAGGCAAGAACCACAGCATAACAGTTGGAGAAAGGGTGTACTGAAGTCCAGGTTGCAGCTCTAGAAGTAAACAACTGGAACAATGTTGAATAATGCCATGGAGGTAGACTGAGAGTTTGTAGAATGGGCTAATACTTCAGAAGGAGGTTGGCAGAGTCATAACATGAAATGCTACACCCAGAGATCCATTGTGAAAGCCTCTGGGTGAAGATTGTGTATCCTTTGAATCTGTCTGCAATTGAAATAAACAGTCGAGGAGACTTTCTGAATGGTTTGGTTTTGGTCAAATATAAAGTTAACGCCCTTCTGACATCCAGGAAATGGAAAGCAACTTCCTGCCTACTGTGATGTGGTTTCAAGAAAAAGTTGGGAGATGAACTGTCTGGTTAACATGAAATTCAGAAGACGCTTTAGGTAAAAACTTTAAGATGTGGTCATAATGAGATTTTTTCTTTGAAGATTATAATAAATGAGTGGGGGGGAGGGGAGTGTCTACCATTAAAGGCCCCAGTTTTCCAACCCTCTGTGCAAAAGTGACAGTCACCAAGAAAGCAGTTTTCACTGACAGATGAAGCCCACAGACCATGTGAGGGACTTAGAGTCCACAGACACTATGTCATCTTAACTACACTAACATAAGCCTTATGCCACTCATGGAAGTGGAGTTATGTCAGTGTAGTGGGGCACTTACATCGGTGGAAGAAAGGTTGAGGTGTAGGCACTGACTTATGTTGACCTAACTGTTTAGTGTAGATAAGCCCCGAGGTGACTTTTTTGGGTGGATTTTGTGGAAGATGGCAAGGTTTATAATAAAACTCAGCTACAATCTGAACTATGGAATGACAGTCTCCTCGTTTCATAATAATGAAATTAGAGCTGGACAAAAAAATTTGACCAAACTGTTTTTCAGCCCAAAATGCAGATTCAGCAACATGGAAACATTTCATGAACTTGTACTTATTTTGCCAAATTGTTTCAGACAAAAAAAGAAAGGAAAAAGAAAACTGGAAAAGAAATACCACCAAAATCTAAATGTTTCATTTTGACATTTTCAAAATGAAATGTTGCAATTTTTCAGTTTGAAAGTTTTCATTTAGAAATTTACCTTATTTAAACTTTTAAAAATAAAATTATGGTTAAAAATGTTTGGAATCAAAACAAAATGTTTTATTTTGGGTTGAACAAAATGTTTTGTATAACCTAAGGATTGGCAACCTTTGGCACATGGCCCATCAGGGAAATCCACTGGTGGGCTGGGACAGTTTGTTTGCCTGCAGCATCCACAGGTTTGGCTGATCACAGATCCTACTGGCCACGGTTTGCCATTCCAGGCCAATGGAGGCTGCGGGAAGCAGCGTGGCCTGAGGGATGTGCTGGCCGCTGCTTCTCTGGTATAACCCATTTCCCCCATGACTTTTCTATTTGCTGAACATTTTTTAAAAATGGTTTTGGTTTGATCCATTTTTTCCAGTTTTTTGGAAATGCCAGTGAACCGAAAAAAATCTGTTATTCACCCAGCTCTAAATGAAATTACTTATATAATAATGAAGAATTCCAATAATACCAGCAGTAAAAGAGACAGCTGCAGCTAGTGGTACATAAGTGTTTCTATTCTAGATCCTGCCTCTTTTGGTTGCTCATAACTTTCCAAAATTTCTCTTTTTCTACTGAAATATTCCAGTCCCAGTGTCTGCCGGGCCCATAAAAATGACAGACACTTTTGAGAACAAGAAAATAGAAATAAAACAATTTTTGACACTGTTTAATATAATATGAGAGAACTATTCATTTTAAACATTTTAAAACTCAGAGAGTTTTCCTGATCAATGTGCTCTACAAAGATTAAGTAGCACTAATCACAAACAGTAACTAGTTTTAATATCTGTTCACTTGTGCAGGAAAAAGCAAAGTGGAATTGTCACTGATGTATGTAATTACATGGTTATTACAAGAAGTAAACGTTCAGCTTAACTGTGGGGAGACTGTGCAAATATTAAGCTAGTCATAGTGCCCCAGCATAAGGGATGGTGCAGAGGCAAGGGAGGCATTATGCCAACACAAGCATTGTGATTAGCCCTAGCCCTGGTGTGAGATATAGGGGATAGAAATGGGAGGGAAGAAAGGCTCTTTGCCCCTTTCCACCTTGTGATGGTGCATTTACCACACACTTGCCCAGAAAGGGTTAATGTGGATGAAGAAGGGGGTTAATTAACATCACAAGCCACAGCTGAGGGGAATCATGTGGCTGACTGAATGAGGGAGCCCAGCTGAGGAGGAATGAGCTGGGGAATGACTATAAAGACAGGAAATTGGCAAGAGAGGGGTCTGCTAGGAAAGGCAGCAGTCACTTCCTGGGAGTGTGGAGAGACAGGCTGTAGGGACAGGTAACCTGCAGTTTCTTTTGTGTAGGAGGGAGTTGAGAGGTTGGTAACCCTAAATAGAGAGGAGTAAGGAAAGGGCTCAGGGAAAAGTGGTAAGGTCTGGAAGAGAACAGAGCTTTGCTGCTGACTAGAAGGTCCCTAAGCTGGAACCCAGAGGAGAGGGTGAGCCTGAGTTTCCTGCTAGCCACTGCAGAAGTGGCACTGAGGCAGTGGATGGGAAGACTGCCTAAGACTGCTGAAGCAAGAGTGATACCCTGAAAAGGGAAAATATAGCTAATGACTTCTCTGGAGGACTCTGTCACAGAGATACAGCAGCAGCTCCTGTAGACAGTGGGGAATGGAGAGAGGGTGTGCAATTAGGGTTCCAATCCTCCTGGTTTAGCTGGGTGTCTCCTGGAATCAGGCCCTATCTCCTTGAGGTTAGTGAAGCCAAAGTATGAGATTTTAACTGCTGAAAGTCTGGGAGGGCTAAAGCAGGCTCCTGAAAGTGGCTGGCATGTCCCTGAGGCAAGGAAGCTCTGTGCACTGCCACTGCCCCAAGTGCTGACTCCACTGCTCCCATTGGCTGGGAACTGTGGCAAATGGGAACTGCAGAGGTGGTGCTTGCAGGCATGGGCAGCATGCAAAGTCCCCTGGGGCTATGGGTGTGCTGGCCACTTTGTGGAGTGGCATAGGACTAGGGAGCCTGCCTTAGCCCCATTGTGCTGCTGAGTGGGAGCTGCCTGAGGTAAGGGCATCCTGGCCAGAGCCTACACCTAGCTAATTGGTAGATAATCACCAGAATGGTGAGGAGAAGGTGCCATCTTAGAGGTGACTAGAGCATCCCATTACACACTTGTATCCCCTGCTACACACCAGGTAAAATATGGCCTTCTTGGGGAGCAATATACAATTGCTAACTCTTCTGAAGACCCAGTCCTGCCTACGCTGAAATTACTGACTTCACTGGAGAAGGCTTAAGCCTTAACTTATGAGGGGAACATACTTGTCCTGTCTACGTTCTGTGGCTGCTCCTGTAGCTATGCTCAGAATGAACTGTCTGCAAAGCACTTGCCAGTCTGGTGGTGAGGGCCATAGAAGCACCTAGGTAGATAGATGGGGCCCAGGGGTCATATACAGGACTCTAACACCAGTCAGTCAGTGCTGCTAAACAGTGTCTTTCTTCATAGAGAAGAGAAAAATGTAACTTATTTTGATATGATGTAGACAAATACCTGGGAGTGCACTGGTAATAATTAAACTTACAATCCTGCTGGGAATACCACCCAGGGGGGAAAACACATTATTTTCTGACTCATGCCATCCAGGGTACTGACAAAGAACCCTTATCACAATTCCCATTCTACTGCATAAAAAGAATGTGTCATGCTGAAGGAGTAGCACCTTTGTTGCTGTATGCTCACCTCCCCCATGAAATGCTATCATAGCTGTTAAATGACACTTTAAAATGAGTGTTAGCACTTAACCAAAAATATTTTCAAAATAACACTTAAATGTAAGTACCCTTAATTGTCAAACTTTCCCTAATTCACTGCTGATAATTACTTCCTGAAGATGCACCCCAAGTGGAGTGCTAGAAAATATTTGAGACTCACTGACTGAACCAAATGATTGTCACAACTAGTTTTAATAAGCCCTTGATATGTCTAATTTTGAACCTCTGTGGCACAGTGTTCCTCAGTTCTGAGTCCTGTTTTATTTGAGAAGAGGGGAGAGAGCAAGAATCTATATATTAAACACAAACTATGTTAAAAGAACATTATGCTTGCAAAGTCAAGCACTCAAATTAGGAAGTGCTGGAATTAAGGTTGCCTGATAAAGATTGCATCATAAATGCATATGCACAGGAGTGGGGGAAGAGGCAGGAACAGAATTAAGGCAAACGTAGTTCTGGCATTTCTTAACTTGAATGCATTTGCAACCTTCATGATGTTTAAATTTTTGTGTAATTTCCTTGCTTTCTAAAAAAAACAACCTGAAAATTCTGTCCTGTGTTGTCATATTGACATCCACATGGGCTGTCGTCAGGATTGCAGCCTATGGATCCATGCAGAACAGGATCCTATCACTTGATCTACTGGTGTAGCAGATAGTAGTAGGATATCAGCATCTACCCTTCCTTCCTTGCTGGTTCCTTGGCCCAATCCAGTTTCCTTGCTACCTGGTCTCTCTTCCCCACCCTCATCCTTTTTCAGTAAGTCTGTCTCCCCCCTGTCACTCCTACTCCCATCTCCTCCAAAGGTTTCTTTTCTCAGATTATTTGTTACCAAACTGTCATTTCATGAGTCTCCATCCTATCTGATTTCTTATCCAGTCTGTCTTCTCCCAGCATGGCAAATTTCAGCCCAAATGGTAAGTCTAGCAAAGTTAAGCAACTGAAAACAATCTTACAATGGGCAGGGTCATGCAACCTTAATCACAGGCAGCACTGCCAGCTCTGCCTATACAACTATGAACCTGCCTGAATTTATGCAAATGAATTTTCCAGTAATGACTAGCTGAATATTCCAACCCAATGTCTGGCCAAATCCTTGGCTATTCCAGATCTCCACTCATCCCAGCTGATGGGATACCTTGAAACCACCATTGTACCATTGCACTCTCCTGGGTCAGTGTGACCCCTTCCCCTGGCAAAGTTGACTCACCTTGGTGCCCAGAGCCTTCAAGGGAGGTAGGGTTGTAGGAGTGACATTAACATGGGCTCCAGGTTTCTTCACACACAAGCTGTGTGTGATCCATGGCCCTGATTCTCCTATCAATTAATGGTTTTACAGCTGTACAACTCTATTGGCTTCCACAGAGTGATCTCTAATTACACTAGAATAACCAAGAGGAATAACACATTTTAAATCATTGGAGTTGTACCAGGGTAAAACAAGTGACTTGGTGCTGAATCTGATCAGATCACTTGTCTGAAGGACACAAGGAAGCAAATGGTCCATCACCCCCTATTTCAGTGAAACTACTATATATCCTCAGGTTACTAAAACTCCGAGTGTATGGTAGTCACCAGCTAGAGAAAATCTTTGCTCTTCTGATTAAAAATCTGTAATGTCTATTCAAAGTTTAAATGTCAGTGTTTGTCATATTGGCTTTTGTCTGCCTCAAGCTATTCTTATGATAAAGTGTGTACATATCATAAGAACAGACAGAAATCTGTCTTATGTTGGCCTGACATTTTCCTGACCAGAGCCTGTAATGACTAAAGACAGAACACAATGTATATACTAACTTGCTATTTGACAGTAATAGTCACATTGGACCCTGCCAGGGTTTGAAGAGCAGTACAATTTTTTAAAGCATTTCCAGCAGTTTGAGGATTATTTTCTACTAATGGTATTAGTTTCTGATCTGTTTGCATACCAAACAATTATTTCAAACAGATCTGAAATTCATTTTAAATCTAAAAATTAGGATGTTTGCTGTCTGTATTTTTAAGCACTGCAAAGATCAGTAGTTTGAAATGACAGTTTGGTAACAAATGATCTAAATCACAAACCTGTAGCATAAATCCTTCTCAAGCTGCCTCCTCTTTACTTCTAGCCATTGTGAGACAGACATTGGTAGAAATCATAATAAGCACCTGAGATTTATTTTCAAATTGGCAATTATGATTGGAAATTTGCAGCAATCATGTAGCTTTTTAATTATCTATAAATCTGCCATTAACTGTGTCCTCTTTCTTGCAAGAGGCAAGACAGGTTGTCACTTACTGCAGCTGGGTGGATTTTTGTTAATATGCAGGACAATTATGAAGCCATCATTTGAAAGTTTGGGGGCATTCTGAATATGACTTAATAGCAAGTGCAAAAAACAAGTGAAAGTCATAAGTAGTCCCCAGAGACTTTCGAATGCCATAAGCAGAGAAAGATCTATTGATTGTTGCCTAACATGCCTGTTGAAAATAACAGGGTTACAGCCTCTGTGCTGTAGCAAATAGTCTTTCCAGCTGTAGTGCCAGCACCAATATTTGCACATGTCCAAAGCTGAAGCCTTATCAGTAATGCCAGCTCTGCTGTAACCAAAACTGAAAGCAAACGGGACCCCATTCCATTTTTGCTGTCTTACATCAAAATTGTGAAGCTGTGTGGAGAAGAAAAGGAAAATCAATAAGTAATTATTGTACAGCCCTCAGCATCCTTGGCCTATGCTGATTAATTGAATTGATGAATAATTCATGGATTTTTGTGATACCTTGTTTTAAAAGGTAGCAGCTCCTCAAATGTGTCATCTCTATGGATACACAGGTAACAGACAATCTTTCAGCATCTCATTCTGCTCATGAGTTTCAGTGTAGAGCTTCTCTCTCTGTGTGCCATGCTAATGCCACTGCTGGGAGGCAAGGGGAAGAAATGGTTTCAGAGAAGAGGGCTGTCTGTTGCTAGGTGGTGACATTTACTCAGTTCCCCACTGATAAAGCAAGTGGGCCTCATAACCATAGTGACACGTGCAGATGGTCCACCACTCATGCATATCTTTGTAACTCGTACAAGCAGCCTATCGCTTCAAGTAACCTTGGGGGTTTCTTTAGTCCTAACTGAAATGTATTAATGTAGATAATTTAAATAGTTTCTACCAGCATCATCATTTTTCAGTATTTTGGGTATTTAATTACTTCATTGAGACTGTTCAGTCAGAACGCAGGAGAAACATACAAAAATAATTGAAATGTGCCCTGCTTGGCCTTTCCTCTAACTGAGTGGAAGAAGGACCTCGTGAGCAGAGGAGTATTTTGATTTTGGCTTTTTTTGTTCCTCTGGGAGGACAAACTTTCAAATTGACCTCCAAAAATTGCATGCACTATTTTTATGTACAATTTTCACATGTGGCATTTGAATGGGAAAAATTATCCTCAAATGTGGGTAAAATTCTGTAAGTTCAAATTTGGAAACATAAAATTGCACCCACAGATTTAGAAGTGGGATTGAATTTCCTTTTAAACTATGGTCCAGGGTGCCTAGCTGGTAATTTGTCTTGTTACAGTATGTGGGAATGTGTTTGTTTTAGTTTGGCCCTAGCCATGGATTTCAGATCTATTCCACAATTCCCCAGTATTACAGGCATAACTGTAGGTAAGGTTACCCAACATTTCCCTCTTAAGGCTATTTTTGCTTGAATATAACCTAGAGTTGGCCAAATTTTAAGTCTTAATCTTCTCTTTGCACATGCTCAGATGTTAGCATTTGGCAGCTAAAGTCTCTGAAGACTATCTACACTGAGCATGCTCTAACCGAGGCAGGAGGGGTTAAGCCAGACACTCCTTGCAATAGCTACACTCAGCTGCCTGAAGTTACTGGGGAACCAGACACAGGCACGGAGAGCTATGAGATTTTTCTACTGTATTCTCAGTGTTGTGCCTGCTGGTGCTTAAGCAAAGGAGAAGAAGGAATTAGCCTGACTGCGGGGGTGGGGGAGAAGGCAGAGAACAAGAGTTAGATCAAGGGGAAGTAGGATCAGAGGGAGTAGACTGAGACAAGGTATAGGGAGAGGGGAGTAGAACTGGTCAGGGAGACAAACTGGCATGAGGAGCACAGGACAAGGTGGAGACTGGGACTAGACAAGAAACCATGGTGTGGTGGGAAGATGGCAGCAAATAGAGATGAAACTAACAAGAGTTTTGCTGTTCACTTGACAGGCACCAGAATTTCATCCCAAAGTTTTAAGCATACTGTCTGAGATCCCAGATCAGTAGCAGAATGTATCTGTGCACTTAGTGCAAAAATATTTGTAAGTTAAAACCAGTGATGACCTCGGGACCCAGTAGACCATCACTAGCACTGTTTTAGATGCTTGTGATATAAGTAGTTCCATGTGAAACATGGACAGCCATATCCTCAACAGGTGTAAAACAGTAATTGCTTTGATTTTAATAGACCTAAATCAGATGACACCTGCTGAAAATGTGGCCTGAAATTCTGCACTTGGAATTTGGCAATCACATGAAGGAACTGGTTTTGAAATATTTTGTGTTAAATTATAAATGCATTTGTAACTTAAATCTAAACATGCATTCTAAAATCTACCACCTGGTGTGTGCCTGCCTGCAGCCATAGAGCTAGCAAGACTTCTCAAAATGTCATGTGGAAAAACAAGAGCAGGATTCAATCTAGATGAATCAGAAATCACTCTTCTGGCTTCAGGTTTAAATATCCAGTCTTGCCTTGCACATTGATATATAATAAACTTGTTAACAAGTAGAGGAAAAGCAATGGCTGCAAGCTTGTTTAAATTAGTCAAGTCAGAAGTGACAGGAAAAAATTGAGTAACAGTATGATACAATGCCCCTACAGGAAGACTACCTGGAGTTTTATGAATTCATTGTTTCAATAGTCCATGTTCAAGACTTATACTTTTAATTTGATTGTATTAAACATATGCTGCATATTTATCAAATTAATGGAATTTCTATTTTTAGATCAAGACTCAATATGAGCAGGGGGACATATCAAAAGTGGCCTCATTGATTGCATATTTCCTGTCCATGTGAAGGCTAATTCAGTATTTCTCTGCAGGCTTCCTCTGCTCTCCAGTTCTCAGGTTAGCTCACTGCAACTAGAGGGGCAGGCCATGAGGGAGTCACCATCTGACCTGGCATTATGTGTCACTAAAATCTTTGAAACATGGCACATTGTTGACAGCTAGGTAGGTGTTTGCATATAGGCAGACATGCACCCACCATGCCAGCATTTACTTTAACTGTATTATACTGCCCAATTAAATTCCATGTTTAAAATCTTCCAAGCCTGCTCCTACCTTCATCTGTTCTCCTCTTCCCCCTCCCACACTATAACCCCAGCCATGCGCACACAGAAGACCTTTAATTTTGCTATCACCACTCATCTTATCTTTGGTCTCCTCCTTCCACTCTAGGATCCCTCTTTCACACTATCCCTCTGTTTATGATCAGGATGGCTACACTGAAGCTGGAGGTATAAATTCCAACTTGAGTAGACATACCTAAGCTAGCATGCTAAAAATGAACTGTAGCCATGAGAACAGCAGCATGAGATGTGGAATAGAGCAGTTGCCACTAGTGCATCCCCCTTAAAAACATGGTTCTCTGGTGGCTAACCTCTGCCACTGCTTGTGCTGCCATGGTTATGCTTTTATTTTTAGCACACACTTGATCAGAGCTACCATGGTTATGTCTACCTGAGCTGGAAATGACACCTTCCAGCTCCAGTGTACATAGACCTTTAGAATGTAAGCTTGCTGGGGCAAGGACTGTCTCGGTTCAGTGTTTGTACAGCACCTAGCACAGTGAGGCCATGGTCCAAGAGTGGGGCTCATAAGTGCTATAAGACAAATAATTATAGAATTCCCTCATTCCCAGTGTGCTTGTGACCTAACTCTCCTCCTACATATCTCTGCTCAAAACTAACTTACTTTGGTTACTGCTCTACTACTAACCTCTACTCAGGCATTTGCCATTTGCACTCCAACCTGTGGTCAAACTGGATAGTTAAAATGAAAAACTCCAAGAAGCTAGTGTTACATGGCAACTCAAATTATACCAAAGCTCCAGCATATGAAGCCTAAGAGGAAAATGTGTTTTTTAATCCCTTTATTTTGTCATCCCATTAACCCTTTCCCATCACCATGTGGATGCTGCCTTTATTCACTGTATTAATCATGTATATTGGATGTTAAGACCCTTGGGTTAGAGCAGTGGTTCTCAAACTTTTGTAGTGGTGACCCCTTTTACAAAGCAAGTCTGAGTAGGACCCCAACCCTAGTAAACTGAAAACAGGCTTTTTATATTTAACACTATTATAAATGCTGGAGATGAAACAGCAGAGGCTGACTGCTCAAGACCCCTCAGGTAATAACCTCCTGATCCCCAGTTTGAGAACCCTGGGTTAGTGTCTTACTTTACAATTGTAAAAGCGATCAACCCCTATGGTGCTCTCTCCAAGTATGCAGTTCAATATAGGTCTCTAACTATGTTGGCGTCAGTGGACATGATCTCAGCCCACTCGAAATCGGTGTGAGAGCTATCTCCATTTCAAACAGTCTCAGCTGGTGTAAATCAATTTCAGTCATCTGAAGTCAGTTAGGTAGCCTGATTCACACCAGCCAAGAATCTGGCTCACTGACTTAAGGAGTTGCTCCTTCTTTACACTGAGGTGATATCAGAATAAGGCTCACTTTGTGCTTATTTGAGAGATTGTGATGATACTGCAAGTAAGGAGCAATGGTGCTGGTAAATGTTTGAAGCCTGTGCACTCTAGTAGCCAGCTCCTTGAGTAATCTGCATATACAGGGTAGCAGAGTGATGTCCCTGAGCAAGTCCTCCTGTGGCAGAGTGTGGCCCTATATTTACCTCACCTTCAGCTCCCTTTTGGTTCTTGCATTAAATTGCTCACAGGCCATTAAGATCCTCCTTTGTGAGCTAGTAATTCCTTTTCAGGATACAAATTCTTTGGCCCTTTCAGTCCCTTATCTGTGTTTCAGGAGTCTAACAGCCCTCCTGGTGATATGCTATTGGCATACAGTCTCTTCTACAAGCTGTCTGCCCTCTTCCCTCCTTTTCAGGAGGCTTCTTTTATCTTCAACCCTGGACTGACTTAGCCACATGACCTTCCTGTCATAGAACTAAACTAATTTCTCCAACTGGGAGGAGAATATGAGAATGACCATATTGGGTCAGACCAGAGGTCCATCCAGCCCAGTATTCTGTCCTCTGACAGTGGCCAATGCCAGGTGCCCTGGAGTGAGTGAGCCTAACTGGTAATGATCAAGTGATCTTTCCCCTGCCATCCATCACCCGCCCCGTGACAAACAGAAGCTAGGCACACCATTCCTTACCCATCCTGGCAATAGCCATTAATGGATTTCACCTTCATGAATTTATAGAGTTCTCTTTTAAACCCTGTTATAGTCCTAGCCTTCACAGCCTCCTCAGGCAAGGAGGTTCCACAAGAATTCCACAGGTTGACTGTGTGCTGTGTGAAGAACTTTTATTTGTTTTAAACCTGCTGCCCATTAATTTCATTTGGTGTCCCCTAGTTCTTGCATTATGGGAACAAGTAAATAAAACTTCCTTTACTGCTTTCTCCACACCACTCAATTTTATGTGCCTCTCTCATATCCACCCTTAGTTTCCTCTTTTCCAAGCTGAAGAGTCCTGGCCTCTCTAACCTCTCCTCATGTGGGACCTATTCCAACCCACTAATCATTTTAGTTGCCCTATTCTGAACCTGAATGGGGCACAAGTGGGATTGGATCTTGATACGTCTTAAAGGGAGCAGTAACCCTGTCTCTTATACTAGAGAACAGTCTACACAATTTTTCCATTTCATGTGGAACTTGACCCTAAACGTTAAGAGATGTACGCAAACATACACAGATATTATTTAAGTTCAGGTTTAATGGCTAAATCCCATAGTGCAAATACCCAGAATTGTTGTGGAGATTCAGTAGAAATTCATCAGAAAAGACTATTTTGTGGAATAGGTAGGTTGTTTCAGGTGTTAGGGAATGGCAGAGTTGAGAGGGTGGGACAATGAATTGTCCCAATTGTCAGCTCACCCTGAGATTGCAACACTGCTAGAAGATTTCTGCAGGAAGTGCACAAGTGTAACTGAAAATAGAGAAGCTAAAAGAGAGACTGAGAATTTAGTCTGGCACTCTGACCCATAAGTAATGTTATACCTACGCATCCACCCACTCTAGACAAAGTAATTTAAATTTGAAGTGTATTGGAGGTAGATCTGATTACTGAATCAATGTGAGATAGATCTAGTCTTTTTGCTTTATATATGTGGGAACTATTGATTTTAAAATGAGATAACAAGAACTGCAAACAGGTATAACACTGTATAACAAACTAATTACAGAGAATTCAGCAGTGATTAACAATGACTGCTGCATACTGGTATACCTGTTAAGATTCTTTTTTTAATCTAAACTACCAGATAGGAAATAACAACTATAAGAAGGAAGCAATGAACAGAATCAAACTGTGCTGCAGCCCCTTCCCAGATCTTTGGGCAAATAAGGTTCAAGGCCTACCTTGGGGCCAGAAAACTTCAGTCCAGTCACATTTGGACTAGCTCATTATTAATGAGCATCAGCTTGGAAAAGTCCTATTCAAACCAGCAATGTGAAGTGTTTTCCATATCACAGAGACTTGGTCTTTTACACCACCTCTTCCCCCTGCCAAAAATATAAAAAGCCCAGATAAAATACCAGTTTTGAGGAAGTTGGTGAAGTCTTATCTGGTCAAATGTCTTTAAGGGCCAGATTTTAAAAGTATTTAGTAGCCTAAATATTTAGCTACTTAGAGGGATTTTCAAAGGCACGTAGGCATTTTTGAAAATCTTTAGGTGCCTAAATACTTTTTAAAATCTGTTCCTATGTTACCAGTTTATAAAAAATTTCAGTGTAAAACCCTGATAAAATAACTAATGGGAAAAATCCCAGCCTAGCAAAGCCAGTTGCTCAAACATTCACTCATCAGCAAAGTAAAAATTTCAGACCTGATGCATTTCATCTTCACTTGCTAGTCTGCTAATGTAAAAAAGACAGATGTTCTTATAAACAGGCAATTAGAGTAACCTTCCTATTTTGGAAATGGGCTATAGGTCAGACAACTTTGATAGAACATGTTTTACCTTAAAGCTCCTCAAGATGGAAACTGTTTAAAGCAGTGTTTCTCAAACATTAGCAACCTGAGGACCCCTATTTTGATTTTAAATTTTTTCAGATCCCCAAACCAGCTTCTAATTTTCCCAGGGTGTGCTTAATCCCCACTCAGGCCCTGTCCCCACTCCACCCCTTCCACCAAGGACCCATTCCTGCCCTTCCTCTTCCCCACCTCTTTCTACTCCCCGCTGAGCAGGCCCTGTCTTCACTCCTCCCCCTCCCTCCCAGCACCTCCTGCACACCACTGAACAGCTGTTCCACAGTGTGCAGGAGGCTCTGGAAGGGAGGGGAAGGAGTTGATCAGCAGGGCTAGTGGTCCCAGATGTGATTTTGACCCCTTAGAGGGGACATGACTTTTAAACCAGTAGTTCTCAAACTGGGGTCCACAACAAAATTTTATATTTTAAAGGTCTGTATACCATTTAAACTATTTTCACATGCCCTAGATATTTCAGTTACTATTCTTATTTAATGGTTTAAACCCAAGATCCCCCATTGTTTCCCTCTCACTCCTGTGGGTAGAAAATGTTTTAATGACTTGTAGAAACTGTGGTTTGTGCAGAGAAGGTGCTGTTCCATATATAAAGAGGAAGGAATTGTATGAAGATTCACACAAATAGCTATTGATGGATGACTCTAGGTAAACTTCTCACTCTAGTTTTGTTCTCCTGTCCATAATATAAGTCCATTACAAAAATTAAACTTGGAAATAACCTTTTCAGAGACTTTGTAGTAGTCCTACAGAGTATTAAAGTTTGTATATTAAAATTCATCCATTGGCTTTGTAGACCCTTCCTCCACATCTCCTGATACAGCTGTTGCAGTGTTATGGATAAGATGCAATATCCCATTCAGTTATTTTAAGAGCATCTTTAGACAAGTAAATGCTGCAAAAATTCACCAGTGATGTAGCTGTGCACCATATGCAAACTGAATGGTCTGGATGTGGTTTTAAAGTAGGCTGAGTTTTGACAGTGGTTTTTTTGTCCCCTAAAACAATAGCAAATCTCCATAAAACAGAATTCTGATTCCATACATTTTACATACCTATTGTACTGTATTCATAGAGGCTTCCATCAGTAAAAATAAGACCAATTTAAAATAAGTTTCTGTTTCCAGGGCCAAAAGCTGCCAATTAAAAAAAAGCTTCAACTTTTACTGACTTCAAAGGTTGCTTGGGGTACGTTTTAGAGTGACATTTGGCCCAAGAAAGGGTTTTGAGGCCTCATTAAATGCAGAGGGACACTGATGTTTGGGCATGGAGTTGCAGATGTAAAAGGAAATATAAATAATACCCTAATTTTTAAATGTAGCCCAGATTTTCATATTATAATGGGCAAAGAAAGGCAGCTATAGGTGATAGACAGAGGGCCAGGTTTTGTATTTTTTTCCACTCAAAAAACCCATCCATTTCAATGGGAGTTCTGGGTGGGCATAGAATGCAGGATGGCATTTGGAATATCTGACACACTGGCTTCATCTATACCATAGAATGAAACACTATTTTCAGATTGTGCTAATTTCTTCTCCTCTCTTGAAGGTCACATGGCCCTATGAGAATTTAAAAGGATCATAGAAAACAAAGGGCTTGATTTTGATCTCACTCCAGTATGTGGACGTTAATTTCAATGATGCAATTCCTGATTTACACTATCTTAGGTCAGAAGACAGTAGACTCTCAATTATCCAGGATGATAGGGAAAAAATTAATCCTGGTTGTTAAAATCCTGGATAATAACCATCCATAGGCAATATAGTGGGGGGAGGGTTGGTTCACCAGCCACCCTGCGCTAGATGGGGAGGGGTTGTTGGTTCACTAGCTGCCCTCCGCCCTGGTGGGTTTTGGGGTTTTTTTGTGCTTGGGGCGGCAACAAAGCCAGAGCTGGCCCTGCGAGTTACACATTTTTTTTCACATCTGGTTAATCCACAACCTGGTTAACCCGATCCTGGATAATCAGGAGTCTACTGTAGATTCAAACTCTTTGATCCTAATTCTCCACTGCCTTGACCTTGTGTAGTCGTTTACACCTGTGAAGAAGTGGGTCGAAAATACTACCATTCTGATCTGGGACTTTTTTTTTACACACACTTTGCATAGAGATAAATACACCGGACCATCGCTAGAACACGCGTTGGTAGAACGTGAATTCGGCTATAATGCGGTCGCAGCCATGGATACCAAAATAGAATGCGGTCATTTTATTTCAACATGGTCTCCGCTATAATGCAGGACTTGACATGGATCCCAAATCCTGAGTTCTAGAGAGGATTTGGTGTATCCACACAAGGCATAAAGCAATAGAGAATCAGGGCCTTTGTCTTTACAGCTTTGACTATGGAAAAGCTGTCTAGAGAAGATTTAATCTTAAATGTATGCCCAGCATAGGACCTGGTTCTCATTTACGTTTTCAGAGCAGAAAAAAGGGAACTAATGTAAAGTTTGATAGATCAGCACAAAAGAGTCTAAGTGTAAATGAAATCAAGCCATAGTTACAGGTGCAAGCAGTTACAGAAAGCTGAATTCCAATTAATAAAAATTAATAACTATATAACTCATTGCCTTTTTACCTGTCACTTCATAAAAAAGGCTAATGAAATGTTTCTCCCTACCTCCTCATCCATACACAGACAGGCCTCGCCGGATTAAAGGTGATTAATGTTATGCAATCTTTTGGCATGACATGATTTCATTCAGTGGGTTTGATGAAATGGTGGCTGTTTTTTGACACATGAAATATGGTTATCTTTCACCAATGCACCTTAAGTGCTTCAAGGTTCTCATGATAGTGATCAGCAGTGCTCAGCCGAATTAATTAGTGTTCTGAAAAGGCTGCAAATCATGACAGTACGTAGAACCGTTGTAAAGAGAAAATGCATGACTTAGGAGCACATCACATTATGATATGCCTAGAGGAAAAATACTGGAAAAGGTCACTGACAATTCATTTTTGACCCACTTTAACCTTTTGTGTAAAGGACATGATTTGGTGAGCTCATTTACACTGGACTGAACACGCAGTTAATATGCTTGGGGTGATAATCATTTCAATTAACAAAAGGTAACAATTTTGATTGAAAATTTAATCAGACTCGTAGTTGTCTCCTTAACAGTCAAAAGTGCTGGGTCTCTATTTCAAAGTAAAATTAATTGAGTAAAGTGAGTGTTGATGCCTTTCCTTAGTTTTGAGCTTGACCTGTATGTCTCCTACAAAAACCTGTCTCTCCCCAATAAGGTGACCAGACAGCAAGTGTGAAAAGTCAGGATGGGAGCAGGGGTAATAGGAACCTATAAAAGAGACCCAAAAATCGGGACTGTCCCTATAAAATCAGGACATCTGGTCACCCTACTCCCCAAACATCCAGAAGTGACAGTTTTCAGCAGGCAGGTGTTTCTTCCGTCTTGTCTTTCTTAGTCGGCTAGTCTCTTTCCTTATGGAAAATTCCTATGGAATTGAAAACTATAGCTTTGTTTTAAGAGTTGATTTTGTGGGGGAGGGGTGTCATGGACAATCCTATAGAATAGGAGTGGCCAACCTTACTGATGCTCTGAGCCACATACAATAATCTTCAGAAGTCTGAGAGCTGCAAGACATACACAAGCTGCCCCGTGGAGTGGTGCCTGCTGGGGCACGGGGCTACTGCCCTAACACTTCCCTGCAGGGCTAAAGCCCCTAGTCCTACCAACCCGCTGCAGAAGCCCCAGGCTCCCCTGGCCTGCTCTGGTAAGTGGAGAATGAAGTGGTGGGGGTGGGGCTCCAAGCCACACTTTAACTGTAAAAGAGCCACATACAGCTCATGAGCCACAGTTTGTTTGGCCACGCCTGCTATGGAATATAATTCTAGAACTGTCTGTTGTTTTAATAGCTAAACTTGTGTTGAGATTTTTCACTTACACTTTCATTTTTCATACAGCGATTTACTTCTCAGCGTATCGCACCAAACTCCCCGGTATTCAGAGGGTGAAAAGTGAATTTTCAGGGAAGTTAGAGGCAAGTCCATTCCGTGATTTAAGATTTAGAAACAGTTAAGTCATTCCATTTAGAAATGTTGTGGTCTCACCTTTTCTTGAATCCATCTAGCTAATGAGTGGCTGGATTATAATTCTTCCAATTTTAATCCATGAAGCTGAAGTTTAAATATCAGACACTGGCTAATATATTTAATAAAAATAAAAGCCCAAATTTTCAAAGTTAAATAATTAACTCCATACTTAGGTGCTTACATACAGGCAGCCTGATTTCCAGAGTGAATGCTTACAGCTCCCAGTAACTTCACTGGGAATTATGGGTACTCAACACTGCTGAACATCAGGCCACGTTGATCGAGCTGCCTAAACGTGGATATAGGTGTTTAACTTTAGGAACCTCTATTTGAATACTTTATCCAATGTTTTTAGCAATATGCATCCATAGCCTTCTATTATAGGCACCCATTGCTAGAGAGTGGTTGGCAATCAATAGACATGATATCCATATTTAGGCACATCACCTCCTCTCCAGCACTGGCAATCCAGCACCTCTGTCCATTGTTGCTGGAACTAGGGGTTCTGGGAATTTAATGGCTTTCAGCACCCCCACTATACAATTTTTTCCAGTGTCCCTCTCTCTGTTACTGCCTATTGTTAATGTTACTATTGGAGAGTCAATAGAGGGCCCTCTCTGAGGAAGAGGGCACTGCTATTTAGAACATGGGTGCACCATGTCACTGCTTTGGTAGAGTTAATTTAAGCCCATTTTAGGGCCATGTGTAATACAGGCCTGAACTGTCCCTAAGCATAGGATGCAGCAGCAATGCTCATACTGGAAACACCTTGGCATTAATGTTTATGTTCTAAATCAAGCAACCTTTTTAAACAAATTATTAAACATTTAATTGCCAGTGAAAATGAACAGATTGTGATAATGGGCCAAATTCATCCGTGGTCTCTTCATTAGAGTTTGACGAAGGACGAATTTAGTCCAATATGCCAGCTATACACTATTTTTCTGCAATGCACTGGGTGTGAATATCAGTGTCTTGCTGTCTTGTGTAGTTCACAATTGTACGCCTACCTCAGAGCAAACTGTCAAAAACAGGGCAGACACCTGAAACTGGTGGTGTGTGTTCTATAATTAGCTTTCACCAAACAAGTAACTTAATGTGAACTCCTGAATTCCTATAAGTCTTACCATGGAGTCAAACAGTCTCCTTAGACTCTCCAATCTATTTTACCACACAGACAAGTGACAATTTATCACTTACACCAAAAATCACACAGTATTCAGGTTACTTCCAGTCCCAAGAGACCAGCCACTTACCCCATATCAACTGGTACCCTAAATCTTACATCAAAGACTATGCCTGTAGCCAATCCTGTAATAAACTAGTTAAAAGTTTATCAATTAGGAAGAAGTTATGAAAGGTTAAAACAAGCAAACATATACACACAAATGAGTTATGTAAATTTTAAGTGACAGAATTGTAATGATCTGTCAATTCAAAATTCCTTGGGGTAGATCTAGGCATAGCCCTTAGGGATCTCTGCCTTGGTTTAGAGTCTCTGGCCCTGTCAAAGTTCAAACTACAAAGAGAGCTGGAAAAATTTCCTGTGACTGTTTTATTTCCTTCTTTCATCTTACAAGTCCACAGAACAAACTTCCTTCTACATAGCATTTCCAAGATGCAATAGGTCCCTTGACTAATCCATTGTGTTGCAATGTTCCTTGATGACCCATGTGATTTTTATAGCCCTTCTGGATGGGTGGCAAAGGATGATTCCAGTGTCTAGGTTCACAAGTTTAAAGCAAATATTTTCAAAGTTATAAAGCAAAACTTACATATTTTCTTATAGCATTGAATAGAGACACTGCAAGTCAGCCTAATGGATGCAGCAATTTATAAGTATTTCATAGTCAAATGCTAAATACATTCTTATAAGACTAATAGTTTTGCTCAAAATAGGTAACATAACAGGTGACTTGATCTGGTCTCCAGCTATGAGTTTGTCAGTGCTTAGCTAATGCCTGCCACATGGGCAAGAGCTGGCATCTGGCCTGCCAGTGTCATAATCAGATTCCCTACCCAGTTTTGGCTGATCTGCAATGTTTCTTTGCTGCAACTTGACCAGTTGTTAAGCAAAATAAATCTTGCCAAATGAACCACAACTGCTTTTTTTTTTTAATACTTATAACTCACATCAGACTAGTCTTTTGTGGAAATATTCAGCTGTCATTGGCACATTGTTGAAGAAAGATAAGTCTGAAACCATCTCTGGATGAGAAATGCAAAGATCATCCATAGGAAGCAAATAGTCTCGTGTGACACATGGGAGGAGTAAACACTACAGGAACTGAGCACTTTCAAGTATTTCAGATAGTTTTATGGGTCTTTTCCCACCCTCTGTGATTAATAGGACACACAAGCTATTTAATCTCTAAGCATTTTGCTTGGGGAAGCTTTGATTTGAAAAATGAGACAAGTGCTGTCATTGATGGGAAATTAGGTGATAAAAGAGAGCACATTTAAATGGCTCTTTAAATAGTCATAATTAGGACTGTCAAATTACCACATTGTCCCCTCTCTCTTCTGCCGCTCTCCCCAAACTTTCTGTCAGGAATAATGAAAACAACAAAACCAGGGATGTGACAGTGCTAATACATTTCAGAAATAAGTGTACCAGGAGAAGCAGATTTTTCTGATCTAGGCCACACCATGGACATGATCACCACGGCAGACTTCAGACGCATCTGGTAATTAACTTGCTACCGTATGGATTTTTTAAAAAATATTGTGCCTACATATAAGATTCTGCTCCTGTTGTCACTTCCTCTCTCTTCCTGTAAGCCACAGTCCAATGAACTTCTTGTCAAGCTGACTTTTTTTTTAAACCTAAAACTAGATCCCAATATGTTTTTACTTTGGCTTGTTTTAAAAAAACAGTTGTATAAGTTTTATTTTAAACAATGTAAATATACATTTATAATATATGACACACTATTTAATAGCAATAGTGATAACTTGTTTTTATGTATCTCCTTTCATGCTAAAGCACATTACAGCCTATAGCGGTTCTAACAGTGGGACAGCTTGGGCAATGACCTGCTGAGAAAAACAGGGGAATAAAATTAGAGTAAAACTCCTTTACCTTCATCCCCTTTCTCTCTGCCAGTCACAGCTGCAAATTTAACAAAATAGTTTTTAATTTAGCAGACTAGCTCCACCATTACTCCATTGGCCCAGACTGTACCATTCACTTTGCAGTGTCTCCCAAGCTGCAGCCACAGGACTTCGTTGACCTGCCTGGCAACCACAGCAAAGCACTGTGGGTATGTCTACACTGCAGTTAGACAACTGTGGCTGGCCTGTGCCAGCTGACTCATGCTCACAGGACTGAGGCTATGGAGCTATTTAATTGTAGTATAGTTGTTTTGGTTTGGGCTGGATCCTGGGTTCTAGGACCCTACAAGATGAAATGGTCCCATAGCTCAGTCTGAGCCCCGCAAGCCCAAGTCAGCTGGCAGAGGACATTCGTATGAGTTGGATTGCATAGTTGGCATACTCTGAGTTCCCTTTCAAGATTGCACCTACTTGAGAACCTGATCTCAAGCACATTGAAGTTTTTAGGGCACTTTTCATGGACTTCAGTGGGCTTGGATTGGCTCTTAATGAGCACATATACAGCAAAAGCAAGTTACAGTTCTTCACCTAAATCTGTACCTACAGCTGTTTCTAAATATGAACTGAGCTATTGGACCTGTTTCAAACACCTCTGAAATGCAGCCTCCTTTGGAGTGAAATAAAACAGTTATTTACCAGTACATAGCAACACTACACAACAGTTTTGGTAGAGGAACTTGTGACAGTCTGCACCCTTATATTCATTCTCTTTAAAAGACCATGATACATTTTGAACAAAGTATGCCTGGTGAGGTATCATTTGAAAATTCATAATTTACTAAACACTATTGTCTGGGTAAAATGTGTGTCAATATTATACGTAAAGTTATGGGATTCTACTTTATAACATTGCTGTAACATGCTCCAGGTTAAAAAAGCAGGCACAAACCAGTTCCTCAGCCAGGTGTCAACAAAGTCAAGTTGACAATCCCATAGCTATTCAGCTGGAGGAAAAGTTTAAACAAGCACTTTACATACTGATAATAGAACAGTTGGGGGTTCCTGTGTAAACAAACTGGCTGTCACCAGCAGACATGGGTTACATAGACATAGGCTATTCATATTTCTCCAATCATGAAACAAAGCTATCATGCGGCCCAATAACACCAGATTAAATTTTGAATATGAAATACAATGAATTTTTTTACAAACAAGCTTCAGAGCAAGAATTATTCAAAAAATAATTTCAAACAGAGAGTTCTTTTTCTGTTCATGAATTGAAACTAAAGAAGATAAGAATGGCCATAATGGGTCAGACCAATGGTCCATCTAGCCCAGTACCACATGCTTTAGAGGGAATGAACAGAACAGGGCAATTATTGAGTGGTCCATCCCCTGGTATCCGCTCCCAGCTGCTATCAGGCAGAGGTTTAGGGACACTCAGAGCATGGGATTGTATCCCTGACCAACTTGGCTAGTAGCCAGCAATGAACCTATCCTTCATGAATTTGTTGTTCTTTTTTTAACCCAGTTATACTTTAGTCCAGGGATCGGCAACCTTTCAGAAGTGGTGTGCCAAGTCTTCATTTATTAACTCTAAGTTAAGGTTTCACGTGCCAGTAATATATTTTAACATTTTTAGAAAGTCTTTTCCAATAAGTCTATAGTATATAACTAAAATATTGTTGCATGTAAAGTAAATAAAATGCTTAAGAAGCTTCATTTAAAATTAAAATGCAGTGCCCCCTAGATCGGTGGCCAGGAGCCTCGGCAGTGTGAGTGCCACTGAAAATCAGCTTGTGTGCCACCTTTGGCACGCATGCCATAGGTTGCCTACCCCTGCTTTAGTTCTTCACAACATCCCCTGGCAGCAAAGGCCACAGGTTGACTGTGTGTTGTGTGAAGAATACTTCTTTATATTTTTTTAAACCCGCTTCCTATTAATTTCATTAGGTATCTGCTGGTTCTTGTGTTTATGTAAACGGGTAAAGAACATTTCCCTATTCACTTTCTCTACACCGTGATCTTGTAGACCTCTATCGTATCCCACTTAGCTGTCTCTTTCCTAAATTGAACAGTCCCAGTCTTTTTATTCCTCTTCTTATGGAAGATATTCCATACTTCTAATCATTTTTGTTGCCATTCTCTTTTCAAATTTGTTACATAAGGCAAATAATTGGTAAAAAAATACTTTATCTTTTAACAAACTTGCGGGCAAAGTTCTTCTAATCTGAATTCTGCTGTAACATGAAGAGAAAAAATAAAAGTAAAGTATAAAATGAAAATAATAAACTTGGTTTTGGAGCAATTACATTTTTCAGAAAAAAAAGTCTAAAATAAAAGTGTTGTTCAATTTCAGCTATTGTGTGATTTGAAATCTAGACATACGACAGTTTAAATACACCAGCCCCCCACTATAGTGCAGGTTCGTGTACAGCACGGTCGTTGCCATGGATCCCAAATTTAAATATTTAAGTGGGGGTCCATGCCAATGCGCCCCCCATGTTACCGCAGGACTCCGGGCTATAGTGACAGTCCGGTGTAATTAAAAAGAATATATGTCAAGGAAACACTAGGGCTTTCAGGACATTGTCTGATACGCCCCATTAATTGCCCATACAGTATTTTTTTTTTTTGTACTAAAAAATTGTATTCCACCCTGAGAGCAAGCCTTCAGGAAGAAATTCACAAATTACTTACATATTACTTACTAAGTACACTATGCATCTCTTAGAGTTTATTAACATAATTTTACTCTGATTGCATTAGAACAGCCCAGTACTTGTATAACTGCTAGCAGCATAGATTATTTAACGAGATGTGACACATGAGGGACCAAATAATATAGTAATTAACACTTGTTGAAAAGTAAGTGTTGCTGTGACCTTTTTCAGCACAGTATGAACTACTTTTTGCAGGGTCTGAGAAAAGCTATTTGAATGCACCAGGATGGCTACAGAGGGTCTGATCCTTACAAACCTTTACTCGCATGAGCAATCCCATTCCTATGAGGTCTACGGCCCAGATCCTCAGCAGGTGTAAATTGGTGTAGCGCCAATGGTGCTATGCCAGTTTTTACTTACTAAGGCTCTGACCCTACATTTGTGCTCAATGGCATTAACCATGTGAGTAAAGTTTTGCAGCATCAGCTCCTTTATTCTTAATGTCAGCATTTCCAAAAGAATAGCCTTATTTTATTTATTCTTTTGGGTTCTTGATGGAAAAAAATGCAATTGGGCTACCCTGTTGGAAAAAACATGAGGTGGGAAAAATCTTGGAACTAGTACAGACAGTTAGGCCTGGTTTGTATTAGAAAATGAGGTTGGTTGAAAGATCTTACTTAAAGAGTAGTCATCAATGGTTCATTGTCAAAAGGAGGGGTGTATCTAGTGAATCACACAATGTCAGTCCTGGGTCTAGTACTAGTCAATATTTTCATTAATTACTTGGATAAAGGAAGGGAGTATGCTTATAAAATTTGCAGATGACATCAAGCTGGGAGGGCTTGCAAACACTTTGTAGGATGGGATTAAAATTCAAAACGACCTTGCTGAATCGGTTTGAATTCATTCTGAAATTCAGTAAACATACATGCCAAATTACTTCACTTAGAAAGGAAAAAAGCAAATGAACAACTACAAAATGGGGAAAAACTGGCAAAGACCTGTTATTGGATCACAAATTGAATAGAAGTCAATCTGATGCAGTTGCAAAAATGTCTAATCTCATTAGGGGTGTATTAACAGGAGTGTTGTATGTAAGACACAGGAGGTAATTATCCTGCTCTACTGGGCACTGGTGAGGACTCAGCCGGAATATTGCATCCAACTCTGGATACTGCACTTTAGGAAAGCTGTGGACAAACTGGAGAGAGTCCAAAGGAGAGCAACAAAAATTATAAAAGATTTAGAAAACTTGATTTATGAGAAAAGATTTTTAAAAACTGGCTATGTTTAGTCTTGAGAAAAGAAGACTGAGGTGGGGGACCTGATAAGTCTTGAAATCGGTTAAGGGCTGTTATAAAGAGGACTGTGATCAATTGTTCTCCATGTCCATTGAAAATAGGACAAGGAGTAATGGGCTTAATCTGCAACAAGGGAGATTTAGGTAGATATTAGGAAAAACTTTCAAACTATAAGGGTAGTATACTCTGGAATAGGCTTCCAAGGGAGATTATGGAATCCCCATTACTGAAAATTAAGAACAGATTGGATAATTACCTGTCAGAAATGGTCTAGTTTATATGATCCTGCCTCAGTGTAGGTGGTTGGACTGGATGATTTCTCAAGGTTACTTATAGCCCTATATTTCTGTGATTCTATAATTCTGCTGTCTGCACAAAAGTATGGGACAAATGTTAAACTAAACAAAACGGAGGAGAAGGAGTTGTTCAGTTTTCACACATTGACAGCTGTTTTACTAAGTATATCACATCCTGTTCTTCAAAAAATCTGAACTACTGTGATCTTTGAACTTTGGTTCCCAGACAGTGACTATCCCATCATGCTTCTGAAAAAGAAACTAATTTAAATTTAAGAAAGTATAAAGAAAGGGTAGTGGGGTGGTGGCAATTGTCTGTATTTGCAACTCAGATGATTTTATTGTGAGTTCAGTGGATTTACTCCCTATTTACATTTGTCTAAATGAGATTAGAATCACGTTGTAAACACCAGTTGAGGAAAAAAGCAGAGAAACTTCAAAGCCAAAAGACCCTGATTCTCATTTTAAAAGAGGCCACTTTACATCTCTAGGACTATGTAAAAAGGACCTTTAAGTGAGCATGAATGCAATTTATAACTGCCAGAGAAGTGTAAATGAGAATTAACAGTGAAATGTGTTTTCATCCTCAGGATCCGAATAAAGATTGATTTGATTCTCTTCTCACACCAGTGTAAATCAGAAGTAACGCCACTGAAATCAGTAGAATTACAATGAGGTAAAACTGGTGTGACGAGACTCAAGCCCATATAGTTCCACATTCATGCATAGCAGGATATTTTTCTATTAATTATACTTATCATAATGATCATTGTATAGAACAAGAGCAGGCCTTCCAACTTTATTAAGGAATTATCTTGAGTCTCAATAGTGTATAAATTAATTTATTAAGTAGTATTTCTCAATAAAGGACTTTAAATATTTTTAAATCTGAGTGCGGGGTAGAGTATCATCACATTAGCAAGCTATCAACAATGATGCTACGGGTTAACAAAAGTGTGTCATACTCTTAAGCAAGAAGAACTCAAAAGGCTCCCAGTGACATGCCTGGCTTTCATTATCAGACATAATGCTCCTAATGATTCATTGATCACATTTTCTCTATTCATCAAAAGTGTCATGAGTTTAAAAGGTTTTACGAACCCATGGGAGATTTTTTTTCTAACAGTTACATTTGACAGCTGACCTTTAATCTTTATTTCACATCAATAAGATATTATTTTAATAAAGAGAATTCAGATCCATTTTTCAGAATTTAATGCTCAAAGAATCCTCCAGCCACAATATAAAAGTTAGCAGCTTAATTATACACTAACATTAACCACGTTCCTGTGAATGACTTGATGATTACAAATCTCCACTCATCTTGAGAGTTCCTAAAATATCAAAGCCAAGCGTTCCAAAGCCTCTGCTTTCTAGTGCATGTAGTCTGTTGCGTGTTCCAGCAGGAGAGCAGCATGCTTGGACATTCAGAACAGTCCCCTCGTGCGTTTCTGGGTGCTGATCACTCCAAGATGGTGGGACTAGTGTTTTCAAAAGCACTGAGAGGCCCCCGCAGCAGGCTGCTCTTGACCAGTAGCCACAGAGACCTTACTATGCCAGGGTGCAAGCTAAGCCAGCCATGCACTGGGTGCTCTCTGTGCAACACACATGAGGGAATCCCATTCCAAACTGATTTTAAAAGAAACCCAAACGTGTAGGAGAACATAAATGTGAGAGAAAGATTCAGAGACTGCCGGGCACAGAGACAGAAAAAGTAAATAATAGCTAAGGGCTTGGGAACCATGACAGTGCTCTAATAAGGGTATGGTACAAACACTACAGCTACCCTGGACCTACCAGAATGGTCATAATAAGAGCATTTTGCCTTCTTAAAATAAGATCCAATTGCACTGGATGGAAAATGACAATACGTTCCTGAAAGATTAACAAACAATTCCTGGCATGTTGTATGTTCCACAGCATTACCATGAGATGTGGAATGCACTTACCTGAGGAACTGACATTAAAAACATAACAGACTGATAGTCAAGGGGATGAGAAAGAGGATTAAGAAGAGCAAGAACAAGAAGCAGGTGGCAGAACATGAACAACAGTCAGCTGTCCCAAACTCTAGAACCATCAAGAGCAGACTGATCATCAACAACCATGCTGGTGAGCAGTAAAAGAGTGATGAAAATTCTTAAAAACTATCAAAAGCCTGGAATTGTTCAAAAAGAATGTTGAAGATTCTGCAAACACCCTTGGGACACTACCATTGACATAAATTGAGTTCCTTTTCCTTTTATGCCAATTTAAGTGATGTCAGAATCAGCCATAATGTGTTTTAAAAGCACTCCAGGGCTTGAACTGGTTCTGCAAACACTAAAATTCTCTAGTGTACACCAATTTTTATCAGTAAAATCACTGGCCTTCCAAACAAAGTAATAGAAGTTCAATGGGTAATGGGAAAATAATAAAGGATATTAGTTTAAACTAATGAACATTTGTATTGTTTACATGTGAATGTATTGTTTTACAGTGTACTAAGCAGTATTGTATCCTACTTTGTCAAAACTTGATTTTTTACAGTCCCAGAAATGTATATGCATCTGTTATCAGCTTGATACTTTAAAATGATATTAAATTCTAAATTTAAAGCAGTCCTGGAACAAGAGGTCCTGGAAGGTCCTCTCATTGACAAGTAACTGGTTAAAAGACAGAAAACAAAGAGTAGGAATAAATGGTGAGTTTTCAGAATGGAGAGAGAGAAGGTGACCAAACATCCCGTTTTGGCCAGTAGCATCCCTTTTTTAAGCCCTGTCCCTGCTGTCCCAATTTTTTTTTCAAAGGGAGGGATTTTGTCCCATTTGCTCTTGCTCACTTGATCAGTTGGCAAGAGCAAATGGGACAAATACCAACTTTTGTCAAAAAATGTTGGCTGTCGTTTGGAGGAACATGATGGGGGCAGCAAGGTTCCAGCGACAGGCCAACAGCCTTCTGAGGGAGTCCCTACAGGGTTCCAGCCACTGGCTGATAGTGTCCTGAGGGGTTCTAGTCACGGGCTATAGCCACAGGCAACAGTCTTATGAGTGGGGACCTCGGGCGAGCAGCTGGGGGTGTCCTGTTTTGTCCTTGGGCAATATGGTCACCCTAGAGAGAGATAAATAGTGGTGTCCCCCAGGGTTCTGTACTGGGACCAGTACTGTTCAACATATTCAAAAATGATCTGGAAAAAGAGGTAAACAGTGAGGTGGCAAAGTTTGCAGATGATGCAAAATTGCTCAAGATATTTAGTCCAAAGCTGACTGCAAAGAATTACAAAGAGATCCTATAAAACTAGGAGACTGTGCAACAAAATGGCAGATGAAATGAAATGTTGATAAATGCAAAGTAATGCACATTGGAAACATAGTCCCAAGTATGCAAACAAAATGAAGGGGTCTAAATTAGTTATTACCACTCAAGAAAAAGATCTTGGCGCCGTGGATAGTTCTCTGAAAACATCCGCTCAATGTGCAGCAGCAGCCAAAAAAGTGAACAGAATGTTAGGCACCATTAGGAAAAGGATAGATAAGACAGAAAATATTATAATGCCACTCGGAGCTGCCCAGAGGATTCAGGGGGTCTTCGGTGGCAGGTCCTTCACTTGCTCTGGGTGTGTTCGGCAGCACTGAAGGACTCACCGCTGAAGTGCCGCCAAAGACCTGGAGCGAGTGAAGGACCCACCGCCAAAGTGCCTTTGAAAATCCGGAGTGCTGTCGGCTACTATATTCTCATGGGGGCCCCTGCGGGGCCTTGGGCAAATTGCCCCGCTTGCCCCCACCTCCTCTGCCTGGCCCAGATGCCACTATATAAATCCATGGGATGCCCACACCTTGAATATTGTAAGCAGTTCTGGTTGCCTCATATAAAAAAAGATACATATTTAAATGGAAAAGATACAGAGAAGGGCAACAAAAACAGTTAAGAGTATGGAATAGCTTCCATATGAGGAGAAATTAAAAAGACTGGGACTTTTCATCTTAGAAAAGAGATGATTAAGGGATGATATGATAGAGGTCTATGAATCATGAATTATGTGAAGAAGGTGAATAAGGAAGTGTTATTTACTCCTTCACATAACACAAGAACCAGTAGTTACCCAATGAAATCAATAGGCAGTCAATTTACAACAAACATAAGGAAGTACTACTTCACACAATGTACAGTGGAACTTGTTGCTAGGGCATGGATTTTTTTAAGAATATCAGGGTTGGAAGGGGCCTCAGGAGATCATCTAGTTCAATCCCCTGCTCAAAGCAGGACCAATCCTCAATTAAATCATCAAACAGTTTTTTGCCTCATATCCCTAAATGGCCCCTTCAAGGATTGAACTCACAACTCTCCCACACCAATATTCAAACCACTGAGCTAGCTCCTCCCACCCATGGTAGAGTCTCTAGAAAACACCACCAAATGAGAAAACTCTCACTTACACTGACATGAAACCTGGCTTAATTACACTCACTTCGTTGGGGCTACCCTAGGTATTGGTGTATCTGAAAGCAATATTTGATTCCTGGATCACATGGGGCAAAGGCTATATCATGCCATTAATTTTTAGACAAAACACCTATGCTGATTGGAACTTCTACTTAAAAATCAGTATTATAATATGGCCCTGGAAAGAGGGCAGAATGGAAGATTTAGGGCAGCTTATTCTGGGACTTGAATATCTCAGATATTTGCCTGGAGGGGCAGATTTGTAATAATTTAGTTGAATTTTAGAGTGATAATACAGAAAATCAAAAAGTTCTTGGACTATGTTCTGCTCAGTTACATCTACATATTTCTATGTCATGAAACACATAATCTGGGTTTCCAAAAGTGTGGGACCAAGGCCCCGATTCACTAAGGTACGTGAGCATGTGCTTAATTGTAAACATGTAAATAATATTTTTGAAATCAAAGGGACTACCCACATGCATAAAGTTAAGCACATGCATAAGTACCTTGCTGAATGTGGGCCTTAATGGGAAAGCACAGGCTTACAAACATGTTTCCTTAAAAATTTACAGTCTACAGTGCTATGTTCAATAGGTGAACATCAAATGTGAATGTATAAAACCATACTATAAATTGTTTCCAAAGAATCTCAAATTGCAGTGTTTAAGTTTGTAGTGTAGATATAAATTTCATATCATGCCTTTGTCTATGCATGCATACATACAGAAATTCTTTCTTATGAAGCACTGAGAACAGCTGTTGAATCCATTAAGATTACAAACATGGACCAGTAAATTTCCAATCTGAAATTAAGGTTTTTAGCAAATAAGAGCTTGATAGTATCCATTTATTTTTCTCTTTACTCAGTTGCTTGATTTTACAGGATTAATTAAGAAGACCGGGTTAGTATCAGGTAATTTTCCCATCATAATAACCTGTAGTGTGAATAAAACTTCATCGCAAGATTTCTGAATATCCACAACCGCTCCCATACCAACTACAGCTTTTTTCCCCCTGCACTAATCAGCAAAAGCATAATGAGAATGTTCTCTAGTTAGGGCTGTTTTGCACAGCTTGAGTAAATTGGAATGAAGGAAATGCTGCAATCATTCAAACCATTCATTTTTTGGAGATGTTGTTCTTCTCCTCCTCCCCTACTGATTCTTTTCAACTCTTTTATAAAGTACTTTTCCATTTGGCTTCCCTTCTCCTTTACTCTACTCTCTATGTCTGGACACTGTGGTGTCATTGATGGTAGCATGAGAAATACAGAAAATCAAGGCTTTACCAGGCAAGTAAAAACAACTATTTTCCAATCTATAGCTCTATCCATACTATGTGTACAACCAGGGCTTTGTAACTAGTTTGTGACCCTCTCATCTGATCTGATTGTATCTGTGTCAGAATGCTGAAACCAAACCTTCGAACCAGCACTCTGGTCACTGTAAATCCAATTATTCCCCCCAGAGAAGGCCTGACTGAGGGAGATTGAATAATTATTAGATCAGTGGGATGGGAACAGCAAAGGTGCTAATTAGGCCATTAACTGCACTAGCAGAAAAGGAGCATGGGAAGGAAGTGTGAGGGGAGAAGAAGAGAGAGAAAGGCCAGCAGAGCCACAGTAAAGGGAGAACTCTTCCCTCTCTTATGATTGCATAACACTGGAAATAAGAATTTCTGGACAAGACTGTAAGACAGTGGTGGTTGATAAAACACAAATGAAGTACCCAGCGGTGGTTGCAGACCGGAGTGGTGAGAGCAATATATACGAGAAGATAGAAGCAGAGGGCCATGCCTCATCACAGCAACAAATGGGGTTCAATCATAAGCTTAATTCACAACTCAATCATATTTGATGTATTGGTACATCCACACTTACCACATGATTAACCATGTTCGTATCAGTGCTTTCTGGAAAAATCTGGGCAGCTGTTGTATAGTGTCTTAGCAGAGAAATCCCTGCAGAAATGCAGGGCCACCTGTATGTTGGGCAGCACACTCTGGGATGCTCTTCCGCACAAAGAGCTGGAAGGCAGGAGAACCAGCCCGTCCAGTGCATTTAGTAATGACACTTTTTATTCCTGTACTGCCTTTTATCTAAGAATCTTGAAGTGTTTTACAAACATGAACTAGTTCATTAAGCTTCTGTGCAGTAGGTATCTGAATTATAGCTATTCTACAGCTTGGTAAACCAATGCATGGAGAGGCTAAATAACTTGGCCAAGATTTCCCAGCAAGTCAGTGCAAGTGATGATAACACCCTAACGCCTGGGTCAGTACCCTATTGAGTTAATTAGGTGACACGCACAGTCCAGTGCTCAGTGTGGGATGGAGGGGCATAAGATACAGGAGTGGATAAGTAGTGCGGGGCTAAATTGTGAAGGGCCTTATGCATGTGCAAGCAGAGTCTGAATGAGCTCTCCACTGACATCTAGTGGTGAACTTTGGAAAAGGAATTCAGGAGCTGATCTTGTTTGCAAGGGGATACCCATCCTGCCTAGGTGCTCAGCATGACGATGTTAAACCATTGCCGTGGCACAACATTAACGTTGGCTGCATATGGGCCGGTACTGGCTTCTTACTGGTGTGCCGTACTGGCCCGTACCGGCTTATTTTCACTCCCAGGAAAAGGACGCTGCCCAACTTACTTGGGGATGGGTCTTTTGCTCATGGTTTATGTTTATGAACCCGAGTTGCAGTGTTTTCCCAAATTAATGCTGAGTTACTCCTGTCCTTTTATGAAAAGCTTTTGCTATGCTCAGACTCTGTGCTTGTGAAAGGGGAAGAATTGCCTCTTAGAGGCGCCTAGGGGATGGATAAGTGGGGAGAGTCACTGGGTCAGGGCTTGAGACAGGTTTATGTTGTATTGTTGAAAAGGAACCCCTAGATACTGAATCTGGCCCTTGATGCTACAAACTCTGACTGGCAGAAGGGTTACACCTGAGGACATGAAAACTCAACTGAACGCAGTGATGGAGGGATTAAAAGGCAGGAAGCAGTAACAAGATCAGAATGATAGGCTAACAAGAGTATCTTAGAAGTGGAATTTTGGATGTACCTGCTGGGGATAAGGTGGCTATTGGGAGGACCAGAGAGAAGAATGTTGCAGTAGTTAAGGGGAGACGGCAAGGCCCTGGAAGAGAAGTTTATCTGTATGGATAGAGAGAAAAGCCCAGATTTTTGCAAATGTTATGGAGGTAGGAGCAGGAGATTTGGACACAGCCTAGCTGAGGGAATTCAGAGGCACAGCTTAAGCAGAGTATTTAGGCATGTTTCGAATCCATCTCTCTTCAGAAAAGAAGTTAAATACGTGCTTAACATTAAGCACTTGAGGAAGTGCCCCGCTGAATGGAGATGGATTAGAGATTCAATCCATACAGGGCAGAGGCAAAGTTGACATTCAGGTTATAAACCCGAATGACTGGAAGATGGTGTTATAGACAGAATGGGGGTGCTATGGCTTTGTTGCACCTTGATGATGGAGTTGGCTGTGTTTGTTAAGAAGGAAATATACAGCTGGGCGTTACTGAAGTACTGCTGATAGGAAAACACGTGGCATCTTGCATCCTCTCCCAGTGGGTTCAAATGGAAATTGAAAAAAATAGGTGAGGATCCTGGAGGTGGGGAGGAGAGGAGGACCCATCGCCAATCACTGAGTCCTATCTGAGCAGAATGAATGGAGTCGTAATGCTGAACAATCTGCTCCAACTGTATCCTCGGGAGCTATTGTATTTGTATTCAATGCTGTTGAGAGCTATGAAGAGGTTGTATATTACATATTTATTTATGTATTATTTGTATTGTCATGGACCCCAGGTTCTAATGTGCTAACTGCTGTACAAACACAGAACAAAAAGGCAGCAGCATGTAGGGTAAGTGTACAGTGTAGCTACCTGCCATGATGAAAAGTCTGTTGCATCCACACCGTGGTGTAAGCCTGTCTGTGTCAGTGAAAGGCTCTGGTATGAAATGCTAAACTGCATTATATTGTTCAGCCACTAGGTGGCACTGTGTGTAAAAATACATTATTTAAAGCCAACCTTAGCCAGGGCAGAGCATGAAAGGATTTTATAAAGAACACATCTGGTGTGTATAAGCAAACTTTGTAGCCAGTCCATATCTGGTTCAGAAGTACATGACAGCTTCCACTGCTAGAGACTTTTACTGTGGTTGGGTCTTTCCCCCCTGCCCAAACTTTTCTCAACTGCTGGAGTCAGGGCCGGCTCTAGCTTTTTTGCCGCCCCACGCACAAAGAGCGTAACTCCCCCCTCAAAAAAAGGGCAGCCGGAATGTGCCACCCCAAGAATGGCCAGAATACCGCCCCTTAAAATGTGCTGCCCCAAGCATGTGCTTCCTCTGCTGGTGCCTGGAGCCAGCCCTGGTTGGTCTTTCCCTGGGACAGGAGAAGACTCCAGCAATGGGTAGGTAGCGGGACACTATACTGCAAAAAGTGGCCATCTAGACAGGGAAGCGGGACTTGAGCTAGTAGAGAGCCCTACAGGGTATATAGTTGGGTACATACTCCCAGGCTTCAGGTGGATCTTACTTGCCTAAGCTGTGCCTCACCATCTACGTTGCTATTTATACCTGCTGTGACAAAGCTCCAAGTCTTTACTTGTGGGTCCTGTGCTTCCTGGCAGATTTAGGGGCCTCAGAAACTCATCTAGGCCCCAGAGTGACCTCCCTTTCTCAGTATAATTGGCAAGAGTCACCACCTAGTGAGTTACCTTCATCACAGGCCAGTATGGAAGATGGAAAAGGTGGGAGCCCGGGCCCGCCCTCTACTCCGGACTCCAGCCCAGGGACCCTAATAGTATCAGCTAAGATGGCTGACCTTTTAGGCACAAAACACAATACAATTCCCTGGGCTACTTCCCCACAGCAGTCCCTGCTTCTTCAAACTCCACTTCACCCTTACCTTAGGGCCTCCTTCCTTCTGGATGATATGTTGTCCACCACTCAGCCTCACCAACAGCACAACTTCCTCCCACAGCTCCTGACACCCACAGCCCACCTGACTAACTGGGAGGTTTTTATCTGGTTTCAGCCAGTCCCTGATTGGCTTCAGGTGTCCCAATTAGGCTAGCTGTTTCTACTCCTTTCTAGAAGGTTCTTAATTGGCCCCAGGTGTCTTGATTGGTCTGGAGTAGCCTTTGTTTGGCTATCCAGGGAACAAGGACCTGCACATCCTGAGGCTGATATACCTGCCTTCCAGCACTCTCCTATATCCTTCTGGTCTGACTCCGTCACACTGCATTGTGGGGGACTATCCAAGTATGTACTCAACATGTCGCCATAAGAAGCATACTCTCTGGATGTACCTTCTGTCTCCCACAGTCCTACTTGTATTGCTGCTTTCACTGCTTGTGCTTCCTGCCCCTGGACTGAATGAGCCAGTAACTGAGTGGAATGGCTAGAACCCCAATTTCTGAAGCATCAATGCAGAGCACATCAGGGATTGAAGTTTTAGTCCATTTTACTGTACTGCCAGCACACTCAGAATGGAGCAGCAGATGAGTACAATGCCAGACGCAAAGGCAGGCTACTGGGAAAACATGGAATAAGTACTACTATGTAGAATAGCGGATGTTGTTGTGGCAGAGTGTGGGGGCTGACTGTTAAGATCAAAGAGTCACCGTTTAAACAGGAAAGCAGAGCACCGAATGCTGATCAGAACAGAGAGCTCCCTGCCAGTTTGAGTGCTGTTAGGTGGTTGTGCGATTTAAAATCAAACAACTTATGTGTTAACACAAACTCTTCTTGTGTTAATGTAGAGAACAACATATGTACTTGGTACTAGAGTGTACAACTGTTCATAAATGACTCACATCTTCCATGAGTCACTTGCAGCTGTGTGTGAATGGAAACCCTGCTTGTCTGCTGCCTAATAATCTGAATTAAACACATAAAGTGCTGCAACACTGTGTGTAAAAAGGTTTAAGCCAAGAGGTTTTTTTTCCTTTCACTGATAATTGCCAATAGAAAACAGGTTAGCGAGTGCATGTAACTGATGCAATTGAAACATCACATTGGTAACATAGCACTTAGTATCTTTTACATGGACACCTACAGGGTACATTATCAAAGTAGCGTGTGGGAGGTGCACTCACACATATGAACACTTTGTTATTTATGAGCAGGTCTTGTGCATGCATTTTCCCCCATGATCACGCTACCTTGAAAGTATATTGACTAATTCTGTTTGCAGGGATAGTTTCAGTATAAAATAATCATAATAATAGCCTAGCTCTTAGATAGCCCTTTTCATCAGTAGATCACAAAATGCTTCACGATCTTTTAACGTATTTATCCTCACAACACTCTCTGTGAGTTAGGGAAGTATTATTATCCTCATTTTTTACAGACCATATTGAGGACCAGATTCTGAACTGACTTATATCCTGTGCATCTCCATTAATAAAGGAGACCAAAGAGGATATACATCACTGCAAAATTTGGCCCAAATGTATTTTGCTGTTTATGTTGATTTAGAACCTAGTCCTATAGTCCTTCCTCAGGCAAAATCATCATCCAGATTGCAATAGCCCACATTTTTTTTTTTGCCTGTCAATGTATTTGTACTTAGAGGTTATGGTGAACAGGAAACCAAATACATTATTACTTACTTTGGATAGCATCTACAGGATATTTTTGCTATGCAGGCCAGAATTTGGCCCACAGACTTCAGCTCCTAATCTAGATCCAGATGAGCAAATAATTTTTATAAAGTCTTTCATATAAAAGAATTCTTAATAGTAAACTTTTACTTCAAGCAATACTGAATTAAAATAATAAATTAGCAAAGAGGAATGATTTGGAGAAAGTGTAAGTATTTTAAGGGCCCCTTTTCTGCTATTTTACTAAATTACTAGTACACTGAGCTTTCCTGAAAAAATACTCAGTACTATTCTCAGAGCAGGCTTAAGAATTGGTTAAATCATTTTGTAACTATATCTACTGCAATCCAGAAGTAACTGCTGACAAAAGTTTGGAGAGTAAATCTAAGTTAGTGGAGTGTCAGCAGAGGGGGGAAAAGAATGAATATGAATATTAGGATTTATACCGAGAAAAGCCCTATTGTGTAGCAACCTTCAAGTTGTAACACAAGCCAACAGAAGGACAGAAATTCAAGATTAAGCTATATAATCCCTTTCTTCTCTTCCTGTTTGAGGATAAACATTTTAAAACACAGGAAAACAGATGCTGACATCTTTTAATCTTATCTCTTCTTGACCATCGCCCCTTGACCAGATCTTGGAGAGTCTATAGTTTGGGGTAAAATAATGATGGAAGTTATTGAATCTGTAACAGCAAGTAAAAGAAGCAACATATATGTATTAAAAATAGGCTTAAGTATTAAGGATTTACAGTGAGGCCTAGAAGTTAGTAATATGCATCTTGTGATGGTTTGGCAATGCACTTTGTGATAAATAGGTAAACCATAAATAGATGGTAGCATCTTAGGGGCTTTTTGCAGTAAGAGCTAATCACACTGACATATCAAAACTATTGGGAACGAGACTAATGCGAATGATTGGACTGACAGTTGGAAATGGAATAACACATGGGGAGAACCAGAAGCCTAAAACTGGTCTCCCAGCTTCCAAATATAAATAGGGACTGAGGCTTGATCAGAGATGGTCCTGGACACATGTGGGTAGAATGGCAAAAGGTGTATAAAAGGTTGCCAAGTCCATCCCCAGTCGGAACATTGGGGTGATAACAGTGGCATGCTGTGACATTTTTAGTCAGGCATGCAATTGCTACAAAGTGCTATACCCTATGTGGTATGATCTCGCTCTATGCCATTTTGTTTGGGAGGCAGATGGTATCATCCCACAGGCACAGCCAGAACTGGGGCATGCCATCCATGCCTGGCATACACCAATGGTAGGCCACTACGTGATAAGAAGGCAGAAGCCTGGACTGTCACCTCCTCCTATCACCTTCAGTTGTCACCTCCACCTGTCACCTGTCACCTCCACCTGTCACCTTCAGTTCAGCTGCTAGAGGAATACCCCACCCTCCCTGATTAGAGATAACAGCTGGTTCAGCCTCATTGGACCCACCCTGTTATCTTTAACCTGGTTCTTGCCTACCTATTTATACCTGCCCCTGGATACTTCCACTGCATGCATCCGATGAAGGGGGTATTAGCCCACGAAAGCTTATGCTTTAATACTTTCAGTTAGTCTTTAAGGTGCCACAGGACTCTTTGTCACTTCTGCAATTCCAGACTAACACGGCTACCCCTCTGATTCTTAACCTCCTCCTATGATGCACTCTCCACTTACTTTGTTTCATCTTCATCTCCACTGGCTTCTCTCAGCTTGTCAGTATTCAACATGGGGGAATTGCTTTATCTTGTACCAGCCTAAGCTGTAAGCACGCACAATGTGATGCTGGGGGCAAAAGGGTGCTTTACAATACCTACATGGTCCTGTACTTCTCTTGCTTTTCTTGTGTACAAGTATTAAATAAAAACTTCATGTCTCTGTGTGTGTTTTCACTAGTCTCATAATTAATATCTAACATAGCTGGAAGAGTAAAGAACCTGTGACTGGTGCACTTTGCTCCCTAGATTAATCTCCGCCTACAGCCTAGATGTTGTAGCTCATCTGGAGTTCAGTCCAGTGCACTGCTGAATGTTTCCTACAAGATGCTGAGCATCCTCAATTCCCATTAAGAACACTGGGAGCTGAGGGCATTTAGTACTTTCCAAGATTGGGGCCATGGTGACCAAACTTTTAAATCTGGGTGTCTAAGACTGGGTAGCCAATTTTGCACGTGCATTTTCATTGCAACATCTAGATTCTCAATCTAGTGTAGACGCCTAGTTGCCAAATGGGTGTCCAAATCTAAAAATTGGACTTGATATGTGAAACCAGCCTGGGATTTTCAAAGGGACCCAACTCCAAATGACTTTCAATGAGAACTGGGTGTCTAACCCCATTAGGTCTGTAGAAAATCCCAGCCTCAGTGACTAGGAAACCGCTGCAATACATGCGTATAACAAAGTGTGGTTAAAAAGTATGCCTACACTTTTCATATCTATAGCACTTTCTACCTGTCTCATCTATCTAATTTTGCATGTTTATATCTATCTTAGAGTTTTGTAGAGGTGTCCAGATATATATCATGGTGATGAGTGAGTAAAAACCCATAAACCAGAATCACCATAGCATCTAAATACTACCTGATTATCCCAGAGAACTTGGCAAACAATAACGAAATGAGTTTTACAACACTCTATGAAGTAACAATTATTATCCACATGGTATAGACGGGGAAACTCAAGCAGAGAGAGGCCAAATTTTGTAAAGTGTCCATTAATTTTGAGGGTCTCCAATTTTGGAGTGCCCAACTTGAGGATACCAAGGCCTGATTTTCTGAGGTGCTGAGTACTTACAACTCCATTTGTAGTCAGTAGGAGCTATGGGTGCTTGGCACCTCTGAAAATTAGATTTAGGTTTCTAAAGCTGGGCTCCTAAAACCTGAGACATCTAAAAATAGTAGGCACCTTTGAAAATGTCTCCCTAAATAACTTGCCCAAGAAGCCTATATAGTTGTCATGAAATCTGGGACAAAGTGAGGTTAGAATCCACATCTCCTAACTGCCATTTCCATGCTTCAACAACAAGATTATCTGTCCCTCTTTTGTAAGAAGCCAGATCCTTCCCTTGGATATGGATGGGCTCCTATATACTTTAAGGGGAGTTCTGTGCTTGTTTTTATGTTATGATCTTAACATTACAGTGTGGTTGTGGTTAAAAAATTACTGTCTCTAAAAATCAGATCTCATTGTTTCATATTTTCCTGGGCCACCATCAATGACTTCCCCTCTCCAATTTTTTTTTTTTTTTGGTTTACAAATCCAGTCAAGCATCTTTCCAACAGCCATGATTACACTCACATCCTGCTATCACAAAATCAATTTGTTTTCCTGTGTGCATCATCACTATCAAAACCAATAAAGATTCTGGAGTCAGAGATTTAATAGCCAGCAATTTAGTTGATGATACTTGAGGCAGAATATAGCTTGCATGTCAGTTACATTATACGGGTTCTTCAGTGCTTGCAGCATTAAAAGTTTGGTTTTGTCAGTAAATTAAGCAGATATACCGCATATCCCTCACAGAAGGAGCAGGTATATGCAGTACAGGCATGTCGCGTCTTAGGCGTATTTAACATACGCGATTTCAGCTTTACGCAGTCCACAAAAAAAAAGGGGGGAAATTTTTCTTTTTAAATTTCCTGCAGGGGGGCGCAATTTCACCTCCCATTGAAGTGAATGGGTTCTGGCTATACGCGGTTTCCGCTTTACGCGCACAAGACACGATATGCCTGTACTAAGGAATCACTATATAAAAATGTATACAGGGGGTGAAATCTGACACCATTGAAGTCTATGGCCCCAATATAGTCAGAGGAAGTTTTACTATCATTTGACCTGGGGTCTTTACAAACGTTGATTATATAAAAGATTCAAACAGTTCCTTCAGAGCCTTTGTGTAAATACATATTTAGATCATTGTAAAAATTGTATGATTCCCAAACCATCAGGTGTATTATTTCCACAAAAGATAGTTACAACACTCTTAGACCTATTTGTGCCACAACTTCAAAACTCCATATAATGTGCTGGGCATGTAATTTCTTTTTAAATAGAAAAGGGCCTTGTGAAAGGGTCTATGAGTTACCGCAAGGGCTTATGATTGTTTCTGTATAATCATGTATTCAGAGACTTACAAACTGAACCAGTTCTTTGGCTTTGTCAAAGAGACACAGCACAAACCAGAGGGAGAATGAAAAAGAGGGTGTAAAGGTCACCTTTGCTGTATGCCAGGTCTGCCCCTGGCATAAGTTACAGTGGCTGCCAACAATCACAGAGGGCTGAAATAGTGTTGACAACCCTTCGGGATTGGCCTGGAGTCTCCTGGAATCTGCACTGATCTTCTGGTGACTACTGAAAGCAAACTGGGAGATTTTAATAGGATATTTTAAGAAAATGACATTACGACCTGTTGAGGGGAAAAATCTCCTGGAACAGCTTCAGTCAGAATTGGCAATCCTAGGCTGAAATGATTGTCAGAGGTGTGTGAGACATAGGGAAACTCGAGCAATAGCCTTATTTCTCCAGCAACGGAATCATACCAGAGTAAAACTGGTGTAATGAAGTAGATAAGCAAACCTACTGACTTCACTGGATACTACTCAGAGTAGATCGGAATGCTGAATTCAATCCTAAATAGGAATTATCAAAACTGGAGTTTTTGTCTTCAGGATTTCATTTTAATTTTTTCCCCAAACTGATTCTTGCTACCAGTCCAAAAAGTAAGCCAAATGCATTGGCATGTTTTTGGCGCTCTGTGCTGTCCCAGTAATACGAAACAACCATAAACTCGATTAGGTCAGGTTTATGGCTGCTTTGTGGCATTGGAGCAGCACAAAACAAATTGTGCCACTGAATCTGCTCCAATGTTTAATACTTTACAGCATTAGTAAAGCAGATGAAAACAAAATATGGCAATGGAACTTTCTTATGCAGGACAAAGGTGTAAATATTTCCATTTCTGAAATTGTGCCCATAAGCCTTCAAAAAGATGAGAACAACTCTCTTTAAAGTCACTTGAATCTGTAATTCTGACTGAAAACATCAGTTATCCAGGCAAGTGAACATAATGTAATATGCAATATAGTGCCTTCTTGTGGTAACTAAGAAAATTGTCCAGAGAAGCGTTGATCTGTTTTTTAAATACCCAGGATATTTCCTATGTCAGTGGTTCCCCTACTTAAGGCTAAGATTTTTGTCATGGTTATTTTTAATAAAAGTCATGGATAGATCACGGGTAATAAACAAAAATTCAAGGAGCCGGTCAAGGTGACCTACCTGTCTGTGACTTTACTAAAAATAACTGGGGGGTGGAGGAGTCAGGGCTAGGTGAGGTTAGAGGGGGTGAATGGACTCCTGTGGGGGAGGGGAGATGGACTAACAGGCCAAACCCCAGCCCCAGTGACCACAGTGGAGGGCATGGCTCCCCACTCCAGAGCTGGCCACAGCTGTGGGCCAGGGTGTGCTGCAGACATGTCAAACCTGTGGAAAAAATGCAGGAATTGCACTTGTTTTTGGTTTAATTGGCTTGTGAGTTGCTTGTTGGCTAGTTTTTGGCTTGTAGCTTTGTAAGGGTGCGCAAGACATTGTCACGGTAGAATGCTAAGGGCGCTCTCATCCTCGACTCCAGGGAAGGAAGGGGTGCTCATCCCCCCCTCTCCTGGGAAGAAAAGGGTGCTTATTCCACCCCATGCACTCCTGGGAAGGAAAGGGTACTTTCGGCCACTGTTATCAGTCTTTGCCCTGTTATCGCATATTTCCCATGCCAAAGGACTTGGCTCTCACGGCTTGTTTGCCTTGAAATGAAACACCTGCTTGTATTCTGTGATACTAACAAGACAGAATCAAGGTATTAGTTATTCATGAGGTATGCATAAGATGCAAATGTTCCTGTTATTTCTTTGCCTGTGTGCCCACGCTCAGTGGGCTTCTTCCCCAGGCATTGCTCCGATATGTCGGGTCCCTGTTTAAGTGGCAGCAGCGAAAGGGAGACCCCGCTGCGGGTGTGTCACTTTGCCTTCAGTAAACTCACTACTTCTATTCAACAGCTGTGTGTGTGCTTTGCTCCTACAGAACACGAAAAGTATCCTGCAACATTTGGCGCAGCGAGCAGGGTCCCGTGGAACGATGCCCTTTTGGTCGAAGGTAGGGGAGGCAGGGAAGTCGTCACTGTCCCTGCAGCGCATAGCAGGATGGCCCCCGACAGAGCGATGGGGGCTGGTTGCGCGAGTGGTGGCTGGCTGGGCAGCCCCGGCAGACTGGCCTGAGTACTACCAGGCTGCTGGGCTTACCCCGGTGCAGCTCGTGGAGGGACTGCACTGGTTGCAAGCCAGCGGGCGGTATGGGACGGAGCGGCGCGCTATGGGTGAGTTGGCGTGGCTGTTTCTAACTGCGCTCCGGGCCCAGGACGGTGAGCGTCTACGTCTGCAGAGGCTTGTAGAAGGTAAAATGCAAGAGTGTTTGGCACAAGCAGAGGCGCGGGCGGTAGCACAGGAGGTGGTGACCTTGCAGGCGGAGAGGGCTCAAGCCCCCACGCGCTGCTGTGAGGCACTTGTGGTGTGTATTGCCGACAAGCAACAGGTGAAACGGGGCGGAAGCCCGTCACGGTCGCCCAGGTCAGGGTGGTTACAGCGGCGCCTTTGTGGGACCCTGAGACCTGGGATGGCAACATTTGAAGTTCTTTTTCAGCCTCGGAGAGTGAGGCTAACCCCCCCCACCCCCGACAGGCATGCCCGGTGCGAGAGTTGCGAGCGGAGGGTGGTTCACTTCAGGAGGCTGTCTGTACCTTTAAAGCGAGTAAGCTACAGGACATTGTGAAAACTTTTTGTCAGGAACTGGGGGAGGAGAGAGAAGCAGAAGCCGGCGTGCCTGGTGGAACCAAGTGCCCCGGTGGATTGGAGTCTTCCGTGTGCCTTGTGACAGGGAGGCGGGTCCCCCGTCCGGTGTGCGGCCACGTGCCCGACCCGGGAGGCGGGGAACCGCCGCCCCTTTGTCCCGCTCACGATCCAGTGGCTGCATGGAGGGACCCAGCACGTCCTGGCCTTGCTGAACACGGGAGCCGAATTTACCATCCCCCACTCCACGCAGACGGTGGGGTGCTTGACTGTGGTACGGGGCCCAGGTGGCTCAGAGCCGCGGAAGTTCACCATGACTGTCACTCTCACCCTGGGTAAGGCGCCGCGCCCCCCCCCCCCCATGCGACAGTGCTAGTGGCACCCATCAGTGAGTACATTTTGGGTATTGATGTTCTGCGGGGAGGGGGCAAGTGGAGATGCAGTATGGCCTCCCCTGGCATGCAGTTACTGATTTTGCTAATGCTTTTGTTTTGATTGCTATTGTTTCTAAAAATTAGGATCAATTTGTATTTACCTGGCAACGTGCCAGTAATAGCAAATATGAAGTGCTGGGTGCTGTGACCTGTGGGAACCAGACAGATACCTCCCTTCATTGGGAAGCGGGGACCACTCTTTCTGTGATCTGTGTCCGCTCTCCCCATTTTCACAGGTGCAAAGCAAAGCAACAACAACCACGGAGGGCACCCCCCGACCCCCGGCCAGTGTCTAGTGGACTAATCCCGGAAAGAAAGCTAAAGCCGCGACCATCCTCACCAAAGAAAAAGGCTGCGCTGTTGTGTTACCAGAGCAGGAGGACTGCCCCCAGACGGCCTCATGGCACCGACTAACCAAGTGCTTTCCTTGATATTCTTGCAGAGCTGCCTGTCTGTTGCCAAAAGCACGGTTGTGAATATGTGGGTGGCTCTGGCCCAAAGTGCCCTGAACGCTACTGCCTTTTGCCTCCCCCATACCTATGCAGTCAGCGACGTTATGGAAACCTGCTTTCTGGGCATCAGTGTAGCATCTTTCATGTTACAGTGCCACACACTCCTGGGAAATGTTGATAAGACTGTTGTTTATGTTAATTTTTATAGTATGGGTCAGGTGTTAGCACGGCCCTCTGCACAGATGTATGTTTTTTGTGTTGTGAGTGTTATTGCAGTGGCTATGTGTGTAATTTTTGAAAGTGCTACTACTTTTTGGTGGCGTTATGTGTTTTTCTTTACCCTTTCACTGGAGTCTCTAAAGAAAGTGGGGGGAGGAATGTAAGGGTGCGCAAGACATTGTCACGATAGAATGCTAAGGGTGCTCTCATCCTTGACTCCAAGGAAGGAAGGGGTGCTCATCACGCCCCCTGGTGGGGGCTCATTCCCCCCCCTCCTGGGAAGAAAAGGGTGCTTATTCCCCCCCCCCCCGCAGTCCTGGGAAGGAAAGGGTACTTTTGGCCACTGTTATCAGTTTTTGCCCTGTTATTGCATATTTCCCATGCCAAAGGACTTGGCTCTCACGGCTTGTTTGCCTTGAAATGAAACACCTGCTTGTATTCTGTGATACTAACAAGACAGAAACAAGGTATTAGTTATTCATGAGGTATGCATAAGATGCAAATGTTCCTGTTATTTCTTTGCTTGTGTGCCCACGCGCAGTGGGCTTCTTCCCCGGGCATTGCTCCGATGCGTCGGGTCCCCGTTTAAGTGGCAGCAGCGAAAGGGAGCCCCCACTGCGGGTGTGTCACTTTGCCTTCAATAAACTCACTACTTCTATTCAACAGCTGTGTGTGTGCTTTGCTCCTACGGAACACGAAAAGTATCCTGCAACAAGCTTATTGCTCGTTTGGCTTGTAGCTTCTTTTGTTTTGATCCTCCAGCAAGCAGGGGCAAGGCAGGGAAGAGAGTAAGGGACGCACAGTCCCAGATTTCACGCCATGGGGATCTAGTCACATTATAGTGTTGGGGTTCTTAGGGATTGGCTGGTTTTTGGCCTTGTTTTGAAATGGGATTAGCTTGATTTTTGGTTTATTGTGAAAGTCGGGGTGCTTATCACATGAAAGTTGGCAACTGTGGTGTGCAGCCCCTGCCACAGTCAGAACGGGGGGTGCATGGCCATGGGAAGCTGCGAGGGGGAGGGCTCATGACTCCCTCTGTAGCCCAGCCTTGTGGTAGGGGCACACAGCCCCAGCTGCAGCCTCTGCCACAAGCCGCGGGGTAGGGGCTGCAGGTTTCTTGTTCCAGCCCCAGTTGCAGTGCAAGGGCACACAGTCCCGCTCCAAGCTCCAGCCCCTGACAGCTGAAGCCAAAGAAGTCATGGAGCTCTGATAAAGTTATGGAATCCATCACTGCCACGACCTCCGTGACTAAACTGTAGCCTTACTCATACTTGATAGTTGAGCTGCAGTCAGGTGGTACGTAGGTTGATTTAAAAAGAAAGAAAACATCATAATTATACCATGCCTCTAATAATGTGCATTGTCTATCTTCTGTTTCTTCTACATGTTTTCTGAGAACATAGATAAAACTCTGTTATTCAGTAGCAGTGTGTAGGCTCTTTCATTATCCTCTACTCACTTTCACAGCAGCAAGACAGAAAGATAGACAAGAGACAAATCTGAACGGTCACCAGTCTGAACAACTGCATGCCAGTAGTGTAATCTGTTTGAAAAGATTAAGGAGAATGATTGGGCATTGCCTTTTAATATGAGCTCAGCAGTTTCCTCCACTCTGCAAAAAAGCAGCATGTGTGGTGTTTCATGTTTGTAGGTCATGTATACCCTGATTTATTTTATTCGTTCCTTCCCTCTCCTTCTCCATCCTCATTTTGGATCCCGCCATAGTTTTTGGTCCAAAGTCTGCTCTCAGTTACATGATTGCAACGGAATCTTACTTGTGTAAATCAGAAGAATTTGGCCCTAAGTAAATAGGGATTCCCCCAGCCTGGATAAACAGGTAATGTTTTTGCTGTGATACATGGAATTAACATGTTAAAAATTAAATAAGTGAAGACTTGGACATTTTATGTAGCTTTACATATAGAAATATTTTGACAAAGTTTGATAAACCCGTTTAAAGACGCAGAGCAGAAAGGAGAATGAGTACGTGATGTTGGATCAGTACTAGCAGAGCAGATGCTCAGGGGAGCATGCGGCAGACAGGGTTGCAGCTGTAACAGCACACCTGCACGTGTACTATTGTAGGGTTGCTGAGTGTCCAGGAATTAAAGATTAATCTTTAATTAAATATTATGTCATATGATGCTGAAATCTCCAGGAATAAACCCTATCGAGCGTATGGGGCAGACCAAGGCAGAAGACGGGGGCTCATGCTCCTAATCCCCAGGCCTCCATATTTACATTTCCCAGGAGCCCTCGCAGGCAGTCTACGGCCACGCCACGTTTCGTTGCACTCTTAGCAGGCACCGCAAAGCGGCGCTGGGACTTGGTGTCTCCGTCACCCAGCAAGAGCCAGTTCGGCCCAGGGAGACCACAGGAGCCGGCAGGCAGAACTGTACCAGCTTCCCAGGCTGCGGCTGCGCACATTGCGCATCCCGTAATACGCAGCTTGACTCGGTCGATTCCTAGGGAAATACAGGTCCCAGCGCGCATCCCGAATAGGACGGCGGACTACAAATCCCAGCACGCAAGGCACGCTCTTGGCCTGAGTGGCTGGCCACAAAGCACTACATCTCCCAGGGGGCAGCGCGGCACAGTTACCCAGGTGCTTAGGCACCGCTGGAGACAGTGCATTCTGGGAATTGTTGTTCTGGGTAGAGGGTCCTTCGCAGTTACGGGCGCGCCCATTGGTCCATACGCACATCCGGTGTCCCCACGCCAGCCGGAAGCGAACCCTTTAACCTTTCTTCCGGCCGTGTGAAGGCTCCTGCACGTGGGGAGCGCTTGGCCGGGTGTCCCGCAGCCATGGCGGCGCTGTGCGTGGAGGAGTTGCTGGCTCGCGCGGAGCAGCGCGAGGCGGAGCCGCACCGCAGTGTCGCGGTGGAGAAGGAGCTGGAGTTGGAGTTCGACCTGGGGAACCTGCTGGCGCTGGACCGGAACCCGCCGCCCTCCTTGCCGCGCGCCGCGGGGGCCCAGCGCGAGAGCCGGCTGCGCGCGCTGGCCCGGGACAACACGCAGCTGCTGGTGGCTCAGCTGTGGGGGCTGCCGGCGGAACGCGCCGAGGGGGCGACGGGGCCGCTGGTGGCGCAGCTCCCCGAGCCCTCGTACCGCCTGCCCCGGGAGAAGCCCCTGCCGCGGCCGCGGCCGCCCACCCGCTGGGAGCAGTTCGCCCGGCTGAAGGGCATCCGGCGGCGGAAGCGCACCTCGCTGGTGTGGGACGAGGCGGCCAAGCAGTGGCGGCGGCGCTGGGGCTACCAGCGGGCCGGCGGGGACCCCACCCGGGACTGGCTCATCGAGGTGCCGGCCGGCGCCGACCCCAACGAGGACCAGTTCGCCAAGCGGCTCCGCGACAAGCGCGAGAAGGTGGCGCGCAACGAGTTCAACCGCCTCCGCAACATCGCCCGGGGCGCCCTGCCCGGCCGCGGCCTCCACCCCACCGGCCACCAGAGCAGCGCCGAGCTGCGCCGCGCCACGCAAGTGGCTCGTGTTTCCACCGCCTCCCTGGGCCGCTTCCAGCCCCGGCTCCCCAAGGAGCCGGCCGCGCCTCCGCCCAGGGGCGGCAAGAAGCGGCGCTTCCAGCCGCTGCTCGGTGACCTGGCGGCCGAGCGGAGCCGGCAGCTGGAGCTGCTGCGGGGCCTGGGCAGCAAGAAGCCGCCGATCGACCTGACCCGCGCCGTCAACAAGCAGCTGCGCGAGGAGGACGCCCAGGGGGCCGCGGGCAAGGGCAAGAAGCGCGGGCAGCGGGGCAAACGGGGCCGGCAGCGCCCGGGAGGCGGCAAGGGACCGGCGGGGGGCAAGGGCAAGAAAGGCGGAGCCCGGCGGCGGCAGCAGCAGCTCCCTGTGGGCAGAAAGAGGAGCTGAGCCCGGCGCAGGACTCGCCTTGCGGAACACTGAGCCTGGAGGGACACGGGGGGGCTGATGTGGAGGACACTGAACTTGGAGGGAGGATCTGGGGACCTCGTGGGACCCAGAGATGCAGCTTCTATCCGTTTCAAGGGACTGAGTTGTGCTGTCTGTAGCTGCTAAGGACCCCAGGGGCCTGTTCCCTTGTCCGAGGGAGTTCCAGGTTGGGGGCGCCCCTTCCCCCCACATTTATCAATAAAACCTGCCTTTGTCTAGCTGTCTGCTCATCCGTGATGGGGATGTACTTTAGGACCACGAGGGAAAGATGGGACTGGGACAGGAGCCCCTACTAACCTGCAGCAGTTGAGCTGGGGTCCTTTACAAGTATAAAACATGTAGCTATATTGTGTGTTAGGGGCACAACAGATGGTGCTACCTACACCAAAAGGATTGGGCTCTGCTCTCCAGAGAGTAAACCAGTATCTCACTCCACTAGATGGAAGTGGAATTCCAATAAGATGGGAGATGAAGGTTCATCTGCACTCCCCTTCCCCAGTTGGTAGGCTGTGGATAAGAAGGAATCTAATGTATATTTAAAATAACAAGTGTACTCAATCGGACTGCTACCATACTGTGGTCTTGACTGCGGTCCCTCTCTCTGATTTGGACTGTGTAGAAATTATATATCTTCACTTAGCTGTAGAGCTCACTCTGGAGAAAAGTGGGCAATTTTCAAAGGTGATCTGCCAAAAAAAATTTTAATATGTAAAACATTCTCTGGCATTCCTTATCTTAATGCATATGGGGTTTTTACTGTTTTAGCCTTTTTAGAAGCAGCAGAAATATTCATCTGATTTCTGTGAAGGGCTGTAGAAGATCTAGAATAGTTGTAACATTTAAAACCTTTATAAGTTGAAAGGGTGAATCTCTGAACAAAAGCAACTCTTTTTATCCTGAATGTTCACTAACCATTACGTTATAGAGCAGCAGTTCTCAAACTATTGAGAACCGCAACCCTTTTTCACTTTCTGTTTCAGCGTGGCGGACCCTTCTATGTCCACCGAAAAGCCTCCGAAATGATGAGTTCCGCATTTGGCGGCTGTTTTCGGAGGACATTCTGAGTGCTCCTGAAGTAGCTCGGGATGTCCGCCGAAAAGCCACCGAATCCGGAAGTAATTAATTCAGTGGCGCCAGGGACTTGTGACCCCTCGGGAGGTGGTCGCCGACCCCGAGTGGTCATGACCCTCACTTTGAGAACTGCTGTTCTAGAGCTTTTTACCAAACAGTGGCTGCAAATACTTTCCCCTCAACTTTCCCTCTTGGCTCGTTACCATTAGTCTTTGAATTCTGATAGTAGAGGCAGTTTAGAGATTTTTTTTAAAGGCAGAAAAAAATCCTTTGTAAACTGCATGTGTCTGCTTTATCATAGAGAGAAAAACTTACAAGTCTACTGACTTTTCCTTTTGAAAGTAGAGATGGGCGTGAACCAAAATCTTCAAATCAGTGTTTGCTCTTTGAACTCTGTAGCCCTGGGTTTGCTACTAAAACTGAAAACAAAGTTATAGCATTATTAACAGGTTCAGCTACTTGTAGGGGACTGTTATCTGATGTATGGGAAGAGGCTGGAACTAAGTGATATATTTTAAAGTTTAAATGAGGTAATAGGAACTCTAGTTCCTACCACTTCCTTCTTTCCACAAGGAATGTTAAAAAGCAAATTCATAATTCAATTAATTGAAACATCAAGTGAAAGCTCATACTGGAAGGGTTTACATACTTCAAAATATTAACACTATCAGGAAAAAGTTGTTACTTCTAAGATTAGTGTCTCAGTTCACAAGCCAGTCAGAAGTTGGCAAGAAAACCTGGGTCTACTGTAGGTGAAGAAAAGAGAGAGTGGGGATGATACTGAGACTTGAAGGCTTGAGTAATGGAGTATTTACTGCAGGTAATTTATGTAAACATCACATACACTCAGTGGTTTTGCTCTAAGTACTGTCATTCTGGTGTCAAGTGGTTGGAAGGAAGAGTTGCTTTCTAACTTGCCACCTGTTGTAGCGTTCATTTGGAAGTAGTCATTAAAGCTATGCCATTGGCAGGACAACAGGTGAGTCAGCTCTTGCAGCCATGTAAAAGGGACAACTGTTTCAAACTCTAGTCTAGTGGTTCTCAGCCAGGGATATGTGCAGAGGTCTTCCAAGGGGCACAACTCATCTAAATATTTGCCTAGTTTTACAACAAGCTACATAAAAAGCATTAGTGAATTCAGTACAAAATGTGCTGTGACACCTTTGTGTGTTTTATGTCTGGTTTTGTAACCAAGTAGTTCTTATGAGGCAATAGCTGGGGGAATGCAAGACAAATTGGACTCCTGAAAGGGGGTTCAGTAGTCTGGAAAGGTTGAGAACCACTGCTCTAGTCTTTGAATTTGACAGGATATGCTGCCAGGCTGTACAACAGCCAGAATGCAACAGATCTTTGAGAGTCTCAAGAATTTGGGAGGGATGATATAGCCACTAATTAACATCTAGCTTAAATGTTCAGGATCTGGATGCCTGAGAGACTATACTGGGAAAAGATAGGGAGTGGGACCCTCCAGGCTGCTGCTAGTTGTGAAAACGGGAGTGTTTAAAAGATTTCTGAAATGGGAGAAGTATTAAGATCTCTTGGCTTTTTTCCTAGGGTAGATTTTCTTTTTTTGGCTGAAAGCCTTTAATACTCAAAAGACCTGTCTGGTTACTGATACAATTATGAGATCGTGATGTTAAAATGGAGGCACCTTTTTGACCAAATGCTATTATAAAAGGTACAACACTTCCATGAATTTACACACTGGCTTTTTTTTTCTGATAATTAACAGATGATGACTTTTTTTTTAAAAAAAGTCATATTTCTGAAACCAACAATGCAACCCATATGTATGTTGTTTTGGGATACCATGTTTTGCTCCTGCAAGGGAAAGGAGGGGATATCCAAACACTAATCAGGTCTAATGTAATGTCTCCATTTTCCCTCTCCCCATCTCATTTTTAAAAGTACCTCTCAGTATGACACCCCTTTGCTTCCTAGAATGCAAAGTACCAGTTGGATTTTGAAAGATACAGCACATCTATTTTTAAAAAAATAATTGTAGGCCCTCTCTTCTTGACTAATCAAACTGATGTGTGCTGATTTTAATTTTAATATTAATGTATTTCTGTGATGCCTTTATTTCTAAAGTACATCTCAGATTTTGTCTAGGGATCTCTCTTCAGTTACTGTCCCCACTGAAATACCATCCATGGTTTTAAAAATGATTAGTCCACGTTTTAAACTAAGAAATTGGCACTGTTTCACTGTTCAGGTCAGTCTCCCAAATCAGGGAGATTGCTATTTGTCTTTTACATTGGCTTTTAAATTTTGACTCTGACTAATCTCTTATCGAAGGAAGAGAGATCTATTTTTTTTTTTAAAAAAAAAATTGCTTTCTGCTTCATAGCAGTCTAAGGCCTCAAGCCTGCATATGTATGTGGATTAGCTAAACTGAAGTTAATAGAACTAATGCAGGTAGAGTTATGGATGTGCTTCAGTTTCTGCAGGATTGGGGCCCATTTTTGATCATTTGAGTTTGTGTAGGCAGGTTTTAGAGGGAAAAATCAAAACTTTCATTACAGCATCACCAGGTGCATGTTTCATTATGAAATGAGCAATACATGAGGCACAGGTTTGTGGGAAAAACTAAGGGGGAGAGACTGCTTTGGGGGAGACATTTTTCTCTTATGGGGCTGTTCATAAATTGCTTAACATTTTTGGTAGCTTCAGGACCCCTCCCATCCTTTTGGAACATTGAAACAAACAAAATGTAAGGATCTCTCCACCACTGAAAGTGTCTTATGAACAGTTCTATACCATTGTAAACTTGTTGAAATTATGCAAGTACCGTATTCTGCTAGGGGTGAACAAGCCAGTAGTAAACACCATCTTTTCCAGCTCTGGTCTGTGGACACCAGGGGCTGCAGCCTTAAGATTTCCAAAAGGATCTGCACCTGTATTTGAATTTTTGTTAGGGGTCCACAAATGAAAAAAGACTGAAAACCCCGGTATTCCCCAGTATTGTACCTAGAACAGTGATGCCGATCTCTGTCTTAGCTCAAATGGACCAAGTAGCCAAAGGCGGGCGTTCAAAGCGATCAGCTAGTCCCTGTGTCCCTGCAGCAGACCGTCACGTGGCGGCCAGATCCAGCAGGAGAGGTCCACAGACAGGGGAGGGGAGAGAGTTCGGCAAATAACGTGCAGTCCCGTCCGCCCCCTCCCGTGCATGCTGGGTCCAGCTGAGCTGCTGCCGCTCGCTTTCCCGGCAGGCCCGGCCATTCCCCAGCAGCCGCCGCGATGGCAGGAGGACGGGAGAGAGTCGCTCACTTGCTGAGGCAGCTGCAGCGCGCAGCGTAAGTGTTTGCCCGCCTGCCACCGTCCCCTTCCTTGCCCCCTGAGGAGGGATCGTGAGACAGGGCTGATCAGTCAACGCTGGCAGCCTCTTTAGTAAGAGCCAGAGAAAGTCGTTGCAAGTAGGGTGGCCAGATGTCCTGATTTTATAGGGACAGTCCTGATATTTGGGGCTTTGTTTTATATAGGTGCCTATTACCCCACACCCCCGTCCTGATTTTTCACAGTTGCTGTCTGGTCAGCCTAGTGGCAAGCAACAAATTTCACAGATCTGCAGGCTCCACAGAGGCAGGACTGTGTCTGCAGGCAGCTTAAAAACTTGTATCTTTTGTAGTGTATTGTCTGGGAGCAGATGAATGGAGAGGGGAAGATTCCCATCCCACTCCCACTTCCAGCAAACCCTGTCTAACTTCTCTGTCCTGCACTGGGAAATGACTAACCCCGCGGCTGCCTTTTCTCTTGACACCTGTTGCTGTGAAGGGGCAGGAGCAGGTACGCCTGCTGCAGTGAAAGGAAGAAAGTCTCAGTGTGTCATGGTGCTCTCGATGGACGGAACTAGTCATGCTGTTTAATCCAAATCTGCATCATATCTCTCGTCCACCTCAAAAGCTTGTGCTCAAGTCTTGTTGCTGACTTTAGCCTGTGCGCTGCGTTAGTCAAAGTAGCAAAATGCAGAGGTGTCAAAATCACCTGAAGAAGTACTCTCTCAGAGAAGCCAGGGCAATCAAATCTAATCACACTTCTATCCATTTTGAGTGCCTCTCCGGAGTCTAAATGTAAGTGTGGATTTGGGCCAAAGTACATAAGAAAGGCCATATTGGATCAGACCAAAGGTCCATCTAGCCCAGTATCCTATCCTGTCCTCTGACAGTGGCCAACAGCTACTTCAGCGGGAATGAACAGAACAGGTAATCATCAAGTGATCCATCCCTTGTCACCCATTCCCAGCTTCTGACCAGGGCTGGCTCTAAGCACCAGCAAACCAAGCATGTGCTTGGGGTGGCACATTTTCAGGGGCAGCATTCCAGCCATCTTTTTTTTGCTTTGGGCAGCAGCTGGGGCTGGGCGAAGTGACCCAAGCCACCCAGGGGCTGTGACAGAGTGGCCAGAAGCAGCGGCAGCGAGGCCATAGAGACCGGGGTGCTGCCATACTGGGTCTGCAGCCTGCTCCCCAGGGTTCCACTCCCTCTGGGGCTGCCCTGCCCTGGCTCTTCAGGCCCCTGCAGGGGCGGTCCCCCTGGCTCTGCCCTCCCAGGTTCCGGCTGGTCCTGGAGGCAGGAGCCCCAGCTGGAGGGACCCTGAGCTGAGCGCAGCTGGGAAGCCCTGCTGCTTACTCCGACCCTGCCAGTGCTGAACCGGCTGGAAGCGAGGGGGAAGCGGGCAGAATCAGCACTGGTGGGGGGGGAGCCCAGGGCTGGGGCGGCAGGGGGTGAGGTGGGGGGGAGAGCCCAGGGGTGGGGCGGCAAAGGGTGTGGACGAGGGATGAGAACCCAGGGCTGGAGTGGGGGGCAGCCAAAGGATTTTTTGCTTAGAGCTGGCCCTGCTTCTGGCAAGCATAGGAGAGGGATACCATCCCTGCCCATCCTGGCTAATAGCCAGCCCCCTCAGTGCAGATTATCTGACCTTATGTACACTGGTTGCATTTTTGCAAAGACTGTGTGTTTTATCTGGAGAAGGACAAGCAACGCAATACTGGATATATTGTGATTTTTTTCTTTTTTAAATGCAGTAGCAGTGAAATAGTAAGTGATAGCTGAAACCATATACACCAGACCCTCACTAGAACGCGCATCTAATGCAAATTCTGATAGAACGCTTTTGCGGATCCCAAATTTAGTAATGGTCATTCATTTTCATTGTAACGCGGTCCCCGCTACAACATGGAGCTTGGCATGGATCCCAAATCCCGTGTTGTAGCGAGGGTCCGGTGTATTCCCAGTTGTCTGTATCACAAAAACCATCATCTCTAATTGACACTGGCATTGATAGTCTCCGTATATTGTTGGCCACTCTTTGATTATTTTAATGCTGTGGGACATCAGTGTATTGTCTAATGTTAGAGCACCTAGAGCTTCGGAAAGATCTTTTTATCATTTTAAATCTTCAGACAGGGGAGACTCTACTTGTCTCTAGAACTAGCAGCAGTAACTTCCTCATCTTCTTTCACAGTACTCTGACCTAACTATGCCTTGTGGCTGCTGCAGAGCAGTCTAACAGAAGTGCCAGGCTTGCTCCACACCCATCTCCTTAGGGCTCCATCAGCACAACACAGAAAGCATTTTGCTTAATGCAACGTTCATACTATTATCATCACATCTTCCTCACCCTCCAGTGGAACGATTTTTCTTCCCTGGGATCCCTGCCCCTCTAGTAATCTGCCTATTTAGCCTCTTTTGTGGCCTCCATCACTGTGTACTCTAAATACCTTGACTATATTAATTCATCTTCACAGCACCCCAGTGAGGTAGAGAAGTTATCTCTACTTTAGGGATGTTCTCTGGTGTTTCCATAGGCACCTATTCTCTTAATGCAATTTAAACAATAGATGGTATCAAGAACTAATTTAAACTGCACCAAAATCAGACCTAAATTAGAGTCTAACAATTCAGCATTTGAGCGATAAAGAAACATCGTTACCTATATGGAACACTAGATGGCAGCCCCTGTTTGTGACAAATCTTGTGAGATATGGTGGCAAGATTAATTCCATATAAGACACGACAATTGCTCTCAGAGGTAGACCAAGTGTTAAAGTCTTTGCTTTCCTGTTTCTTTTTTAAACAAATATTTATTTTTCCTTTAATTAGATGCCAATGTCCAGCTCATTCCCACACTTACTCTCAAGGTAAGATTATCCTTAATGTGTGTCCCAAATGATTCTGCATTTTCTCTTTTTCAAATTCAGACTTGCATTCAATAAAAGTTACAACAAAGGTAGGGCAAAGTGATAATAAATATGATATACTTAGAAAGTGTATGTAATTGATACCAAATAGAAGTAAAAACCATTTTAATTAGAGATGCCAAACTATTTTTAAAAATTGCAATTATTCATGAGATTAAAAATAGTTGCCATGGAGTTGCACATGGAAAGTGCTTTCCCAGGCACACCTACTTGCAGGTTTAGGGCTCTGGAAACTAAACAAACTTATGGGTCATACACTAACTGAAAATGGTAGAATCTGATTATATTGAACACTTACACAATTCACTTCAGTCAGAGATCTCAAAGAGCTTTACAATGAGGCATAGGCATTACCATCACCGTTTTGCGCCTGGGGAAACTGAAGCACTAAGAGGATAAATTTATTTGCACATCACACAGCAAGAAAATGGGAGAGCTGGAAGTAGATCTGAGGTCTCCTGACCACCTGTTTGGTGCCCTATTGAGTTAAGACACATCTTAGTGAAGGTTAAGTCTACATGATTGCAGGAATCCCACCTGTATACTCTGCAGCAGAAACTGATGATACAGAGCAGCAAGGCTATCATCAGTTCTATAGATCTTTAAAGAGTGGCAAATGACTTAATAGCAACTTCTGTCTGAAAAATGTCTTTTTCGTGCCAGTGTTCTGCAGACGCAATACAGTTTTTAAACACAATAAAGCCCTTAACGAAAGTTAAGCTGTACCAAAGAATCCAACAGCAGAACTTCTATTTTACTATCAAAAGGAAATGGATATAAGGGGCTTGGACTTGTCCTCAGATTGACAAATTAATTACAGAAACAGCAACAGACTCCAACACTAGGAAAGGTCAAATGTATACAGCCTGGTGGGGGCAGTAATGAACGAACTGATTGTGGCAGGCTGGAGCTTGAATAGAGCGCACATAAAGGGAGCCTAAGGTTTGTGTTATTCTCGTGGATCAACACTCCAATGCAACGCAAAGCACTTGTAGGCTCATTATCATGGCTTCATGCACTGGGTCTGAATCCAAATAGTAAGTTTACACTTCATATACCATACATATCGAGTGACTTGATCTTTTGCTGGGAGGGCAGAATATTTTCTTTTTGTTTTGTTGTCTCTCTGATACTCTTTTTATTCAATTTTGTGGCAAACTTATGAGTATGCAAAGCTTTCCATAGCTTGTACGAGAAGGATTTGGCAATAGGGACATGAGATGACCGAAAGTATAGGATTTCCATACTAGTTCAGAGCAAAGGGCCATTGTAAATCCTGACACCCATCTTTGTTCAGTCTCTGGTGTACAAATAATGCCTGTTACCCATATACGTGTTGTGTTATATGTAATGAATATTGCCCTGGAGGCCAATGTATTCCTATCTCCTAGATTTGGATATAACCCAAATGTAATGGAATCTAAGTGTTGTACAAATACTCGAGTCTATACCATCATTAAAATGAATCTTTCATCTTTTTAGATTCTTAGCAAGTATTTTGCCTATAAATACATGCAAAATTGCCGGTAACTTATTGAGAGCATGCAAGAATAAGAATTAATTCTTTTTTAAAAAAAATTCAGTTCTGTCAACATATATCAAACTAGCATGTCAATGGGACTACTTATATGGATAGATTTGCAGGATCAGTAGTGGTCCAAGCCAGTGTTCAGCATGAGTAAGGGTTGGAAAATCAGGCTCAAAACAAGCAAATCCCAACCAAAAATGAAGAGATAAAAGTCAAACAAGGAGCAATATGAATACACATTTTTAAAAAATCACATTTTAAAGCCAGGTTGTTGCTTAGCTGAAACTGTTGAAAATTGTAATGAAGATTTGTTTTACATATCAAATTTCCTGCTAACTCTATTATTTAACTTCCGTTCCAGCTCCTGAACATGCTGCTTTGAGGACAACAGACTATGCTTTTGAGGTAGATTTAATAAATAAGTATGTTTCCATTTAGAGAGATGTTTTAATATGCTATATAACTTTAAGTATGGCCTTTTAAAAACATATTTCAATTATTAAAAAGGTATATTCACAACTGAAGCAATTAGATTGAGTTCCATGTAGTTATTTTTCTGACAGAACTATTCTTTAATTTTTTGGTAGATGGCTGTGTCAAATATCAGGTACGGAAAAGGCGTTACTAAAGAAGTAGGCATGGTAAGCTCTTATCTGGTACATCTTTCGCCTATAAAATGTTACTTTCTAAAGAAATAGTCATACTTACCAGCAACTGACACTAATTTTAGCTCTTCACAGAAATGTTTGTATCATACATCAAGTTTAAAAGACTTAAGGCTAAATATCCTGTATATGGAACTGAAAATATACTTTTTTTGTAAATAGTTATAATGTGAGTTACACATGTGCAGATATGTAGAAGTAAATACAAGTGTGGAGGTATCATTAATTATTATTTTTCTTGCAGTAGCACCTAGATAATAGTATTGAAACTTTCATTCTAAACCCGTATACTCTGTTGTTCGTAATGATTAAAAAGAAAAAAACCTTTTTGGGCTGAAAATTCCATCTTCAGCCTGTAAGAGAAATTTTGGAAACCTTTTAAAAACAATAAATAAGAGACTTTAAAATATTTCTGAGCTTTCCAGACATAGATAAAAATACACTTCAATATAAAAAATGTAGCACATGCATTTCTCCAATTAGGTGATGATGAAGCTATTGAAATATACAATGCACATGTGAAAAAGGAACCTAAAGGGAAAGACTGTGAGACCATACTAAACATTGCATACTAAGTGTATGTACCATTTATAGTGTGTTGAACTCCTACTCAGGGAAAGCCTGCTGAATACACTTTCCTACAACAACAATTCTCTTGAATTTTTCAGTTTGTCACCTGCAGAAGATTTTACATAATCTTAAAGTTAATGGTGTGTCAAACTCAAATAATAAGAGATGGTATAAACACATTCAGGATGGGATACATTTTGAGAATTGGTATCAGTTGCACTTGCAGGGGCAGGAGATAGATGTTGGACACAGGACAACAAGCGTACTGCCAGTGACAGAAAAAGCCAGATTCACCTGTTAGCACATTATGTAGCCCCGCTTTTCCTTTTAGATACAGAGCAACACTTCCATTGGCTCCTAGATTAGATTCCTTAAAAATAAGAATTATTTAATAAAGATTAGGGCTCTGTTGTGCTAGATGTAGTATATACTTGTAGTGAGAGACATTTCCTACTCCACAAAGTTTACAATCTATTAGAGAAGACAGACACAGTGGAGGAAAAAGGAAGTGATGTCAAGCTGTTTTTACAGATGAAAAACCGAAGTTTAGATATAATGGGTCTGATTCTTTGTTGCCCTGCACCACATACAGTCATTTACACAAGTGCAAAATGGTTGTAAAATATCATCAAATCAGTATAGTAGCATTTTACATCAACTTTGCACTAACTGTCAGGCAATTGAATTGACTTGCCCAGTGTCACACAGGAAGCCTTGACAAGAGACTGAGAATTAACTTGGATCTCCTGAATCCCAGCTCAGCCTTAACTTCAAGACCTTAGTCACTTAAGACCTAAGCCAGTGCTCATGGAAAGTGAATGGGAGATTTTCCATTAACTTTATTGGGCTTGGTGGAGGTCCTTAATTTGTGTTCACCTTGAGCTCTAATCCTGTGCCATTGAAGTCTGGGCCTCCTGCCCCCACTACTATCAATTGTGTAGGATGAATCGATTCTCATGATTAACTTCTTGTGTTTTGCATCATCTTTGTTATCAGGTTCTGCAGTTATTACTCCTTCTTGGCACTTATGCATTGCCAGCTTTAATTTCAATGGAAACATTGTAAATGAAATCGTTTTGTATGTAGCAAGAATAACAGTTAAATATAGCTGCTGTCATTGGGCAATAGTCCTGAGGACTGAATACCATGATTAGTAAAAACTTCAGAATTTATGTAGATGATAGAATTCTAATAGCAATAATTATTGTAGTGAAGGCTGACCTAGTATTCTATCTTCATATTCTTTCCAATCATTTTTTTAAAAAAAAATACTTTTTAAAATTGCGTACAGTGAACTATATTTTATCAACACAGTGTTAAATTTTTCAGATTTAAATTTTGCAGAATAAAGGAAAGTCAGGCATTAGTCTTCATAGCAACCTTAACTTGGCCCCTTTGCAAGTATATGTTGTAATAGGGTCTTCAAATATATGATCACACAATGCTGAGCAATGTGACATACTTCTTCACTAACGCTGCAATGCAAAGTCACTGCCATACAGGAGACCTAGTTTCAATTCATAGATCCAGATGATCTAGTTCACATTGTCAGAAAAATTAAATTTTACAGTTGGACACATACTCTGCTTAATCTGGGATTAGGTATTTGGTTTATAGGCATTCTTTGAAAATGTAGGCTAGATCAGTTCTCTGGTGTTGCCCTCTTAGATCTTCTGGACTGTGTAAATAAATGTATTTGTAAAATACTGATTGAAAACTAAGATGCATTTTTTCTATAATCTTGACTATCACCTATGTGGCTTTGGCTTTCTGGCTATTCATTCACGGGGGCAGCTACTAATGTACTTCTGTATCTTGCATGCGTTCTCAATTCTACTTGCTTGCATTATGTTTTAAACTACACCTTTTTCTCTAACCCTGTATGCATGTGTGAAACATTTTATTTTACTGTATAGAAGTTGTATACATTTGTGATGAAAGACCTTATTGCAAATTTAGTATTTTGTAACAATTAATTCAGTTTAATTGGATTGGGGTCTAAATAATTTAATTTAAGATTTCAGACTTTGTTTTTTAATTGATATTGTAGGACCTGCAGAATCTGGATGCTAAAAAAGTTTGTGTGATGACAGATAAGAACCTCTGCCAGCTCCCTCCAGTAAAAGCAGTATTGAATTCCTTGACAAAAAATAGAATCACTTTTCAAATGTATGATGATGTCCGGGTGGAGCCAACGGATCAGAGGTACTGTTTTATATGCTTCTGAAAACTTACATTCTACAAGTATCTATTTAGGCTCTTATACCCATCACTATAGTATCTTTTGGTGCATGACTATTGCAAAAAAGAACCCGCAGCAGTGAGTCTCAGACCCCAAGTCAACTGACAGAAGCTCATGGGGCTCACGCTGCAGGACTAAAAATAGCAATGTAGACTTGCCGCTGCAGCAGTATTGTTGTTGTGTGGGGTGTTTTTGCTTTGGGTTGGTTTTTTTTTTTTTTGCAGTCTACCCACTACCCATGGTGCCTCTGCTGTGTCAATGACATGTACATTGATCTTTAACAGTGAAGTTTGCAAATTACATGATTAATGACAAAATCTTCTCTTCTCTTTTAAGTTTTATGGATGCCATCACATTTGCTAAAAAGGGGGAGTTCGATGCCTATGTTGCTGTGGGCGGTGGTTCTGTAATAGACACTTGTAAAGCTGCCAACCTGTATGCATCCAGTCCTGAATCCGATTTCTTAGATTATGTCAATGCTCCCATTGGAAAAGGGAAGTCTGTTACTGTGCCTCTCAAGCCATTCATTGCAGGTAAAGAAGCAGAACTATGGTGTGTGTTTTGTTTTGCTTTGCTTTGTTCTTCCTTTAAGGCTCTGTGTAAGGTCTTCCTCTTGAAGTAAGTTTACCTTTGACCATTTAACCCTCCCGTTGGGCCTGCTTCTGCTCCAGCTGAATTCAGTTGAAGGTTTGCCATTGATTTAACTGAGAATGGGATCTTGTTCATCACCTGCTGCTCCTCCTTGAGTTAATTATTTTACTCCTTCTGGGGGGAAGGGTCCGAGAATAAAATGTCTGTTTCTGTCTGATCCATTGGACCTAGATCTATTAACTGGTTCTGATATACAGTACCAAAGTACATCGTGATGCGAGCTATACAAGTATAAAATACTCTGATCTGTACAGCCCACTATTAACTATATAATCCTTCCGCTATAAGGAATGCATTTTATTGCTTACATAATCAGACAGTGTTTTCTTTCCTTTTTTGATCACTGTGTTTTTTAAGGGTACAGTATATTAGCATTGACCTACCTAGTCCCAAATACGATAATTGGTGATACATTTATCTAACCACTTAATTATCTATTATATACAGGGCTTGATCCAAAGCCCATTGAAGTGATGGAAAAACTCTCTTTGACTTAAATGGACTTTGAATCAGTGCTTAGTAATTGACACATTTCTTTATTCATACCACTTCTATTATCTTCCATTTAAAACAGCCCTCCTTTTCTTTATACATGGTTATATAAATGTGAATCATTCCCATGAGTTGGACGATTAACAAATGGTGATTTGTAAAGTTTAAAAGCTGCTTTGATATACAACCTGAGGCAGATTAAGCCCAAATCATCATTGTTCCAGCTTCCAAATTTTAAGAGAGGTGCTTTTATTAACAAAATGTTCATTTGTTTCCACCAGTGATGAATACAGCTTGGTTCAAGGTTGGATGCGCAGCAGTAGGTGTGGTGGTAATTTGAAGGGTCCATAACATCCCTTGTCTTGCTATGCCTTTGTACAACACATCGCACTATGGGTCCACAATACTCTTTATGGCTTTTGGGTGTAATAATCCAGGACTACACCTATGCTAGAAAAGCTGTTGATAAAAGAATGGATGCTGTACTACTGCTTTGTTTTATGCTAAGTTTAAACTTTAAAATACTATCTCCTTCGAGTGCACATTCCAACTCCTGGGATGCGCACATTGTGCTATCGGCTGCACTGTCAACATATCCAAAGAGTGTGACTGTGCAGAGTCCATTTTCAAGAACTCTGACAAGTGAGTAACATTTATTTTTTGTTGCATTATTACAATTGTCTGTTCTTTTTAAGTTCCCACGACAGCTGGAACTGGAAGTGAAACCACTGGCATTGCCGTTTTTGATTACAAAAAACTAAAAGTAAAAACTGGTAAGACTTTTTTTGTCTTTTACTTACCTAGATTCTTTTCCAAACTTGCATCCTTTTCCTCTGCTGTAAGATAAAGAAACGCCTTCTGTAATTTCAGCTGTCTCATGTCACTGTATTCAACAGCTACAGACAAATCTCAGCAGATTAAATCTTTCTCTCTTGAATGAATTTTTAAAGCATGTTGGCAATTAAATGCACGTATAATGCAGCAGCTCATGATTTGAAGGCATAATGGGAAAGTAAAATCTTTAATGTCTTTCGAATATGTTAAGTGCACAGGAATTTCTGCTTATATTTGGGTTCAGCCAACTGTTCCTTATTTCCTTTTCTTTTTTTTATCTTTTGTCTTTCTGTTTTTAAGACCCCTAGTTCTCTGTAGTATAATTGGGTCCATATGTTTGTTTTCCTGACTTCTTGGGACCTCATTCCTGCAATGCAGCAAAAGAAAAGGACACTGTCTTCCTTTGACCTTTTCATCCCTGGAAAATAGGATTAAGGCTAAAATGTCATCTTTAAACTTTATAGCTATCCTGAGGTTTTGCAGTGGTCTTTTAACATTGGGTAGCTTTTATATACCATGTATGCTGCGATATATGGGGCCCAACAGGGCAGATTAAGAGTTTTAACTCAGATTAGTTGTGATTTCAGTCAGTCTAAAGCATGTATTATTATTAACATGTCTAAAGAGCCATCACCAAAGTATCAAAACACTTATACCAAACGCAACAAAACATCAATTCATTCTAAAAAAATGAACCAAATATTCCTTCTGCTTGTCTGATGGCTCAGTGTGGCTCGGGCCATTCCACAATGTAGCTGCTGGGGCATTATGGAGGGTTTCCAGCTAAGAGAGAGAGGTTGCCCTGGGGAATTCACTCCAGGCAAGTCACCGTTCATGCATGCTCCTTGCAGCAGGAAACGTTCTAGTCTCCAGTATAGCAGACCCCTTAAGCTCATAGAAAAATTACAAGTTTCCAGTTGATAACCATCCTGTACCCTTGGATTTTTATTTGTGCATGCAAAGTCAGCTGGATTTTGAGGGGGGAAGGGTAGAAACCCTGACCAAAGCCAATGAATGAGAAATCAGAAATAAAGGCAAAGTCCCCACATTAGCTGGGTAAGATAAAGGGGTTCTAATAAGCAGATTGTCAAAGATTGGGATCTAGGTGATCAGTTCTAGTAGTTAGAGCAGTGGGGTGGTCAGGACTAGTGGTCAGATCCTGAGTTGGGAACCAGGGGTTGGAGCTGAAGACAGTCAGGAGTCAGGCTAAGGGTCAGAGTCAGTAGCTGGGAGTGGGGCACAGAAGCAGGGATCTGGAAAAAGTCTGGAGGACAGGAACAAGGCAGGGATCAGGATTCAGGTGGAAGGGCAGGGTCCAATGTAGCAGCACTGCACAGGGATTCACTTAGTTGCTCAGATACATCTTGGGCCTCTGTCTGGATTAAATAGTGAGGTTTAGCCAATCAGAGAGGACAGATGTCACCTCCAATCAGAAGCTTTGTGGGTAGTGTCTTTGGTGAGCTAGAGTCCACCAGACCACATTCCCTGCTGGTTCCAGAGAGCTGCTGGGTGTTGGCTGCGCAGCCAGGTTCAAGACCTGCACTCCCTATACAGGTGTGCGGAAATTATTGGTAAATCAGCATTTGAATTATTTTCCACCAAGTCTGATTCCTTCCAAACTACGAAGTTCATTTCTGTTTCTACTAGTTGACAGTCTCCTCCATCTCCTGTGCTGAGATGGAAAATATGGCTCACTGTAGGGCTGAGTGGATAATTCAATTTCTGTGTCCGTTCAGTCTTTGTATCTTCACCCTATCTGCTGAGTCTGCCAGTGAGGGTGCACTTTTTTGAGATGTAGAAACCTGGGACAAGATGAAGAGCATAAGCTCATTTCACCTTAGGGCCCTTCTCCACCAGTATGTAGTAACACCCTTCAGCAACCAACCTTCCTAGGATGGATTTGAATAGTTGAGTTTAGAGGTGAAAACCTGTCCCATTACCTGAGTAATTCTGACCGCCAGAAAAATTGTTTTTAAGACTGACAAAGTGAATATTTTGCAGAATCTTGGTCCGTTTTCTCAATAGAATGTAGATGCATATCAGGTCTCCCTTCTCGCTTATCATTAATGGCCATCACTTGTCCTGAGACTTTAGTTTTCCTCTTACAAACTGAGGATTAAGACTTTCTCCCTTCTGTGTTATTTATTGATGACAGTCCTTTTTATTAACACACGTTTATAATTCACATGTTTTAGGCATTGCTTCTAGAGCCATTAAGCCCACATTGGGCATGATTGATCCTTTGCATACGCTCTGTATGCCAGAACGAGTAGTGGCCAACAGTGGTTTTGATGTGCTTTGGTAAGTAGTTGATGTGGAATGTTGGATTTGAGGGTTGAGGGTCATTTTAACTTAGAAAAACAAATACTTTAGAGGGAGAAAAAGACCATTTTCCCTAATGTGTCCATTTTCAATCTGTCTCAGTCCCACCTTTCTGTTTCTTTAATGCACAATTCCCCTCAGTCCTTCTTGTCCTTTGAAACGCATCCAAGTGCTTCACTCAGTTGTATAAGATGCATGAGCCAAAATACCAACTATCAGCAGCATGAATCCTTGAGCCCAGCTTTGAAGGGTTAAATACTTCGCTGGAGCATAGGCAGCACATGGCAAACCCAATTTAGGCTGCCTGACAGTCATCTGCTTCTCATGAGCAGAGACTAGACTAGCAGGGACTTTAGAGGTCAGGACTGAAGCGCATTGACAAAGCTTTCTGTGGAAGTCTGTGAGGTGCTGAGCGCTGCAGACAAGGTCTCAGTCTCCCCCAACTTGCAAGACTGGCCCAGTTTGCATTATAACTGCTCCAAACCAGTGCTTTTAGTACATTGCATAGCACAAAAATCCTTCAGACTTTTGAAAGACATATTGGAACAATTATAGACTAAGGATTTTTACTGCATAAGATATGCAGAAGATTAGGTGAACTGATATGGCCACTTGTTTATGCAAAGACACCTTAAGGAAATAGCAGATGTTAAAATAGGGTGACAAATGTATTGAAACTTTTATTTGTCGTATTTCTCAAGCTATTAGCTGTCTGGAAAAATTCATTATTTTTAATGGAGTTTAGTTAATTATTTTTAAGCTCTAAATGGTTTGGCTATGCTTTTCTATTGGTTAAAAATGTAAATAATGCTTATGTTTCAAGACTGCTATAACTGTACATACCTAGGAAACTTGTCCATCCGGTATCCTTGAATATCATACTCCCAGTTTTTTAAAGTCAAAACCACTAAGAGAAGGTAGATTGTTTAGTTTATAGTCCTGGAGTCTTTAAATCTCTCTTGTCCAGTAGGAAGGGAATGCCCCTTTGCAGCTGTTCAATGTTGTTCAATGGAACAGAGCTTGTAAAATGCCAAATCTCTTGCAGGACAGACTGGGTATAGGAGAAAAATGCAACCCTTCCGTTTTCAAGTATTTCTTCCTTTTTTAGCCATGCACTAGAATCATACACTGCTCTTCCTTACAAGATGCGCAGTCCCTGCCCTTCAAATCCAATCAACCGGCCTGCTTACCAAGGTAGCAACCCTATCAGTGATGTCTGGGCTGTCCACGCACTGCGCATTGTGGCCAAGTATCTGAAAAGGTAAAGTATGTCTAGCGACCTTTGATCTTGATAGGTTTGATCCCGAGCACCCGGCAGGAAGAATGTTGGTGGTACAGCTACACAGCAAATAAAAACCCACTGCTGGCTTGTGCCAGCTGATTTGGGTACAGGGCTGTTTCACTGCTGGGTGGACACCTGGGCTCAGCTAGAGCCCAAGCTCTAGGACCTTCTAATTCCCAGAGCTCGGGTTGCAGCCCAAGTCTGGAAGTCTACACAGCGATGTAGCCCTGCAGCCTAAGTCCCACAAATCCAAATGAGCTAGCATGGGCCAGCCACAGGCTTTTCTTTGCTCCAGGTATATCTACACAGATGAGGTGAATCACTATATAGAATTAGGACATCATTTTCTATCCTAGACCCTAGCTTTGTCCTTAGCAAGGCATAAAATGTCCAATAAAATTGGAACTAGGTTAGGGTGAACAAAGGTTATCTTCAGGGGGTGAGTTTTTAAAGCAATGCATGAGGATTTAGTTGAGAATCCCTGATGTATAGTCATGAGAGTTGCACAGCTAAATCCTAGAGCAATGTACCTCTTAATATTCACTTTTCCATAACAACAGTAGGCGGAACACAATAGAAGATGACACAAGTACTGCTATCATCTGTCTATATGGCTTTCAATATAGTGAAGGGACATTTATACAAAATACTATGTAAGTACATCAGGTAAATGTTCACCTGGGAGGCATTAAAATTCTATGTTTATTTGAAAGTAGCTCATTTAGGATACAGCCCAAATGGACAAGCTTTTGTTGACTTCAGTGGGAGATGAAGATCTATCCTGTGAATAACTTTCAGCTGTTCTGTGTTTTATAATCTGAAGATCAACACTTTTCCATCTAAAAGACTTTTATAGCACATAGTTATCCTGACATCCTATTTATTATACCTTTAGGGTGGAATTTACCCATGAGAGTCCCTCTGTATCAAGGTCCTGAAGCAGACCTGGGTGAGAGGAGGGGGAGTGGCCAAATCCTCTGAAGGCGGGCTCCATGCCAGCACCAAATCAGATGTGTTGAGGGAAGAGCCAGGAGAGGTTTGGGATCTGCACTTATGCTAGTAGGCAGGAACCCCTGCACAGGAGAAGGGGAGGAACAGTGGCTGTAATTCCAGTTTATGAACTATAATAAAGATTGTAATGTTTTTGGAGGATCACCCAGACCAGAAAGGGCTTGTTTCCCCACCTACCCTGCAACCAGGATGCTGCTGTGCTGTGCAGCTTTGGCTCAGAGCCCTGGCACCAGCAGCCTACTCACAGCACCGTACCCTTCCACCAGCCCGGTTACTTCTTCCTGGGTCACACCAACAGCCCTTCCAGCCGCGCGTCTCTCCAAAACCGTCTCCCCGGCAGTGCTCAGTGCCTCTCGCTGGACCCTCACAGACATTATCAAGTTCGCTCCCTCCAAAGAGACAGAGCACACACCAGCCTGGTGGCTTGTCTGAAGCCCCACATTTCAGTTTAACACTCAGCGTCGAAATGGTTTTGGGATAAAGCAAAAATAAGTGTATTAAAGCACAAAGGTTTGTGATTACAAGTAAGAATGAAAAGAGAAAGGAAAGGTTACAAATAAAACTGACATCCGACTAAAACTTTCTAGTAACTAAAACTTAATCTCAACATGTTACAATCTTTGTTTAAGCAGTTTTCTTTCTTACATCAAGTTGTCAGCATCCCAACATTCACAGAATCAGAGTGCTGTTTCCTAAGTGACAGATAATTAAAATGTATTTTTGTCCCTCTTACATTACCCAAAATGCACTGTTTTGTCCCCACTGTCAGGGTGGCCTTCTGATGTTCTACTCTTCCTGTTGCCTTCCCATCCCCCTGCTGATGTGTATAAATGGGGCTTCCATTGGTTTGATTCCATAAAGCTTAATCTACCTGGAGATAGGTAGATAGCTGCCTTCATTTCTGGCTGGTAGAGAACCTGGTCTTCCATTGTTTGGTCACAGATTTCAGAGCAGAATATCAACAGGTATCAATAATTCCACGTACAGTGCTAAAACATACATTTCACAATTATATTAATCATGAGTGCATCACAGTCTTTCTGGAAAAGCTTTACTCGATACACTTTTGCAGTGCAGTAATACTGTACACGGTCAGTTGATTCGGTTGCTTATTCTTTGGAGTTCAGTCCCCTGTTCTCCCCCAGGGCATCTGGACCCTGATCGTCACCACAGTCATGAAGGTGTGTGTCCCTGTAGCAGGTCGCAGACTCACTATTGCAGCGCCTCCTGCTGGTCATCTGGGAATTAGCTCAATTCCAGCACTCAGAGCGCCCCCCCTGCTGGCCAGTATCTGTCCTGCTTCAGGTCCCGTATCCCTCCCAGACTCCAGTGCCCTTTTCCCTTGGGGTTTTGCCCACCGCAGTACCCTCACACTCTGGGTCTCCCCTTGGAGGGGAACCTCTGAGCCGGCCTTGCCTTAGTGGCTACTGCCAGTTGTCATCTAGCCTCCTTTCCCTGGGGCAAACTGCAGTCTGTGATGGCCAGTGATCATTGTAAGTGGGTTGGACCTGCTGCCTTTCTTGGCCCAGCTGTCTCCCTGCATTCCCAGTACCTCCTTTGGCCTTCAGCAAGGCCTCAGCCTAGAGACTCGCCAGGCCAGAGCTCCCCAGCTCAGCCTGCCCTTCCCCAGCATTGCTCTGCTTCAGGTACTCTGTGCTCCTTCAGGCAGCTAAGTCCTTCCCACTCCAAGACTGGAGTGAGACTGACCTAGCTCCTCCCTGGGCCCTTATATCAGGGCCAGCTACTGCCTGATTGGGTGTGGCCACAGTTGTGGCAGCTCTTCACCTCTTTTCTAATTGGGTCCCAGCCACAGCCCTCTCCAAGGTCTGCTTTTAACCCCTGCTCTCCTGGAGTGGGGCAGCCAACCGACTACATTCCAATTTACACAACTGCTGTACAGTGCAGGGTAAGTTTTGCCTTTACTAAAGCAGTTTAGTGTAAACAGACTCTTTTTCTTTGATTATCTTTCTGATGCTTTGTCCAGCTCTTTTTCCATTTTTATTTTAGTTCTGATTGTATCACCCCCAAATGCACGTTTTCCCCTCAATGCAGCTGTGGATTTCTTAGTGTTCAATGTTTGTGCACAGAGCTGTCAGAATGCCAGATGATCATGAAGCAAGGGCTAACATGCACCTAGCAAGTGCTTTTGCTGGCATCGGCTTTGGAAATGCTGGTGTTCATCTTTGGTGAGTAAAGGACGTGTGTCAGCCCCTTTCCAAAACCCTGTTTCTTTAGTGTTTGTTTCAAATTGCAATGGGCTCTTTCAGCTAAGCAGTCCCTGAACTAGTGATGTGATAAGATGCTTTGGGCCAGATTGTCGCACCTTTCTTCACGTGAAAAAGTACCTTGTGACTAATCCTACTGAGGTTGATAGGACCTTTGTGGAGTAAGGTACTTCTTGCTGTTCATAAGGATAACACAGTCCAGTCTTATGAAAGTTTCTAGGACCAAAATTTGACCTACTTTACCTTGCTTGTGGGCACAGGTTGCATAAGTTTTCTTTTTTAAAAAAAAACCCAAATGTCAGTGTTCATTCTTCTGAAAATAAATAACACATTTAACTCTCTCAGTTGAGCAGCCCTGTACTAAGCACCAATAACACTCCTATAATAACAAGCTAGTGAACATACCCAGAGGAAAAATCTTTTGTCTTTCCTGAATCAAGGCCACATGCAATAAAACTTGTTCATGGGTTAATTGTTTTATAGGCTAAAATGAGCTATAATTAACTTTTTTGTGGCTATAATTAAAGAGCTTTAAGTAATACCCACCCAAATGAGCTAATGACTGTCATGTCTTCAGTTCAGTAAAGTACATATGAATGTTCCCATTGAAGTCATTGGCACTATTCTCATGCTCATAGTTACTGTGACAAAGCTCTGTCCTTATCTTCATGGATCCTGCATTTCCTGGCAGATTTCACTAGCCTCAGAGGCTCACTGTGACCCTCCATGTAGCCCTTTTCTCTCTAGAGACAAGATCACAGCCTATTGAGCCGTTTTCATCATAAGCCAGTGAGGAGAAGCTATCCTTCCTGGCACAGTCTATGTTGTCTCCCAATCTCAGTGATTAATTACGGGAGGTAGAAAGGCTGGAGCCCGGGCCCACCCTCTACTCTGGGCTCCAGCCCCGAGACCCTAATAGTATCAGCTAAGATGGCTGACCTTTTAGCCACAAAACACAATACAATTCCCTGGGCTACTTCCCCACAGCAGTTCCCGCTTCTTCAAACTCCACTTCACCCTTACCTCAGGGCCTCCTTCCTTGCATATGTTATGTTGTCTACCACTCAATCTCACCAACAGCACAGCTTCTTCCCACAGCTCCTGACATCCACACCCACCTGACTAACTGGGAGCTTTTTTAACTGGTTTCAGCCAGCCCCTGATTGGCTTCAGGTATCGCAATCAGGCTAGCTATTTCTACTGCTTTGTAGAAGCTACTTAACTGGCCCCAGGTGTCTTGATTAACCCGAACAACTGCTATTTGGTTCCAAAGGTACCAGGGATTTGTTTAGCCTGGAACTAACATATCTGTTCCTTAGCACTTTCCTATAGCCATCTGGCCTTGCCCCATCACATTACCTATGTGCTTAATGTGTTGAATCAAGGCCTATGCCCAAAATTCTATGAAAAATCATTGCAACTTTATAATAAATATCAATCTATTCTGAACTCTCTCTGCACTCCTTTGGTTTGATCAAGTAAAATCCCCTTTGTAAATAAACCTCCAAAACTTTCCCTTAAGCATTGTTAGCATGGTAAGAAACTCCCATATTTTGTTAGCAAGGTGAAGAATGTCTAAGGTATTATGATCCAACCCCAATATCTGAATACCTCACGATCTTTTAATGTGTGAGGTAGAGAAATGCTGTGATCTCCACTTTATAGATAAGGACCTGAGGCACAGAGCAACTAAGGGCAAGATTTTTGAAGTGTTCCCTTTGGGACTTAGGATCCTAAATACATTTAAAAATCTGCCCCTCGGTGACTTGCTCAAGGTCACACAGGAAGTGTTACAGAACAAGGAATTGAACGGAGGTCTCCCGACCACTAGTTCCCTGACCACTTTCTTTCTTCTCCAGCCATGGAATGTCTTACCCTATTTCTGGCTTGGTGAAGAGTTACAAAGCAAAGGATTATAATGTCGATCATCCTCTGGTGGTAAGAACTGATTATTTTCATTTTTCTACCATTATTCCTAGCTCTTGTACTTCTCTCACATTAACAAGAGTTAAATTACGTTGGTCTAACAAACTTATTGTAGCAGCAGTGAGAAGTCTAGTTAATGTGCACTGTGTTTTGTTTTTCTCCAGCCACATGGTCTTTCTGTGGTACTCACCTCACCTGCAGTATTTACTTTCACAGCAGAGATGTGCCCCGAACGGCATTTGGAGGCTGCAGAGATACTAGGTATGAATCTCTCTTCATAAAACCTACTGGTACAAATGAAGTTTGTGACTGTTGTCGCAGTGGGGGCCAGCTATGATCACTCAAGATGAACTGCAAAGAATGGGGCAGCCAAACTCCAAAAAGCTAGATTTACCAAGACAGCATAGAACAGCTTCTTTATTACCTTACTGGTTATGCAGAATTCCAACCAACATAGTTCCCTTAAAGTGATCCAGCCTCTGGCCTCCATCCAGGTACCTAAGTCAAATATGATGAAGATTCCTGAAAATCTTATTTTGTCATATAAAAGGAATGGACACATTACCTCCCAGGTTATTGAATATTCCAGATCTTATCCAAATACACAGTACAGCCAATTCTTATGAACTAAGCTAAACTTTATTAAAAACAAAAGAGAGAGGGGGGTTAAAAGATCAATAACATACAGACATGAGTCCAATTCGTTTAGGTGCAGATTCATAGCAGAGATGATGAGCTTTGTAGTTGCAAAGAGTTCTTTTAGATATAGTTCATAGGCTATAGTCCAATGTCCAAACATCATATTCAGGGTATACCAGCATAACTGGGACCTCAGTCTTGTGACTTAAGCTTCCCTTGATAAAGCCTAAGCAGATCTGAGATAACAGAATCAGGACCCAACAATCCAATTTCATGTCCTTTTTGACAAGTTAGAGTTCAAAAGCTAATTAGCATGACTGAAGGAGGTCCATCACCCTAGCTATAGAATTAACACAAGGCAATTTGCTTGTTCCTCCACCATTCACAGATTATTTGCTATACATCTCAAAGAGAGATGAATATAGAACTATCCCATGTTTACAATTCATTTAAATGCTAGGATTTTCTTTTGATCTCTGAATTATCAGAATACAGCATAGACAGGGACTGTTGATTACATCGTTGGCCCTACTCATACTGTTATTGTGTAAATATGCAAAAACACAAATATTATCTCCCCACATGTCTTTTGAGGGTTATTTATTTTGCAGGGTGTTTAACCCTTTCTAGCCAGCATCACAAAGTTCTTTCAAAAATTGCTTTCAGGGGAAAAAAATCTCAGTATATAAAAAGGTGGGTTGAGATAGTTCAGAGTCTAAAAACTAGGGATAGATCCTGGCTGAGCTGCACACAGCACAAGGGGAGCGTGGAATGTGTAAAGATGCGTCTAGGTCACCTTTGTTGCGTCCCCCAATCCTGGATCCATGGGTCTCCAGGCAGAAGTTAAAGGAGCCTTTAGGTTTCCATCCTCTGTCATTTTAGACTGTAACTTACACCTCAGGGGACCAAAACTATAGTGAGGAAGTGGTACAGCATAAGGATATCCCAGCCATGCTCCCTTTCCTTTGGCCTCTCCTCTTAACCTAGAAAGTTGGGTCATATAAAAAGTCTGTTCTAGCTCTGCACTCCCACCAGTTCCCTCTTTGCTCTGGGGTATGTTGGCTCACAGGCTGGATCTGCTGATAATGTGGCACATGACAGCAGAGGCCCTGATCCTAGAAATCTTCTTTCTACCTGGAAAACTTTGAAAACAACTCATGTACGAAGTGAAGATTAGCCTGATTTCATTTAGCAGAGAGCAGTCATGACTGTTGTCTCTGCTGTGTATAAGGAGTAGATAGCATAAAGAATAGGGACCTTTAACTACACTTACATCTTCATTAGCTAAAGGGAAGTGATTATAAAACAAATAAAATTAAACACTTACAAGCAGGAACATGTTGAAAGAGGAAATATTTTCTTACACCGTGTATAATTAACTGGTACAACTCATTGCTACAAAATATCCAGAAACTAAGAGCTTGGTAGGTTTCAAAAAAAGATTAGACCTTTAGATGGGTTGTGAGAATGCCTATACTTACTTTAAAAAGAATGTATACAACATTAGAAGGGATTTAGACTCTTCTGCTTCAGAATATATGCCACCCATTGACTCATGGAGTTAAAAAGAAGCTTTCTCTATTGGCAGATGATTCTGTAATTGCTGGATATGGAGTGTCTTTCACCTTCCTCCAAAGCAATTGTTGTTGGTCACATTCAGAGATGGGATACTGGACTAGATGGACAAATTGTCTGATTATAAATAGCAGTTCTTACGTCCCTACAAGAAGCCCTTCAATAATAACCGATAACTCAAATGGCACTACTCTGTGTATTATACATTGACCGAGAAGATATGTATTCCAGATGGCCAGCTCAGAGTATCTGAAGAATTAGAACTTTGGTTCCTTTATTTTAAGGCTAACTAGTCAAACAGCATCTCTTCTAGTTTTGCAGTATAAGTTGTTGCTAAAAAGCATTGCAATTCTTAGTTACATTTGACTTCCTCAATGGAAATTCAATTGCTTACTGTCTGCTTTGCTGTTATATAAAAGGATTCTGCATAAAATGTATCAAGTGTGTATAACTTAACTTGTTGATTGTCGGATATTTGCTTTGGGATCATAATTCAGTGTCCAGGTGAGCAAAGTAGCTGCTTCAAATACTTTAGGTTGCCAGACACCATACCTAGCGGTAAAGTAGTAACGAAGAGTCATGTTTATGTATATGTACAGCTGCAGATTTGAGTACAGCCAAATCAAAACTTAATGCCTCTTCTAATGGAAATAGGGGTGTGTGACTGTAGATTTATTGCAGTAAAGGAAATATAAGTGCAGCCTGAAGAGTGATGCATTCTTTAGGTTGGCAAAAGGCCAGTCACTGGAACAATAACATTTGGGGTGTTTTTCATCACCTTTTTAGTCTGGTTTTTCAGACATCCTCTTCTCTTCCTCATTCTTTTCTTTTCTTTCCTTTCCTCCTCTTTTGCTATTATCTGATCATTCCCTGAAGTCCTTATGTTCTAACTGCCCTTTATACTGCAACACAGAGAATGGCCATTGACTGCGTGGCAGTCATTCCAGTAACATGAAACTTCATACAAGACTTCATCATGCTTTATCACCTAATTCCTTATAGCCCCTGCCATCTTGCTGCTTTACTATCCAAACATCTAAGCCCCCTGAAATGAGTTCATTGGCCTCCCATTAACTTTAAACTGTTTTGACTGTTGCACTGAGTTCTTAGAGAACCCGAGTGCATTTTCCTGTAGTGTTTCACATTTACTAATTTTTCAGTAAACTGCATGAGACAAGTCCAGTTCTGATGTAACTCCATTGCCTTCATTGGGTTTACACTAGGAATGAATTTGGCCCAATTGGTTAAAAATAAAGCATGGGGTGTTTTTCTTGCCTTTATGCATGTACACTTTTCCCATTTCTAACGGAGCTGTGGACACCCAGGGAGGGAGGGGAAATAGCTTTTTTATAAGAAACATCTGTAGCTTTTCCATAAATGTTGACTCTTTCACCACCTTTTCATAGTAGTTTCTAGGACTGTAATTCCTCATCTTCTAATCTTCTTATTTATTCTAATCTATATATCATATCATATATTAACTAATATATTATCTAAACACCTGAGGTATCTCCACCCACAGAGTCCCCTTTCTCTTCACACACACACACACACACACACACACACACACACACACACACACACTTGTCCTCTATTTGAAAGCTTGTCAACTTAAAATTGAGAAGGGGGAAGGAATCATTAGTCACTAGTTCACACATCCTCTAGATGTCAGCAAACTCAAGGCTTTGAAAAAATGAGTGTATGGCACTTTGTCCCTAAAAAAAAATATTATGGCTATCCATGGACATTAATCTGCTTTAACTTCCTTTCCATTACTGCTTCCAGCAATTAGTCTGAGTGAAAAGTGCTTTTCCAGGCAAGCACAGTGGGCAAGGAGGTTAACTTGACATGGCAGTTAGTCGTTCTAGCAGTGGTGAACTTACCTCTCCTGATTTTGTTTTATTCCATCTCTACAAACTAGTCTAACTGCAAAATGAAGATAGAAATTCCCCTTTTTCATTTGGGGTTGCCTTTAGCGAGTAGGCTGGTATGTATGGATATATGCCACCGCTATTATGATTAAATTAAATCCAGAACCGCTTCCTCCTCTCTCTCTATCCTACAGTCAAGGCTTTGTCTTATTTTAGGAGCTGACATCCGCACTGCCAAAATCAAAGATGCTGGGCTTATTTTGGCAGATACACTCCGGAAATTCTTATTTGATCTGAATGTTGATGATGGCTTAGCTGCAATTGGTTATTCTAAAGCAGATATCCCTGCTTTAGTCAAAGGCACTCTCCCTCAGGTAAGACCAAAAGCACAGGTGATTTTTCTTAAAAAGAAAACTTTTAAAATATTTTCTTTTAAAATAAATGTTCCATTTAGGGTTTTAAATGGAGAGAATGATGAATGAAGTCAGTTCTCTTCTCCTAGTACAGTTCGGGTTTTACCTTGCAGTGAAATAGTGTGTATGGTGTTTGGTCTTCATGTATCATTCATTCACCTTCAAAGGGAAAGGCTAATTATTAGAGCTGGTCAGATATTCCAACATGCACATTTTTTTCAGGTGGGAAAAGGAACATATTTTTGCAGATTTTTTTGTGAAAAATATTCCCATTTTTTCATCTAGCTGTACTAATTATACAGGCAGGTAAGGTTATAGCTGATGCTTTTATAAGACTATTATGTGCTAAGAATGATTAAACTTGCTTTGCATTAGATTTATCCTACCAAGAAGTTTCGATACTTTTCTGGATGGCTTTGTTCCATTGTCCTCCATCTGAATTTGAGCTAATGTTGTCCTGGAATGAAACAACTTACCCTTTACATTTTTATACTCTCAGAAAACATTTCAAGTAAGATGAACTGAAATTAGAGAAAAATTCATTAATTCTCAAGTAAGTGAGAAAATATTATGAAGATTTGTCATGCTGAAAAAAATTAAAAATTTTCTCTTTCTTATAACAATGTCTATAAACCTTAAAGCATGTTACAAAAGAAGATATCCTCATTCCCATTTTACAGGAAAGGAAGTGACTTGATCAAGGTGTCACACTGATTAGTGGAAAAATTTGCAGTAAAACCAAGGTGTCTTGCTCCCAATCTAATGCCCTGTGACAGGACTTTTTGGCAGTTTTTGATGATAAATACGTTGGTTCTTTAAAATGTTACTTTTTACAGATCATTATAAACACAACATCCCAAGGAGGTATTTTTGTTGTTGTTGCTTTGCTGAGGTTTGCCTGTGGCTTGGGTTTTTTCCTCTCATCTGTAACTGATTATTAATTCAGAAGCCCATCTTAATTTATTGTCCTTTAAGTGCAGCAGTAATTAGTGATTGCATGTATAACAAGGCGTGCTAATGTGTTTTCAAACTGTGATTTAATATATTAAGTATAATGTAGTCCAAATTCATTTGCTGCTGCCTGTGTAATTTGTTGCTCACAAGGGGATTTCAAACAGTCAACTCTTTGATATTTTTTCTTTTGATCCTGCCATCAGTTTCCTTTGGAACACCACCACCACCTATTAATATTTGTAAAACTCCTTGGTACAGACTGAGACCACAAACAAACACTGCAAGTGTACTACCACCTTAAAATGCATACTGCTGAGGAATAAAATGATGAACAAGTTTTAGTCAGCCAGTTTGGAGGTTTGAAACCTTGGAACATAAATGTTTACACTTGAAATAGCTCATTATTGAGAAAATCTGTTGAAAATGATCATGCTGACAACACAGCAAGGAAATCTGGAGATGTTTATGTTGCATGGGCCAAATAACCGCTGATTCTGTGTGGGTGTTCTGGTTTGGGGTGGGGGAGCGGGGAGGAAGGAGGGGTTTGAAAGGAGAGGCCAGAAAGGGCCTATTCCCTAGCCCAGGGGTAGGCAACCTATGGCACGAGTGCCGAAGGCAGTACGCGAGCTGATTTTCAATGGCACTCACACTGCCCAGGTCCTGGCCACCTGTCTGGGGGGCTCTGCATTTTAATTTAATTTTAAATGAAGCTTCTTAAACATTTTAAAAACCTTATGTACTTTACACATGACAATAGTTTAGTTATATATTATAGACTTATAGAAAGAGACCTTCTAACACTGTTAAAATGTGTTACTGGCACGCAAAACCTTAAATTAGAGTGAATAAATGAAGACTCGGCACACCGCTTCTGAAAGGTTGCTGACTCCTGCCCTAGCCCCACCTCGCCTCCATGTAAACATACAAGAGGCAGCCATAATTTGGCTGCAATCACTGATGAGCACAAGAGGTGTGGATGACTAGCCCTGGCACCAGAATTTACCAGCTCAGGGAGACAAACTCACAGTTCCATTCTCTGTGTACTGGTAAAATCACCGGGGCTGTGTTAAATAGATGCAGCTTGCATTTCCTTAAAGGTATAGTAAAAGCTTCTATTCATTGCACTCCATCCAGAGCCATTGGGAACATTGTGGCCCTTCACAGTTGTAATGTCTCCCATCATCTGCTTGGACAGGTGTTCTTAGCCAATCTGTGTGCTCCACTGACTGGAAGGAAAATTGGCCCGATGACACTATTGAGCACCTTAAATAACTAAATTTTTTTAGCGTTAAACCAGTGTTAAGCCTAGGTAGAACCTCGGTTTATGACCTAAGTAATGTGAAGCCTTTTTTTAAACACTGGGTGAGGTGTGTTTTCTTTTTCTCTATATGGTAGCTGTTCTCTGCATAATCTGCGAGCAAATCTCACGAAGCTGTTGAATCTGTGAGAGGAGAAATATTGATTGTAACCAGCTATTGTAATGACAGAAACTTTGTTTTTCTCACTGGCCTCTGACGACAAAGCAGTCATCTCTTGCAATGCCACTGTTCCAGTACTGGACAACTCCCAAGTTAACAAGCGAATAGTTTCAAATAGTCTGGGAACTTTCAAGACAAATCATAGGACTTTGGCCCTCAAGTCAGCAAAGCACAAAGCATGTGTTTTAATTTCATTTAAGTCAGCAGGACTTATGCACATGCTTAAGTGCTCTGCTGAATTCTGGTCTAGATCCAGGAAGACATTTGTTCTGGACATCTATTTTGTAATCTGATTTCAGAAAGCTAGTTCATTAAACAACCTCACTACTTGGTCCTTCCATACCTGTTCACTGTGGATATTTAAATTAAAGCTCATTCTTTGAGAGTCTAATTCTGCTAAGAGTTAATCCACTTCTACTTGCATTGGTTTCAGTGGGAATTAGGGGCACTCAGTGTCTCATAGACCTTTGACCTGTTGTGTGGCTTGAAGCTACAATTTTCAAAGTTGGGTGCCTAAAATTAAGCTCCTAAATCTGTATTTAACAGCCTGCATTTAAAAAAAAATCAAAAGTGCCAAGCACCAAAAAACCCACTGAAGTTACTGAGAAGCCAAATGCTCGGCCATTTTAAAATGAAGTGTCTTCTATTTAGGAGCTGAACTTCAGACATCCAAGTTTGAAAATGTTGTTGTCAATGTTTATGAATATTACAGATTCTCTAAAAATTCCCACACATAACCAGCAATCTCATCCCCCCTTCTTAGCAAATATTTAACAGCACGATGCTCTAGTGATGTTTTGAATTATAGGACTTAATAAATTTGTGCTCTATAGAATGGCGTACTAAAATATACCCAAATATTATATTATACACGCACCAGGTAGCACCGCCTATTATTAAGGGTGCCCAACACTAACCATTGTAAGATCATGTTCTCAGTTGCTTATAAATAGTTCTGGGCAAAATGTTTGTTTCAGATGGAACTCACTGAAAAATACAGATTTGGGTTGATGGAAACATATTAAAAATTCATGTCAAATCTGCTATATTATTGTAGCTGGGATAGGAAAACTCAAAATAAAATCCTCAAAAATGGAAATATATTGTTTCATCATTTTTGAAATGAAGCATTTTGATTTGAAAGCTTTTTATTTCGAATTTTATTTGAATTTTATTTAAACAAAAAACAAATAAAACACTTTGACCTGAAGCAATTTTTTTAAATTTTTTTTTTGTTTTAATTTTTTGATTTGTTACCCAATACACAGCTCTACATATAACTTGGATCATTTCTTTAGCTGATTTTTTTCTTGCTGGGGTCTGCTTCAGGCAAACATTTTTGGAAAATGTTACCTAAAATGATCCAGCCATTTTCAAGAACACAGCAAGTGGAAAATATGTTGGCGTTGTCCATGTAAATTCTGGCAACCTGTTCTGTGGAAGGCTCTAGTTCCTTTGTACTTTGGAGCAGAGCCTTGAAATCTAGCAGGCGGGAGGCCTTGATGACACACATTTGCCTTTTGATATCCCCAGTTCTGGTGTCCACAATTCAAGGAGGGTGTTGATAAATTGAGAGAATTCAAAGAGCCATTAGAACCATTTAGAGTATTAGAAAACATGCCTTATTAGTGATAGACTCAAGGAGCTCATCTAGTTTACTTAACAAACAGAAGGTTAAGCAGTGACTTGATTAGTCTGTAAATAGCCTACATGAGGAAGAAGTATTTAATAATGGACTGTTCAGTCGAAAAGACAAAGGTATAACAAAATCCAGTGTTTGGAAGTTGAAGCTAGATAAATTCAGACTAGAAGTAAAATTTTAACAGTGAGGACAGTTAACCATTGGAACAATTACCAAGATTTCTGGTAGATTTGGCAATTTTTAAATCGAGGTTGGATTATTTTTAAAAAGATGTGGTCTAGTTCAAAAAGTTTTATTGTGGGGAAGTTCTCTGGCCAGTGTTATACAGGAGGTCAGACTAGATGATCACAGTGGTCCCTTCTAGCCGTGGAATCTATTAATCATATGTGGAAGAAGATTAGAAAGGCAATCTTATTTCTGGCATTTCCTGACTTTTGAGTGTTTGACTTCACAACCTTAATGTTCTTTGTGTGTGTGTTTGTGTGTTTATAAATAATGTAAACTGAAATACACTTGTTAAAATAACTGATTAAAATATAGTTGGTGATGGTGATGTTTCTTTTATTAAATACTTCCTTTGCACAGAATTTTGTAAGCCAGTAATCTACAGTGTGGATTTCAGTCATTAATGATGAATGTGAGACTTTCTACTGTATATTCAACACTGTTTATTTTGCAAAAATCCTTATGTAATCCAATTTTACTTTAATCTTTCAGGAAAGAGTGACTAAACTATCACCTCGTCCCCAAACCGAAGAAGAGCTATCTGCCCTGTTTGAGGCATCCATGAAACTTTATTAGTTTAAATATTTTGCATGTTCTTTTAATAATAAAAACTAACATAGAGGTAATTTCTCACAGACATGGTCTAAACCAGTTCAGATAATGGAGGAACATGAACCTCTTATGCTTGTATTTTACTATCCAGTGCCAAAAGGTCAGGTAATTCATGTTCAGTTCAACACTGTTTTGGGGTTGGGTTTTTTTGGGGGGGAAGGGTGTTGTGTGTGAGATTTAGGGGCTGATGGTATAATCAAAGGGACTACTCATGTAAAGGTTGTTGGCTCAGATCTTAAGCTTTGGAGAGGACTTTCTCTTTCTTGAGAACTGGACAGAAAATTGAGATAATTTGTCATGGAAATTTGTTTGAAAATGTTCAGGGGGTGAATTTTATCTTGTATTTTAATTTTCTATGACTATTTTTGTCTAAAAACCAAAACTATAAACTCTGTAGGGAAAAAACAGTCCACTCTTCCTCAGGAAATATTCTCAAATACGAAGTTGAACCTGCTCAATTCAGAAGGTTCACCTTATGATTTTTTTTACCTTCTCATTTGATTTGGGGCCTGATATAAAGATGGTTAAAATCATGGATAAAAAAAATATCACTTTTTAGCAAGTCTGGAAAAGACTTCACAAAAGTTTTGTTTCACAGTATTTATTTTTCAAGTGGCTTGTCTTTTCATTCAGAAGTTATGCACTGGGAATAAGTTCACTTGTTCCGACAGAGTAGCTAATGGCTAACCTGTCAACTGAGAAAGCAAACTGGCAGAAGGGGAATAAAATTGAAAGGAAAGTATTAAAATCTTTCCTGGATTTTTCACCCTCTATTGAGCCCCTTTAGGGTAGTGAGTTTTGCTGCCCACATAGCATAACATTTGCTGCTTCACACAACAGTCTTATACAGAGAATATTAGAAAACAGGAAAATTATTTTGAAGAGATTTTTAAAGTTATTGCTGTTTTGTGGAGTTTTAAATGAACCCATTTACTGGTTTCACAAACTCTAACTTTTGGTTTTGCTATTTTAATCAATATTTTATCAAACTTTTTACCAAATTGTTATTTATTGAAAGCCCTATTTTCTTACTGAAAACTGGGTTTTCCATAAAAGAAAAATATCAATTTAGAAAACAATTTTGATAAAAATAGCAATTAAAAATGTTGCAGAAATTTTTTTTCCACACAAAATAGAAAATTTTGGTACTGGTGACAAAATTTGGCAGAATGTTTTCCAAAAAAGATTAGTTTTCAAAAAAAATTTAAGCAAAAAAATCAACAAATCTAAAATGTTTCTCTGTACTAGACAGGGCTTTAATGTCATGTTATATTTACAGTTTTGCTGCAGCAAATTTTGGAAGTTGGCACGTCTATCGCAGAACAAAAGAGAGAGCAAGGATTTATTTTAATTGAAAGTTATTTCTAATAGGCACTGATTTCATTGGTGTTGTACTGCAATACCAGCAGCAGAATACACAATACACATCCTGTATTCATTTAAAAACAAATTCTGATGGCTTTTAAATTCTGTTCAGACACCAATTTCATGCAGTTGCCATAGCACAAGCTCCATATAGGAAACTCATAACAGGCTAGTGTTAGTTCTTTACTCAGTTATTTTTACTCTTTGCCTCATGATGATTCTGTTCTGCAGCCACCCCACATGCAACTCTTCCACTTAAGTAGAGGAAGGGTGTCTTGTACATTTATTACTATTAATCTTGGCTCAATAAGACTGGATGCCTTCCAACCACATGTTAGGACCTTATGATGCAAGTATATTGGATGTGGGGTTTAGCACTCAGATGGATAGCGATGGAGACTGAAGGTCCTCTGTTTATCCACTGACTGGGTACAGCATGGGCAGTGGTTATACAGACAGCTCTGTCAATATCCCTCCGCCTGTTCTGAGAAGCTAATTCATTTTCCCTGTCATTCCAGATCCGTTACCTCCTTCATTCTAGTGCAAATACCAACAAAAGCCTCAACTGTGAAAACTGATTTCACAATATGTTGATTTTATTTTCTATATTACACTAAGTTATCTCAACAAAGACTCACCCTGCCCTAACCTTTTATATAAAATTTCTGTTCTCCCTCTCTGCGAAGTTTCATCTTTTTGCAATAGCAATGGTACAATGCAGTGAGGAGACAATTTTTGTGGGAATCTATCATCTAGCCAGACATTTGGGATTGGAGGGGATGTAGCGTCTTCCAACTGAACAGCGGATGAGTTTGTTAGGTATGTTATTTCATGTGAATGCTTTGATGGGTAAAAAGGAAAGTGGGTCTTTCATTCTAGCATGGTTCTTATTTAACATTTATATTGCTATGCGATTAATTATTAGAATGGCTCTTTACACTTACATATAACCCCTTGCATTGAAGAACTCAAAGCAATTTACTAACATTTGTGAATTAAGCCTCACAACACCTTGTGAGGTAAGCTAATATTATTACCCCTATTATATAGATGAGGAGACTGAGGAACAGAGCAGTTAAGTGACTTGTCTACTGTCACAGGAAGCTTGTGGCAGAGTCAGAATTAGAACCCCAGTCTCCTGACATCTAGTCTTATGCATTATCCGTAAGACCATCCTTCTACTACTAATTATTAGCCAGTGCTGAGAACTATGTGAGAGGAATCAAGAGATGAATCCATCCCATTCAAATAGTAACAGTTTGACAGTGCTGGTGGTGTTAAATCCAGAACAGGATCTGGGGTTCGAGTACCGTTTATTGGCAGTTTTATCTGCCACTAGGTTAGAGGTTTTTAATCTAATAAAATACACTATTCTGTACCTGAATGTCTACATTTTCAAAAATGTGCACATATCTTTGTGCAGGTCCAATTTGCACTCATGAATATGGGACTTGTGCAAGTGTGTTTACAACTCATGAACATCCATTGATTGGGCACATGTAGAGTGACCAGATATCCTGATTTTATAGGGACAGTCCTAATTTGGGGGTCTCTTATATAGGCTCCTCTTACCCCCACCCTCTGTCCCGATTTTTCAGACTTGCTGTCTGGTCACCCTAGGCACATGTAGAAAATCTAAGCCACTTGTTCCTCAGCTGGTTTATAAAAATGTTAATGCCTCAAACACTAGTGCCTTCCATAATGTATCTTGTATAGTTTGGATAGTGCCTCTGAGAGCTGTTGCAATACAAACAAGAAATGATGTATGTCCTACAAATATAAGCTGTGAAAATGTTTGAGAACTGTGTTTTGATTGTCATGTTAACTTGAATCTTGAAATGTAACTGAATCCAAACCATTTGTACGAAATAAGCTTTCATTAGCTTCACCAGGCAGCATGATTATTCCTGATTTAGATGCTTGCTCACTGAGCTGACAGTATGTTGACAAACCATTGCATTGTGAATAATTGAAAAGAATGTCCAATTTCCAGAAATAAAGAGCATCCTATCTACTGTACTGTCTCTGTCTGAACACTTTAAAAAATCCCCTCAGTACACTTGGACACTGAATATTCAGTATTTAGAGTTTAAGTCCTTTTATAAATGGTTACAAAACCAGCGTATTTTGAATGTTGTATTGTCAGTAGTAGACCTTGATTGATGTTTACATGGATTTTGATTTTATGTATATTTACATTTAAATCACAGAGTCTGCTGAGGATCTTTATTTTAAAAACAAGTCCAATGCCCAAAGCAACAAAGGAGACACAAATAGATTGAAAAATGTTTTTATTTAAAAACACTTAGCACAGATTAATCTTTGGCAATTTTTTTGACTTATGGGGGTAGCTCTGGAAAACATTGGGAAAATTCTAAGGTCAGTTAGCAAATGCACTTAGGGCAAGTCTACAGTACAGTGCTTCATTTACAAGGCCTCCCTATCACTTAAGTGCCAGGGTACACAGTGGATCCTCTCATGCAGTTGTGCATGTGACCAAGCAGAAGCCAATTTTGAAAACTTTGTCCTAAATGTCCCAATGAAACTGAAGACATTTTTTAAAAACTGCAATAACAGGAGAAAAACTGCAGTTGGCTGAAAGTGAACATTTCCTGACAATTTTCTGTATTTGTGTATTCTAAACTTCCATTTTAAAAAACTCCTGTTGTAATTGCCATCACACTATAAACTGGTAAAAAAAAATTTACAGCCAAATTATAACAATTAAAAAGCTGGGAACCAATCTTCCATAATCTGATTCATCTCAATGCAGTGTTAATTTCAAAATCTAAATGGAACCATATTCAGGCTAATAGGCGAGCAAGTCAAAAAATATTGTTCAAAACTTTGAGGAAAAGTTACCTTTTCAATTTTCATAGAAATTTGAGGGGAGCATCAAAAATTTCTATATTTTGGGGGGGAGGGGGAATGAAAAAAAGATTGTTTTCTCAAAAAATTGGATTTTTTTTTTAAGAATCTCAAAATATACTTATTTTCTGACCAAGTAAGAATATTTTTCTGACTTATTTTCTAAATGTAATATTAGATAGGTGCAGATTTTTTCCCTTCCTTTCTCTAATTGTGGAAATTAAAGGTCAAAAACTATTCATGCAACATTAAGTTTGCACAGTTAAAAAAAAATTGGAAAAAAAAATCAAGAAGTGCAAAAGTTAAAGTTCCAAGAGCAAGGTTAATGTGGGTACATTGTAAAGACAGAGCACCTGATTCTGCTGTCAGCTACAGTGGAGCAAATGTATTAATGCCTTGTACTAACTTCCATTGAAATCAGTAGAGTTACATTAGTGTATCAAGCCCATGTCATAGTTCTGTTCCTGTTTTCTGGTTAAAGGTTTAGCATAATACAATATTTTTGTGTTATAAAATATATATCCGAATATGCAGTACAGATTGGAACCTTAACTTTTATACTCTGACCTTTGGTAATTTTAATTGAGCCACCTTCATGATGTGTCTGTTGTAGTTTTGTGCTTTTATTAGGGTGCTTTATGTAAATGTTTGATCATAAAGCTTTAATTTTGCTATTTAATATTGAGATGCTGATTTACCTCTGCAAAGAAACGGATAACACATTTTAAAGATTGATTGTCAAAGGCACCAATACATTGCTGCCTCATTATGTGATGGTGTCACTTGCTTCTGTGCAAATAAAGGATGCCATTGTGTGGTATTGTTAATGTTGCCGTGAACACAGCTGAAGGGAGTTTACTCCTTGTGTAGACTTTATCTCTTCTCAAATGAAAGTTGGACAAAGAATAAATCATCACTAAGGCTATGGATGTATATTTTAAATAGATATTGGGGAAAAAAGCTGCTTTCTCTTCCATAAACACAAAATAACAACATAAGTGGAGTCACATCATACGCGCATTTAATTTGCGCGAATTCAACTATATGCGCTCGGCCAAAAAAAAATAAATGTAAATAGTGCTGGCTGAGTGGGGCCGGTGGCTGGTATCCCAGACTGGCAGCGGGCTGATTGGTTCAGCCCACTGCCAGCTTGCGGTTCTGTTCACTGAGGCTGGCAGGAGGCTAAGCAGGGCCGGCGGCAGGCTGAGCAGCTGAGTCCACTGCCAGTCTGGGGTCCCAGCTGCCGGGCCCACTCAGCCTCCTCTGGCTGAGTGAATGGAACCCCAGGCCAGCAGCAGGCTGAGTGGGGCTGGTGGCCGGGATCCTGGATGGCAAGAGCCAGCAGACGGAACCCCAAACTGGCAGCGGGCTGAGCAGTGCAGACAGTCTGACAGTCTGTGGTTCCAGCTGCCAGCCTCCTGCCAGTTGGGGTCCTGACTGCCGGCCTGGGTGAACGGAACCCTAGGCTAGCAACAGTCCGAGCGGGGCCAGCGGCCGGGATCCCGGCTGGCATAAGCTGGCGGGCAGAACCCCAGACCAGCAGCGAGCTGAGTGGGGCTGGTGACGGGCTGAGCAGCTCAGCCTGCTGTTGGTGTAAGGTCCTGGCTGCCGGCTCCTGGCAGCCAGGATCCCAGTAATTTTCACAATACGCAATTTTGATCTTATGGGTGGACCTTGGAATCTAACCCCCGCATAAGATGCAACTCCACTGTATAGCACATTTTGCTTTTCTGACCTTTTTCACCTTAAGACAGTTTAATGGTTGTTTAGATTAGAAATCCTACTCTAGCCAAGGGACTGGATGCCACTAGGAATGACAAACAAAGCTGTTTTTCACCCCTAGGTCATTAGCTCAAATCCTATCTAAGTCTCCAATGACCATCATGGCTCCTGAATAGCCTATGTGCACCGGGTTGGTGATCTTAGTACAGTTCGCAGTAGCCAGGTCTCTCTATCATAAACGTGGTCTCCACATTTGGTGCCCTTATGGTTAATCTCAGGAGAGAGGCCAAAGAATAAATGGGTACAGAGACTGAACTTCCTTCTGTACCATTAAAACCAATGGAATTATGCCATTGAAGTCAATGGAAGCAGGGTCACTCTCCCTTTGAGGTAGTCTTTTGCAATAAATGGAGCCTAGCAGGACTACCTTAATTGTTAGCCTAACAACAAAGGTGGGTAAAGGTTTGTGAATGGTCACAATGAACTGTGTTATAAAATTGTTTAAGGAAAAGATGTAAGAAGACTGAACTCATTTAAAAGGTTTATTGATACCACTCAAGGATTGTGTTAATACTATCACTGGCAAACCAGAGGAGTAGAGGACCAGAAATTAATGGACCAAAATTGGTGCTTCAGAAATTAGGCCTAACTGATGAGCAAAATAATGAGGATGGACCATTCCACACATTGCCTTTTTGTGGACCACAATGGAAGGGACTTTGGGAAAAACAAAAAAACCTTTTTACCATCACTGCAGGAAAGATTATTACAGTGACACCGGACCTTGCTACTCCAATGGGGATGCTTGGACATCACTGCACCAGCAAGAACCATAGCCAGATACATAAGGGATCCTGCTCTGTCTTCCCCTCCTTTGTGTGCACTTTTCCATTCCCTCACTAACTTCCTTGTCATAAGCATAAAGTAGCCTAGAATTCCTGCTTACCTGTAAGGGATTAAGAAGCTAAAAGGACCCTGGCGGCACCAAATTGACCAAACGGACCAATGGGGGCCAAAGATGCTTTCAAACCTGGAGGGAGGGAAAGTGCTTGCTTTGTTTTTTTTCATTTGCCTGGGCTTTCAGGAGAATTAAACAATTTCTTCTCTCCATCTAATCTATATTCTTTTTCACCAGCAACAGTAATTTAGCCAGGCCAGGCTGTTGCTTATATTTGTTTTTTCACTTGTGAATTTCTCCAGTTTTTGGGAGATATCCCTGTTTTTCTCTGTACTTTGAAACTCAGCAGAGGAGGGGAGGAATTCCTATGTGGTGTGGATTTTTCTTTGATTCTTTTTGTGATTGCAAAGTGTTTTTCCACTGATTCCTATAGAGATTTTGTTTCTTCTTTTCCTTTAATTCAAATTCTTCTTTGAAGAATCTGACTGCTTTGTTTTCCATTGTGTAAGATCCAGGCTTTTGGATCAGGCTCACCTAGCAGAATTGGTGAGGGGTTTTCAAGCCTTTCACAGGGAGGGAGGTGTATAGGCTTGGGGGGATTTTTGGAAAGAGAGGGGGCTCCAAGTGACCCTGCCCCTAATTCTTGGGATGTGTTTGGTGGTGGCAGCATACTGTTCCAGACACAGGAGAAACTTGTGTCTTGGGGATGTTTTAACCTAAGCTGGTAAAATAAGATTAGGGGGTCTTTTCATGCAGGTTGCCACATGTGTACCCTAGAGTTCAGAATGGGGAGGCAATCCTTGACACCTCCTGTCCTATCTCTCTCTCTCTTTTCACTTTTGTGCTTCACAGCACCAGTATGGTGAGACGAGACAGCTCATCCAGCTCTGCTCGGCCTGAGAAGAACTAGTGAAGGAGAAGGACCTGACCAAACCAACCAGAGAAACAGCTCTCATGGCTCTTCTGCCAGCCTAAAACATCTGTCTGCGACTGAACAGCCACCCCAACAAAAGCGGGATTTCCTCCATCTTTACTATCATATCTCTTATCTCCCATCTCTCTGTTTTATCTAAAGCAGGAACATCAGAATATAAGAACGGCCACACTGGGTTAGACCAGAGGTCGATCTAGCCCAGTATCCTGTCTTCTGACTGTGGGCAATGCCCAGTGCTTCAGAGGGAGTGAACAGAACGGGTAATGATCAAGTGATCCATCCCCTGTCACCCATTCCCAGCTTCTGGCAAACAGAGGCTAGAGACATCATCCCTGTCCATCCTGGCTATTAGCCATCAATGGAGCTATCCTCCATGAATTTACCTAGCTCCTTTTTAAGCCCTGTCATAATCTTGGCCTTCACAGCATCCTCTTACAAGGAGTTTCACCAGTTGACTGTGTGTTATATGAAGAAATACCTCCTTTTGTTTGTTTTAAACTTGCTATTAATTTTATTTGGTAACCCCTAGTTCTTGTGTTATGAGAAGGAGTAAATAACACTTCCTTATTTACTTTCTCTATGCCAGTCATGATTTTATAGATCTTTATCATAGCCCCACTTAGTCGTCTCTTTTCCAAGCAGAAAAGGTTATCTCTTTAATCTCTCCTCATATGGAAGTTGCTCCATACCCCAATCATTTTTGTTGCCTTTTTCTATACCTTTGCCAATTCTAATAAATCTTTTTTCAGATGAAGTGACCAGATCTGCATACAGTGTTCAAGATGTGGGGGTACCATGGATTTATATAGAGGCAAAATAATAATTTCTGTCTTATTATCTATTCCTTTTCTAATAATTCCCAACATTCTGTTTGCTTTTTTGACTATGACTACACATTGAGTGGATGTATTCAGAGAACTATCCACAATGACTCAAAGATTTCTTTCTTGAGGGGACAGCTAATTTAGACCCCATTATTTTATACGTATAGTTGGAATTGTTTTCAATGTGCATTACTTTGCATTTATCAACATTGAATTTCATCTGCCATTTTGTTGCCCAGTCACCTAGTTTTTTGAAATCTCTTGGTAACTCTTTGCAGTCTGCTTTGGAGTTAACTATCATGATTAATTTTGTATCGTCTGCATATTTTGCCACCTCACTGTTACCCCGTTTTCCAGATCATTTATGAATATGCAAAAATTGCAGCAAGGGAGGTTTTGGTTGGACATTAGGAAAAAAGTTGTGGAATCTCCATCTGTCGTGATGCGATGACTCACCCCTGCGGTGTCTCCTGCTGGTTGTCCGGGAATTAGCTCTTTCCAGTCTGGAGCACCCTCTGCAGGCTGATGTCTCACCATCACTGGCCCCCGTGTCCCTTCCGGACCCTGGTGCCTTTTTTCCTCAGATGCTTCCCCCTAGCAATACCCCCACACTTTCTCTGGGTCTCCCCTCCCTGGGGGACCCCCCACCCCTCTATCGCCACCTTGCCTTAGTCTAGGACTACTGCCAATCATCATCAAGCCCCTGCTCCCTGGGGCAGACTGCAGTGTAACAGCCAGTCATCATAGGCCCTGTACCTTTCTTAGGCCTCACTTCAGGCCTGCAGCCTGGGGAGTTGCTAGGCTGGAGCTCCCTTGCCTATTCCTCCAGCACTGTTCCACCTCAGGTACCCTGTCCTGCAGGCTGCCAAGCCTTGCTCCCTCTCAGCCTGGAGAGGGACTCCCTAGCTCCTGCTTCTCAGCCCTTTTACAGGGCTAGGTGTGGCCTGATTGAGGTGTGGCCTACCTGGGGCTGCTTCCCCAATCAGCCCAGGCTTGTTGCTTTCCCCAGTCACAGCCCTCATCAGGGCTGTTTCAACCCCTTCAGGGCTGGAGCAGGTGACTAACCTGCTACACTGTCATTGGAGATTTTTGAGAGCAGGTTAGACAAACACTTATAGGAATGGTCTAGATTATACATAGTCTTGCCATGATTGCAGGGGACTGGATTAGATGACCATTCAAGGTCCCTTCCAGTCCTATGACTCTATGCTGAACAGTACTGATCCCATTACTGAGCTCTGAGGGACACCACTATATACCCCTCTCTCTCTCCAGTCTGAAAACTGACCATTTATTCCTACCCTTTGTTTTCTATCTTTTGACCAGTTTCTGAGCCATGAGAAAACCTTCCCTCTTATCCCATGACAGCTTACTCTGCTTAAGATTCTTTGGTGAGAGACCTTGTCAAAGGCTTTTTAAAAATCTAAGTACACTATATCCACATGCTTGTTGACCCCCACTATGAATTCTAGTAGACTGGTGAGGCATGATTTCCCATTACAAAAACCATGTTGACTCTTCCCAACAAATTGTCTTCATTTACGTGTCTGATAATTCTGTTCTTTACTATACTTTCAACCAATTTGCCTGGTACTGAAGGTAGGCTTACCAGCCTGTAATTGCCAGGATTGCCTCTAGTGCCTTTTAAAAAAATTGGTGTCACATTAGCTATCCTTCAGTCATCTGGTACAGAAGCTGATTTAAATGATAGGTTACAGACTACAGTTAGTAGTTCTACAGTTTCACATCTGAGTTTCTTCAGAACACTTGGGTGAATATCATCTGGTCCTGGTGACTTACTACTGTTTAATTTATCAATTTGTTCCAGTCAGGTAAATGGTTCGGAACTGAACAACAAGAACTAACCCTTTTTTCCTCACCAAGGACTGTTTGATTAAGAGACTATAACAAATATTCACCATCTCCAAAAGGGGACTTTGTTAGGTATTGATTGATTGTTTTGCATAATCACTCAATTACAGCTTCTATGCTCTTTGCCTCATTTTGATTCTTCTCCTTTTGTGTGTTTCAGTCAATACATTTCTAACCCTTGACATGAATTTCCTAATGTGTTTGCCATGGTACTATGCAGACTGAGGTCTCTGTACACCAAACCTTGTTTGTCACTGTTTGATATAGGAGAGTGACAGCATCTCATTAATACATATGACTGTCTGTGTGACTTTATTCCAGCTAAATTAAACAGGTGATTGAGATTTAAGTATAAATCTGTGTTTGTTCTGTGGATAAACAGAGAAATTTCTGTTCAGTTCTTTTAACATCCTAGAAACTGGGCACCTTCCAGAAATGCACAAAGTAACCTGACTAGCATTTCTCACATGTGATTCTTTCTCTCGGGTCTCCCTTTTTTTCTCCAAAGGGAAAATTTAGTGCATATTTTTTAAACAACTATTTTCTGTGGCCTGTGCTGTATGTGTGTGTTTTAAAGGTTGAAGGCAAGGTCAAAGAAATGGCCTCACATTTTGAATGGAAAGTGGTGAATTTGAGGAAGTTCTTAGATCATGAGTGAGCTCATTCCACCATCTTAGATTTGCCCCCCAAGGTCACTTTCTGGTGCTGTCAATCTGGCACATTTCATAAGCACTCCTTTTATATTTAAAGTATAAGCCCTACCCTTCTGATGTAATTAACAAGGCTATCTACCGTGATGCAACTGACAAAATATAGCACTAACATGGAGGGAGAGATTTTCAAAGCAAGGTGAGCATACACTTGCATGTGCATAACATGCATGCAAATATCTGATATACAAATAAGGTATTTGTACAATCAAGTAGTGTTCACACACACGTATATGTGGAATTTTGACAGCTTGAACATCTGACCCTAAATATTTAATATGTTTCCAAGGGTTCAGGACTTGGTAATAATGGTGGTGAAGCCAGGAGCAATTTACTGAACTGTACCAAACAGTGTTCTTTTATTACCTGATGAAGCCAATTAATGTCGATGGAAAAACTCTCCTTTAATCCAATGGGGCAAGATTAGGCCCTTAGCGAGGCTTCATCTGCAAGAAGAGAGAATCCATTTGGTACTGGTGCATGCAAGTTAAACTACATTCCGATTATTTGACTGTTGACTCGCAGTGCACTGACCTAGCATTTTCAGTGTTCACACAAGTTATTGACATGCTTGTTTCATGTCTGTTTGCGTGATTAGGAATGTTTTCACACAGTTTGCTTTTGTTTTAATTTGGATCACAGTTGACAGCAATTTGGCAATTAGATGAGTGAAAGATCCCAGATTTTTTCTTAATGCATTTTTATCATTTTCACTGGTGTCTACAATTTATATGACAGAACTTTCTTGTTCTTTAATATCAGAACTATTTGGGGACTACAGGCTATCCACAGTAAAGCTAATGGCCCTGGTTCTCCGTTGCACCGCAGTTTATGTAGTCATTGCATAAAGTGGATTTAAAGGCTACCATTCTGAATGAGAAGTGTTATATAGCTACTCACTTTACTCAGGTTTAAGTGCTTGTGGAATGAGCAAGGTAGTGAAGACTCACATGTCCCATGTGTTCTGTTTTTGCCTCATGAGAATCTAGGTTCAAGTTCTTGCATTTTTATTCTTTAATCCATTTTTAAATGTGATATAATAAGTTCTGTGTGCTTTGGGAGAGGATTACCTCCATGTGTCTCTCATCCCCATGTCCCTCCCTATTCCTCGCAGCATTTCAAAGCTAGAAATAGGAATAAGTATATATAAAAAAGGAAGACTTGACTTTGAATTTCATTGGACAAACAGAGCTTCCTAGTGGGGCAGAGTGGGAAAATGGAGAATAGTTTGTAATAAAAATAGGGCTTGTCTTGGCCTTGGTAAAGATGATTGGCATATACTTTTCTCCAACTGAAGGATCCAGTGACATGTTTATTCACTGGGTTAATATGTCTCAACATGTTTTAAAAATAAACCTCATACTTTACAATTTATTATCCTCATTCAATTGGCTGGACTGCTGATGATTTCCAAACTTTGCCTAGCCCTGGAATGAAAAATAACAGATAACCATGTGAAAATGCTGTGCTGTAGAAGGATTTCTAGGAGAGCACCAGGTGTTTACAAATAACCACATTAAAATTCAAAGGATGTAGAATCTACAAATATATAATTATTCTGAAAAAGGTGCCATCGCTGGTATAAAGCCAACAAGTCCTTTACTATTTTATATTGGTAAACCCCATCCTAAACTGAGCTCTCTGCAATAGTTGCTGTGCGGTTTATAGAGTAACTGAATGGATTATCACAGAGGGGAAATAAGAATAAGCATTTTAAGTTTAATAGCGAAAATGACAAGTAAGATTCATCAGCTCCTTGTAAATCAAAAATCTTGGGGGCTAGGAGATTTGAAAAGGACTGGCTCACACTCAGATTATGATCTTGGAAATCCTCCTTGGTATGTATTTGCAGCATTAACAAATCGTTCTCTGAGGAGATTTACTTTAATCAGATTCCTAGAAACAAGTCAGGTACTTAAAGTAGTAAGATCTTTAACACCTTTATTGGCCGTATCAGGAGAGAGGCTAAGGACTGAATCAGTGAAGAAATCAAATAACCATCGCAGTCCTTTCAGAAAAGTGTAGGTTCACTAACATGGATGGGAATTCCCCCCCAGGTTGATAGCAGTATTTTGTACGGCATTTACATACAAAACTATGCCAAAACTACTATAAGAGTTTAACATTTCAAAGACAAGGAGATTCTCCACCAATCTGTCTTAAATTCAGCCAATTGTGCCTAGGTATTGCAGTGGGTCTGATAACGCTGGGTGATCTCCCATAGCATCTGTGCTGCACTGTTCAGACACCACAAGGTAAGTTACGGTAGACTTAATAGGAAACTCTCTTTTGTAGATGTAATGCATCTTTCCAGAGTAAGTATTTTCTAATGTGCCTGTTACTGTGGTATCTAAGTGCTGATGCCAATGGCTAGGACACTCTCAGTGATATTTTTCACATCCTTGTTTTAAATTTGTCTCATTTTAACAGTAGAACATAAACAAAAAGGGAAAACAGGCTTTGAACTCCTACGAAGACGCAGTTCTTGATCCTGCATGTCATTGTGTGGCATACAGAGGAGAGTGTGCAGCTGCTACAGGTGACGTGCTAGGTGCAGACAGCCAAATGGCAGGAAGTGTCAATTCCATTGTTTATTTTCTGTAGTTAGCTTTTTATTTATACTATGCTAAAATGTGCGCCTGATCCCTTATTTGCAGCTGTGCAGGGCAGGAAAGGGGCAGCCTCATGTGGACACATTTGAGGAAATGTGGACGTGTGTGATCCAAATGAGACACTTAGAAGAAGGGGGTAAATTGGCAGCAGACTCACTGATGCTGGATTTAGGTTCCCTGGTGCTTCCTGCTCCTTGCTGAATGCAGCCCTCCTCTCCTGATATGTACAGTATCATATCCTCAGTATGGACTGAAGGGGACGGAGAAGGCTGGACCACAAGGTGGGGAAGCCGAACTCCCTTCCAAGCCCTTCTACCCTGTGGACAGCGAGGTAGAAAGGTCCATGAGAATGGCCTCTTCTCTGTACTCTCATCATATTTGCTCACCCCAAAGGCCACATGCTCATCGCTCCAGCACGTGGCTGTGGAATCCTGCACTCTAAGGGGAAGGAAGCCCAGGCAGTCAGTAAGTTCAAAGGTGTAGCAGTTTCAGTTCATGTTGCATCATCTTCTGGGCTTGTCCATGGAAGAACAATATATGGTGTTCAGTGATCTTTGCCTAGTGGTGCATTTTACAGCCGTGTGATATGGGGCCCAGTGTGTCATGATATCAAATAGCTCCAACTGCATAGGTGCAGGAACCACATTTCCAACTGTACTAAAAAATGATGTCATCCACATTATGAACCAATTACTCAATGTTATTTAAGCTTTGATTAAGCAGAATAGTAAAAAAAAATGTGTTCAGTAGATTCCAAAATGATCCTGATTTCTTGCTGACTGGGAAAAAGAAGTCACTGGATCAATATAGATCAAGCTGCTTTTAAAAAAATCACAAAACAAGTCTGGAAAGTTTAATGAGAGTTTGTTTTCCCATAGCATTCTAATGGATTGTTAGTACAGTATTTTTTGAATGTATCAGACTTTTTGGTGTTTTTTTTTAATGCATTTAATCAGTTACCAGTGCAGAACCTGATCCTACAAGGTCTTCATATGCAAAACTCCTTGGGATTTCTGCTCACAGGGGCATGCGGGACTGGGGTTCTAGCTTTGTTAAAACTAACTCGAAACTCAATGCTGTGAGCATTTCTGGGATGGATTATTAGGAATCAACCTGCAATTACATAGCGCTTCTTACAATGAGTAGTCATATGGACTTCTTCCTACAGATTTTGCATGATTCAGACTATAATTTGTAAACACATTGACTAGCTATTTATGCCTCTTTCTTTCTTAGGTGACCCAACCAGCGGCTTTTCTCTAGAACCCTGCAATGTCTTTATATAACTATGGAGTGGGATGCTCTGAAGGTTTTATTGGGATTCTGTTTGCATTTTCTTTGTATATCAGTTTGTATTTTCCTTTAAAATAGTAGCATTTCTGCCCTATCCTGTTCTTGTTCTTGTTGCAACTATTCTTGTTGCTGACTAGGAAGTTCAGAATGGTTTTAAAATTTCCAAATAACTTTCTTACTCACATTGGGGAAAGACCCAGAACACCGGCAAATTTAAATACTCACTTTATAAATCTGTCATATACTCACAAATCTTTACGTTGGGAGGCTTGCCTTATAATTTTGAAAGACTTTCTCATAAGCCATTATAAGAATAAGATAAACTGTTTTATAGCATGTTAATTTTTTTTAGCATGATCATTTATCTAGAGAAAGAAGCAGACTGTCAGACTAGCACTGACTCATTAGTAAGTGGTATTGGCTAGCTTCATTTCCCACATCCATCTAGGCCACTGTTCTTGCATCCTGCATTTGTTACTATTTTTCTTTTTGTTACAGCTGGTCACATTTCTGTGGACAATAGATGACACTTAACTGTTCTTTTCCAGCAAAAAAACCAGCGCTAACATGGCATCTTTGCCCTACAGAAACGTATTTTAGAATCAGAGAATATCAGGGTTGGGAGGGACCGCAGGAGGTCATGTAGTCCAAGCCCTGGCTCAAAGCAGGACCAACGCCAACTAAATCATCCCAGCCAGGTCTTTTGTCAAGCCTGACCTTAAAAACCTAACCAAACAGCATACCTGTGTAATTTTGTCCCGGTTTATTTTTAAGTGGTTAATTGTGCATACATCTGAGTTCACTCCCATTCCAAAAATATGTGTGGTTTATCCTTATCATACTGCCAAGTTAACAGTAAGAAATAGGCTCAGGTGGCTCAGTAGGGATTAGATTTACCTGTTATGCAACAGAGTATAGGCTCTAATGAGAACAATAAGGTTACAGATTTGAGATAGTAACAGCTCCCCTCCACACAGGCAAGGGAAACCCGGAGCCCACCCTTGCATCCCTGAAGCCAATGAGATGTCTGCCACTGACTCTACTGGGAGCAGAATTAGGTGTTGAGTTTGTTAGAGAGGTGCTAGCATGTTTTGTGAAGCCAGTATAAATAGGGCCTGAAGATTTCTGATGTTTGTCTCCTTAATTCACTAATGGATTTCTTTCTTCTTTTTTCAATAGTGAGATTTTTTTTAAGTTGATTCTCTTCCAAGTAATTCACAATGACCCAGTCAACAGGACAGGTTTCCCTCCTCCTTTACCTAGAAAAGGGATCTGGACAGCACCAATTCCACAGAGAAGTTCCCTTGCTGCACGGTGTGGTTTCTGAGGGTGTAACAATGGCATGATTTTGACAGTGTCTAGTTCTGACTGCCTGATGCTGATACTCCAATCGCCACCCTCTCAGTCACTTCACCTCTGCCTCACTTCACACCTGCCCCCTCACTCTCCTCTTCTCCCGGGCCCTGTCCCCATCAGCTGCCTTCCCTTCAATGTCGCTTCTCCCTTCATTTTTCTTTTCATTTAGCTGATCCCCTCCACCTACACCCATCCCCCACCAAAGGAAAAGGTAATCATGGAATTAACATCACAGTTGTTGCCATCACATTGTTCATGCTGCTTGTGTTAAATCCCTTCCACCCTCCCTGTGTCTGTCTTCTCTATTTAGATCATCAACTCTTTGAGGCAGGAGCAGTCTGCTACTCTGTGGTTGGTTGGTCCTTAGGCATGGCTATCATAAACATGATCAATAGTACTAACGTGCCCCCTTTGAGAGAGATGGAATTGGGGATCTTAAAGTGTGGCCAGAATGACTGTAAAAATGGTACCATCTTACTTGGCAGATCTGCCCCGGTGTGAATTCACCATCATAGCTACTCACTTTAATGACTCTCCCCTCAAAAAAGGCATTTGTTATGCTTTTCAGTAATGGTCACCCTGCAGTGTCAACACAACTAAGAGAGCAGAAGCTAGATTCTGTCCCAGCTTGTGCATCTCCCAAGAGAATAATTTGCTAAGGTCAAATCAATTACCGCTGTGAAAACCCCCTGTGACAAGGAAGCTGCACTGGTATCACAGCTGGTTGAGCTGTAAAACAATGAGGTTGCTCAGGTATTTAGGGCTTAATCTGGCCTGCAGTCATTGTTATTCACAAAGAAAGACCCTCCCTTGAGGCTTTAGAGGCCAGGATGAGCTTGGAAGGGAGTGGAAAAAAAACACCCTCTGCTTATTTGTAAATTGCGCCCATTTGACATGGAATTGGTAAAACACACTGGGCATGGAGCTACTCAAGTGCCTTTGTAGAATCACACTCTCAGCCTCGCTGTGCTGAAGGGGCCAGAAACCCAGAGCGGGAGGGGTGGCAAACAGTTCACGAAGAATATAAAGCTGCATAACTCAGCTGTTTTTAAAGATTTTGTAAAAACTCAAAATCAGCCTTTCGACTTTCAGGTTTTATGTTTATATCCGTCTCCACCCAAAGTAAAGCACTTTGCCCATCCTTAGCCTGTGTACAAGGCCGTCATCCAAAGAACTCTGAGGACTGTCTGATCTAGAGAGGGTTGTGAGCTCCAGGGCTTCCCTCATTTTCCCATGGCCAGCAACTCTGATAATCAAATCACATGATGCTTGTGCCACCACTGAATGTCACAGTGGCTATCTTTTGATGTTGTGGGTGTTAAGATGTTGAGTGGGCAGAGATCCATCACAATTATCAACTCTTAAGCCCTGCCCACTGGCCTCCTCATTGAACTTTGAGTCTTCAGTCAAGGAAGATACATTATAAGCCAATGGTAGCAAAACCACCCACAATCAATTTTTCACATTAATAATCTGTTATAGTTACTGTGACACTGCCTACAGTGACTCCGAAGTGTGAGTACTAGCCTCAGGGCAGACTGTTAGGGAGCAGGACACAAATCCCAACCTGATTTTGAGGTCTATACTTAGATTTTTGCCAACTAAGTGTAAACTCCTCAAGTACTATAATTGGTCTATAACTATAGCTTTCACATTGAGTCACACACAGGCTCTTTGGGTACTCCAATCTATCTCACCACCACAGTGAGTTCTCTGTTATGATATATGGCTTCTGACACCAGGAAGCACAGCAATATTCATGTTATTCCCACTCTCAACTTACTTATCCCAGGTCAATTGCACCTTAAATCTCACACCAAGGACAATGCTTATAGCCAACTAAAATATATAAAGATTTATTAACTAGGAAAAGAAAATGAGCTATTTACAAGGTTAAAGCAGGTAAATATATATATATATATATATATATATATATATATACACAAATGCTTTACAAATGTATGTTTCAAAAGGTAATGGCAGCATCTATAATCAGCAAGCTCTATATGTCCTGTAGGCCAATCCAGGCTAAGCAGGTGGGGATCTCTTGCTTATGTCACTTTGCTCCTCCAAGTAGCTTAGAGATAGAAAGTTCCTTTTGTTTGGGATTTTTTATCTCCCGCCTTCCATGTGCTCTGAGCAGCAAACTCAGTCCACTTGCATGACTCATCTTCATGGAGCAGAAAGCAACACAACCAAAAAAATAATTTGTTCTCGTGTTGATGATACCTGGGAAAAGTCCAGACACAAGGTCCCACAATAGTCGATCTGGTAGAGATGGACATTTTCTTTTGGGAACAGTGTAAGATCAACCTTTCACACTAACTAAAGTGTCTCTCCTGTCTGGTGCTTTACAGTCTGAGAGGTTTACAACGCTCAAATATTACCTCACACTACGGGATACAAGTGTTATAAGTGAGATTAATGCATGCAGCAACTCAGAAGCGTGCAATAAAGTCTAAACTTCAATCACATTCTTATCATTCTAATAGCTGTTTTGACAATACTAACATAGAAGTGAGCCAGACTTTGTATTTGTCAGTGTTCAATTCAGACTTCGGGATCTTGCTTTGAGCTGGCACAGAGGCTGCTGCCCAGCAGCACAGTTAGTTAGCAAACACCCGACCCTTGTTTTCCAGACTTTTGAATGTGGGAGCTACAGATTAATATCCCCGCATCTGAGTTTGGCCCTACAAAATGAGTTCCATGCCAAATCCAGGACTACAAGAGGCCTGTTTTCTAGTTCTGGTCAATTAATGCTTTTGCAATTTCCACTCAATGTGGCAGAAATCCTCAAAGTTCAATGGAACTATGTGCCGAGTAAGGCAAACTTGGTGTGAGTAAGGCAAGAAGACGCAGGCCCTTAATATGTAATTAGCTATTGTGTGCTATACTGGAGCACCTAGGTGCCCTAGTTATGGATTGGACTCTCACTGTGCTCAGTGCTGTGCACACAGACACACAGACACACACACACACACCCCCAAAAAGGTGATCCTTGCCCCACGGAGCTTACTGGGCTTGTTTTTTAAAATCATAGTTACAAATGTCCTTCCAAAGGTCCCAGGGGCTGGTTACCAACAGGACGAATAGCAGCTATTGCAGGGATAGCCAAGCTGTGGTTCTGGAGCCACATGCGGCTCTTCAGAGGTTAATATGCAGCTCTTTACATAGGCGCCGACTCCGGGGCTGGAGGTACAGGCTCCAACTTTCCAAAGTGCTGGAGGGTGCTCACTGTTCAATCCCTGGCTGTGCCCCAGGCCCTGGTCCCACTCCACCCAAGGCCCTGATCCTTCCTGAATCTACCATGCCCTTGCTGCTCCTCCTCTCCACCCCCCCCCCCGCCCCCTAGGCCTGAGCCTCCTGCACACCACAAAACAGCTGATCACAGTGGGTGGGAGGTGCAGTGATGGAGGGTTAGGTGCTGAGCAGCGATGCTGCTGGCAGGTGGGAGACACTGAGTACTGGTGAGGGGGAGCTGACTGGGGGCTGCTGATGTGTTACTGTGGCTCTTTGGCAATGTACATTGGTAAATGTTGGCTCCTTCTCAGGCCACTCCTGATCTATCATAACATTTTGAGATTAATCAGTATTTTTGGATCTAAAAACCACCCGGAGTGACTGATTCTACTGGGTAGTCATACAGAGTCCAATGACATTGGTCACCAACAGACTTCGAACGTTCATGTAGTAAGTGTGGGCATTTTTTTCTTGACATTTAATTTACTGTGGCTCTTTTCCTCAAAGTCAGTCAAGTTTCACAATATTCTTATGGCGTAGGTTGTATTCTACCTATTTTATAGCTAAAACAGCTGAGGCAAACAAAGGTGATTTGCCCAAGATCAGCAAGATTTAGGAGTAGAATCCATAAACCCTGACTACCATTCCTCAGCTCTGGAGGCCACATTAGACCCTGGGTATACTTAATGCTTGGTCCTCTTTTTATGGGAGTGGAGGAAAATGAAGCAGAAGGCTCATGTTCTGAACTAGGTGACATCAGTCCCTATTCAGAGATCCAGCACAAGGCCTATGCACTTGTTAAGGCTCACTTGTTCTATTTGAGGTCTTAGGTGGTGCATAGACCTGGTGCTGGTTTTCCACACAGCGGTAACTGTTATCCACTGTGTACAAAGTCTCTTGTAGGACTGGATGTTCAGAGATGCCTGCTCAATACCCAGGCCTTATGACAACTTGTAACCAGATTTTTTTGCTTAAATTTGACATATTGTTTCCACCTCCAAGCCCAGGGGAAAATAGTGAAATGCCAATTGTTAGTTTTATTTTAAAATACAACAAAAGCCAAATTACATCTCTGATTTAAAAAAACAATCAAACCAAAAAAAAATCTCAAGTTTCCAAATTAGAAAAAACATTTAATGGCTAAAACCTAGAAGCAGCTCCTCTCCTAGGCCTCCTGAAATCTTCAGGTTAAAAAAAGGCTAAATTTGTTCTAGCTTTCCTTGTTTGTCTATAGTTCAGTGTTGGGCTTGTTTATTTTTCTATCCTTTTTAAAAGCTTTAAATCCCCACTGCATAACCTCCTCTGCAGCTGAAAGGGCGGTGTGCTGATCTTGTGATCGGTGGGTAATGGATTTGGTTTGATTGCTTGACAGAAGAACAATAGGAAGATAAACAATTCCATTTGTGGCCGTGAAATTCCCCATCTGTTGAGTGTGTCCCTGTTCAGAGAGAGCCAGGCAGAGACAGATGAACGTGCCAGCCAAGCCTGACATTAATGACATCAGTCATACAAGCAAAACATGTGGTACAATAAATCAAAAACTAATTGAACTTTTGGTTGAGTATGTTGCCGTCCTGCTGATCATTTTAAACTCTCCAGCATTTTCTGTAACAATGGCTCGCCTAATAGCTTTGCTTCCCTGACACAGCAGGAAACTGCCCTGGAAGGTAACAAGAGATGCCAGCTTGTTTTTCATCCTTTTATGAAACCCCTAAAGCTGAAACGGTTCTTGGTCCAGGATTATAATTGGTTAAATATTGCGGGGAGGGGTTAAAGAAAAAAGATTGTATTAAAATGACAGTGACAGCCAGTATTTCTCTAGCACCTGTCATCTGGGGATGTAAATAATGAATATTAGACTAGGTGAGTGAGGTAATATATTTTATTGAACCAATTCTGTTGGTGAAAAAGATGTTTTCAAGCTTACGAAGAACTCCACATACAATAATGGATGTTAACAATTCTGGCGGAGGGCTAGCTTAACATCTGTGTTAGTGAATATGCCTCCCAATGAACTGATATAATAGTAGCACAGAAATTAGGGGTAGCTATAACACTAGTTATGCGAGTTCTCTAGCAAATCTATCCAAGGCATTTCTAATACACCCATCATATGTAGTATCTAGGACAAAATTTTTCAAATATAGGTGCCTAAATCTGTATTTACACACCCAAAAAATTTTCAGAGCATTGAAGAGCCACAACTTCTTTCGATTATAATGCGAGCTCAGCACCTTTGAAAATTAGCCATTTATTAAGGTGCCTGAATATGGATTTAAATTTGCAACTTTTGGTACCCATGTCTGAAAATTTTGGTCAAAATACCAAGGATCTAGGCACTATCATCTGTACATATGCAGATACAGAAACTTTGAAGTACAATATACTTTTCTTACTACATGTGTCAACTACTGGATTCCCATTATATGGAGAGACTTAAAAATGTAAAAATATATAACATTAAACATAGGAAAAAATATAAAAAAGAATGCTTAGCAGGAGCTTTGCAAAGAGCAGATAATCCAATTTGATAATTCACCAGCTGTACAAAACAGATCTAGCTTGCTTACATTACTGGCCCCTTTTATTCCTGAGGTTTTGGCAAACTGTATAGGAGGAAGGACACACAAAACAAAATGTGGCAAAGGCTTAAGTAACAGCTAAATTAAATCTTTGCATTAATAGAATTCATATAAAGACAGATGGTAGCAGAAAATGTTGCAATTAATATGGAATGAGATGAGATCACAGCATCAGTCTGTCTTTTGTAGACCTGGACAATGATCACAGAGCCAGATTGGATTAGTGAAACCTATTTACCCGAAGTTCAGAGCAGTTGCATGAAGCCGATAGGCAGTCAGAAGAGAGAGGTGAAAAATGCACCAGATTTATAGTTGCAGCGATGAAAATTTAGAAGTTTTCACCACTGTGATTTCATCTAAATGTGAGTACATGTTAAAGCAGAGTAACAGACAGTGCTGTCTTTTATTTAGAATGTTTTACCAGTAGAGAAATCCTTTAAGTGCTAAACTCATCTCTTTGTTCTACTGTACTGTATTTGCACTTCTGTGTTCGCTAGTTGCTCTGAAGCTAATGCATGCAGATGCCTGGATAATGTAGACCTGCGAAGTATTTCCACAGGAAAAAGTGTGAGATGAATGATCTTGATGCCACATGATTTTGTTTACATTCTGAATAGGTGATAAGTAGGGCATAGCTCACAACAGTAGGGCTGATTTATCATATGGAAAATAATGTAATTCCATGAAGGGTTATTTGCTCATCGGAACTGGCTATATATTGAGCAAGTGTCTGCTGGATCAATAAAGGGACCATTTCCAAAATCATGTCCTTAGAATGAATTACATGAATTAACATGAATTACATCTGATGATTTGAAGAATAAATACCAGACAAAACATAGTATGGAGTTGATTGAACAACAGTTTACACTCAGTAACTGCTTATACCAAAAGAAGCCAGATAAAAGCATGGGAAACAATTTGGGGGAGGGTCAGATCTAATCCGTACTTGCAAGCTGTAAACGTGGGCACTCTGCTGCTTATTTTCACAACATGAACAGACACATTAATGTGGCCAGCAGTGTAACTGTTCTCGTCTGTTAAATTCTGTGAATCATTCACATAAACATCCCTTTAGCAGGCAAACTACAGGAACATGTTTCTGCTAGAATTTATATCCCCCATCAAGAACAAAAATGTTCACAATGGTCTCTCCGCTGTTTTCACTGCTGTCATTGTATTCCTGTGCAAGTAGGTCACTAATGTCTGGCTTCATCTCTCATCTTTCAATGGCTATTCAAGTAGCTGTATGTTTGCCAGTGCTGTGACTTCCCTTTCATGCCGTTCCTTTCCTCTGCTCATGTAGGCTGATTGCTGCTTACACTGACAGAACACATGCAATAATTTGGCCACAGGCTCCCAAATAAGCTGAAAATGTGCACATCATTACACGTGTTTATCAGGCACTCGCCAGGAAGTATCTGGGCATCAGCAGCACGATTAAAATAACAAAATATTTCCCCAAATTAGCAAAAAGATGGAAACTCAACACTAGCCTGCCCTGTCCAGTAAGACATTAAATAGGTTAACTGCCCTGAGAAACATGGGTAATTTTTCTATCAAATAAACTTTTCTGCTCCCGTCTTTAATTAAATGTTTTGCTTGTAAGGCATCAGTGAATTTGGCCGTCACTTACCAAGTGAAATCTAGGCTTGTGGAGAGGCGGGAGAGGGGGTTTTTGTTCATTCATTGGACACCTCTGGGCTCCAAAACTCATTTTGTATCATTTATGGAAAATCCCCTTCACTCTGTTCAGTTGATTTTGTCCCCCTCTTGCACCATTTTCAACTATAAGCCTCACAAGGCAAAAGGTTGTAGGGATGCTTGTGAATTCCCTCCCACTTCATGAACTTGGCAAAACTGGAGCCATAACTTCTTCATGGTGCGTGTATTTATTTTAACTGATGCTATCCAGCCTCATCCCGCAGCTGAGCACTGTGTCTCATTTTATACATACCTGTAACTATTTCTTACCTGGGGGTACAGTCCCAGTGTAGTGAGTCAAGTAAGCAAGCACCATGTGTTAAAGCGAGGCAGTATTGTCTAATGGTTAGAGAATGGACCTGAAGTCTGGGGAGTTTGGACTTATTCCTGCCTTTCCTATTGTCTTGTCCATTGTATAACAATGGAAACATAATACAGGCCATAATTTTTGAACCTGGGTCACTAAAATTAGACACCTAAATTCATATGAAGACATCTAAATAGTGGCCTGATTTTCTGTGGCAGCTGCAGGTGCTCTGCACCTCTAAACTAGGCCACTTATTTACGTACCTAAATATGACTGTAGGCGACCAACATAAGGCACTCAAGTTTGAAAGCTTTGATCTTAACTTCACTATGCCTCAGTTTCCCTCTCTGTAAACGCTGCATGGTCAGACACATTCATCTCTGCAAAGCTCTTTCTAAAGACTACTGGATGAGGAAATCTGTGTAAGAACAAAGTATTGTATTATTAATGGGAGATGAGTATCCAATATTAAGGATACCTCATAGTAATATAGAGAAAGCCAGAATCGTAGCATTAAATGATTCATTAGTCAAATTATAATTCCTAGAGTTAACACATCTTCAAAGCACCTTACAAATATTAATTTGTGTTGGTAACCCCTGAATTTGAATGATCCCAAGAACTCAAAGCAAAACTCACTTGGAGATTAAGAGTTACACCTGCTTTTGCAACAAATCATCAAACACTGCAGGCTTCATTTGGTTTTGACCAGAGTTTAAGCCTGAACAGAAACCCTGGACCCAAAACCTGCTCAAACTACAGCAAAGCAGATTTACATTAAAGTTTAGGGAAAACTTCCTAACTGTAAGAACAGTAGGACAATGGAACAGACTGCCTAGAGAGGTTGTGGAAGCGCCTTCATTGGAGGTTTTCAAAAGGAGGCTGGATAGCAATCTGTCTTGGACGGCTTAGACACAGCAAATTCTGCAGCTTGACGGGGGTTAGACTCTCTGAACTTTGCAGGCCCATGTAACCCTATGACTCCCCCAGGCTCAAAGTTTAGATCTGGATCTGGAATTTGCAGCTGCAACCTGTCACCTTTCTCTGTAATGGGCCTGAACCAGAACACCAAATCCTACATGTCTGAATGCTGGAGAAAAGATTAATGATTCCTAATTACTGCACAGCACTCACATGTATGCTAGGCATTTTACGGCACAAAGAGTAAGACCAGGGCCAAACCTGCCCCAGAGAGTTTATAATCTAGCTTTAATAATACAAAGAAAGGCAACAAGTTACAAGAAGGGGATGGGGAAAGGAAACACAAGACCACATAGTTATTCATCTTAAACATACTGTTGTGCTGGGCGGGTGTTGGTGGCTACCATCAAGCATGTTGTTGATCTATGGGCAAGCAAAGCCCTCATTGAAGCAGGTGGGTGTGCTAGCTGCCTTCCATTCTGGCTAATTGGAAGAAGCAACTGAGCTCCTTTACACACTAATATAGCTGAAAGTATAGAAGCCACTGGCTACATGGAATTCCTAAGCAAAAACTAACTCGGGGAGAATAAAAGGTGTTTCTCTGGGAGTGGAAGGCAAAAACACAAGGGCATTAACTAGATTGCAGGTTTGTGTGTCAATGACAGAAGCAAGCAGACAGTGAGAGAAGCATGGGTAGCATGGCTCCGAGAGGAAGCCAAGAAAGAGAGTTTCTTTTGGATAGAGTGCTGGCTGAACAGGCAGGCTTAGAATTGTGAGCAAGGACACTGCCTGCTATTCTTTGTTTCCACTGTGTTCAGGGAAACAGGACTTGCCTACGCTTTTTGCAAACAAAAGGGATTGCACCAAAGAAATCTCTCTCTCTCTCGTACTATCGGTTTTTGTGCGGAACAGAAACAATACAGCTAGGCCCAGAATAGTGCTTAACTGCTCAAGCCAAAGGGGCAATAATGTATATATCGTCATAGCTAATAAAAAGTCATTAATATTGTGATGGGATCCCTAGGGTACAACCTGGAACTGAGGTATCACCTGGGCTGTATCTTTCACAATGCTTTGCTAGTGACAAGCAGCAAACCCCTCTGGGAGCTGTTATCCCTCAGCACAACAACAGGTGGAGCCTGTTAGATTGCATGAAAACTCCCAAAGCCTCTCATGAATCACAAGCAGAAAGGCATCAGCCAATTCCCCCCAGCTCCCTGAGCTGTACTATTCTGCCCTGGTCAGAAGCCTGACCAGTGTAAGTTTATAATCCAGTCCATCCTGCCTTCAATGTGGAGAGGACACACACAAGCCTTTGTAACTGAGCTGAGAATTCCCTAGCACTTCAAGCAAAATACACTGTTTTAGATAAATATAAAACAGGTTTATTACCATTGAAAGAGAGATTTTAAGTGATTATAAGTGGTAGGCATAAAAGCACAGAGATGTTACTGAAGAAAATAAAAATAAGTGCACAATCTAAATCTTAAACCTCTAGGCAGTATTTAGATCAAGCAATGTTCTCACCCCCTGGATGTTACTGTCCTTAACGCACAGACTTCCCCCTGATGCCTGGACCAGTCTCCTCTGATGGTCTTTGTCTTCTTGGCATCCCAGTTGTGTCCAGCGTAGGTGCGGGAAGAGACAGGCTAAGACATGATGCTATTGTCCCTTGTTTTATACCCTTGGCCTGTGTCCCTGGCAGACACTAGTCCAGGCATGTCCTAATTGGCTTTGCTGACTCTCAGTGCTCAGGCAGTTCCCAGTGTGTGGTGCTTGGATTGTTGAGTCACACAGTTGATTAATGGGGGGTCAACACCCACCTGGGCAGGGAGCCTTTGCATGCCTCTATCAGACTTACAACATATTTCAGGAACAACCATACAGCACAATCTCATAACTACATACATTAATGATAGACATGCTTGGACAGAGCCACGGGTCAGCAGATCATGACTTTTCATATGATGCCTTACATGGCATGCTTTGTACAAACTATCACAACCATATGTGAATGATGAATATGGGGGCTACAGGGTGTCATTCTGAGGGACAGTGTGTCACAAATATGTTCCATCAGCACAGCTAGATTACCTGGCTCTGAAGTCCACAGTTCAAACCTACCTCTCATCTCCATATAAAACTATAAACTGGCCCATGTTTACTTGAGTCTGGGCCTAGACCCTCTCCAAAAACGGCATTAGCTTGGGCTGTGTCAGTTGGGTAATGAAACCAGGTGAAGTTTGAAAGGAACTGTTCACACAGCTCTAATTAATGAGGACTTCACAATATGGAAGCTATATAGTGATCCTAAAATCTGAGAGGGATGGTTTTTCCAGGCAATGTCCCCTCTTGTTTTTATTTCCCAATCAGAAGAAGGCAAGAGGTTGTGTTTCCTCTGCAGAGGTCACTTGAATTGAAGGTCCTCCTCTCTGTGATTGATGTAAGTAAAAGCATTGTAGATTTAGAGAGCCACATTACCCCCCTGCTTCCTCCTCTGAGGGTATGTTTTCAATCCAGCGGGTAGCGATCTATCAGGGATCGATTTATTGTGTCTCATTTAGACACAACAAATCAATCGCCAAAGGTGCTCCCCCTCGAGTCCAGAACTCCAGCTCACCGAGAGGTGTAAGCGGAGTCGACGGGGGAGCCCGCTGCCGCCATGAAGACGCCAGGTAAGTCGACCTAAGATGCACCGACTTCAGCTACGTTATTCACATAGCTGAATTTGTGAATCTTAGGTCGACCCCCACCCTCCCACCGGTGTAGACCAAACCTAAGAAAATCAGCTTCATTTGAAGACTTCGTTAGAAACTCCATCTAGTCCTATAAAGACTTTGCATCCGCTTCCTAAATTTCATGAGTAAAAGGAATGTGCACAAACTAGTTTCAAGTTCATATTTCACCTGACATCACTGCTACAGCCTTGCCAATCCCAATTTAAAAAATCATGACATTGGCTTAAAAATAATTACATGAGATATTACTAAGGCCACCTTTTGAGTTGTTTTTATTTATCATCTAGTTTTTTAGTCTTTCAGGTGCATTGTGGCCACATTTTTTCCAGCTTCTCTCTCGAATTACAAGAGCTAGAGATTTACATTTTTTAAATGAAAGCCAAGAATCTCATGTAATGACATGGCGCTTCAAGACAATCACAAATACTGTGAGAGTGGTGCTGCAAGCTATGCCTGATATGCCATGGTTCTTTCAGTGGAACAAGAAACATGTCCCAGAACTGCACGCTATTGTAGGCAGAGTGAAGGTGCAACTCACACATCTGCTGGGTGTGGTGTTCTGTCCCACCTAGTGGCACTGAGATCAGAGAGAGAGAGAAAAAAAAACGTCTGCTCCTCAGCCTTCACTAAAAGTCATATGGCTTTTAGCTCATACAGCAGAGGCTCATGCACTAAGCTCCAAAGGCCCCAGGCTTGATCCCCTCCACCAATGCTTGGGGTCTGTTGGTGTTACAAAGACACAGCATCAGATCTAGTAATGACATTTCAAACAAATTGTACTTGCATTTTTGAAGGACTCACAACACAATATATCAACCTGAGATTTGTCTGTTTCTATTGCTAATTCAGTAAAATCCTAAATAATTGATAGCATACATCCACGTCTGAAGCTGTCGTCTCTGGTGTCAGCCACTATTGCATTCTAATCTTATTTTTTCATTCTCTTTGCAGCATGTAGTCCAGCCAGAAGAAAAGCCAAAAGCCCGCAACATATCCTAACAAAGAGAGTAAGAAAAATAGCCCTTTTTAAAAATTCAAGTTGGCATAATGTCTCCTTGAAAATCTTGTAACTGAAAAAGGAGACTTTTCCGCATTAGGGCACGGGGAGCATGAAATTGAAATGGTGTCTGGAGCTGGGGAAAACTTAGAAAGTTTCTAGGAAATGGCAGGTATTTAGAAAAAGGTTTTTGAACTCTTCAAACAGATTTGTTTTTTCAAGCAAAATTATTCAAAGTTAATTTAAAACATAACAAAAGAAATGACTTCATATCTTGTCAGAAAATGATTGTCTGAAGGAGCTGGGAGGGCCATTTGCCTCAGGAACCAGCCTGTGATGCCCACTGAGACTCGCAATCTGGTGCTTCCCCCTTGATCCAGAGAGATGTAATCTGTGCCACCCTTTTTACTAGCACTGCTCCCTACATAGAAATCTCTCACCACCATCCTCCATTGTCACAAACATCCTGATGCAGTTCCCCAGCTGCTCCCTCCCTTCTAGATTATTATCTCACTCTGTGCTCCAGAGTCAGCAGGCTCCACTCTACTTCAGGAACCCTCCCTACTTCTGCTCTGTAGCACACCTATCAATGGACTGAAAACACCACCACACTACATTCCTTCCAATCCCAAGGCCTATTCTTGGTTGCTCAGTCAGCCCGTTGCGTCCTTAATGGGACGGTCTTAAATGGAACATGAACCTCAAAAAAGATCAGTCCCAGCAAAAAACTTACACTCAAGGTGTTTGAATGAGTAAAAACATTCCCAGACATGCATTCCTACAATCCTACATCATAATTTAAGATGGCCAAAAAATGGAATTTCCACTCCATGGGAAATTCAGAGATTTCAAAATTTGGTTTTGTCCTAAATCAGGACAAAAATGTTGAAATCTCAGAATTTTTCAGGAAACAAAGTAGTGTGACATACTGCATTTGGACTTTATCATTTCATTTGGACTTCATTGTTTTGACCAATATACAATATAAAAGTTGAAATGCTAAAGTCAAAACAAAATACATCTAAATTAGTTTAAACCTGATCAAAATGAAATGTTTCGGTAATCGCCTGTGGAAATTTTTGACATATCAAGACATTGCTGCAAAACATTCTGGATTTTACCAGATCAGCATTTTCTGGCAGAAAACTTTTAACTAGCTCCAGTCATAATCCTGTTCTGCTATTTTTATCCTTTAGGCTGATCATTATACTCTCAATATACCTTTATCCCTACTATTAGGCAGTGTACTATTCTGCAACATTTAATTTGAGCTGCGTGTGCCTGTCTTGTCACTTTTTAAAAGAAATCTTGTACGTATTTATAGTTTCTTTTCCTTCCACTCCTAGAGAATAATCCTCTTGACCGTGCTCTTTTGTCAGTGCTGATGATCCCATGTTTACAATCAGAGGATCACAGCACAAGGATAGTCTGTGCACTACAAATAAGGACATAAACTGGGGCTTACAAAAATAACTAACCACACAAACCTTGTAGTTGTTGATTTCCATATTTCAGTTTAGTGCAGCTGACTGTAGCTAATGTGTAATCATCCAATAGCTTTGGATTACACATGCTGGAAAATATGTGTCTTTGAGGATATTGTGATGGTCAACTTTTTCTTCCATACAAAGAAATGGAGTGGTTATATTTTTTCATTTGTACATCTGCCTACTGTTAGCATTGGAGCTCTGCCTGGGATGGCATGAGGTCTTCTACCCTGGTAATCGCAGTGGATGCACAAATTTAATCCCAGACAAGAGCAAAAATAGCAAGCAATCGGGAAACCTGCCAGGGTCTTTCGTAGCAGCAGCACTTGAGCATGGCGGTGCTGTATTAAGTGATTTATACATTCATGTGACTGACCTTGTGAGGTAACCTCAGTCACTTTAAAATTAATCCTTTCCAAGAGGGCAATCATGGAAATTAATAAAAAAGATGCATGATTTAAAAATTCAAATGTTCCCTCGATATGCTCATTTTTGTCCTTCCTACATTTTCACTAAAGCTCCATCCCTCATCTCTTCCTCCCATTCTCCCTCCTTCCTCCCACAAAATGTTGACTGGAATGATATAAGAATAGTCTTGATTGACATTTGATTTCATGGCAGAAAAAGTGGTAAATATTGGTGTACATTCTAGCATTTCCACTGCTAAAATTAGTGCCCAGTCTGCCCAGTGACAAGAATGTAGTTCATAAAATGTGGCATTTTTCCATTGACTGCATAATTCTTTAGAGGCTAAGCCACAAAATTGCAATCACAGTCATGTATTTAGTTGGTTCACTTTTGTTTGTTTACTTGGATCATTGGAATGGGAATGCTGTTTGTTAATTCCAAAAGTGTTTTTGTGTGTTGTTGTTATAGTCCACACATTATTGTGCAACACTCCTGAATTCTTGCCCACTTTTTCATACTGGTTTCAAGCTCATTTTAACACCGGGGCTACAAGACAGCACCGCTATGTACTGCCTCACTGCTTTTAAAACATAAACTATCAGCAGATGCAGCAATCCACCTGCATGTCATAAATTGCACAAATCAGAACCTATCAAATACTTTTTCTTGCCCTCACAGCTAGCACCATACTTACCAAAGACACCCTCTCGAGGCCAACATCAAAGCAAAGAAACTGAAGTTCCTCCAGTCTGACAGAAGGGTGTGATACATCCTCTGTCATACATCAAGGGAGGAGCAATTCACTCCCTACTCTGTCCCCTGTGCTGGGGAGAAAAGATGGGCTTTGCAGAGTGCCCTAAAATTAACACCTCTGGCCTGTGGCAGAGCAAGAAGGAAAGCAAAATCCATAGTTGAGGGTCTGAATGGAGAATGCCCTGCCAGCAGCAGCTTCATCCAATTGATAATGGTGCTCGGCTGAGCGTCTCTGCTGACCAAATTGGGGCAGTGTGTGATGGACCTCCAATAACCAGATTCCAAACCATCCAGTGTTTTGTTACAGCTTGGATTGCATGGTAACATTGCTTGGACATTTAGTCACAGCTGATACAGATACTCAAGAGTGTGGATCATGTTCCCCTGTCATCAAACTCCACTTAATATGTAGGCACTGCATTTGGGAGTTTGCAGAGTGTGAGTAGCTGCTACAGAGGGACGGGAGATTGCAGCAGCCAGGAGTGACTGCTTGAGCAGCAGCAAGAGGCCTACGGCTATTGGCATCCTTGGAATCAGAACTTAAATCAGTTGGAGCTGTCCGGAAGAGCGCTGGTAAATATTTTCAAATGCCTGGGGGAAGCCGAGAACCAGTTCCAAGGGCTCTGCAGGAGAACCCTGGAACCCCAACCTCCAGCACACCCCACAGGGCTGATGCCCAGAACCCAGGCAGCCTCATGGAATTGAACCCTAAAGTGCCCCACGGTGCTGAAGCTCTGAGCACCGTGCACCTCAGCTGTAGCATGAAGCCCCGAATGCGGGATCAGTTCTCTCCTGACATTACCATTCTGCTTCACATAGGCAGCCCAGCAATCCCAGAGAAAAGCTAAGATGCAGAGGCCAGTGGTGCAATGGATAATGTGTCTGACTATGGCTCAGGAGAGTGCAGGGTTGACTCCTGCCTGGTTTGGGTTGTGCACCTTCACCCCTCTTGTGGCAGCCCAGCTTTTGAGCTCCCCTTTGAGCTCTTCCAAGCTAAAGCAAGCTCATTGTGCTCTTCAAAGGGCTGCTAAAGCAAGCAGCCACATGCCCTCCCCTGCAGTCTATGGAGACAATGCTCCCACCAATGAGACGAATGGGGAAGAAGACTGCCCAAGGTACAAGGCTATGGAGAATTGTAACCACAGTGTTTCAAGTTGGGCATCCAAAAACGAGAGTTTTCAAAATCAGTTGTCACCTTTTAAATGCAACAAAGAGTCTTGTAGCACTTTATAGACTTATAAACTAACAGCATAAGCTTTCATGGGCGAAGACCCACTTCATCAGATAAATGTTGTGGAAATCTCCAGAGGCAGGTACAAATATGCAGGCAAGAGTCAGGTTAGAGACAACAAGGTAAATTTCAATCACACTTGAAAAATCAAAATATTCCTCTTTCATTTATGGGGAAACAGGTTGAAGGACTAAATGCAACAGAACCAATGATAGAGATTCCAATGTAATGACTTGAATGCCTTATGTTCATACATACCTCCATTGAAGAATGATTGTAATTGGACAGTTTTGTCTGTTTCCTGTAGGTGGTAGCAGTGTCTGATTATCGGCCCTACAGGACAGAGGACTTGCTTCCAAGCCAAGGTGATCTCACCCAAGTCCTGTACAAAGATGCGGTAAGGAACTTTGGCCGCTTGCAGAATGAACAGGAAGGATTCTGTCCTGCCAAGCATAGTAAGTCCTCAGCTATGACTTCATTACTCGGCCATCTCTGTGCTGCTTGCTCAGAACATTGTCTGACATTGCAGCCTTCTAGTTGCATGAAGTTTTCATTAAAATGAGCATTTATCTAAAAAAAATTCTGTGCCAAAAAATTAAAAATTCTGCAAAATTCTGCATATTTTATTTGTCAAAATAACACAATGTTAACATGCCAGTTAGTATTATCTTGGTAATTTATTTCAAAATACCTATCAACAGCTATGTCTGTAACAATACAGACAACAAAAAAGATTCAGAAAATGGTTTTTTGACAAATAGATTCCTTACTGGGTATTAATTAATGGAGAACTCTGAGTAATAATTAATTTAAACTACAATACAGAAATGTATTTCCTGCACCCATCAAAAGCACTTCAAAGGCTTCAGAAAGTCAGGGATAACAGAGGAACATGTGTCCTTGCACCCCACACTCACCCAAATCTCCTCCACCCATCCTCACACATCCCTGCACCTCCTTCCCCCAGTCCTATGTGTCTCTGCACCCCGACTCTGATATCTCTCCCCCCAGCTCCATATGGCCCTGCTTCCCCACTCAATCCCCACCCATCTGTCCCCCGAACTAGCCCTTCTGAACACCATACTGTGACCTCCAGCAGCCCCATCTGACCCACACTGTCCATCCTTCCATATCCTGTGCCTCCTGACCTGGCCCCGTGGCCAGGACGCTATGAGGAAGGCAGCCTCTTCTCTTCCCTATCCACAGCTGGTGCTGGCCGATGAGCCGCTGCTCTCTGTTCTTGTGCCACAATGGCCCCTGCTGGGTGAAAGGCTTAACCACAGTACTTTTCTTGCAGAATGTATTTTCTGTGGGGAAAAAATCTGCATGGCACATGAACTCTGCACATGTGCAGTGATGCAGAATTCCTCCTGAAGTACAAAACAGGTCAGCTGTTTCTGAGACCCAGGCAAGGGGGAAAATACTTTTTTTTTTGCCAGAGTTAAAAAATTCTTGCAACTCTTTTTTTGAACAGCTGTAAGTGCCCTTATGCTTTGCAGCAGAGTCATGAAACTTGGCAGGGAGGTGGCCTTTGTGCCATGAATGTTCTTTTAGCCACCCATGACAATGCACCCAAACTTGGCCAAGTTCTAAGCCTTTGAAAAAACACAGTTCACACATAATCAGTAGAGACTTCTTAGATTTCACTGAGCATGCTCAAGCCTGAAAGGGGTGCACATTCACTGTGACCACCCCCACAGCGACTGACCCTGCACCAGCCCAGAGCTACTGGGGCTCAGAAGTACTTTCCCTGTAACAGTTGCTCCAGGCCTAGTTGAGGCCAGACACTGGAACTGACAGCAGGGAGCCTTTCTGTCCTGTGCTCTCAGTGAGCTCCCTGCACCCAGGCAGTTTAAAGGAGGCGACATCTGATTTGAGTGAAGAAGAAACCAAAGCTGGTCCAGCAAGGAGGGAAAGGAGTAGATTGGGACAAGGAGTCTGGGGAGACTGGGACTAGAGGTGGGGAAAAACTGACTGGTATTGGCTGGGCAAGGAGACTAGGAGCTGGAGACGGGGTAGGGAGGGGAGGCAGGAACTAGGAGCCAATTATCGGGAAAGGAGAGGCTGGGACTGATGGGGCAAGGACACTGGGACTGGGAGCCACTGAGGGAAATGATGGGGAACTGAGAGCTAGTTGGTTGGGAGTTTGGAAACAGACAGAATGAGTAGCTTAGAGGAGATCAACTGGGACTGACTGGGCAAGGAGATTCAGACTAAGAGCCAATGAAGGGTGAAAGCGGGGAATGAGACAGATCTGGAGTGTGGGGAAAGAATAGGGAGTGGTGCGCAAAGGAACTGGGACTAGGAGCCAGGAAGGCTGGGGCAAGGAGGCAGAGACATGGATTAGATGATGAGTGAGACTAGGATTGGGGGACAGTAGGGGAGAGGCGAGGGAGAAATCAAACAAGGAGCCAGGAGAGTGGTACTGGCAGGCAGGGAACATAAGAATGGCCACGCTGGGTCAGACCAAAGGGAGAGTGGGACTGGGATGAAAAGCCTGAGGAATGGAAACTGGGACTGGGTAGGTGAGGGGAATGAGACTGGTACAAGGAGCCAGGGATAGGGAGAAAGGCAGGACTAGGAGAGGGACAGGTTGGAAGGTACAGAGCAGAGCGGGACAAGCTTGTGGGAAATAGGCGGAAGTGTCTGTGTCCACCAGAACACATTCCCCTCCAACGCCTGGAATGGAACTCAAGATTCCTGAGTCTCACCATTCCTCTGCTATCAACAAATATCTTCACTCTCATACCCCTCTAGATCCGGTCCACACAGAGGATAACAAGCTACTACTGCTATCAGTTGCTCCATGGCGCAAATAGAGGAGATCCAACTCTGCGGATAAACCACATGGGTGTCAATATGATGCCATATGATGGAATCTCTGTTTTTACTATTTGGTTTAAAAAATAATTTCAGAAAATACACACACACAAACAATGTTAAAAGAACATTATTAAAGTAGCAAAGTGAAGCTCTCAGAAGTATGGAAATGTCTGAATTGAGAGAGGTAGGGGGAGATACTTTTTGCAGCTTCCTTTTTTGCCCCCATACAAGGCCATATACATTGAAGCATGGAGTAAGGACCTGAAGAACTGGTCCATTGTTAATAGCTGAAGTTACCATTTCAAAAGCCAAAGAACAGGAAATTGAGTGATTTTTCCCTACCGCATTGTGAGTCTACTTTAGCAATCCCAAGTTCTCTCATTCCTGTATGAAAAAAGGTAGTCAGCCCTTTTGTGATATAGATCTTAGCAATTGGCCATCATCAGACCTAATAGGACTATAACTCTAATTACTGGCTCTTTTCACATAATCTCTTAATTACATGAAGTCCAGGGGAATAATACTTACCAATAATAGTATCTTAATTATGAATTGCAGTGGGAATTTCTGAACAAGAGTCATCAAAATCCTGTGATAACCAGGCAGATGGAAAATCTTCTGTAAGTAAAATTCTGTAAGACCAGCTACCTATATGCGATGTGCTTTAAACTAGTAGATGAAGTTCATTGTCAATAACTAATGCACACTGGAAAAAATAATCCCAACTAAATATACAATAGGTTCTAAAATGCCAGTTACAACCAGAGAAAGTGATCTTGGAATCACCATGGATAGCTCTCTGAAAAACTTCAGCTTCAAAGCGCAGCAACAGTCTAAAAGGCTAAGACTATCTTAGTAACTATTAGGAAAGGGATAAAAAACAGAAAATATTATAATTGCTTTGTACTGTATTCATGGTGTGGGCATGCCATGTTCGTACTGTGTCCAGTTCTGGTCTCCCTATCTCAAAAAAGATACAGTGGAACTGGAACAGGTTCAGAGGCGGGAAACAAAGAGGATCAAGGGTATGGAACAGCTTCCTTATGAGGAGAAACTGAAAAAGATTAGAGCTGTTCATCTTAGAAAAGAGATGACTAAAGGGAGATATGGTAGAGATCTATAAAATCATGAATGGTGTGCAAAAAGTGAAGAGAGAATTTACTCTTTCACCCAATACAAAAATCACGTCCCCTACTTGCATTTAAACTGCTCAAATTGGACTAGATTCACAAAAGCAATTTCCGACATTTTAATTATTGCTTCTTGGAACAACCCTAAAAAACACAAGAAGGAAGGTTTAGTCTTCTCAGTTTAATCCTATGTGACACACATAAATTGGTTCAAGAAAAGTGGAGCCGCTAAATAATAGTGACCAAGGTGAATTAAATCCAACATCCTCAGTAAAATTAGCCATTCTAGTTGAAGCCTCAAGTAGTGGTAGTAATAATACCTCGCTCTTATCTAGCCCTTTTCATCAGTAAGTCTCCAGGTGCTTCAAAAAGGTCAGGATTATTATCCCCACTTTACAGGTACAGTCAGGGCCCAATGTGGAGTTGCACCCACTAACAGCAGGTGAGTAGTTGCCCCTCAGTACTGAAGAAATTATTTACCAAAAAGCAGTGAAACCTACAGGGGTTTTTAGACGTCAGTCTCACAAACCTTGTTCACACAAGTAATCCTTGCTCACAAGAGCACCTCCATTGAAGGGACTATTCACATTAGTAAGGATTATTTTGTGGTTAAGGGTTCAGTGATAGGGCCCTTAATTTGATCTCCCTTTCAGCCATTTCTGGTATTTTTAAAAACTTCTCCCCGTAAGTTCCCAAGTAACCTATAGTCCCCATTCATTAGAGAAATGTGTAGAAGTTTCTTAATGACCTTTTTCTTCCCCAGCAACCTTCGACATCCCCAGTCACCCCCATCACAGTGAAATGGGCTGCAGCCACACAGCCAGCTACAGCGGATAGTTCTTCTGCAGAAGAGTAAGTCCCCTTTCAATACACCCAGCCACTCCTAGTGCAGTTCTGCCTGGGGCTTCAAAGCTCTGTCTGTAAGGGAAAGCAGCAGGTGGCTCAGACTATAGGTCATCAATTCACACACACATACAAAAAGTCAGCTGCAAATTACCTGTGATTGGAGTAGTAAACCTCAATGATCTATAGTAAATGAGTAATTAATTTCCAACATACTTGCCTAAGGTGGTGTTTTATTGATTATACACTATTAACCTAGGCATTTTAGATCTTAAGACTATTTAAAGTGTTGGACATATGTCAATTTAATTTCTCTTGCTTAATCAGAAAAAAGTCAATGATGTCTGAGTAATTATTTATAAACCTCTAACTAGTGTGTCATCATGAGTCCAATTTACTCAAGCCAAGGTCTCCCTTAGAAAGAAAAAGGAATAGCCAGGGTCATTATGTGTAGATACTGGGCCAAGTTCTGCTCTTGATTACATCCTTCAGACCCCTTGATTACATGACTTCAGACTGAAGTCATCTGCAGAGTTTAGCCCAAAGCACTGAGGCACTATAAGGTGCAGTTTCCTTATATTTTCTAAACAGATATTATATTAAAAAGAAAATGGCTCCTATGGGCCAACTGGACACCTCATGTAAATTAATCTGTCACACCAGAAATGAATGTAGATAAATGCATTGTTCTCTGGAGGCAGCCCATATTTGTTCTCATCATTATTTAGATGTGTCATAGGTGTGCCTTGCACTTTACACTCAAATTATAAACCTGGGGCCTGCTCCTCTGGTGTATCTCCACTGAAACAGATGGAGCAACACCAGTTTAAATCAGCAGAGGACCTGGCCTACGGTCCCTGCTGCAGAGATCTTACAATCTAAGGATGTCACAAACACTACTGGGCCTAGTGCTTATCTGCTTACCACCTGACTTAGGGGCTGTCTACACTGGAGTTGGAGATGTGAATTCTAGCTTACATAGGGATACCTGACCTAGCTTTGATCAAGTTAGTGTGCTAAAAATAGAAATGAAGCCGCGGTGGCACTAGTGGTGGGAGGGGTTAGCTGTCCTGAGTATGTACCTACAGTCTTGGACAGGATCTTACTCACGGCAGTTAGCCCTTCCCATCATGCACATTGCTATGACTACTCTTTATTTTTAGCAAGCTAGCTTGATCAGAACTAGTGTGTGTACATCTACTTGAGCGGGAAATTACCTCTCCAGCTCCAGTGTAGGCATACCCATAGTTAAGGCTAAGATCTTGTCATGGTTATTTTTAGTAAAAATCACAGACAGGTCACTGACAATAAACAAAAAATTACGGAAGCCATGACCTGTCTGTGACTTTCGCTGCTGCAGCTCTCTGGTTTCCCAAGCCACTGTTGTGACTGGGAGCTGTGGGCTCCCTCCTCCACCCATGGCGGCTGGGAGCCGCAGGATGACTATCCAAAGAGAAAACGGGTCATCTCCAGCCACTTACCTGAGGTGTTCCCCTTCTCCTTTGCAAAGCTGTCACCCATCACTGGAACCCTGAGGGCACCCTAAGGAGTCTGTCACCTGTCACTAGAACCTGTCGCTGGAACCCTGCCAGGGCCGACTGGCTGCCAGTTCCAGAGTCCTGCAGCCCCTGGGGCTAAAGCAGAGAATGTCATGGAGGTCTCTGGAACTCATGGATTCCGTAACTTCCATGACCTTCACGACATAAACATAGCCTTACCCATAGTCCATTGGCTTTAATGGGGAATAGTAAACACTATATCCATTAGTGTTTTCAGGAGTGGGCCATAATGTAGGATGTGATCCTGCAACCTCAACTCTCACATGAGTTCAAACCAGGAAGTGATAACATTGAAGTAGTTGGACTAGATTGGAGGATAAAGGCCCCACCAGGGGTCAGCCTATCAAGAACTTGCATCTGGGTCAGGTGCAGCACATTGCCCCTGCTTTCTGGATTCTCCCACCTTGAAAATAAATGGATTAGGAGGAGACAGAGGGGAAGGGACTAGGCAGAGCCTTGGCTGATTAGAACAGAGGCCAGTCATGAGAGGGAAATAATCTGCCCTCGTCCAGTCCAGTCCAGTCCAGTCACGTCTCCTGGATCAAGAGGGGAGAAAAGGGATTGTGTGGCAGACCAGTCATGTGCTGGCCCTCAGTCAGGGCTGAGTCTAGCTCATTGGGACTGTCCTGAGCAGGGAGGTTTGTGGAATCAAGACTGTAGTCGTGACAACAGTGAGGTCAAAGAGGAGCCAAAGGAAGAGGTGAGATTTGCACAAAATACAGTTCAGCTGTCACTCAGTTTTGCAGTGTTGGTTTCACTATTTTAATTGTATTTCTATTTCATCTATATTTTGCTCACTTGGCACAGAGGGTCAGTATTGGAGAGAGTCGAAGAATGGGAGGCTGGAAGAGGGATCTACTTATAACAAATTTAATTACATCCCGTTTAAGCAGCTCTTTTCCTTATGTTAAAGCAAGGTTATTTCAGCTTGTTTCATTAGTCATTGGAAATGTGAATGAACCTGGCAATGGGCCACAGGGGAGAGACATTTTGTGTGTCCTGCTTTGTTCTCTAGCCATAGAAGGCACTCAAGGAAGAACGCTGAGCATGACTTAGCTCTTGCACCAGAAGCAGATGCCTCTTTACCTTTGACTGGCAACAACTTGTGCGGAACACCTGGCATCCTGAGGAAAATGTGGATGAAGCACAAGAAGAAATCAGAATATTTGGGGGCAACAAACAGTGCCTTTGAGGCTGACTGACAAACCTCAGCTTTGCTTTAGCAAGGGCAGAATGCTTTAGGATTTCACTAGGGATGGATGTAACTCTGTTGATGAATATCAGAGGGCATAACATTACTTGTGCTATTCAGGACATTCGCCTAACCTGGATAGATGGAAGGATAATGGAGAAAAAAGGTGAAGGTGAGCTAATTCAACAGCCATATTTTATTGGAATATATCTGATACCAGTAGAGTTGTAACAGATTCCACCTTTGATTTGCTAATGCTAAGACTACTGTTGACTCATTCACCATTGTACTTGTTCTGTCGTATTAACTTAGATTCAAAGAGACAAAAGCCTACAACATGCTTTGTATATTCCTACGAGACTTCATATCAGCTACAATGTGCCATTAAAGCCTAGTCCCGCTGTTCATTTTGTACCACTGCCGCACTGAATTCAGGCCCACCCCAATGTCATTTTCTCTGAGGTACAGGAGTTAAAAAAAACAAACCTTAGATCAGGTACATTTTGCTGTCGGACATGCACTAATACATTTTTATTCACTTTTGATGTTTATGAGTAAACAAAGGGAGGGGCAGAGACAGTATTAGGTTATTTAAGCACTTGACTTCCATTGATTTCAATGGGAGTTAGGCACCTACAAATACCTTTGAGGCACTGGGCCTGAGTGACTTCCAGGTGCACATTTACTGAAACTCTGATCCATGACAAATGATCAGTCTATTAAGTCTATTAAAATTTCCTGTCCAGCTCAAACTATACCAACAATGGAACATCAAATGCACTTTGTTCTGAAGAACCTGCTCCAGTGCTAGGTATAACTGTAATATGTAACTTTGTGCCACCAAAAATTTCACCATGTGCATTAGATGGTAGGAGGCAAGAAAGGATGTGTAGATTGCATAACTGGACTAGTCACTAACATAGGTTTGCTCTCAAGAGACTTGATCCTATAAGCCAGTGTTTCTCAACATTTTGATACCAGGGCCGGCTTTCTGCCTTCCTAAACTGCATTAGGGAGATCGCAGGAACCAGCGCCAGTCCACGTACCGGACCAGTTGTTGAGAAATACTGCTGTAAGCTAATGACTTTAATGGGATTGCTTAAATCAGGGGTCTCAAACATGAGGCCCACAGAGCCCTTCCCTGCAGCCCACCAAGCTCCTGCAGCCCCCCCTCACCCCAATCCAGTTGTTTTCTGGGGCTGCTAAACTCTCCGCCTCCTCCTCCCACCCCGCGCTGCTTCCCATTGCTCTACCTACCACCAGGAAGTTCTCTGGCGGCATAGCAGTTTCTGGGAGGGAGGAGCCAGGAACGGTAAGCCTCCAGCAGAGGAGAGGAAACCCCCCAGGCTTAGGTAGGGGTGAGATCCTGGGGGGCAGTTAGGGACAGGGGTTCCAGGAGGGAGCAGTCAGGGGACAAGGAGCGCTTTCCAGGAGGGAGGGGGAAGGAGTGGGGATCTGTGTGCTCAGAGGAAGAGGTGGGGCAGGGGTGGGACCTCATGGAATAGGTGGATTTGGGGCGGGGCCGGGGGCAGCAAGGGGGGCGTGTCAGTGATGCAGCCCTCAGGCTAATGCACTAGTCCTCATGCAGCCCTCGTGGTCATTTGAGTTTGAGACCCCTGGCTTAAATGGAGGAAAGCTGCTGACTATGCAATTCTCACCATTTAGGTGCTAGATGTTTCCTTTTCTCTGTCCCACAGGAAAATATGCAAAAATTGAAAGAATGACAAATCCTGGACCCAATCTTGCAGCCCTAAATCACATTAATATTCTTCTTGGTTATTACAGGATTAGGTCCTTCATTTGCCAGAATGAAGGGATTTAAATTTGTCCCAGTGCAGGACTCCAACATAAATTTGTCTGAAACGCACCCCTCTGAACAAAATGAACACCTACAAGGATGAGCTTTTGCATCTCAATCTTAATGCTCCAAAAGTAACATTTAAATAAAAAGTTGTACAAATGTATTTGTAAACTCTACACTTTGAAGAACATTTCTACAAGCATCTCTTGTGAGGCAAGACAGAGGCAGCCTAGAGCCTCAGAGTCAGAAAGTGATCAAAAGAAGATGTCAAATGCCAGCAATATGTGCTCAGACTATTCCTAATAAAGGAAATGTGACAGCTGAAAAGTAAGACACACATTCCCTTTTTCATTTGTCAGTGGAAAAATGTCCTCATTTTTTTAAAAATCTTTCAATGACTCCTACAGCCAGATGCTAAAATAAAGTGGTGCAGGGGACTGTGCAACTCCCCTTCTCTGCCTTGAGCTAGCATCTCTTCCCCACGACACCACCATCCCACCCCACTTCTCCTCAGCCATTGTGGTAAGAGCTCCCCTTTCTCTTTATGGCCATCCAACCTAGGAGGAACCAATATACAAGTCAAGTTTACTAAGCCATCAGCAAACTGGTCAAATCCATCACATCTATTGCCTTTATGAAGATTCTGAGAGAGACATGGAGCCGCTTGAAAGTGCTTGTTAAAAACTCTCTACTGAGGTCTTTCCTCTGCAGTAGATTTACAGATCCCTCTCCAGTGTCTTATATCAAGCTTTAACAGTGAGAAACTAGACCTTCATAATGTACCTCTGCTATCCAGTGTACTTGGCCTTCCTCATAGCTGTGTCCTTTAGAAAAAGGTACTGAATTGCTCTATAAAACATTGAAAATCGTTGCTTAGAAACAATTCAGCCTAATAACCTCATTATCTTTCCTGCACTTCTCTTTGCTTTTTCTTTCTTACTAAAGGCAAAATGTTCTCTGGTCCAGGATCCACACACAGACTCAGTCCAGAAAAGTAGATCCCTAACATGGGAAAGAAGCAAATTTCTCTGCATGCAAGATGTGAAAAGAGCCTGTAGCCCTGCCTCAAAAGGCCCAGACTCTGCCCATGTTTTCTGCTGAAATAGGACAGTAGCCAGGTATTTAAAGGGGCGGGTTGCCAGTCAGTGCAATGGAAGAAGGTATCTGATGCTGAATGAAGGGAAACGTCGCCAGTGCTGATGTCTATGGCTGAACATTTCTGCTGAGCAACTTTTTCACGGAAAGCCCTGCAGCAGTTTATGCTAGAGACGTTCTGCAAACCAGGACTAGGAGAGGAGCATCCTAGCTGGAGTACTGTAGCAGTGGCCCTAGCCTCTGAGCCATACGCTTAATACCAGTGCTTGGGGCCATGTGGGAGTTATATCATAGGCCACAGCTGTGGAGGAGCAGAACTATTGCCAATAGCTCAGGAAAGCTGAGTGAAACCTCTCCTCCCCATCTTTCATATAGCAGAGGATGCCATTAGCACTTAGGCTTAAGGAGATTTGTAAGAAAACAAGAGACATCCACTCTGTAAAGCACCTAGTACACGGGGAGTGCTGCACACCTAAACTATTACCCACCTGAAGTCAAAGTCCTCTGTGACAACACTTGGTTGCAGTCTAACTGTAAGATCAGGATGATTTCTGCTAAGGAAGGGAAGGCAGGAGCAGATTAATATTTTAACACAATTATACTCTTCTAGGGACTGATCAGGTGATCACCCTCCAATCCTGTTGACCTCAGTGGGAGTTGAGGGGGCTCAGCGCCTTGCAGGATCAAGCCATTAATGTAAATATCGTGAAAAATAAAAGACAATGAAAGAGAAACAATGATCACTTATTTTGAAAACAGAACTGTTGCCACTAGAACTGTTACCCATGTTTTTCCAGGAGGCACCAGCAGCTCTTCAATGATTTCCCCAGCACACCACTTTCCACAGTGACCCAAGCTGTGCACTTGGAAGCGCTATCATAGGCCCCACTCCAGCAAACATACACATGCTTAATTGTATCCACTGAGCTCAACAAGACCACTCAGCTGCATAAAGTTAAGCATGTGCATACGTAGTTGCAGGATTTATGTCTATCAGCTCCCTTTATCTAGTCTCTTTAAATTGATCCAAACATAACAGAAAACACCTCACTAGTAACAATAGACAGGACATGGGGAAACAGAGAGGGCTAATGCTTGTGATGTTTGCATATCTAGTAACCTGATCCATACAGTTCCGTCAAGTTAGCCCCTAGTCCAAAGCATCAAACGTGTCTATTGAAAGGTTTATATTTTAGTATTTGGTTCTGTTAAATAATAGCTTTAAGCAGTATGGGAAGAGGGAGATGGGGGAGAAGAGACATGCTCCACCTAACAGTCACTGTATCTTGAAATGTGTTGTATTTATGTTCTCTTTTAATTCATAACTGCAATCTCTGTGACAGTGGGAGACTAACAACCAGTGTAAACTATTTCATTTGTACTCCAAAAGGTACGGTGGTGATTTCTTGTATCATAGCAAGTATTTGTTTTATTGATTGAAATAAAGTATGCCCTCCTCATACAAAATAAAGCAAATAGGTAGCACATGCCAGCAGGTGGGACTTGATTATTTTAAAAAAAATTGGACACCTTTCATGGAAAACACAGGCAATTCTTGTGGTACCTTAGATCAGGGGTTCTCAAACTGTGGGTCAGAACCCCAAAGTGGGTCACGACCCCATTTTAATGGGGTCACCAAGGCTGCTGGTGGCACTGGGCCCAGCAAGTCTGAAGCCCAAGCCCCACTGGCCAGGGTAGCAGGTCTGGTCTTTGGTCCCTGCTCCTGGGGTCATGTAGTTAATTTTGTTCTCAGGAGAGGGTCACAGTGCAATGAAGTTTGAGAACTGCTGCTTTAGATGCATCACCAGCTAACAGTAAAGGACCCAGCATTTTCTTTTCTTTGTAGGAAAAAGGCTAGGTTTGATAGTGTAGCCCACACGTACTTGCACAAAGGCATCACCATTTTTTAGTAATAAAAATAATTATTCTCTGTTCTTAAGGATCACTGGATGAAGAGGGCTAAGTGCTTTACAAACATTAATTAATTTAGCCTCATAATACCCTTGTGAGATAAGTATTATCCTCTCCATTCCATAGATGAGGAAAACCAAGGCAAAGATTTCCCAGTGTCCCACAAAGACTATGGCAGAGTATAGCACTCCTGGCTCTGCATCTTAACCTTAATAAAGCATAACAAGCTGTGCTGAACCACAAAACACTCCGTGGTCCCAATCCTACAGTCAGATCCACCAGCATGGATATCATATGGAGACGGGAGTCCCATGCTAATGTCTTTGACTGCAGGACTGGTGCTTTAGGATGTAACAGAATGAAAATCTTGGTTTTTTGATATAATTTGGACTTTCTGAGTAAATTCAGCATGACCTGGCCCATCTTTCAATCTAGCTCCCTTTATTCCATACTGCTTCAGTTAAAACTTATTTTCATTAGCGGTGCTTCAAAGATTTGCAGAACCTTAGGACAATATGGGCAGTGTCTAAATTTAGAATGACTTAGGTGGAGTTTTCTTTCAATGAATCATTCAGGCTCAAGGTTTCAATTTTTCCAGGGGCTTTGGCTTTTGCTAGGAATTCAGTTGACTACATAAATTTTTAGTTTGCTAACAATACCAGCATGTACAACATTGAGTACAACATATGAATTTCCAATATACATTACAGATGGACAATACACAGAAAAAAGTGTTAAAATGCCGAAGTATGTCAGCTTTGGTGCACTAATACAGGAGATTATAAAGCAGGAAGAAAAATGTATAGTGCTATTTTGTCTGGCAATTGAAAGTCAATATATTGTTTTCATTTTCAGGGAACTGGGGCCTAGTTTTTCATTACTACTTCAACATATTTAATTTTGAAAATGGGCTATTGCTCATGAAAATTTGCATAACTTATTTGCATAACACTGCTGAAATAAACTATATTGCTAGCAAAGCTGGGATGTTATCTCAACATTTTTGTCCACAAGTATTAGTTTGAATAAAATCTTAAATTTGCTTTGCCTTCCTTCCCCTTTTAAATTCATTTTATGACTACTCTAGTGAATGAGTAGGCACAACCTGCATGTTCACAGAAACAGCACTGTTTTGGGAAATAGTGAGAAATAGGTGCAGAATGTTCATTTTTAACTCAAACATTTGAACCATAACTTTAATGTCCAACAGTGACACTCAGCCAGTCAAAAACCAGCTATGCCACCACATGACCTGTGAGACACCGTGTCCAGATAATATGACCAGAGCCCAAATTTCCCATATCAAACACTTGCACAAAGAGCTACTTGTGAACATGCTACAGACTAAGTATTATATGTAAGAAATATAATAAAGTCAAATGACATTTGAGAAAATCAAACTTTTTGTTGCCAGTCCAAAAATAAAAGAAAGAAGCTAAATTAATGTAATACATTATTCATTACAAATTATAGGACCATTGGGCTTGAACACTGTTTGAACCTTGCTTGAACGCTGACTCCTATGTAAATGCATGGGCGTCTCATTAAAATGAGGAACTAAAATTGGAGGGTGGGGAAGAACATCAACCACCCTGTAAAGTTAACAGACACAAAGTCAAAGGAGCCGCAGCTGATCTTATAAACAAAGCAGTTCAGCACTATACACTGTCAGATGGCAGCCCACGTGAAAGCAGTTGACTGTTTCTTGTCTGTTCCCAGAGGACAGGCTGTCTTAGTCATAAAAGATGACATCACTGTTAGTACCTTTGTTGGTAGGCTCAGCATATTGATCAAGAACTGACAACTTTGATTTGAAGCCCACTGAACTCAGGGGAGACTGTCAGGCCCTGAATGCCCTGGTTTACATTGGCTACTGAGTGTTTTTGAACCTTCATTATACATTGACCTGCAAGTTCTGCCTAAGTACTTTGTCCCCACTTTATCTGTAGAGTAATGTTTTCCTGCTGCCTAGTCACATTTTGTATCACGGTGAAATGGCAAAGGGCAACACTCACCCAATGCCTCCCTTTTTTAGGTTGTGCACTGGACTGTGTAATAGAAAAAAGATGCACACGACAATAGCAAGTGCGCAAATATCCCACCTCACATAAAGAACTGTGCACTTTCTAAATGTAGTGAGCCTCAAAGGAAACTCTGCTTGCTTAGTTGAGTGTAACTAAGCAGTGTGTTGACATTTCACAAACAAAACAGCTCTCCAAGGCATTTCCTGCTGGCCTCTTGTGCCAGTGAAAGCAAAGTAGACCTCAGGAACCAATGACATCATTGTCAAACCAGTTGTCGTAGTAACAAGAGTCACTAAACATACAGTAAATGCTTCATAAAACACTGTCTAGTTGAGCTTGGCAGTTTAGGACTAATTTTGGTGCGTTTTTATTTTATTGTTAAACCATTATGGAGCAGGGTGTCAGCTCTGCTATAGCTAAGGTGAAGACCAACTTTCTGTTTAAAGTTCGATTCTGTGCTCTAAAATCTGCATGGTCAAAGTGCCTTGAAGTGTTGTGTGCCCACCATCTTTGCCTGAAAGCAAGTATCCTGAACTGCTGACCAGTCTGGTGATGAATATTATGAACATAACCCAGCCATAGGTGTTGACTCCATGGGGGCTCCAGGGCTGGAGCATCCATGGGGAAAAATTGGTGGGTGCTGAGCACCAATGGACAGCTCCCTGCCCTGCCCCTGGTCACCTCTGCTCTGCCTCCTCCCTGCGTGCGCCACTGGGTCCTGCTTCTCCCCCCTCCCTCCCAGCGTTTGCAGCATGAAACAGCTGTTTTGCACAGCTGGGAGGGAAGGAGAAAGCAGGGGAGGAACATGGCCCGCTCCGGGAGGAGGTGGGACCAGGGCAGGGATTTGGGGAAGCGGTCCAATAGGGGCAGGGATGGGGTGGAGTTGGGGCAGGGACTTTGGGGAAGTGGTTTGAATGGGGATGGGGAAGGAGTGGAGTTGGGGCGGGGGCGGGGCATTGGGATCGCAAGCACTTACCAGCACTGGGAGAAGTTGGCGCCTATGAACCCGGCGCTCATGCAGTATTTCATGAATTGTGAATCATAAAATGAATCAGTGGCACCTGTGTGCCATGGAAAAAAACAATTCAAGATTTCTATTGGCATTCACAGAGCAGCTGCACACGGTGGACGGATGGTACCAGGCTCAGGAAACAAGCATTGAGTGATGTGATTGCATCATGATGCATGTATGGGGTGACAAGCAGTGGCTCCAGAACTTTTGGATGTGCAAATCCACCTCTCTGGAACTGTGTGTGGAACTCGCACTGCAAGGACACCAGAATGAGAGCTGCCTTCACTGTGGAAAAGAGTGAGTGGCGATCGCTGTGAGGAAGCTGGCAACTCCAGACTGCTATCCCTCAGCTGCAAATCAGTTTAGAGTTGGAAAGTCCATGGGGGAGAGGAGGTGAAGGCCTGTGGTGATTCAAGTGTGCAGGGCCATTAATCGCCTCCTGCTATGACAATGATTCCCAGAAATGTGTGTTTATGTGATGCTTTCAGTCAGGCAATGTTTGCTTGTCGCCTTGAATTATTCCAGTAGTGCTTGCTTCCTGAGCATTAACAGTACTGAGCAAATATTCTCACCTCTAACCACTCTGTTTGAATGTTAGCACTGAGGGCCATATGTATGATGTAAAGACTTCTTTTATTTCAAAGACTAAAGTTTAACAATAGGACAAAACACAAAAATTTTGTAAAACAGAGGACATGGTAATGAAGAACAGTCTCAGTTATGGCTCTCAGAACTATGTGTAACTCCAGCTTTCATTGTGAAACCAGTCACTAAGGGTGGAGTATACAGGGTCCTGTGAGGACACTGGGAACATAAGGGGAATGTGGTGGGCGAGTTTGGGAAGAGCATGGAATAGAGTTCTGCACTGGCTGCAGGGGCAATCGAGCACGGATGTAATGAGACTTGAGTATCTGTTTGGCCCTCTACTAGCTTTATCATCTAATCTTGCCTATGTCCTTTCCAGGCTATCCAGCCTGAGTCTTTCATTAAACTGTCTCCCTCCACGCTCCTGTTTCACTCTGTGCTACATCTGTTGACTGCAGCACTGAGCGTATCTCCTTACTCCTCCTGGTTCACTGCCTTATCTGATGGAGGCACTCCACCGGTATGGAGGAGAGGGTCCTCAAGGCCACATCTGCAGAAGCCAAAGAAACAATGAACAGAGACAGTATTGTGAGTTTGTTCACATCCGTGAATCAAAAAAGTTACGCACACCTCTTTCTCACTGTGCCTTGGCTAGCACACAGTTCAGTGAGTTCGGCTGGGTGGGAAATGGGTAAGAAGGGGCAGAGGTTCTGGGTGGTTTGCAAAGAGGGTCACTACAAGTGACTAGGGAGACTATTCTAAATATTAGCACCCTTTTCCACAGTCTGGGGTAACCAAACCCAGTCTCACTCCTGAGGGGAACCCAAGATGCAAGGGTAGTGCGGCAAAGTTTTCTACAGTGGAGGGAGGAACAATGCAGCTCTGCCAAGAAACCTTCAACAGAGGATTGCAGAATACCTACAGGAAAGTTTCCTAGAGATCACTATGGAGGATCCTCAGGATACCCTGATGTACATTAGCAACCTTTCTTCGGGGCCCCCACCCACTGCGTAGCTGCATAGCCTACTGTTAATTTCTGTCCCTTATCCCTCCTCTACCATATAACAAAGTACATGAGAACTTAATCTCCTCTCATCCTGCAGCATCAAAGCAAAATGTGTGCTTACCAGAGCTTATGTCCCCTGCTTCAGGCATGCCAGAGCTGGAGAGCAGGGACTGGCTAGACCACTCTGGACTCAAAGAGATCCTGACTCGCTGTGCCACCGGATGACCCTGTTGTGTGTTCCACATCCTCCTCCAACTCCACCACCTCATCTATCACTTCGTCCTCGGGATTGATTCCGCTGTCCGCTGCCTCCAGTCTCCCTGAAGTATGGGATTCTTGGTGGTTGAGGTGGGGTCACCAGAAAGGATTGTGTGCAGGTCCTTGTAAAAGCAGCATGTCTTCAGTACTGCACCAGAGTAACGGTTGGCCTCCCTTGCTTTCTGATAGGCCTGCCTCAGTTCCTTCATCTTAGCACAGCAGTGCTGCGCATCCCTTTTGCACCCTTTCTCCTGCATGCCACTAGCAACCAGCCCATAGGTATCAAAGTTCCTAGGGCCACAGGCGCCAACTTTTACTGGCACCCAGTGGGTGCTTGCAATCCCCCAGACTCGCCCCCACCCCTGGCCCAACTCCACCCTTGCCCCAAAGTCCCCACCCAAACTCCGCCCCTATTGGACCCCTCCCCAAATCCCCATCCCTGCCTCCTCCCCGCAGTGCACCGCATTCCCCCTCCTCCCCGGCTTGCCACGCAAAACAGCTGTTTCATGGCACAAACACTGGGAGGGAGCAAGGGGAGAAGCAGGACGCGGCGGCGCGCTCGGGGGAGGAGGCGGCATGAAGGTGAGCTGGGGTGAGACAGGGAGCTGCCGGTGGGTGATCTGCACCCACCAATTTTTCCCCATGGGTGCTCCAGTCCCCGAGCACTCACGGAGTCGGCACCTATGCCTACGGCTGGAGCAAAGCTGTGACTGCACAGCCACTTCTCCCCACAGAACCAGCAGATCAAACAGCTCCCATGTACTCCATGCAGGAGCATGTCTACTGTGGAAAGCCAGGAAGATGCAGTGTGAACTGCGCACAACAAGCAAACAGGAAAAGGAATTTCAAAAATTCCTGGGCCTTTAAATCGGGCAGGGGCACATGCCTGTGTACCTTCAGGGCAGCGGAGTTCAAACTGCTGACCAGAGAGGTCATGGTGGGTGTGGATCACCTCCTGGAGACCAATTAAAGTAACATAAGCAAGCACAATGTGTGCACTGACACTGTATGAATCGACTTTGTTGCAAAAAAGCTCTGTGTCTCTCATCAAGATGGTTTTATTTTGTCGATGTGGCAGGCGAGTTAAATTGGCAGGAGGAGCATTAGTGTGTACACCTCCACTGTTTTGTCGACGAAAACAAGATAACCAGGTGACAAGTGTTTTTATGCATCAATACCTGTCAGATGCCTCACTGGATTCATACCAGTGAATTCTGGGAAAACCTCAACAGCTACTAGATTGTACCTCAGCAAGGGATAGAGTTCTATGGGTCATGCGCACATGGCAAAATCAGGAGCATGTGTAGCAATGCACTGTGGGACATCCTACTGCACAGAGCAGTGGGAGGAAGGAGGACTGGCCAACCTGGTTACATAAGCACTGCTATGGGGCCTGTCAACAATGTAAACCAACAGACCTCTGGACAAGGACAACACAGTCAGCTGCCAGTTACTACTATACATGTGAGGATCAGAAGCCAAAGTTAGTACCAATTATGCCACTAAGTGGTTACAACCTTGGGCCTTGGTTACACTGGCACTTTATAGCGCTATAAAGCCGCCAGGAGTGCTATAACCTCCTACCCATCCACACTGGCGAAGCACGTAGAGTGCTATAACCTCGGAGTTATAGCGCTACTGGTAATCCACCTCTGCACGGGGAATGAGGGCTGTAGCGCTACGGCAGGAATGTGGACACCCACTACGCATTAATTGGCCTCCAGCCCATCCCATAATTCCCGTTCAAGCCACTCTGGTCATCACTTGCAAACTCTTTTGTCCTGTCCTCAGGTGACCACACATCAGACCCACCCTTTAAATTTCCAGGGAAATTTGAAAATCCTCTTCCTGTTTGCTCCAGCCAGGCGTCGAGTGCTCTTCAGGGAGTCTTTGCAGGTGACCATTTTGCTTCGCCATGACTCCACGCGCCATGCCTCCTCTCAATAGGCGATCCCCAGCTTGGAGCAATAGCGAGGTGCTTGACCTCATCAGTTGTTGGGGGGAAGAGGCTGTTAGGTCTCAGCTGTGGCCTAGCCACAGAAAATATGATACATATGGCCAGATATCATGGGCCATGATGGAAAGAGGCCATGAGCGGGACACTCTGCAGTGCTGGGTAAAAGTCAAAGAGCTTAGGAATGCATATCGCAAAGCCCGCGAGGCAAATGGCCACTCCGGGGCAGCCCCGGTGACTTGCAGACTTTATAAGAAGCTGCACGTGATACTTGGTGGTGATTCTGCGTGCACTCCATCGACCACCATGGACACTTCCCAGCCCACCAGTGAAGGGTGGGGGGAAGAGGAGGACGAAGAGGAGGAGGAGGAGGAGACGGCAGTGACCCAGGGCATGGAGGAGTCCCGGGAGGCATGCAGCCAGGAGCTCTTCTCAAGCCAGGAGGAGGGCAGCCAGCCGCAGCGTCCAGCGGTTGTGAGGGGCAGCGCAGCAGCAGATTGCAGAGGTAAAGCTGCTTTTCTATTGGGAAGGTGGGCAGCTTGGGCGAGGGTGCATGCTTGCCTACATGTGGAATAGTTCATTGATGTAGTCTATCACATCTCAATAATCGTCATCAGTAATCTCTTCAAAGGTCTCAATAAGAGCGCTTGCAATGCGCCTGCGCAGGTTTCTCAGGAGAGCCAGTGTGGCCCCCATCCCAGTCACGGTCACTAGTCCCTGCCACTGTGCTACGAGGGGTGGGGGGAGCATTGCTGCACAGAGGCAAGCTGCATATGGCCCTGGGCGGAAGACACATCTCATTAGAATGCCCTCCCTTTCTTCCTCGGTCACCCGCAGCAGCAAGATATCTTCCAGGACGAACACCTACGGAGAATGTAAGGACAGTGTTCAGAGTAGGGCTCCCGCCACTTCCCTGCACTCCCCCACAGCCATAGCACAGCACGGCAGGGAAACAATCATTCCTCCTGCATCTGGAGAGGACTCATCATGGCAGGGGCTCTGTTGTTGTCTGTGTGCTCTCTGTGGGACAGGCAAACGGGGAATGCGGGGGAATCATCGGCATGTCTGCTGTTTACAAGGGTGCCTCTGTTACATGTTTCATTTTCCCTGTGTAGGATCGACCTTGAGCCCTGTGCCATCGCTGTTATCAACAGCTGACAGGCTGAGGCGACTGAGGAAGAGGCCACGAAAGAGCAAAGAGGATCTAGTACAGCAAGTAATGCAACAGTGTGTAACAGAGAATCGAATTGCACAGAAGTGGAGGGAGAACGAGAGCAAGTTGAGGGAGAAGGCGCGGCAAGAGAACGTGATTCACCAGCGGGAAATCACTGATAAGCTGTTCTCATTACTGCAGCTGCAAGTAGAGACTATGCAGCAGATTGCCACCATTCAGGAGGAGAAGCACCGTGCTCGCCACCCCCTTTCATCAGTTGCCCCAAAACCCTTCCCTTTCTGGCTCTCTGTCCCCTCCGGCCCACTATCATCAGCTATCTGGTTATTACCACCCACAGCTGCCTCCAGCCCCCCTGTCTTCACCGACCAACCCTCAAACCCAGGACCCATATCCACTGTACTCAACCCCTAATAACCTGCCTTATTGCCCTCCAGAAATGGGGTTTGGAGGACACTGCATCTCGGAGGGCACTGGAGAGTCTGAGATCTGGACATATTCCAATCTCTGACTGACCCCATCCCACCCCAATTGCACCTCCTGCCGCTTCCCCCACACATTCATCATAACCTTTTCTTTCAGTAACTGAAGTAGCTGTTGAATAAATGAATTGTCTTTTTAATAAATGGGTTTCTTTATTCAGTGTACATAGATTCTTAATGGCTACAGAAAACCAAATGCCTTTTCCTATTAAAAGAATGCACCCTCCCTCCCTCTGCACTTTAGAGGGAGGCTTTCAGCCTCAAAATGCTCCCTCAAGGCATCCCTGATCCTTACAGCCTCGCGCTGGGCCCCTCTAAGAGCCCTGCTCTCTGGCTGTGCATATGTGGCCTCCAGGTGCTGAACCTCTGAGGACCATGCCTAAGTGAAGCCTTCGCACTTCCGCTCACAAAGATTATGTAGGGCATAGCATGCGGAAATAACCGCGGAGATACTACCCTCGGCCAAGTCTAGCTTCCCATAAAGACAGCGCCAGTGCGTTTTGAGATGCCCAAAAGCACACTCCAAATTCATTCGACACCGGCTAAGCCTGTAGTTGAACCTTTCCTGGCTGCTGTCCAGGCTCCCTGTGTACAGTTTCATGAGCCAGGGCATGAAAGAGTAAGCGGGGTCACCAAGAATCATGCTGGGCATTTCGACTTCCCTCATGGGGATCCTCTGGTCTGGGAAAAAAATCCCGGCTTGTATCTTCTTGAACAGGCCAGTGTTGCGGAAGATGCGTGTGTCATGCATCTTTCCCAGCCAGCCTGCGTTAATGTCAGTAAAACGCCCACGGTGATCCACAAGCACCTGGAGCGCCATAGAGAAGTACCCCTTTTGATTAATGTACTCATCTGCTAGGTGGTCGGGCGCCAGAATAGGTATATGGGTCCCATCTATCGCCCCTCCACAGGGAAACCCATTTCTTCAAAGCCAGCCACGATGTCATGCACATTACCAAGAGTCACGATTTTTCATAGCAGGATGTGATTAATGGCCCTGCACACTTGCATCAACATAACTCCAACGGTCGACTTTCCCACCCCAAAGTGGTTGGCCACCGATCGGTAGCTGTCTGGAGTGGCCAGCTTCCAGATTGCAATAGCCATCCGCTTCTCCACCCGGAGGGCAGCTCTCAATCTGGTGTCCTTGCACCGCAGGGCGGGGGCGAGTTCAGCACACAGTCCCATGAAAGTGGCTTTTCTCATGCGAAAGTTTTTCAGCCACTGCTCATCGTCCCAGACTTGCCTGACGATGTGATCCCACCAGTCAGTGCTCGTTTCCTGTGCCCAGAAGCGGCTTTCCACAGCAGTGAGCATGTCCGTTAATGAGACAAGAAGTTTCGTGTCAAATGCATTCACTGCCTCTATCTCGTCTTCAGACCCCTCACTGTCACCTTGCATGTCAAGGATTAACTCCACTGCACACTGAGATGAGCTGGCGACAGTCGTCAGCATGTTCCTCAGCAGCTGGAGATTCATTGCTGCACGCGAAAGGGACTTGGTGCTCAACCTGTGAAGAAGAGAGACATTAAAAGTTTGGATGTTTTTGCTATGGAAAATCTCATACCACAGATTAGCTACAAGCTAGGTCCTACCTTTGTTCAACTCAGTGGGAGCTTTAGATACACAAGGGATGCAGGATCAGGCCCTAAATGGAATAAAACCAGAATTGTTTTACTTTAACACTTTAGTGTCTTCCCCATAGAATATTTTCCTGTTTCTTCTTGCTATTGTTCCAGTAGTTAGCCTGGGGGGACACAGGACAAGACTCACTGGCTTTGGTGCTGGAAGGAATACTTCACATCTCCCAATACAGGTTCAGCATCTTGTGTTGAAAGGAAGATTCACCCTTAAAGAGGGCAGGTCAGGGTACCCCTTTTCTTATGAATAAGTCTACTACAGTAAGCTTCAGTACACAGTGTACGACTTCTCCCCTCAGCCAGGCTTTCACTGTATGGACTTGTAGGGGCGCGGAAGACATTGTTATGGCAGAGTGCTAGGGGTGCTCTCCTCCTCGACTCCAGGGAAGGAAAGGGTGCTCATTCCCCCCCCCAACTCCTGGGGGGGAAGGGCTGCTCATTCCCCCTCCCCCATTCCTGGGAAGGAAAGGGTACTTTCGGCCATCATTATCAGTCCCTGCCCTGTTATTGCATACTTCACACGCCGGAGTTAACCGGTTCCCAGCGCCTGCCTGCAATATGTAGACTAACAAGACACCTGCTTGTATTATGTAATACTAACAAGACAGAAACAAGGTATTAGTTATTCATGAGGTATGCATGAGATGCAAATGTTTCTGTTATTTCTCTGCCTGTGTTCCCACGCACAGTGGGCTTCATCCCGAGCATTGCTCCGGTGCGTCAGGCTTTCCCTGCCTCAGTGGCAGCAACGAAGGGAGCCTCCATTGCGAGTGTGTCACATTTGCCTTCAATAAACTCACTACTTTTATTCAACAGCTGTGTGTGTGCCTCGTTCCTACGGGACACTGAATACCCTGCAACAGGACTGTTCTCACAGCACCTGGGGATTTGCAGAGTCTACTTTTGTGACTGCTGAGACAATGATCACCTCTGCAAGATCCTGTGGCATTTTAAAATTCAATTGATCAGAAAACTGTGTGTCTTTCTGATAACTGTTTAAAAATGAGGGCCCCAAACCTGCACAGCACATCTGAGCAGCATAAACAAGTGTATTATACCTCAGATGACATGTTCTTTTCTGACTTTCTTTTGGTTACAAAAAATAGGACAAACATCAACTGTACCCAGAGGAGATCTGCATTATATGCTCTATATGCATAGCAAAACAGCTATAGCCTGCTTGGCACATGACTCCCAGCAGCTATTTGGTTTACACTTCACTCTTCCTAGCAGAGTAGAAGCACAAGCCAATAATCCGGTTGGCTGCTGTACCTGATGCTCATTATCTAAAAACATCTAGAGATCGCCATCATCTGCATTTGTCTCCATCACGGGAGAAAAGTCCAGTGAATATGGTAACTGGTGAGTGGTAATAACATCAAGAGCCTCAACAAGAAGCTCTATTTCCTCTTAACAGGAAGCAGCAAAATACACAATGCACACACTTCTCTTGTGCAAACATGCAGAACAGTTTCTAGTCCAATTTGCATACCAACCAGGGCAGCTGTCTGGGACATATCAAAGCTCCTTCTACAGACCTACTTAGCTTTACCTCAGAAATATGAGAGTTAAAAATACTTAACTGTAGCTGATGGTTTCACACATCTTTCCCTTGATGAGCAATGCCAATGTTTCTTTTCATTAGAAACGAAACTTCTTTTCCAATTTGTTTGTCTCTTAGCAGCACTGACATATTTGCTGTGAACAAGGCTCAAGAGCCTTCAGGCTTCTTTCTCAATCTTTTGCGACTTCACTGTTATGTGCCTAAAGCTGGGAATGAATCAGTCTGATCTGAAAACCTTGAAAGGTGTTAAAGATCTTGCTGGGGAAGTATTGAATGTTTACAATGTCCAAATACAATGTAACCAGTGCCTCAGCCCTGGGGGAAGTGCATTGTTATCAGATGAGACACAAAACAGAGTTGGTCATTAAAGATCCCATGACGGGGGCTGTTTGTTAGAAGAGGGGTAATAACCTCAGGCAAAATTCCAACTTGGGTAATTACATTCATATGTACTTAGCTAAATTCCCCTTTTGCTTTAACTAGACATAGTATTCTTATTCACCTTCAGCTCCTAAATCGTGGTCTAATGTTGCTGGTACCATTGTCATGTTGCACTCCAGAGGTGTCTTCAGTTTGCTAATCTGTAAAGCTCTTTGAGGCTTGTAAAAAAAGACAGTGTATATCTCAACCAAATAACCTCACACAGATGTCACTTTCCGTGAATAGATAATACATCTGCCTAAGAGTTGAATGAGACAACACTAGGTTACTATTTGAATTCCTGTGACCTGTCTTCCTAATCTTAGCAAAGCACTTTGGATTCTAATATACTAGACTTTCAGTATGATCACTTCATTTTTTTAAAGATGTAGGTACTAATAAAGAGTGGTGGAAAATATAAATCAAAGTCCAAAGATCTGACTGAGCTGACACAAAGTGAAAGATGTACCAGCAGCTTTCTGGTGGCTCCCATCATTGTATGCATAAATTGCATTTTAATTTTAAAAAACAACATTAAGTTTTTAGCCCTTAGGTTTGTGACCATATAATGACCTGTCTCGTTTCTGTCTATGTGCAGACTCAATACAATGGGCCAGATTCCACCAGCAAAAATCAGGGCCCCCAGCAGCAAGTGAGACCTGCCTATGCAAGCAAAAGTAAATCCAGCCCAAAATCCTTTAGAGGTTTGAATTGCCCTCATCTATAAAAATGAACATTAGGACTCAGTCAGCACTTAACAGTGCATGTCAACACTGTTAAGTTCTTAACTACCGGCTATTTTTGAAGCAATATTCAAGTATTTTTGGTGGAGTTTGGGTTTTGCGACAGAGCTGGACTTTCGTCACTCTCCCAATATTTGATCCATAAAGAATACCCTACTTGCTAATCCTCTAATCAGTTTTTTTAAGTCAAGATTGGGTGTCTTTCTGAAAGATATTTTATAGCTCTCACAAAAGTGATGGGTGACGTGGCTGAAATTATTGGGCGAAGTTCTCTGGCCCGTGTTATGATTGTCTAGTCTGACCTCCTACATAATGGCCCCTTCTGGACATAGAAATCTATAAGTCATTGAACAATCATGGTGACAGCAATTAGAGACCTCTCCCTAGGGCCCCATGGATGGAAATGAAACACCAGCAGGTGGTACTTTAATATGTCATTATAACTTTCCATACACCGAGGGCAACTATATAAGTTCATCTTAGATTGAGGAACACAACAAGAAACAAATAAAGTCAAGTCTCCTTGAAAGAGCACAAGGTGTGCATCAACCTGTATCGGGCTGCAGCAATTAGGAGATAAAAATTGCTGCCAACCCCTGCAAACAAACAGAGATTTTTGACATTTGAAAAGTACAGTACACAGAAAGTGAAAGAAACAGTTTAATGCCTACTGTCCATATATTACGAAACTATACACTGATCCTAAAATCCTCCCATTAGGGGCTAACAACAACTTATGAAATACTAAGCAGGGAAAGTTGTCCCTGTCTTTTCTAATTAGTCAGGCTGTGGGGCTCCCAGTTTTTTCGTCTGTGAAAGGCACGCCTTGGATTGAGCCTACGGTCAATCCATCAACAACATGCTTGACAACAAAACTGCAGAAAGAAATTAACTTTGTTATGTTTGTTTTCTGATCATAAATAAAAGCTAACGGAAAACTGGCAGGACATCAAAGTCTTCATTAGTATCCAATCTGCCTAGAAGCAAACTCAGTTAACTGGGAAAATCTGCCTGTAGGCAGGAGTTTTACTGGACAGAGAACAACTGATGCAGATACCAGACTCAAGAAAAAAAATATGCTTCATGGGCTTCCCTCGAACATTTTAAAAATTATCCAAGTAAATCTTATAAGTGCCACCTTACACAGCACAATCCTGTGGGATGAATCGCCTTATTCATAATCACAAAGCAAAGCCTTGCATTAATATTTTACTGATACAAGTAAACCATGATTATCTACGTGTAGAAGTAAACTGAAAGAATTTTTTCTATCAGTCAGAACCATGTTCAAGATTCTGGGCCAGATCCCGATGTGCATCTGAGCACCACTAAATCCACTTGAGGAGGGGAAGGTAGGTTAAAAAAAAAAAAAAGGTTGGCTTTCCACTTCTTCTCCCTATCATGGGGTAACTGTAGCTACTTTAGCCCCCAGTTCATGCTGGAGCACCCTTAAGGCTGCTCTAACTTGTACCAGAAATAACTCATGCTCACCAAGACATTATCTGCTCTGTTCATAGCGTCTCCCATCCATACATGCCTACTTTGGTGAGAAAGGAAGGGCAGAGGCCAGAAGCAGATGGTGTAAAGTTGGCTCCATTGTTTTAGGTCACCAGGGTATTCTCCTGTGCAAAGGAAATCACCAGTGCTTTGTTAGGGCAGCTTTCTGTCACCTTTGTTCTGCAGGAGAAACACAAGGGGATGAAGTGGGGACCAAGGATCTGGTTCTCTGTGTTTTTGAGCCTAAAGGCCCAATCCTGCAGAGTTGCCCCTGCCTTCAATGGCAGTCCCACAAAGAGAGGACCTGCCACAACAGGTGCTTACATTCAAGACATCCAGGCAGCCCCATTCCTAACAGGGTATTAGCTGTTGGTGAGTATCTCGACCCTAGCACTCAGGTCTAGACAGTGAATTCCAAAGAGTTTGTTTTAAGTGGGTTCTTCATTTTAGTGTCTCCTGTTGGTGATGGATCTTATGTAGCTTTCAATATTGATTTTTAAAGCATTTCAGTCCATCTCTGCACACCCTAGAAGTTCAGCAATGGTTTAGAAAACAGATGCACAGGTTGGTCTTAATCTGTGTATTTTGCCTAAGCTGCATAAGGATCAGGGACTGCATCCTTTGCCCTCATCTGAGCTCTCAAAAATGGTGAGCAATAACTTTCATGTGGTCCTAGTCCTTCCTCTGTACAAAAAAACAAAGCATATACTGTCTGTATCTGACCCACAGCATTTTATCTGCTAGAAACACAACAGTCTTGACTATTTAATCCTTATATAGTCAATTAAGCATGACAAAATAAGGGCAAAACTGCTTTTTGGCTCTTCAGTATGAACATGTATTATAGGGCTTCACATGCATTTATTCTACGCACACTGGCTAGATGCACTTCAATGTCATCAGAGGGAAGGAGAACTCTGGATCTTCTGTTTAAAATCTAGAATAACCCTACACTTAGTCAAAAAGAGACTTTATTAGAGACATGTCTGTCCTTCAGAAGGCCAGTCTCTAGCCAGCCACATCATCACCAATCCCAGAGCAGGCTTCACATTCCCTCAGTCGGGGGCAGGGGAACATAGCCAGGGCAGAACTTCTGCCATTTAACATTCAGCCCACAGCCCTTCCTAAATGCTGTATCAGCACCCCTGACTCTGGTCTCTTTCTGCTGTTCCTTGCAAGCTATGGGCTCTGCTGTACATTTAGTTAGCTCAGATAACCTTCTGCCCAGCATAACCAAATTGCATCACTATGACATCTACCAATCAGGAACAGCATTGGAGCATTTCAACAACTGCTGCAGAAGTTGAACCCTCTCCCTCACCCAGAATGAAAATGCCAGAGTAGTCTGATTGCCCCAGGCTGCAGCTAAATCCAAAAGTCTCCTGGAATGCCACTGGCATTCAGTTGAAATGCTTCCTTTCCTACTTTCCTTTGGTCACCCTGGCACCATACAAGCCTCTCTTGAACCTGTCTGGGGGAAAGACAGACAAGAAGAGTGATTCAAATGGCACAAGCTGCAAAGAAACCCCCTACTCACTGTGGTAAATTGCATTGAGAAACAGAAAACATAAGCCTGGGGAGCTGAAAGGGGAATAGAGAAAGAAAGGACGCACAGGAGAGATCACTGCAAATCTGTGAAGAAGTCTAAAAACAAGCAGGGGCATTTTGAACTGGACCTTGAAATGAATGGGAGACCCTGAGATGGGTTGAGGCTAGGGATGATGTGGTTGTGTGGTTAAGTTCTTTTGGCAATGTGAAAAGGGGAGCAGCAGCCCTCTAAATATACTGATAGCTGGAGAGTTGGAATTTGGGGTAGGCAATAGAGAAGGGCATAGTAAGAGATGAGGAGAGGAAGTCATGACTAAGTTGCTAAGGCAGCAAAGGATACAAGCAGTGACACATTGATGGTAATCGGTGCAGCAGAATTACAGAGAAGGAGAATCCAGAATCACAACCACCACCCAGGGGAGGAAGCAGGGGAAAAGAAGGGTCTGTGGCTGGTGCTTTCAAAACCTCTCCACTGGGACAGCTCTAAAGCAAGGCTGGACATTTAAATTCAAGATTTTTATCTTGAAGTCAAATAAAGACAATCAAATAAAGTGAAATGTAGCTATCCCCAGCCCCTGGGAGGGGGCAGAGAGCAGTGGCTGCAGGGATGACTGCATCTTAGTTTCACTCAGATATCACCGGGACTACATGGCAAGCCTCACAGTCAGTGCAGGCAGCCTGGGTGAAGTTATTCGGAAAGCCCCACTTCAGTCGTCAGTGGAAATGCCACTTAACTTCTATGGCAGCATTTCTGGATCCGATCACTGCCCAGACCTCAGCTCCCAACTTTAACCCTTAGAAATAAAACGCTGGTTTTCACTTGCATCAAAACAAAATGCAGCTTTCACCCCACGCTCCCAATGCTGGCAGGGCAAAATGGAGGGGAGAGACCTGCCTTCCAATGAGGTAGTCGTGGGAGAGCAACAACTCTGGCAAATCACCCAGAGAATTCAGTTTGATTCTGTGGAATAAAGGTTCATTCCTCTCGAGATAGTCTGAGGTCATTTGTTTTCAAATTTACAATTCACCTGCCTTGCAGCTGTCGTATTGCTCAGGCAACTCAGTAGCTGACACAGCCTTCTTCATGTTCAGTGGAGACTCAGAGAGAGCAGGAGAGAGAATATCTTGTGTGGCTGAGGTTCAGGTACAGGTTTGTGATGTTCATGTCAAACAACTAAACTAGAGTAGCTAATCCAATGTGAGAACTTCCATTCCATATATTAAGCATTTCCACAGAAACAAGAAACGTGAAATCAAGAATCAGAGAGGTAGACGTGTTTGTCGCTTCTGCAGATCCAGACTAAGAGTCCTGTGGCACCTTAAAGACTAACAAAAGTATTAGAGCATAAGCTTCCATGGGCTAATACCCACTTCGTCGAATCCGAGGAAGTGGGCATTAGCCCACGGAAGCTTATGCTTCAATACTTTATTAGTCTTAAACGTGAAATGTTTTCTCAGTTCGGACAGTTAGTGCAATCTAGCAAAATCTGACTCAGAGATGGATCTGAACAAAACCCAAACCCTGATTCAAACACTTTCCAGAGTTTGGATACGGCGCCTGAAATAAACCGGCCTAGTAAAAAATTGCCAAGGGACCAAGCCAAGTCTCCTGAACATTGGAGGATTCTGTATTCAGCTTCAGCTGCAAACTTCATGGCCTCTGTGTATAACGGGCAGAACCAAAACCATGGATCCAAAACCCCATAAACACTGAGAACATTCAGCTCTGTAACCTGACTTTGTAACTATTCAGATTGTCACTTTGGGATCATTCCACTGAAGTGCAGCTCATTTTGCCACTTGTTGCCCCTTCCTTTGACACCGGAGGCCTAGATTGCTTTTACTAAGACCCATTACCTGCCCCATCCTCATTCAACCATCCACATTGTTCACTGAACAATTTATTTTGAGATTATGACTTCTCATTTTTAATCTTGAGCAGGAAGAACTGCCTGCCAGGCTGGAGGTGGGCATCCCTTAAAAAACGATCCACCTGCCTTTGCAATGAGTGCATCGAGCCCGCAGCAGCAGAGACTGAAGGAGGTGGAGAGAGTCTTGTTGGACAACATAAGTCAGCGCTATTTTCCATTGTGCTGCTGCTGGCGAGGGCAGGTGTTGTCTCTTCCCATTCTGCAGAGCTCCATGGTCACTGTGACAGAGGGACCCTGGCTGAATTGAACTGTCAAGGCAGAACTGTGCTGTGACCTTTCAGAGTTGGGTCAGGATGGGGGTGGGGACCTGAACTAGATGTCTGAGGTTACAGAAGTCCTTAAAAACTCTCTGCCGCCTGTCTCACTCTCCCCTTCGAAACTGTCTTTTTTAGGCTTCCACGTCCCCATCACAAAAAGCTGGTCTTAATCCTTGCTTTACCAGCCACCTTTTCACATTTAGTCAGAAACGTTGGGCAAAAACATCTGCTCTGGTTCTTCCCCAGCTGAGCACAGTATATGGTTCATCTGTTAAAACACAGCCTCTTATGCAAACAAAGATGGGGCCAAAGAAATCTATATATCCAAGCCTTGTCTCAGCCTGTGAACTTTGGGAAAGTTCAGATCTGGAGCTGGTCACAGTCTCTACAATAAGCTGAGCCAAAACTTTTAATCTGAACTCTCCTGAATTGCAAGTGTGTTCAGATCTTGTTTCAAACTTTGCAACTATCTAGATATTTTCTATATACCGTTCTCTATAACCGTGTTTTACGAGTACCACAAGTCCTGAGCTCAGGAAAATTGAATTGCAAAGTGTTTAGAAGGTTCTATCTACACACCCTAATGAGTCATTATTGAAGACGTAGGATAGGGAAATTAAGTCAGTTTAACCCATGAGTGTTTTTGCCATTCCCCCTCATGGTGGTGGGTGATGCAATAGTGAAAATCCGCTCAAATACCAAAAGCCATCAGCACAATGAGCTGCCCTCTCTCTGGACGTGCAGGAAGATTTTGTGTGCTCTGAGGGTGTTGCAAATTCAAAGTACAACCCTTGTAATGTAACCTCATGCAGCACACTACGTGTTTGTTTTCCTTTTTCCCAGGTCTGACAGGGTATGTCTACACAGCAACTAGCTACGTATGGCAGGCCTGTGCCAGCCAACTCAGGCTCACGGGGCTCAGGCTGTGGGTCTGTTTCATTGCTGTATAGACTCTAGGCCAGGCTGGAGCTTGGGCTCTAGGACCCTGCAAGGTAAGAGGGTCCCAGAGCCCAGAAGTCTGCACAGCAATGAAACACCCTGTCACTGGGAGCACCACTCACGGACAATCTGGTACCTCCTCCTGGTCGCTCCGGGTATTAGCTCTTGAGGTTGACCTCCCATTCCGCGGCTTGCATGCTATCATTCCATCTCTCCCACAGGTCCGGAGCGCGCCTCTCCTGCCAGCCCTCAGGCCAGGTCACTCTGCTAACCTGGAAGGGCCGAACACAAAGTCCCTCCTTCCTAGCAGTCCCAGCCAGTCTTCCCTCTCACTTCCCCTCAGTGGCTGGTAGGGGAAAATGGGCCCACCCTCTATTTTGGGTCTCAGCCCAGAGACCCTCAGCTCAGCAGTTCTGGGCTTTTCTCTCAGCCCTCACTGCTCCTTCCCTGGACGGCTTCCTACCACACCTGGTTCCCCTTGTGTCTCTGGGGGTACCAGCTCCACAACCCTCCTCCTTCTTCCGACAAAATGACTCTGCCTGCAGCCTTTCCTGGCAGTCTCCAGCTAATGCCAGGTCCTTGGCTTTATACAGGCCCCTACCTGTTCCTGCACAGCTGAAACCATAGGCACCAACTCCTGGCTGCTCCAGAGCTGGACCCATGAAGAAACAATAGTGGGTACTGAGCCCCCACCAGCAGCTCCCCATCATCTCCCACCCTCCAGCAGACTCCGCGGATCAGCGCCATCGCCTCCCTCCCCGCACCTCCCACCTGCCGTGAACAGCTGTTTTGCAGCATGCAGGAGGCTGGGCAAGGGGGCGGGAGAAAGGAAGAGCAAGGGCATGGTGTGCTTGGAGGAGGGAGCGGAACTGGGTCAGAAGAGGTGGGGCCCTGTGGGAAGGGATGGAGTGGGGGCAGGGCCTATGACAGAGCCAGGGCTGACAATCCCCCCGCCACCAGCACTTTGGAAAGTCCACACCTGTGGCTGACACTGCTTCCAATTAGTTCCTTACTCCCTGGCTCTTCTTCCAGGTGAAGCCTGTGGAATTAACTGACCAGCCTGGCTACCTTAACTCCTTTCAGTCTTGTGTGGGGTTGTCACCCCATCACACGGACCAAGCCGCATGAGCCCAAGTCAGCTGGTACGGGCCAGCCCTGGGTTTTTCTTTGCTGTGTAGACATAGCCACAGAGAAGAAAGCAATAGAACGTGAAATACATATTTTGTAATGCAGTTAGCAGTGTGTATTCATTGGAGGGGCTCTATTGTTGAACTCAGCTGGAGTAGCCAAGCTAACTTGTCCCAGGTGATATAACTCCTCTTTTGCAGGCCAGCGACTACCGTCAAAGAACTGTTCTCTGTATATAGATTTAACATGGCCCCAAAAGGGTGATCCAGACTTAGTGAGTTTCCTTCATCTGGTCCTACCATCAGATGGGGAGATCTGGATAGGTGATGAGTTTCTTCCCCACTGTCATCTGACCCTCAGAGGGAGAGATCTGGACAAGAGAGGAGTTTCCTCTCTCTACAGTCCTGCAGCTGAAAGGACTGACAATCAATACAGGTTTGCCAGGCTAGTGCAGGACCCTAAAAAGGAACTCTTCACTTTTTGGAACAATTTGCATTGCTTGTGCCTAATGTTAACTCTGCAGGCTAATATTTGCAAACTACATGAGGTCCAAACACAAATCTATCTAACCAGCTTTTACTGCAGACCCAGTGAAAATGCCTGCTCCTTTGTAAAGCAAAAGCCAGAGCCAGAGAGAGTGCTAGGGAAGCAAACACTAAACAAAAGCAAGGGACTATATGCACAGAAAATAAGAGGCGTCTCTGAAGAATCTATTACTTAGAAACAGGTTGCTGTTTTTTGAAAAGGAAAGTTTTCTTCTTCCCGCCAAAAATTATGCAACAGCAGCAGCAGGTCCACAGCCTGTCTGCCAGATGACCTGCTTGTCACATCCATAATTGCTTCCCATCTGGTGTCTGGAATACACAAAGCCTGGCTGTTTGCCAGAGCAAAATGACTCACAAACTGGCCCACTTCTGGTGAAGCAGGCCCTCCAGACACTACTGATCTGCTTGTTTCCTTATGGTTACAGAGAACTTTTCATTCATTTGCAAATTGCAGTCAACTGATTTATAAAGCTATTCTGGCCCAACGCTGGACACGCTTCCGACTAATGTGCCTAAGATATTTGCTATATGCTGCAGCCTGAAACACACCTGCATCCTTCCATATATTAAAATGTTGCATAATATCACCACACACACTCAACTGAATATATAATTTACACTGATGAGCTCAGTGACATATTGCTGCAAACAAAGGTTTACAATGTTCAGACAAGCAAGCAGCAGGACTCCAGCCTCCTTTCAAGACAGGGTCTATGTCTTGGAAAATCATCTCCTGCAACACAGCTCATCCCACAGACCAAAGAGAAATGTTAAGCCCTAAGCGAAGAAGTGTAAGAGAGAAAGAGCGTGTGTACATACACAGAGGCACATTCAAAACTCCACTGATTCAGGAGATCGAGTGCTTTATCAAAGTGCAGTTGTTTCCCCTTTAATTCAACAGTAGTTTTAATGAAAAACAAATATCAGTAATTAATAGGGATAATAATTCCAATAATTTATATAACCCCTAACTACAAAAGTCTCTTAATGCCCTTTACAATTAAATACAGGCTAAGGGTCTGAGTCTGTAATGTTCTGAGCAGCATCCACTCAATAGATGTAAGGTAGGTGACGTTAATTTTATAGCTCACTTCTAAAATTTTGATCAAGTTATTTTAAATTATTTCACCAATCTGATACCCTGTTCTCTTTTCCCATAACAGGTTTTTACTAATACCTACAATTACAGCATTCGTAATCTCTGGTATTAAATATCGCAATACACAACCCTGGATCAATGGGATGGAACACTTGAAGCCACTGATACCTTTAGATACTATTGAGATAGGTTTAAGTCTACACTACAAACTAAAGTTGACCTAAATTATGTCGACATACAGCCACCGCAAAGAGTGTAATGGAGTCGGTTTTACACATCCACACTACACTCCTTGCATCATCAGTGTGCATCTTTACCAGGAGTGCTTGCATCAATTTAATTATCCATGTGAACCATTGTGGGATGATTTCTAAAAGGCAGCAAGCGTCATTGTAAGCAATGCAGTGTCTACACTGATGCTGCATTGACCCAACTACATTGACTTAAGCATTTTGCCTCTCATGGAGATGCAGTTACTAAGTCGGCGAAGTGGGTGAGTTACATTGGTGGAAGCTACATTTTAGTGTAGATACTTACAGAATTAGATCGACATAAGTTGCCAGTGTAGACCAGGCCTTTAACACCTAACGAAAATGTGTGAACAAAAAACTCAAAAGCCCCCTGTGATGTAAGTAAATACCTCCTATTTATCAATGGGGCAATTGAGAGATAGAAAGATTAAGTGATTTGTCCAAGATCTCGCAGGAGTAAGTGAAAGAGCAATTACTAGAACTCATACTCTCCCAACCCTGTGCCTTATGACAGGAATATTCTATCTTCCAGGGTCAGAAACAGAGGACACTCCATAGCCCCAGGCTATCAAAACTAAAGACCCAGACAGTTTCCATGTTGCTCCTGCAAGCCATAGGCTCCAACAAATCCATTCCTCCTCAATTAGAGGCCATGTGGAGACCATATACAGGAAGCCAGAAATCTGATATACAGTCTAGAAAGGGCTTTAAAAATAAACTTGAACAAAGTCTGGGATTACAAAGGCAGCTGGTGAAATGAATGTGGTATAGGGAACAGAGCAGTGAGAAGGCAGAAGCCTCATTGCAGCTGCTTCATTATTGTTGGGGGATGTGCTGTCTATACTAGCTTCAGGCAACAGCTTCTCTTTTGTAGCCTATAGTAAAAGCAAAACTATAAAAAATGTATGAGAATTAATGGGAACTAACTAACAGTTTTTTTTAATTGTATACAGGACATAAAAATATGTACAAAGAGCCAAATCTTACCCTGTGCTGTGCAGATGTATTAGCATGGGAAAGAAACTACAGAAAGCCTTTTATTCCCTCCTACCCTCATGCAACGGCAAGGCAAGATTCCTGCTAACAGTGTAGGGGGAGGGACTGATTACTACATGGATCAGTGCACCACAGTGCCAAGAGAGTGATATATATTGGCATACCTGATGGAGAAATAACTCTCTCAGTTTTCCTTATGTATGCAAGGCCTCGGAGTTCGAGTCTGTAGCAGAGTTTCTGTCCAAGAATAAGTTAACTGCTGGCCACTGGAATAAAAATGTGGCCCAATATTGAGAAGACAAAGCTCTGCTTGCATCAGTAAATTGGCTCATTGCATTGGCCGCAAGAATCTGACCCAGCACCACTCTTTCTTTCTATATATGCTCTGGTCTGCTCTGATTTACCTGCCGTACTTGGCTGCTAGTACTAGGTGATCCTAGTGTGTTATTCAGTGTGACTTAGTTAATATGATTCTATGGATGATGGGTAAAACGGGACAGCTGCTGGAAATACATGTGATCTCCATTATAAAGAATGAAGGGGAGAAGTGAAGACAAAAATATTGTTTTGAGCCAAATAAAATTCAGATTAAAAGCCGAAGATGAAATTTTCTTATCTACAGAGCATTCAAAGGGAGTACTGTGCAGACAAAAATACCCAAAACATGTCTAAGAAACACTAGGAGTGTTTCACCATTGTGGGCCACATTTTTATGTTGGTGCAACTCTTACAGAGTTACACTACTTTAAGATTGGGGTAATTCAGCAGTGGATTGGGCCCATTATTTTTATTTTCACTGCCCAATCCTTTAAAACCCATTTCCTTCCTAGCAGGGCTGTACCATGAGCAAACTCTGCTGAGTAGCTCCACATGAGCGAACAAAGGACAGGTTTTTTAAGTGATTATGCTTATTGGGGCTGTCCCCATTGCTTTGCTTTCGTCAGTTGAGCAATTATGTTAATATGAATAACAATCCTGATCTAAGTGCTTAAAGTGGCCCAATCCTTGGCTACACTTGGATTTGCCCTAATTTCAGCCATCAGCAACTAGCCACCAAGAGGAACAAACTAATATAAACCGTGATTTGCATCAGTGCACCTTAATCCTGTTTCAAGCAAGGATACGCTCCACCAATGCAGAGAGCAGCTTTGTCTCTGCACTAGTGCATCAGTGCATTTACACTGGCAGCTGGCTGAAATTAGGGCAAATCCCCACTGTAGTCTAGACTTTAGTGCCTGAGGCATTTAAAGCCAGTTGGTACAAATGACTAGAAAATATTCTGTAGGGAACAAGCCTGCATTGGCAGGAAGATGGAGGAGAGGTTTCTGATAGCTCTTTTCCAGCCCTAGAGTCTGAGATTCATATTTCATCACAGAACTGAGGAGAGAGCAGCATCCATGGGCAGCTTTCAGTATACTAGAACTTTGACATTTCCAGCATACTGAAGCAGAGTTAGCAAGTGTAGTGCTAATTCTGTTGACTTTAAGATCATGGCTAAGCTATCAATTTAAAGTCCCACTGCAGCACACCTCTGACTTTCCAACACAGTTATCATATAATAACAAGTATCTTGAAATGATAGCCAGGCCATACAGATGAGAGGAATGTAAAGTGCTTCACATGCTCCACCTTTACCTTATTTAAAACACATTACTTGTGTAATATGTGTAACTATAGGGCCTGGTCTACACAACGCTGTAAAATTGAATTGATCCACGTTAAATCGATCCTTCCATTTTGCCGTCCTCACTATAATGCCATTTAGGTCGACCTAAAAGGGTCTTTAAATCTATTTCCAAACTCCTGCCCATCAAGGGGAGTAGCACTGAAATCAATGTTTCTGGGTCAAACTAGCGTTAGTGAGGACACAATTTGACATTACTGGTCTCTGGGAGCTATCCCAGAGTGCTCCAGTGTGACTGCTCTAGACAGTGCTCTCAACGCGGATACACTAGGCACTTAGACAGGAAGAGCCCCAGGAACTTTTGAATCTCACTTCCTCTTTGGCCAGCATGGTGAGGTCTCCTGCATAGCTCACCATGCAGAGCCCACCATCAGAGGAAAACATTCAGTCCCAGAATCAAAAAAGAGCCCCAGCATGGACTGCAAGGGAGGTGCTAGATCTGATCACTGTACGGGGAGACAAATCCGTGCTGGCAGAACTGTGATCCAAAAAAGAAATGCCAATACATCTGTCAAAGTCTCCAAGGGCCTGATGGACAGAAGCCACAGCAGGGATGCACAACAGTGCCGTGTTAAAATTAAGGAGTTGAGGCAAGCCAATCAGAAAACCAAAGAAGCCAACGGACGCTCCGAGTCACAGCCCAAGACATGCCACTTCTACAGTGAGCTGCATGACATTCTAGGGGGGTGCGCCACAACTACCCTACCCGGGTCTGTGGACTCCACCGATGGGGTGATTGTCAGCGTGGCAGAGGATTTGCTGGATGAGGAAGATGAGGTGGAGGAGGACTATGATGGCGAGGAGTCTACGGAACAGGCAAGCGGAGACACCTATTCCCCGAAAGCCAGGAGCTGTTCATCACCCTGGAGCCAGTAACCTCCCAACCCTCCCAAGGTATCCCCAACAGGGAAGGCGTACAAGGCAGCCCTGGTGAGTGTCCCTTGGTCAATGGAGTGCCAGTCTGACAAGCTATTGTTTAATGACTACTGTGCCCTGAAGACTTGGGGAGCAAGAGTGTCTGTATCTTAAAAGAAATCCTCCCAGCAGCTCCCCAAGCTTTCAGGAAGGTGTGTGTTTGAATCTGGATAGCCAATAGCATTTGGGATTGTTTGCCCATGCATTCTCTGACCCCAATGGGGGAATGGGGCACAGACGCTGTGCTGAAAGCATCTGGCTAGCAGGAATCTTCCCCGATAGCAGACAGGCGGTGGGTGGGGGGGGGCGGGTGCAACTCTCATCACAGAGAATTTTTTTAAAAAAATACCACTCCCTTTTTTTCATCCGACAGCTGAAACCGTTTCCAGCCTCCCCCTCTGATCCGTGTCCCACAGGCTTCCACAGATAAGACGGTGAAAAAAAACGGACGCGGGATGAGATGTTCATGGAGCTCATGCAGTCCTCCTGGACTGAAAGAGCAGAGCTTAGGGCTTGGAGACAGCCAGTGCTGGACTGCCGGAAAGCAGTAACTGCGCATGAGGAAAGAAGGGATGAGCGGGAGCAACGGAGGGACGAGAGAGAGAAGGCAGAAAGCACTGCTTCGTCTTCTGGCGGATCAAACCAACATGCTCTGGTGGAGTTTCAGGAAAGGCAGCTGGAGCCAAGACCTCCACTGCAGCCCCTCTGTAACCGCACCCCCTTCTCCCCAAGTTCCCTAGCCTCATTGCCTGCACTCTGAAGAACGCGGCAGGGCAGGGTCCGGGCACCTTGCCACTCCATCCCAGAGGACCAGCCAAGCACCAGAAATGTGGCACTCCCAAAGTTGTGACTTGTGTGTTCTTGTCCTCCCCTTGCCCGCCAATCCGCCCGGTGCTTATCCCCTCACTCATCCCTTCCAGTGCTACATTTATAGCAATCCCCCCATTTCTGTGACTCAATAAAGAATGCATGGTTTTCAAACAACGACTATTATTGCTCTGCAAGCGATGAGGGAATATGGGAGGGTGGCTGGCTTAAAGTTCAGTGCAGGGGAGCAAGAGAAAGGAAAAGGACACGTCGAAATAAAAAAAAGATTTAAATATTAGCCTGAGAAAGTGGGTGGGTTTTAAGGATGCATAAACAAACAGAACAAGTAGAAACAAACTGAAGGTTCACACTGTAGCGTGCCCTGCCGTGAAACTAGTTGTCAAGGCTTCTCTGATGCATGCCACATCAGAAGGTGCCCTTCTGATGTCTGGCTGTGCGTAATCAGCGGCCAGGTGGTCTGCCTCAACCTCCCACACCGCCATAAACGTCTCTCCCTTGCTCTCACAGAGATTGTGGAGCACGCAGCAAGCTGCAATAACAATGGGAATATTTGTGATGCTCAGATGTGAATGGGTCATTAAGCTGCACCGGAGTCCCTTGAGATGACCAAATGCACACTCTACCACCATTCTGCATTTGCTCAGCCTGTAGTTAAAGAGCTCCTTACTACTATCCAGGGCACCTGTGTATGGCTTCATGAGACAGGGCATTAATGGGTAGGCTGGGTCCCCAAGGATAACAATCAGCATCTCAACATCACCAACAATAATTTTTGTGTCTGGGAAGAAAGTCCCTTCCTTCAGCTGTTTAAATAGGCTAGAGTTCTTAAAGACATGAGCGTCATGAACCCTGCCCAGCCAACCCACACTGATGTTGGTGAAACATCCCCTGTGATCAACCAGTGCTTGCAGGACCATGGAAAAGTACCCCTTGCGGTTTATGTACTCGCAGCACTGGTGGTCCGGTGCCAGGATAGGGATATGCGTTCCATCTATAGCCCCTCCACAGTTAGGGAACTCCACTGCTGCAAAGCCATCCACTATGGCTTGCACATTTCCCAGAGTCACTACCTTTGACAGCATCAGTTCAATGATTGTGTTGGCCACTTGCATCACTGCAGCCCCCATTGTAGATTTACCCACTCTGAAGTGATTGCCAACTAACCAGTAAGCTGTATGGCGTGGCAAGCTTCCAGAGGGTTATCACCACTGACTTTTGAACTGTGAGGGCTGATCGCATCTTGGTATTCTGGCAGTTTAGGACAGGGGAAAGCAACTCAGAGTTCCATAAAGGTGCCCTTACGCATCCAAAATTTTCTGAGCCACTGGGAATCATCCCAGACCTGCAGCACTATGCGGTCCCACCAGTCTGTGCTAGTTTCCCAGGCCCAGAATCGCCGTTCCATTTCATGAGCCTGCCCCATTGCCACCGGGATCCCTAAGCTGCCGGAGCCACTGCATTTGGGGAGGTCTGCGTCTATGTCCTCCACATTCTCATGACCACTCTGCCGTCGCGTTCTCGCATGGGTTTTCCGTTTCTGCAAACATTCCACAATAATTCGCAAGCTGTTTACAAGGCCCGTAACTGCTGTGATGAGCTAAGCGGGCTCCATGTCCGCACTACTATGGCATCTGGGCAGTCCAGGGAAAAAGGGCAGAGTTGGAAGCGGAAGCATTTGACTAAGAAAGGAGAAAGCTTAAATTTAAATTAGCCTTGAATAAGGATGGAGTGGCTGGGTCATTACACAAACTGAAAACTATTCCCCCATGCTAGTTTTCCCCTACTGTTACTCACACCTTTTTGTCAACCGTTTGAAAAAGGCCATCCTGATTATCACTAAAAAGTTTTTCTTCTCCTGCTGATAATAGCTCACCTTAATTGATTTGTCTCTTAGTGTTGGTATGACAGCCCCGATCTTTTCATGTACATTATATATCTTCCTACTGTATCTTCCACTCCATGCATCTGATGAAGTGGGTTTTAGCCCACGAAAGTTTATGCCCAAATAAATTTGCCCAAGTACTCCTTGCCCTTTTTGCTAATATAGACTAACATGGTTACCACTCTGAAACCTGATACCAAAGTTAATATTCCTATTTGAGAAAAGTTCTATCAGAGGCCTTAATTACCACAAATATTCAAGATCTGTTCATCTAAATTATGGAATGGTCAGCAACAGTCCCACAATGGAATGAAAGAAGTGCTGTCTGCTGAACTCCATTCCTACTTCTACAGCAAGAGAAAGTTACTAACCTTGTGCAGTAACACAGGTTCTTCGAGAAGCATGTCCCTGTGGTTGCTCCACTTTAGGTGTTCGGGCCCTCCTGAAACAAAAGCGGTTAACTATCTATAACAAAACTAGAACTGGGGTATACTATGCAAACTAAGCTCTGAGGTTGCTTGCATTGCGCTAATTAACCATCTGAAATGGCACAAGACAGGCACCATGCACGTGCTACCATAAATGTGCAACCAGGCACTGCTACCATAAATCTCCAATCACAAGCTCCAGAGCATCTGAACACCTAGAGTGGAGCACCCACGGGGACATCACTCGAAGAACTTAAGCTCTCCTTGGAGGTTTCAGAACTAAGTATTGGAAGCCTAAGCATTAGATATTTATGACATTTTCAAGTTTTTCAGAGCCCGGATTCACACGGATTTTATACTGGTATAATTACTTTAGCTAAGAATGTGATTTTTTTAATTGAAGTAGTCTCATAAGAACAACCCCGAGTGCAGATGCAGTTATATTAGTATAGTTTATTTCCCTTCCTGCATAGGAATAAGCTACACTTGTATACGCAGTGTTGTTGTAGCCATATCTCTCTAATATCCTGGGACCGACAAGATGGATGAGGTATTCTCTCTTATTGGACCAACTTCCGTTGGTGAGAAAGAAGCTCAAGCTTACACAGAGCTCTTCTTCTTGAGGTCTGGGGAATGTACTCAGACTGTCATAGCTAAATACAAGATGGAAGAGATTGTTTAGCATAAGTAGTTAAGACTATTTCAGGGGATGATTCAAGGTGAAGTGGCCCATTAACAACCCTCCAGTCATTGGTGGGAGGAGGCGGGGTAGTGTAATCTCCTCAGATACTTGCATAAGATCAAATAGCAAAGGTTACAGCAGTGTTTCTCAAACTATCGTACTGGTGACCCCTTTCACATTGTAAGCCTCTGAGTGCAACCCCTACTTAAATTAAACACACCTGTTTAGACATCTAACTCCGTTATAAATGCTGGAGGCAAATCGGTGTTTGGGATGGAGGCTGACATCTCGCAAACCCCCATGTAACAACCTCGCAATCCCCTGGTGGTCCCAACCCCCAGTTTGAGAACGCCTGGGTTACAGTATCCATAGAGACAGTGACCTCACACAAGTTCTAATTGTTAAAAGTTGCAAGTTTTATGAACTGCATTTTTTAAAATGGGAATTACAGGTTGCAGTGAAACTTTTATTCTTTGTTATAATGCACCAACACCCCCCGCTCCAGCTGCATGTTAATTTAAAATACCCTGCTGCACACAGCCTCCCTCTTAGAAATTAATAGTTCATGTAACTAAAAAAAGTAGGGAATGCAATATCAAAATGAGTTGTCTTCTGACTATTAAGAGAGAAGCTAAAAATCAAGGTAATGGAAGCCACATTACAACGTCTACTTGAGAGTCACTATCACAAATCTATACCAAAAAAATGATCCCCCCAGACAGGTTCTCTTCTCCATATTGATAGCTGTGGAATTATTGCAGCATTTTACTCCCTTTGGATGCATACATAAATATTATTAGACTCTCACAAAATGTGTAACTAGAATATTTACAATAAATAAACCACACAGACTAGTCTTATTTCTCAAAAGAAACGAGAGGCTTTTCCAGTAACCTTATACATAGACGCTTTATTTTTGCTGTTAATATGGGTCTGCATTATATGCAAGATTTTCTTACATGAAACAAAGTTTGTAGTACAACAAATAAACTAAACTTAATCAAGGCATTTGTTGTACTTTATATCAAAACCTTAAAACAAAATGAATTATATATGTAGTCAGTTTTCATGCATGTTTGGCTGCTGCATGTATAGTATATTTATAAACTGAAAGAAATGCAAATGCACACAACATTCAAAAAGGTGATAAAAAGATGCCTGACGTCAAAGATTAAAACCTTCTCACTAACGCAACAAAGAAGCAGTTAACTAGATGATTCAACCAATACCAACTCAAATAAACACTACTTATCACAACTACGTCTAACCTTGGTACTGATGTCTTTGGTGCAACTATTTCTAAGACCTCATCCAGGGGAAAACAAATCCAGTTCCTGGCATGAAAGACTAAGAATTTCTTTACATATTATGCAACTTAATCACTTTCATTAATCTCTCTACATATTATGCAACTTAATCACTTTCATTTTGTGCCACAAATTGGATTCTCCTTGCGAAATTAATTGCTAGCAATGAAGACACCAAAACCACCACTGCCAAGGGGTTCTAATTGGCTCCTCCCATTTGATATGAATGAGGAATAATCCTGGCACAGCTGCAATTTTCTGATCTCTTTTCCATAAGAATTTTTCTTCCTTTTAATCTGATTTAAAATTGCTGAAACTTTAAGCCTACTACAGAATCTAGGCATTCAAACATTCAATATTTAAATGTTCCTTTAAAAATATTGGAACCTATGAGCTGTTTTTAAAAGTATTTTAATTACTACATAGATTGCTTTTCACAAGTGTTAAAATTGAGTAAGAAAAACCATTTTCTAAAGGTCTTGGTATGACGTGGGATAAATTCTATAGTATGAATTTGCTACATCCTGCATAGTAATGGTTGATCTCATTAAGATAACTGGACAACCTGCCATCATTTTTTTTTATTTATTTTTTTTTTGGAAATTTTACATACAGTGCATATGATGCGCGCTCTTTCCATCTCTCATAGCAGCAAGCCGATTCTGCTATTATCTATAGCAGCACACCCGGGAGTGGAGAGGAAGAGTGTCTGAATTATAAATAGCTAACACTACAGTGTACAATTCTATTTACTTGTCAGTATTGTTGATAGCACACAATTATAATCTGCAAGAAATTAACTACATAAAATCTCTACAACAAAAGCAAACCAAAACATTCCTTCAAAAAAGACAAAGTAAGTGCAAATACCTAAAATAGGCAACTGAAGCAACTGTTGTAACCTGTAGAGGCTTAAATAAGGACAAAGATTTTCATAAATAAAAACGTTTTCTTCACTCTTCAAATATTTAGTATAGTAAATATACAATGGTCAAACTTCTAAGTGCAGATAAGACTGTTTTAAAAACCAAGGTGCCAAGTTTTTTTTAAACGTGTAATAAAATGCATTCATTTTTAATTCATGAATAGGACTCAATAATAGGGTCACATAAAGGACCTCGAGTTTGCTCTTGTATATATAATTCTTTAAAAACAAGTTATTGGAATACCTGTAATATAATAAAGGGACAGTTTATAACTACTTTGTCAACCAACATGATTTAAAGGGTATATAGTGCAATCCTTAGGTAGATGTAACATACAGTATAGAGTTATATGTTTCACAGCCTGTAATGATGCAGCTATTCCATACTTCAAGGTTAAAATTTGTCCTTTACCGCTTTAGCTGTTATACAGGAAACAACGTTGGCTTCTAGACAACCTACATATGCATAAATATCTACATTTAAGCTTTAAAATAAAAATAAATTATAAAAACAGACTTCTTTCCAATTTACAAAAGTTTCCCTGCTCCTACGTATTGTACAATACATTCAACAATGGTCTCAATTTCTGAGATTTATGAAGAAAATACTGATGTTTTACACTAATGAAAAACTTAATTCATCCCATTTGCCTACTATCTTATTTCTAGTACCATTCTCAAATAAATATATTTAACACTGTAGTTAATTTTATTGTTTTTGCAGCATACCAAAAAACTAGTAGTGCAACTTTCTATTCTTTCTTTAGACTCCTTTCCATTGTGTTTCTTTATATGATAGAAAAAAATTGCTACATAAGCAACTGAGCACTTAAGCAAAAGCATTTTCATACAGCTATGTATGTTGCTTATTCAGAATCAGAAGTACCTGTAAACCTACCCTACATTCAAAATGCATTAACTGGAGAGTAGCAATGTATGTTTTGAAGAATAAATGTGAAAAACTGGGCTAAAAAACATATATGTTGACATTTACTCCAATTTTTTTACTATTATTTTTATACCCTGCTTTAGATTTTTTTAAAAAAAATATTGAAAAATATTAATTGCAGGATTCTTTGTGCTATCCTTACTTGAAAAGGCAAAGCTACGTACGTCTGCCCTTTGTCAATTAAAAAGAGACAAGTTTTCCTTTACAAGGTTGTCTCAAGAAAAAGAAAGACTTCATTCACTTATATTTAACTGGAATCTCCTTCAGTGTAGTGTTAATTGTAAGGGGAAGGGATGGTTTTGTCAGTTGCAGTGATCCTCACAGAATTAGAGCTCTTGAAGTGCTGCCAGAAGCTGTATAGGTGCTCAGATATCTTCTTGCTTGTTCAGTCATAATAAGCTGATCTTCTGTTTTTCCATAAACAACTGCTTCCCATTCACAATTTGACTATATTAAAAAAAAAGTTAAAAGAAATTTTTTTAAACAGCTGTATTTGGAACACTTCAGCATTTAAATACAATCCTAACTCAGATTTTCTTTTAAAAGCTATTTCCACACTAAATTTCACAACAATTTATATAATCAAAATTCAACTAATATCACATTTTATTGTCAGGGCCCATGTATTCTGCAATACTTGGTACATAAATTCTATGACAAAGTTTACTGGGTTTTTTTCAGCACACCAGCAGTTCTAAGACAACAGAAGTAAAGTAGCAAGAGAGAGGCTTTCTTGAATTGAAATATTCATTGTAATAATTGATGCTGTAATAGCTAATTCAGTATAACTCCTCTTTTAGAATGTTTTCCTATTTTTTACTCTGAAGTTTCAAAAGGCAGCCGAATGCAGTATTGATGATGCACAGTAATCGCTCGTCAGAGGAAATGCAGAAAGTAGCTGTGGCAGCTTGGAAGGGTGTGGTGGCTGGAAAGGATGTAAAGTACTTTTTTTTTTTTTTTTTTTTTTTTAATAAACACAGAAATAGAGTTTGGCAGCTGTGAGAGGGGGAAATCAAACAGACATTTTGAGATGAATGGGATATGGTGGTGGACATTGGAGCTATCAATATGGGGGAAAGGGGGAAATCACTGATCCACTAGCCCACCCCTCAGAAAACCTGTGCACTGAAATTCAGGCATGGGAAGCGAATCTGTAGAATGCCTCTGGATGAGGCCTGACTTGTGGTGGACTATAGAACTAGTATAAGTAGCAGTCAGGAATTTACATGTCCTTTACTGCCATGTTACCACAAAGTAGAATCTGGCCCAAAATAAATTTGTGACTGCACAGTAACTTTTCAGAGAAATCTTAGCCATTTAACATTACCAAGTGTTTCAATCCTAAAATAGACTGATTACTTAAATTCTGAAATTTGACTTATTTGAATAAAGAGAGTTTATTTAAAAATTGTCCAGAGTTCAGACATGGAATAAGTTTTCATCATGAAATTACTAGCTTGAAAAATAGGAATCACAGAAACACAAACCCAAATTAAATAATGGTAGCAAAAATATTGACCAAGATTTCTATCAATTATCAAAAGACTGAGGTACAAACTAAACAAAAAAAATTAGAAACCATTTAACAGTTAAAATTGGTAAAGAAATTAACAAAAAGGTATCTTGAATCCAGACCTGAAGAGACTTTTCCATTTTGACATTTTCTGAAGCGCAAGAATTCAGTTTCTTTTTAATTACTGCATTTGTTTTGTTTGTTGAAGTTGTAGCCTGTTTCTCCAATGTCAGATTACATCTGTTATCATGTATTTCCAACAATGGTATCATTAGTAAAGATGTAGTATAGATATTTTCTGACTAATTGGAAAAAAGACAGAGGAATGGGGAAGAGGAATAAAAGTTAGTATTTAGTAAAATAGCCTTTAACTGTTACTTCAAAAAAAAAGGGGGGGGGGAAATAAAGCAATATGTAACAAGTAGAATCAACGAGTAAACATTTCTGAGAAAAACTAGGATCAATTCACTATAAAGTATTAGATCGGGGGTTCTCAACTTTTTTTTTTTTTTTTTTTTTAATGAGACTTCTCTCATGCTATTAAAACCTCCACGGTCCAGCTGTGCCACAACTGTTTTTCTGCATATAAAAGCCAGGGCCAATGTTAGGTGGTAGCAAAGAGGGCAATTGTCCAGGGCCCCACACCATAGAGGGCCCCATGAACCTAAGCTGGCTCAGGCTTTGGCTTCAGCCCTTGGTGGTGGGACTCAGGGATCCGGGCTGCAGTCCTGAGTGGCAGAATTTTGGCTTTGTGCCCTCGGCCCTAGCCAGTCTAATGCCATCCATACTTGGTGAACCCCATGAAACCTGCTCATGGCCCCCCAGAGGGTCCTGAACCCCTGGTTGAAAACCACTGTACTAAAACTATACTGGGATCCAAAATGTATTGGTAACAACTGAATTTAAATACAGTTGCTGCTATCATGGTTCTGATGCTAATTCCTTTACCAGGGTAGACCAGTTTTTCTTCTCTCTTATATTATACAATCATACTACAGCTACATTTTCTTAAAAAATAAGTTATATAAAACTGGATAGCTTGGCGTGGCTTCAGAAACAGTTATAAAATATAAATCTCTGCCCACACTAACACAGAAAGTTATACTAGAAACCTGCTACTAAAACATGTTTAATACTGATGACCAGTTCTTTTGAGTGTTTTTTGTTTACAGATACTGAGGGAGAGACTGGACCAGGGATGGGCAAACTTTTTGGACTGAGGGCCACATCGGGATTCGAAATTGTACGGAGGGCTAGGTAGGGAAGGTTGTGCCTCCCCAAACAGCCTGGCCCTGCCCCCTATCCAACCCTCACCCACTTCCCGTCCCCTGACTGCCCCCCGCAAAACTCCTGACCCATTCAACCACCCCCTGCTCTGTCTCCCATGACTACCCCCTCCCAAGACCCCCTGCCTCTAACCACCCCCCAAGAGCCCACCCCCTGTCTAAGCCCCCTGCTCCTTGTCCCCTGACCACCCCTTCTAGAGACACCCCCATCCCCAACCCACCTCTAATCACCCTTCAGGACCTCACCCCCTATCCAACCTCCTACTCCCTGACTGTCCAGACCCCCGTCCCCTAACAGGCCCCTGGGACTCCCATGCCCTATCCAACCCTCCCTTCCCCATCCCCTGACCTCCCCACAAGACCATCTGCCCCTTATCCAACCCCCTACCCCCTTACCACGCTGCCACACACGCTGCCGTGCTGATCTGCCAGAGCGGCAGCCCCGCCCCCCAGAGCAGTGCTCACATGATATGCTGAGACTGGGGGGGAAGGCGGGGGAAGCGGTGGAGGGCTGGGAGCAGAGGAGAGCCTGTGGGCCATAGTTTGCCCAACCCTGCAATGGACTGTTTCAAAAACTGGTTTAATATATTCTCCCAAATTATATTCAAAAGCAATACATTTGCAAGCCACTTTCATCATTGCCATGCACCACTGGCCACAACTCTGGAATGCAGACTTTTACAGAACCATCAAACACAAATAAAAAACTATTGTGTAGGAAATTCACTTGATTGCTTACAGAAAACAAAATACTTTAAAAAAAAAAAAGTGTTAACTTGCCAGCAATCTTTGCATCTATCCTCCACGTACTTACTAAGATCTTGAAATTCCTCATTTTCCCCTTTCATTTCAATGGTTGCCCATCCTGTACTAGAGCCACCAGCCTTCTTCCCAAAGATGAAACAGGACTGGTCATCACCATCCTTCCTTAAAACTGACTAGAAAGGCAAAATTTCCCCTGTCCCACTGCCAGTAATGTCATCCAAGAATCCAGTGATCCAACAAGCAAAAAAATCAACACCTACAATACAATCCATACATCCCCAAAACCATAATCCCACACACCTTAGCATGGAGCACGCCCAAACAAGTACTGGAGACAACTATTTTTTTAAATTGCTAGATGTTTAGTCTTACTTGTCAATAATTACACCCCAAGGTGACTATTTACTAGATCTGATAAAAAAATGGGGAAATATTTGTTCCATTTTTCATCAAAGTTTCTACCAGTTCTACTATTTATTAGTATACCAACCTGTACATCCAAAACATTATCTTCTGTGAAGAGTTGGGCACCAAGTTCTTCTTTTTCCCACGAATCCAAGACCAATGACTTTCTGACTTTCTTAGCAGAAGTGTGCTGTGATCAACATTTTATAAGGAAAAAATTTAAGATTACAATTTAAGAGTTGCCATTTTTTGCTATCACTATTATAATAAAGTAACATACTGCACCATCACCTCTTGCTTGCAGCTTTTATAGACAGAGTCATCTTCCTCCTTAAGGAATATGTCTGTTCCAGTTTCCTCTTTTAAAACCTCTCTAATATCTTCTTCCAAGAAGGCAAGTGGTTGTGACTAATTTAAATAGAAGTGGGGGAGGAAGCCACAGAAAATTTATCAGTTGTTGGTTTTCACCACATTTTACAATCATTGTGGTTATTATAACAAGGAGATATCCTCTACTTCATGGAAGGTAGAAAGACTCAGTAAAATCCACCAACATATTAAGGAATAAAAATTACTGCATTTGATAACTACAGTTCAGCATTTTGAGACTGAACAGATTTTAATAAAGCTGTACTATTCCAAGTTATTTTTAGCCAGCTTGTTTTCCCATATTTTAAACCTAAAGAGGGATAGTTTACCTAAACTACATATCAGTTTGTGTTCATTAGCCAATGGAACTATGAATAATAATTTTCCCCGGTAAGAATCACATTGTTTGGAAGCACAAACTATTGTGCTACTTTTTGTAAGGGACATTTCAAACTGAACATGTACATTATTTGGATTAAAGCATCCATTTTTATTTTATGCTTCCAAATTTAAACTACACAAACAGGGGATGAAGCATCCCCTACAAATAGCACAATGGTTTATGAACTACAAAAATGTGATCCTTGTTTGGGAGAAACTTTTATTTACACCAATAATATATCTTTGTGTAAGGCACTAATAACCATAAAATACTGTGTATAATTTCACATACAGAGGGTCCCTTTACGTACCGGCAGGGGGAGAGGATTCCACTAAGCCCAAAACTTTGGCTTTAAAAGCCAATATAATAGTGGATAAAAGCAGGCGTGCCGAGCTACTATTTGCATTGTGAGGAGCAAAGGTTACCATCTAGAGTAAGGGTAGCAAGGATGGTGCCAATCTCAAAGGCCGAATCAGAGCAGCCTTTAGTATTTGTGGGAACAAAAGACCAGACAAAATATAATGAATTGGAAAGGAAAGGGGTCAAAATTCACAAAATGTAAAAAAAAATCAACTAGGGCTGCCAAGGAATTAAAAAAATTAATCATGCTGTTAAATAGAATACTATTTATATAAATATTTTGGATGTTTTCCACATTTCAAATATATTAATTTCAATTACAACATGGAATACAAAGTATACAGTGCTCACTTTATATTTATTATAAATATTTGCACTGTAAAAATAAAAGAAACAATATTTTTCAATTCACTTATTACAAGTACTGTAGTGCAATCTCTATCATGAAAGTTGAAATTCCAAATGTAGAGTTATGTTAAAAAATAACTGCATTCAAAAAAAAAAAAACAATGTAAAACTTTAGAGCCTACAAGTCCATAGTGTCCTACTCCTTTTTCAGCCAATCGCTCAGACAGACAAATTTGTTTACATTTGCAGGTGATAATGCTGCTTCTTGTTTACAATGGCACCTGAAAGTGAAAACAGGTGTTCTCATGGCACTATTGTAGCCAGCATTGCAAGATATTTATGTGCCAGACGTGCTGAAGATTGTATATTCCTTCTTGCTTCAATCACCATTCCAGAGGACATGCGTCCATGCTGATGATGGTTTGATAACAATCCAAAGCAGTGGGGACCAAAATGGTTTTTTTCATCATCTGAATTAGATGTTATCAACAGAAGGTTGATTTTCTTTTTTGGTGGTTCGGGTTCTGTGATTTCCGCATGAGAATGTTGCTCTTTTAAGATGTCTAGAAGCAAGTTCCACAGTTCATCCCTCTCAGATTTTGGAAGGCACTTTAGAGAGTCTTAAACCTAGGGTCGAATGCTGTAGCTATCTTTCAAAATCTCACACTGGTATCTTTGCATTTTGTGAAATCTGCAGCAAGTGTTCTTAAAATGAACAACGTGCTGAGTCATCAGAGACTACTACAATATTAAATATATGGCAAAATGCAGGTAAAATAGAGCCAGAGACATACAATTCTCCCAGCTTAAGGACTAAATTCAGTCTCTGTGTGAGAGGGCTGAATCATCACTGACTAGAAATTGCACCAGTTTACACCAGGGCTAATTTGGTAAAAAAGAGACAGAGACATTGAACTCCTTCTGGGAGAATTGCATCACAAATTTAATTAACGCATTTTTTTTTAAATGAGTGTCATCAGCCTGGAAGTATGTCCTCTGGGATGGTGTCCAAAGCATGAAGGAGCATACAAATGTTTAGCATATCTGGCCCATAAATATCTTGTAATGCCAGCTCCTAAATAACAAAAAGTTAGTCACAACACTTTCATCTGTACCAGCTCAGAAATGCTCCATTGTCATCCAATTATCCAATTGAAAGACCACCACCTGCTCATACTCTCTGGCCTGGAAAACATGGTTTGATCCCAAAATGAGGACAATTAAAATATTTTTAGATCATGGCATTACCACATGTGCAATTCCAAGCTATATGCATGAGAATTGATTAGGTACAGCAATTCAAGAAAATGCTTAAGTCTACCCTTGTTGGTATTTTTCAGACTTGTCTGCAACACTGTGCTGCAGAGGCACTGATGTTGTGCAGCTTATGAAGACGTGCTACATCGACAGGAAAGCACTCTCCCATCAACAATTACTACACCTCAACGAGAGGCAGAAGCTATGTCAACATAGCGTGGTGTAGGCTCCGCTTTCAGTCAAAGTAACTTGCATCACTTGGGGTGTGTTTTTTTTTACACCCCTGAGTGACATAAGATATATCTACTTAAGCGGTAAGGTAGACAAACCGTTAGAGCAGCGGTCTTCGAAGTTTTTCCTCCGCGGCCCCTGCTCACGGAGAAAAAACTTGCACGGCCCCCAAGGGGTATGTCCGCTGAAATGCCGCTGCAAGAAGTGGAACCTCCCGCTTTCCGCAGCAGCATTTCAGCGGGACAAAAATAGACCGCCCGGGAGTTCGGCGGTCTCCCAGGCGGGATCGGCGGCAGTGCCGGGGTCTCGCACACCCTCGGGGATGGTCTCGCACACCTCACTTTGAAGACCACGGCCTTAGAGGATATAAATTGAATGAGCATGGGATCTGAATCTTTTACCCCTAGAGATGGTCCCTTCAAAAAATGATTGGAGCATACTGATCGGGAAGAAAGGGGAAGCCTGTGCTGTTGCTGTCCCAAGCTGTAACTGTCCTATGGATAAAGAGAACACTATCATCCAGCATTGGAAAGTGCTACACCTTTCAACAACACTAATAATTTTACTAATTTTTTTTTAAATGTTCACGTTAAGGCTCACCTTGTAAGTCACTATTTTGTATGATGAGGGCATTTAGACTCACTTAAGAGAAACATTAACGAACAGGCAAAGAGATCACATACCACAATTTTGAGAGGGCCATATTTTTTCTCCTGAGCAGCTAGAGCATTCTTAAAAGGAGTTGGCGTCCTTGGTGTGGTACCCAGTAAAGATCTTCTAATTGTTGGAGTTCTAAAACTATCCAAGCAGAGAAAAAAGTTCATATGCATTTTAACATTTCATTATTCCTGATAGAGTTAAACTTAGATGACAAATTCATCAAAATTAGCTATTCTATTCATTTCTTTATAAAATGGAGTAGATAGGCACACACAAAAAAAAATCAATCAAGTAATATGTCACTGTGCATTTGCCCCACGTACATCTGAACCAATTTTCATTTAGTACAATACTAAAAAGATTAAGGGAAAATTAAAATTAAACAAAGTCACTTCTTGGGAAATCCAAGAAAAACAAAGCCGACTTATGTTTGCATGAAAATATTTAAACTTCCTTTTAAAAACATTTATAGTTGCATATACAGCTAAATTGAGTTTACATAATCTCAGAATCTTGCTTTTATTTCAATATCTGATCTTTAATGTCATCCTACCCTGCATTTTCCTTTTGGTCTTTTGGTGTCATTTCCTTGTGGAGAGGAGTTGTAATAAGGACTTTCTGCCCACAGATTGGAGTAGATGTAAATGCAGGATTTTCAAGGTTAAATTGTTCATTTCCAGAGCATGTGTTGAAAAACTAAAAGAAAAACTAAGCCAACTTACAAAACAAACTCTTATATTATGTTGAGCAACAACAACAAAAATTTCCACGTGATTTCCACTGAAAATTTCTAATAACCTATATAAAATGTATGTGCCTCTATCCCCACAATATGAACTGAATTTACTAGTAACCTCAATATGAATTTTCTTTTTAAAAAAATCCACAGAATGTGGCAAGGCCCTGTAGTTAGTTCAGATTTGACTGTGTATCTCCAGTGTGTGCAGGTAGAAAAGTGAAGCCCAGTTGTCAAGCTGCAGTAGAGGTCAGTCCCAGAATGGTTACCTGATTTCCTAGTTCCCCATTTTTAAAATAATCCATTTCTTCCATATTAACACTCTCCCTTTAATTCGACCAATCCCAGGGTGGGCAAACTTTTTGCCCGAGGGCCACATTGTGGTTGCAAAATTGTATGGAGGGCCAGGTAAGGAAGACTATGCCTCCCCAAACAGCCTGGCCTCGCCCCCTATCTGACCCCCTCCCACATCCGACCCCCTGACTGCCCGCCCCCCCCAGAATCCCCGACCCATCCAATACCCCCTGCTCCTTCTCCCCGACCGTCCCCTCCAGAGATCCCCCCGCCCCTAATTGCCCCCCCAGGACCCTTCCCTCTACCCAACCCTCTCTGCCCCCATCCCCTGACTCTTATCCAGATCCCCCCTGGACTCCCACATCCTATCCAACCCCCCGTTCCCTGTCCCCAAAACCTCTTCCCCATCCAACCGCCTCCTGCTGACCACCCCCTGGGATCCCCTGCCCCTTATCCAAGCCCACAACCCCCTTACCCTTCAGAAAAGCGCATCTGGCAACCACGCAGCCCACCAGAGCTGGACAGACACACTGCCCCGCAGGAGTGCGGAGCGCGCAGCCCTGCTGGAGCCAGCCACGCAGCTGCAATGCTACCCAGGAGTGGCAGGCCAGAGTGCTGCTCGCCCAGTGCACTGAGGCTGCGAGAAGGGGGAGTCAGCAGGGGAGGGGCAGTCTCCCCAGCTGGGAGCTCAGGGCCATTCAGGACAGGCCTGTGGGCTGTAATTTGCCCACCCCTAGGCCAATCATTTAACACGTTCTAAGCCGTTTCCTAATACCTTCAATTAAGTAACAAAGTACTATTCAAGAAATCCTGCCATCTGTGTCAGTTTATTGTAATCCTAGCTTTCGAGCTGTATTAAAAAATTCATACCTGTGATGGGGAAAAAGGTAGTGTTTTCACTGGTGTTTGTTTTAGTGCAACATTGACAGCATCATTATATGACCCGTCATTCAGCTCATTGACTGGTGACTGTCCAACTCGCAATCTTTTTTTCTTCCTTAGGATAGCAGGTGGAGTGCTGAACTTGGCTATGGAAGGAGATGTTGAAAGAATCTCTTCTTCTCCACTGCTACAACTATTTTTTTTGCCATCAAGAACAACACTGACATTAAACTGGCACTCCATAGTTCCTTCGTTGTGTTGAATCCTCATTAATGTTACAGGAGGAGGTTTGATAGGGGAATTAGCAGCCTCAGAAAGGTCAAAGCTGGTGACATCGCTCCATGCTACTGGATCCTACAACATAAGGATACAAGACACTCAGGCATGAACATAAGCAAAAATTTAGCAAAATATGAGCATCTGAAATGCTCCAAGTGGAAGTTGCAGATCACAAAGTTCCTGTTTGGAATATTTCAAGTCAGCAACAGTTTTTCTCATTATATTGCATTCAATATATGAACTTTGGAAACCAGTTATAAAATTCACTGCCAGCATTCAGAGAAGTTATATATTCCATATTAATTCTCACATTTTAAAAGCTACAAAAATATATTAATTACTTACCCCAATCCCACACAATCTAATTTAGGCATACACTTACAGTCCAGACAGAAGTAGCTTGATGCAATTAAGATTGACTGATTTGTTATAACTATCAGCTATCCCAGCTTCTGGTATTCCAGTAAAAAATGTCAATTTAATTCAGTTATATCAAGCTTGTAACTAAGGCATTAAATATTTCTGCTACCCCTCTTACACAACCAGATAATTTTATATAATCTGTTTTCAGTACAATTCACTCATGACTTCAAAAAAAGCAAAGCAATCAACAGTAGTGAAATTATACCTATCTGGTACTGTCTGAAGTAATTTCAAACATTTTATATATGTACTGGGCAAATATGAACATACCCAAATATAAATGGAGTACATCTTTGTTGAAAACTAGAGAATCATACATCCCAACTTACAGATTCAATGAGCTCTAGTGTCTCTGCAAATTCCGGAATGGTCTGTAGAGATGATAACACTGCATTCGCCTCCACAGCTAGGTACTTGGTGGGTGAATTCTGCTGGGCAGATGTGCCCTGGGCATCATCCATACTGTAAAACTCACTTGTTTGTTCCTCAAGGCTATTTAGAGTATTAGGCACGCTATCTTCCATGGTAAAGCTTCCAGACCAGCTAGAGAAACTTCCAGCTTGCTAGTAGAATAATAGAAATGTGTTGATATTTTATTCAAATTAGAAATTGAAAATAAATAAAAAACATGATTTGGGGGCAAGTTTCATAAACATACATTGCATAATATTTTGTTTCAGACTGATGTGTTACCATTCTCTAGTGGATGTACTCTGCTACAGTTTTATCCAGCTCAAAAATCTCCCCATCTTTCCCCAGCAAACTTACTTTCTGAAGTAATTCAATTACACTCTTACTTCCCTTAAGTTTACAGGACACACTCAACATTCCCCTTCTCTTACATTTATTCCTTTATCCTCTATTCATTACTATGATTGAAATTCTATTTCATATATATTTATGTATGGTTCCCTATAGCTCATCTTGAAAGTCACTGGTGATGTAAGCTTCCCCACTCTCCGGAATATTAAGACATTATCAAGTCTTAGTTGGGCGAGGGGGGTGGGGTAGGGATAACTCAGTGGTTTGAGTATTGGCCTGCTAAACCCAGGGTTGTGAGTTTAATCCTTGTGGGGGGCCATTTAGGATATGGCACAAAAATAGGGATTGGTCCTGCTTTGAGCAGGAGGTTGGACTAAATGATCTCGAGGACCCTTCCAACTCTGAGATTCTAAGTCGCCTACATAATAGTTCAAAGGTACCTTTTCAGGTTAAAATATTTCATTCTTAAAAATATTCTAATTTAATAGCTGACTTTACTTTTTACTACTTATGCTATTATGTTTCATTGACGACTAATAAAGAGACGGTCATTTTTGTTTATAGTCTACTTCATTTCCAGCTTCTCAAGCACCATCATAACACAGTGCTTGTGAAGAGACATTGTAATTATCATACTGGATTAGACCAGAGTCCATCTAGTACAGTATCCTATCTCTGACAGTGGCCAGTACATGTTTGAGGAGGAAAGAGGAAGAGTTCCACAATAGGCAGATGTGGGATAGTCTGCTGTTTCCCCCCGGACCACAAAGTTAGCTATCATCAGGGTCTCCATTAGAGAATCGTTTAAGCCTGAGATTTCATATTCCTTCCAAAATTCATCATTAAATGACAACTCTGGATATTGTTGATATCCACATTAGGATCCATTCCCTTTTGCAAACTTGTTAATTTCTTGGCATCAACAACACCCTGTGGCAACAAGCTCTATAGTCTAAATAAGTGTTGTGTGAAAAAGGTATTTTCTTATTTTACTTGGGCAATCCACTGTCTTTAGAGCTGGGCTTCCAGCCAGAAGCCACTGCTCTCCAGCTACCCAGCTCTGAATGCAGCACTGCCACCAGCAGCAGCACAGAAGTAAGGGTGGTAATACTACAAACCCACGCCCCTACAATAATTTTGCAACTACCCTCCTACAATCCTCTTTTGGGTCAGGACCTCTAGTTACAACACCGTGAAATTTCAGATTTAGCCATCATGAAATTTACAATTTTAAAATCCTATGACCATGAAATTAACCAAAATGGACTACAAATTTGACAGGGTTCTAACCATAGGTTTCTTTTGCAATCTTTTCTGAGACTCAATGGTGTAAAATCAGATACCAAAATATAGGCAATTTTCATTATCTATGTTGATCCACTAAATGGTTTATCTAAGGAAATAAGTACTTCCAATTCTGGGCTTTTTTTTTTAACAAAATCTTGCATTTCTTATTCACATCATTATCCCTCTGAAAGTAACACAATTACTTAGCACATGAAGTGTTGCTGGAGTGGATCTCAAATCAGGGCTGAGTGAAACCAGTAACAGGTGAAATTACCATTCTAAAAGTCATCTCTTGCTCTAGGATTATGAAAAAAAGCACTTGACTATAGTAGTGTTTTTAAGTTGTGGAAAATACTATGTTAAAAGAAAAATAATGTACATTCCCCAGATTAAAGTCTCACATGTACATTAAGTTTGATCAGTTTTGGAAGAGCATATTAAAACTATTCTAGAATTACTAGCATCAATTAAACTGCTGATCAATCTTAGTGCAAAGCCAATGCACATATTTATACAAATGCACAGTCCTTACAGATGATACTCTCTTTCTTCTGATTTCATTCTCAGCTGACATAAGGAGCAACTCAAGTTCCTTTATTTTCTTTTCTTTATCAGGATCATCATCAACAAACGGATGCTGAATTTAGAAAACAGGATAGAAGCTGTTAATAGAACACAATAAATGTAAAGCTTCCCTTAACTAGCTAGATGATTTCTTTCTTACATCCTGCACATGCTGGGAGCAGAACTATGTAAACTACAAAGTTATGCTTGACAACCGTTTTAGAATAAGGTTGTCAATTGTACAGTTTTGGCATGATTTTAGTGCCCAGCACAGACAGATTTGTATTATTTTCAATCTATGCAAGCAGAAAATCATGCTAGCTATCTAATAAATTTTAGTACTGTTAGTGAACATTCAGCACACTATACTAGGCTTCTATGACAAAAATTCCCCAGTTCTAGCTCTAATGCAAGTATCCAGGGAAACAGAAGTATAGAGCACTCGATAGATGACCACCTGCATTTTAAGCACCTGTCTGGTTAACCCTACTCAGAATAGATCTGCATGGACATGAGTTTCAAAACTGAGTTGCTGGTGTTTTGTCTACACTAGTGCTCCCACCAGTGGAAGTGGACTGGTTGTAACAAAAACAGGGAAGATTTTGGAGAAACAAGTATAGCTTAAACAAGTTGTTAAAATCATGGTCAACAGAGATGTAAATGATAAGTTTCAAATATAGTTATTAAGACAGAGTTTTTAAAGGGTCTTAAAAGAAGGTGGCATTTTTAATTTCTCTCTCTCTCTCTCTCTCTCTCTCTCCACACTGATATCTAGAGAGAGTTAACAGTGTTGCCTGCTTCTTTCAAGGCTATCCTAGGGCATTCAGTCATGGTTTGCATCCACACCAAAGGTGGCAGGAAGGAGGAACAGATAGTTTTATTTAAACATGAACTACATCGCAAAAATCAAATGTGTTCTTCACAGAAATCCATATCTATCTAACTGTGGGAGGAGTATGCCATATAAAAGTTAGTTTATTTAGCTTAGTTTTTCCAAATTTATGCCTTTTCTGCCATTTCCTAGTCCACTAACAATATCCCAGAATGCCATCTCAAACAGAAGGCTTCTTGCAGAATACATGTTGCCAATGTATTCCCAATATCTTAAGTAAATCAGAGGGTATCATGAGCATTTCACAAAGGAAGTTTCTTCTAACAAGTTAGTTCAAACTTATTTCTGCTCTAAATACCAATACATCCAACATAAAACTTTTGGTTTTTCTATGCAGTTTACATCAGTACGTCAATATTTGTGAAGACTGACAAAGGTTTAGATTACCCAGAAAAGGTGAAAAAATTGTATGAATAAAATAAGCTTACTAATTTATTTACTACATGGGCTTAACACATTTTAGATGAATTTTGAAATTGCTTAGGTCTACAGTAATACATGGGCTGCACACACAAAAAGCAAAACACAGCCTTTGGCTAAATGTAATGGGAGCTATGCATGTAATCAGGGACAGACATTAGACCAAAGAATTTAATTAGTGGGCAGATCTGAATTAGTTGATCACATTTCCATACATCAGAAATAAACAGCCATCCTCTGATGAGCAGCTGTAGCCTGCACTTTAAGGTGATGGGGACTCCTTTCATTTCTCAGTACAGTACTATGATCCTGTAAAGTTGCAACAGCTTTTTCAAGAAAAAAGGCACAAATACAATCTGAGGCACCAATCCTGAAACTCGATCTATGCAGGAAAACCCCTCCTCCTGTTCAGGGCCCCTTTAAGTCGATAAGGTTCTGCATGGCAACAGGAGGTCCACAAATGAAGATTTAGCTTAATGTCAAGGCCTTAAACTAAAAAAATGACTTACAATTTTAAAAATAAACAGAATCCTTGTGTTAGCAGGCTAAGAAATGAGACAGAATAAGTCAAACTCTAACCTCATTTCATTTACAATCGCCAATGAAAATTACCTGAATAAAGTTGGAAGAAGTTGGCAGCTGTATAGAACATGTTTCTTCTGATGACACATACTGATAACCTGGAATCTAAAAGAACCCAAAAAATTGATCTTCATATATTATAAAAACACAACTTTAGAGACTCATTGGTAGCCAAATAGATTCAAACTTTAGAAAACAGTATAGTTTTAATTATAGTTTAGAAAACTTAAATTACTAAATGGCTGAAAACTGACTTCAAGGATATGATCTTTTAGTTTAGATTGTCTATTTTAAAACTTGATAAATAATTTTGAAACTGGAAAAAATTGCCAAACTACATAGTCTGATTTTACCTTGAGCAGAGGACTGAAATTTGCACTGAAGTCATATTTTAAAGCAACATACAATTTAAAAAAAGTTTTAAACAGATTTGCCTATGTTACTAACACTTGATACGATTTAAAATCCAGTCTGCATTTCTACTTTGAAGTACTTTTTCAGCATGAAAACAAAAATGAATGAAGTCAGTTGCACTTTCAAGTTTTTAAGAATTGCAGGATTTGATTGGGAAACACTGCTGGGAAATTTTAGTTAAAAAATAACTCCCTACTGAATTTAAAACATATCATGGAAACAGTTCTAAAGGTACTAGGTTTTTATGTTTCCTTTTACAAAACATAATTTAAGTCAAAATTAAGTCGACATGCGGCTTCTTCAGAGACCAATTTATATAATATGCCAATGGTATAGAAGAAATATATACTGCAATGGATGAATTTTTGTATGTACTTTTAAAACTTACTTGTGCCTGAACAGGTATGTAAAACTGATTCTGGGTTTGTAAGTGTTCTACAGTGGCACAAGGTTTGTGTTGAAGTTTTGATGAACTAGGCTGCTCAGTCTTGATTCCATCTTGTAAGTATCCTTCCTGTTCCACTTTTCTTCGCATAGTGGAATTCCAATGATTTTTTATTGAATTGTCTGTCCTAAAACAAAGTCATAGTAGGAAGATATGGAAACCAAATTATTTCGGGAACACATTTTTACTTAGGTAAATTACACAACTTTACAAACCACCACATTGCAAACTTCATAAATAATGTTTACCAATATTTTTTTTCATTTATCACTTACATTTCACCACTTTCCTAACCGGTGAGGAACATCTTTTTCTTGACTGGATACCTCAATAGCTGGATATGCTATATGACCATACTGTTTTCACCTCCAACTTTATCAGATATAAAGTTGTTTTAAAAACCCACAATTTAACTCCTGCAGAACTTTGGACAATTACTTTTGGATCTAAAATTTATTTTAAAAAAACGGGAATCACCCAAAAATTCATTAGATACCTTCTCAGCTAACTATCACTCACGGAGGCCAGATTCTTGCACCATTACTCAGGATGAATACCCTGCTCCTTAGTCTCACTGAAGTTCATTAGAATACTTGCAGAGTAAGAATAAGGATTTAAATTTTAAAAAAAGAGGGTATCTACAAATTTTTGTAGAATACATTTCAAAACTTGCAGGAAAATTGACAGCAAGCCCTTTACACTCGCTATTGAGTAGTTACATAAGTTCCATTGACTTCATACAATTAATTTAGCAGTCTGAGTAAGGGGCTCACAATCTGGCTGTGAATTTGTCACACATTAGCTAATCTGTGGATAAAACTAAATAAAAAACTAGAAAAATTAAAAATTGCACTTCAATTTTTAAAACACTTTAATTACGATAAATTTTCCCAAGATCTTTTTCAAAGTTTGTTTACGATTGGGTGGTTTTGGGGCATGTGTCATCAGTGAAAAAGCCAAAATGTATCCACATCACATTTAACCACTTTTTTGGATGTCAGAATACACACATTTTAGTAACATTTTGCTTTGCAATATCCTTAAAAACAGATGGAAAATCAGGATGTGATGGGTGTTGTATTTATTAGTAAAATGGTTAATAGTGTTGACATTTGAACAATATAAATGGAGGAAGTTGACATTACTCCAGCTGATAATGTTTTTGTAGGTGTGGCAACCGACAAAAAAACATTGCTTAAACACGAGTTATCTTTAACTAGAAGACATAAGCTTTGTTGTTGTTTTTTTAAACAGAACTTAAATTTTAGCAAACACCACAAAATCCATAAGATGACAATGAGGTTCCCATGTTTTTTCTTTGTTTTGCTTACATTTAGATTATCTTTACAATAGTTACATGGATTTTGGAAAGACCTTGTAACAACTGGCTTTCATACTCTTATGTTAAATACAAAAATGTTGAAAAGCACCTTCCAGGAAGAAGTTTTGCAATTTCAGCCCATCGGTTTCCCAAACGCTTGTGAGCTTCATAGATTATTTTGTCCTCCTCTTCTGTCCATGAAGATTTCTTTACCTCAGGATTGAGATGGTTATGCCATCTCTCTCTGCACTGCTTGCCTATTCTCCCTTTTAGGTGTTTTGCAATTAAAGACCAGCGTTTTGGACCATACTTCTGAACTAATTCAATAACCTGGAACATAAATCAAACAGTAGCAAATGATAGACAATTTAGTATGTTTGGAAAATTACATTTGAAATATTATTAAAGAGCATTTGTGAAATTAACATCTCAAAAGATGAATAATAGAATTGATTTGTTAACAAATTAAGTTTTAGAGAAGGCTTATAGAGACAATCAGGTGCTTTCAAAAGTCATTGGCAGAAATGCTGGTTTCAGAATTATGTATGAACTCCTGTTTTAAAGTTAAAGGAGACTAATGTTGTGAAGGCAATACTAGCTATAGAAAAATATATGCTGAACAAGTTAGATTTCACTATCACTTGCCAATTGATGCACTTGCAAAAACTTTAATTACCTGATTAAATTATTAAAGACCTAGAAATCAGGATCCTGAGGGAAAATAGAAAAAAATGGGCTTGTTTAGTCTGGAGAAGAGAAGACAGAGGGGACATAATTTCAAGTTATAAATGGTTGTTACATGGAGGAGGGGAGTAAACTGTTCTCATTAACATCCGAGGATAGGGCAAGCAGCAAGAGCGGTTTAGGTTGGATTTAAGGAAAAACTTCCTATCAGGGCAGTTAAGCACCAGAATAAATTGCCTAGAGAGGCTGTGGAATTTCCATCACTAGAAATTTTAAGAGCAGGTTAGACAAACACCTCTCAGGGATGGTCTAGATCAGGGTTCTCAACCTTTTTCCTACTGAGGCCTCCTTCAACATGATATAAAAACACTAGGGCCCAGTGGGGATGGGGAACTTGAGCTCTGAGTGGGTCTTGAGCATAGGCATAGTTTTACCTCTAATTTGAGGGTAGGGCAACACCGTGCAAGGGCTGGCGGGATTCAAGCCAGCTCTGCACAGCAAACTTCAGGGAGCACCACTTCCACACCGACTTACTCAGGAGGCCACCCAGCCCGTTTGGGCTGTGGGTGGACGCAAACAAAAAAAATAACTCGGGAGTGGGGACTCCGTTCAAAAAATTTCAAAGCCGCTCAGGGTGCAGGCAGGAGGTAGCTAGGGACTGTGTAAGGGTTGGGAGGGGCCTGAAAGGGCTAATGAATCCCCAGGGGGTCACAGCCCCCCCCAGGTTGAGAACCACTGGTTTAGATAATACTTAGTCCTGCTTGACCTCTGAGGTCCCTTCCAGTCCTACAATTCTAGGATTCTATACTTCTTGTAACGAAGTTTGTGCACATGCTGCTTGTTGTACACATCAGTAATGAAAGGTCTTGTCTGTTCTTCCTGGACGGCTATACATAACCGAAGAACTGAGATCATCATCAAATGAGATATTAAGCAAGTAAAGCCCTATGAGGAGGCGAATTTTTTTTTTATTCCAATGGTTTAAAACAATATTTTTCTTTTTAAACATTTATGGGTTTTAAACAGTCTGAATAAAAATAGTTTCCACTCTCAGGTTTCACTTGTTTGGTATCCTACGTCAATCCTCTTAGTTTTCCAGTTGTTCTGTTTTCACAGAAAACAGACAAGATGTGATTTAATACTATATTTAACAGGCAGAAAAAGGGAAGGATTTTGTTTTCATTGAAGTCTTGTAAGCCTCTTTCACAAGAACATACAAAACCATTTTCCCCCATCATGGCCGGTCACCTGTTAAGTCTGGTGGTCTGGGAGAGCACAAGGTGTATGACAGGCCAGATTATGGCCTACGAATGTCAGTTCCAAACACAGAGGTCTCTTCTATTCAATGGGTTAGAGAAGCTGTTCAACTAGCATTGAGAAATGATAAACACCTGAATAGGCCTAACATTTTATGTCATCCAGGACAGTGGCATATACCCAGCATGGTAAACATGGTAAACTAACTAGCATGTGTCATCTGGGATCTGAGAATCCAACAAAACCATGGTAATGCAGGTAGGGAGGAGACAATGCAGAAAGAAGTCTTGGTATACTTTTGCTACAGTCAAAAAAATAACCAAGCACAATGCGAAATAAGTTCCATTACCCTCTGATCCTCCTCCTTAGTCCAGGGACCTTTTATCAATTCCGGATTTAGAACTTTCTGCCAGCGATGCTGGCACTGAAAATCCGAACGATTCTGAAACAGATTTTTAAAAAAGACTTTGCTAAAGATTATCTTTATAGACAGTTTTCCAGACCATTTTCCTAGCAAACAGCAATAGTTTTGACTAATGCCAAATGTAAAATTAAATAATGAACTATAGATTAGCATGAAACAGGTTATTCCAAAGTGGAAAAGATTTAATCACTGAGCATCCAAGCTACTATTATAGTTGAGCTTTTATTATTAAAAAGTTACTTACCTGTTCTGTACTTGTTCTTCAAGATGTGGATGCAGATATGTATTTCACTCACTATGTTGCTGCCTTGTGTACAAAAAGCAAGAGACTAATACTACAGCAGTAGCCATTAGGACAGTGCATGTGCGCTTTATGTCCTCGTAGCCCCTCCCAGGCTCACATAAAGGCAGTACTGCCTTGATACACCCTCAGTTCCTTCACACCAGAAAGAATATCTGAAGACTCCAATGGAGAGGGGATTGAGGGTGGGCCGCAAAATACACATCTACAACTGTATCTCGAAGAACAACAGCTATAGAACTGGTAAATTTTTTCTTCAAGTGGATGCAGACATGCAGTCATTCCACTCGGGTGACTCTCAGACAGGACCATTCAGAGGTGGATTGAGTCTAGAAAAATAAAGATTGCAATACTACTTGGCCAAAGCTTGCATCAGATCTGGATGCAGAAGTAACCACATACTAAGTGAAGGAGGCCCTAAGCATCCAGAGTAGGAAAAATCTTTCAGAAAAGCAAGTGAAATAGCCTCAGCCCCCATGGAATGGACAACGTTTCTGCGGAGAAGCCTTCACCATTCTATAAGCCATTGTAATAAGGAAATAATCTGCCTACACATACATTGTCCCGGATCATCCACCACTCAAGATCATAGGACAACCCAGGGGAGCCAGATTAAATTTGTCCAAATGGTGCTTGCTCAGACAATAGACTGATGTCAGGCATAGCTGAAGAGTGCGAAGGTGCAATCTTGCATACTTGGTTATGTAGGTAAGAGGCCATGTGGCATAGCCATTTCAGACAAGTTCAAGTAGTAACCAACAAGTGAGACTTGAGGGACCCACATAATCTGTGAATAGTTTGAAATCTCTCTTGGGGAAGAAAAGCAGTTGAAGTAATAGAGTCAAGTAGTGCCCCAATGAACTCAAGTCTCTGGGTAGGAAAGGGCATTGACTTTTCTGTTCAGGATAAGACACAGTTGACTGAATAGGTGGATGATTTAGTCAATGCCAGCAAATTTGATCGTGAAAGGACTCACAGAGAAGCCAATTGTTAAGATAAGGGAAGATATGGATCCCATGACAGGACAAAGAGGAGTACTGCGTACTGATGACTGCTTCCTGTGACAAACATGAGGAATTTCCTATTGCTGGGTAACAGCTACAATATATGGAAGTACACATCCCAGAGATTGAGGGTTGTGAACCAACTGTTATGATCTAGAAAAGGAAGATCTGAAGCTAGGGTAACCATGTGGATTCTCACTTGCTTGACGAACTTGGTGAGAGACCAGAGGTCCAGAATAGGTCCATTGTTGGACTTGGAGAATCAGGAAATAGGAGTAGAAACCCTATCCTTGAAGCTATAGGGGAACTTCCTTTATGGCCACCAGGAGGAGACACTGAACCTCCTGAAGGAGCACAAACTCATGAGATGGGTCCCTGGAAAGGTACGTAGAAGGTGAGTGTGGAGGAGAGATGGAAGTTAATTGGATCAAATATTCCAATCCCACAGTTCTCTGGACCCACTTGCCCCAATATTTGTTCCCAAGCACCCAGGAAGTGAGATAGCAGGTCTCCAAATGGAGAAGGGAGTTGTAGATTGTTGGTTGCTACACAGCCCTTGAAAAACAAGTCAAGAGGGCTATATCCCTACAGCAGGCTGAGAGCACAATTGGTTAGCATAAAAACTAGATGACATTTTCTGCAGTATTATATCATCTAGAAGGATAGAAGGATTGTCTGTGAAAGTGATCAGAATATTGCTGCAGGGTCTTATACTGATGTTCTCAGAGGCTGGATAACGTCATTTATTAATCTTTTTAAAGAAATAAACACATAATACCTCATCTGTTTTGTCCAAAAATGAAAACTGTCTATGAAAACATAGATTAATGGATTGGTAGATATCTGGTGTCACCCTGGAATTAAATAACCAAGATGACCCCCGCATGATGATTGCAGAGGCCATTGCTCTGGAGGAAGCACATGCAACATTGAGAGCAGACTGCAGCAAGATCTTTGTCACAGGCCAGTCCTTCACCAAGGAGCTTTGAACTCCTTTCTGGAGTGGTCTGGCCATTTGTCTGTGAATTTAAACATCATCATCTTCCAGTTGATAAAATTGTACTTCACTAAAAGAGCTTATTAGTTTACAATTCTCACCTGGAGCAAAGCATTAAAATAAATCTTTCTTCCCAACAAGTCCAGTCTTCCAGGTTCTTTTTCTTTTGGGGTAGACAAATTTTCTGAGTCACAACCTCTCATTAGCAGGCAGCTAGAACCATTTGATCTCCTCACAAGGGACATGGCATAGTTTTTCCATACCCTTGGCTACTGGGTATAGTGACGCTGGTGTGTGCCACAAAGATTTTGGCAGGTGTTATTAATAGGGATGGCAATCTATCTGGGGCATGTCCACCAATTTTGGAGTATCCTCCTGGACCAGCTTGAATAACCAGAGCTTCAGCTATTCCCCTGAAGTCCTCTAGAATTGTAAAAAGCAAATTGGGGACACTAAATCATTTAGGGAGGGTGATGACAGGGCTGCTGGAGCTGACAGTAGCTCCTGGGGTTCAGGCTGGTTCTCAGGCAAAAGGTTAAGCATAGAGAATAGCCCAGTTGGGTGGCGGGGGGAGAGGGGAGGATTAAAATGTCATCCTGAGCTTCCGCAACAAGCTGGTCCACAACTTGGGCCATCTCCAGGTAAGGGGATCTTACATCCAAACTTATGTGAAGGTCTGGATCTATGGAAGTGAGAAACACCCCTGTCCAAAAGCAGTCACTGTAACACAGGAGGTCAGTACATAAAAGGCCAGGCAGGTCTGTCCCTGCTAAAGAAACAGCTCTCCTCTCAGTGCAGACACTTACTTCCCCAGTGTTCAGATGATGTACATCTCTTCTTTTGCCAAGGTTGGGAAGCAGAAGAGCTGGAAGACTCCAACCTGGTGCAAAGAGGCATCTGAATAATCAGTAGGCCTGGTGGGTGCCGAGCCCAGCATGGCCACTGGAAATCCAGAATGATTCACCATAGACACAGACTCTGTGGGTGCTCTGAAGCTGAAGCTAACAGCTGTTTGGTGGCACTTAAGACTTTTCGGGAGGGATGGAGGGAGAGAAGCAGGGACATGGTGCACTCAGGGGAGGAGGCGGAGAAGAGGCAGGGTAAGGGCGGGGATCGAGCACCCACCAGCCAGAGGGGAAGTCGGCACCTACGTGACTGTTCAACACAGAAAATTTAACATCTATAACTTGGTGAGCATCGTAGTCAGTCCTGAGAGGAAACTGTAGTAGGGAGACAGTCTAACAATGGAGTCCAGTACCAAGGAAGAGTTCTCCATCAGTCCTGAGGGATCAGGATTCAGTCCCCACTCTGAGGCAGCTACCAATTACGAGGATCCTGGTATCCTGGTCAATGTTGCAGGTAGTGCCAATGGAGCGGGGTGTCTTGGTATTGACTTAACCTGCATAAACACTCAGGCAGACCTTACCTCTTCATCAGTACCAGAGCGAAAGGCAATCTCTGTCCCAAAGCTGAAAAGGCTGAAGGGGTAGCCTCGGGTGCCATCCCTGCACTGATGTCCTGAATTAGCAGGACTGCTGGTACAGACAGACAAAACAAGTCTGAAGCAACCATATAAGTTTGCGCGTTTGACGGCACAGAAAGTGATGTGTAGGAGTTTTCATAGGTACTGGACTTGATAGCCACTCCAGGGACCGTTTCATAGTTGATGGTACAGCACTGGGATTCTCCCATCTTAGTACCAGGGAGACACAGGTTGGAGCGGCAACTTTACCCTGCCTCTTGCTGATGGTGAGGCCCTGTTCTTCATAAAGACGACAAATCCCTCGATTTCTGGCAGCCCCAGTTCATTTTATAAATCTTCTTATGAGGGACACATGGGAATCATGAACAACCACTTGTATCTCAATGACTGATCAGATGCTGGGGGTCTGTCTCCAATTCCCGTAGTAGAGAATGTCTGGGGACAGGTAACTGAGTGGTCAGAAGAGAGTCCTGGTACCAAGGCAGGTGTCACAGCCTGTTCCAGCAGGTGGTGTTTTAGTTAAACTGAGATCTTGTTATCTGTGTCCTTTTCTTAAAGGAATGACCAATATTGCACTTGTGGAGTCTTTGTGGCCCTCGCTCAGACACCACAAGCAGAGTATGTCTGGATCACTGTCAGGGACAGAGACTCCACACGTCTAACAATGCTTGAAGCCTGGGGAACACAGAATAACCTTCAGCGTCAAGCACCACAAACTAACTATTCAGCTAAATACACGAACTCATTCTAACCTAAACTACGGATATTAACTGCCAGTAACTAGTTACACTATTAAAGACTGAACAATAAAAAGTAATAGCAAGAAAATGAGGAGAACCCAACACAGTAAGCTCCAACTCATGTAGCAAACAGTAAGATAGAACTGAAGGGACTCTTGGTAATGCTGCCCTTATACAGCCATGGTAGGGGCCATTCAGTGGTACAGGGCATGTGCACCACCTCACGAAGTACGGCTGTGACCAAAAAGTCTCCAACTCTGTGCAGAAGTCGCCAACATACCTGAGAAGAACACAAATCTGCCTCCACTCAGAGAACTCCTTCTCCATTTGCTTACAGCTTAGAACATTTTGAGTGAAATTCTGCTCCAGTTACTTCCATGTAATCTTATGCCAGTCAAGAACAAATTTAGGCCTTCATCCTTTATATTTTGCTGGGGGCGCTTATTCCAAATGTGGCCCTCATTGCTTCTATTTCCCTCTATTTTTAGGTAACTCAAAGACGACTTTTTTAAAGTTCCCATTTTTGTTTATTTATGATCTATACAAGGGAGCCAGAGATATTTTTTGCTTGCTTGTTTATTTCTGAAATATCAGTGTTAAGCCTGATAGTCTCTGGTTTTGCTAGAAGTTTCCTTGGTGGTCCCAGGCATGTGTATTTTGAGCTCTTAATTGAAGAGGCAGGTGTGCTGAATCTTTACTGAATACTCAGAAGAGGGTGTCTGTCAGAGAATAGAAGTGTTAAAAAAAACCCAAATGCTTTGTCTTGACCAAAAAATGAGCTGCATTTCAGTCAGGCTTAGCTAGCAAATAATAGCTACGCTTTGCCACTTTTTTGGTCAAGGCAAAGCTAAAGAGTTTAACAGACTGACTACAAAACCCTTTCACATTCAGTGCCAATAACCTGTTACAGAACAGCAGATTTCTGTAGAGGTCATATCCACAGAAGACCCATGCCTACCTACTAAAAAAAAAAAGAGTCAAGTACAAGCAACCCATTCCTGAGTACAGCAACAGATCACAGGCACAGTTCCTGCCCACAATTACTATTTGACTATGGAAACGGATGTTTGACCCTTCCCCCACATTTTTCCCAGGCTTGTTGCGGGGAATCCCCTTAACTGACCCCCAACACACACTGCCACACAGCAGCTAAATAACTTCTCTTTTCAGCAGCTAGGCTGATTTCCTTTGATGTTACCAAAAGGGAGTCTTTGAGGACACACACACAGCTACTGAGGTGAGAAGTCCTTAAACCAGGCAGACCCCCATAAAGACTTAAAAAAAAAAAAAAAGTTTTTTAAGAGTTAAAATCACCTTGGTCTATAACTGATCCAGCCCTTAACTTTTTTTTTTTTTTTTTTTAATAAAATGGCAACCACCACACCTTTATCAATCTCATCAGCTTTGGCTCATTTCCTTCTCCCTACAAGTAAGCTTTTGGAACCTCTTAGCTTGGGGAAAGTTACTGTCCATTTCCTCCCTTTCCCTCTAAGGTCCTAAAGTAATTTTGTATGTTGAAAACAATTTACAAGCATTAACTAATTAGATTTCTGCAATGCAACTGAACACTATTAAGTTTGGTCATACTCTAACCTATTTGTATTTTTTATTTAAGCATCTTTGAGAATATACAAGAAACACCCCTACTTGCACTCACACAACACCCCCGCTCCCCAAATAACCAGATGTCCCAATTTTATATGGACAGCCCCGATTTTGGGGTCTTTTTCATATATAGGCTCCTATTACTCCCCACCCCCTTCCCTATTTTTCACACTTACTGTCTGGCTCCCCTACCCATTCCCACCACACACACATACTATCCCCACCAAAAAAAAAGTTAGCCTATGACGCAGGAGGAAGAAAGAAAAGCCAAAAGTTTTTATTCATGCCTAAGGGTAGTTCCCTAACATCCATAATTAGCCACCTGAATATAAGCAGTCTTCGATTCAGAAGCACTAAGGTTTCACAAATGCCACTGAAGCAAGCATGAGCTGCAGGTGTTCGGCAGCTTTGAAAACTTCCGTCCACTTTCATTTAGGAGATGAATTTTAGGCACCCAAATTTAATTTTAGCCAGTACTTTAAAAAATTTCTTGACTGTTATTTTAGTGAACTGTCAGGTTTCTCTCATGTGAGCTTCCTAAAGTGTTTATAAACACTAGTTTATAACTAGAACCAAGTGTAATTCACAAATATTTTTTAAAGGAATACTTAAGAGATCATGGTGGGGGAGGGGCCAGGGACTAGCCTCCCCGGCTGGGAGCTCAGGGACCAGGCAGGATGGTCCCACAGGCCGTTATCTGGCCTGCAGGCCATAGTTTGTCCACCTCTGGTCTATACCATCACCTGTTAAGGGTAACCTTCATGATTGCTGTAGGCTACCAGAGGGCACCTGACATCCCTCTCTGGCTGCTCCCCAACCCCAAGATAAGAACATCTGAACAGCTACACCGGGTCAGACCAATAGTCCATCCAGCCCAGTATCCTGTCTTCTGACAGCGGTCAATGCCAGGTGTTTCAGATGGAATGAACAGAATAGGAAATCATCAAGTGATCCATCCAGTCACCCATTCCCAGCTTCTGACAAAACAGAGGGTTGACACCTCAGAGCAGGGGTGCACAAGGCCCGCCGGCCATTTTCATCTGGCCCACAAGCTTGGGTCGGGGGCACGGGGCTAGAGGCTCCGCGCTCCCGTCCCAAGGGCCAGTCAGCATGCCGCGGGCCCCCATGCTCCCGGGCTGGGCCCACCCCGCACTCCCTGGCCAGGGGCCAGGTAGAGCGCGGGGATCCCCCAGGACCTGCGATCCCTGGCCGGGCCGGGTCGAGGAGCACCCAGCTGAGTAAGGTAAGCAAGGGGGGCGGGGATTAAGTGGTGGGGTCCCAGGGGGTGGTGGTTAGGGTGGGGGGATCTCAGGAGGGGGCAGTCAGGGAACAAAGCAAGGGGGCATAGATCAGGGGTGGGGTCCCGGGGGTGGTGGTTAAGGTGGGGGGATCTCGGGAGGGGGCAGTCAGGGAACAAAGAACAGGGGGCTTACATAGAAGATGGGGTTCTGGGGTGGCAATTAGAGTGGGGAGGGTCTCCGGAGGGGGCAACCAGGGGACAAGGAGTGGATGGGAGCGGGGTTGGATTGGTCAGGTTTCTTAGGGAGGCCGTCAGGGGGCAGGAAGTGGGAGGGGGTCAGATAGGGGGCGGGACCAGGCTGTTTGGGGAGGCAACGCCTTCCCTACCCGGCCCTCCGCACAATGTTTAACCCCAATGTGGCCCTTGGGCCAAAATGTTTGCCCACCCCTGCCTTAGAGCACAATTTTGCATCCCTGATCTAATAGCCATTAATGTACCTATCCTCCATGAACTTATCCAGTTGTTTTCTGACCCCTGTTATAGTCTTGGCCTTCATAACATCGTCTGGCAAAGAATTCCACAGATTGACCCTGTCTTGTGTGAAGAAATACTTTTTTTTGTTTTAAATCTGCTATCTATTAATTTAATTTGGTGATCACTAATTCTTGTGTTATGAGTAAACAACATGTCCTTATTTACTTTCTCCACCCCAGTCGTGACTTTTATAGATCTCAGTCATTTCTTTTCCAAACTGAGAAATCTAAATTTCATTAATTTCTCCTGATATGGAAGCTGTTCCATACTCCTAATCATTTTTGTTGACATTTTCAGTACCTTTTCTAATTCCAATATATCTTTTTTCACATGGGGTGACCAGATCTGTATGCAGTATTCAAGATGTGGGCATACCATGAATTTCTATAGAGAGAATACAATATTTTCTGTCTTATGTATCCCAGGGGAGGGCAAACTACAGTCCACAGGCCGCATCCAGCCCACCAGCTGTTTTAATCTTGCCCTTGAGTTCCCGCTGGAGAGCACAGTCTGGAGCTTGTTAGTACCTGGCCATAATTGGTGCTCCAGTAGGGGAGCAGGGTCAGGGGCCACTCTTAGCAGCTCCAAGAAGCATTCTTTCTTGAGTGGTAACAGTTAATTTAGACCCCATTATTTTATACGTGTAGTTGAGATTATGTTTTCCATTGTGCATTGAATTTCATCTGCCATTTTGTTGCCCAGTCACTCAGTTTTGTGAGATCTCTCTGCAACTCTTCAGAGTTTGCTTTGGACTTAACTATCTTGAGTAGTTTGGTAACATGTGAAAATGTTGCCACCTGACTGTTTACCCCTTTTTCCAGATCATTTAGGAATAAATTAAACAGTACTGGTCCCAGCACAGACCCCTGAAGGACACCTTTTCATTCTGAAAACTGACCGTCTAGTCCTACCCTTTGTTTCCTATCTTTTAACCCAAGGGTCTCCAAACTACGGCCCGCGGGCTGGATACAGCCCACCGGCTTGATTTATCCGGCCTCTCACCTGAGCAGACAGGTGGAGAAGCCTCCCTGCCTAGCTGCCAGGGGCTGGAGGATCAAAGCAGAGGGCGTGGCAGTGGTGGGAGGAACAAAGCCTGGCCGCGGTAGCAGCCGGGGAGGAGCAAAGTGGGGAGGGTCACGCTGAGCAGGCACTTGGGGAAGCTGCACTGCCCCACCCTCTGAGTTGCTGTCGGCAGCCGGAAGAGCAAAGGGGTGTCCCTGCGGCCGGGCCCCAGGAGCAAAGAGGAGGGGTCGTGGCATTTGGAAAAGCAAGGGTGGGGGGGGCTTGCAGCATGGGTCAGGATTCTCCCGGACATGAATATCTAAAAATGTCCAGGATTTCCCCCCTGCAGAGCACAGCAGCTGACAGGGCTTCTGCCTGGATTTAGCCACTTGCATGGAGCTCCACAGCCAAAGCATACCCCTCCCCCGCAGCTTCTGATTACTGGCCAGCTCCTCTCCTCCACACCCTCCCCCACCCCGCGGCAGTCTCAGATCGGGGGTGCCCTGGCCATTCGCACAGCACCTCCCTTCCCCTGCTGTTGCATTCTCAGCCTGCCAGCCCTGGCCTAGTATGGGGCCTGGGGCAGCTCTAAAGATCCTTCTCCCCTGCTGCCTGGGGGCGGGGGACCAGCTGTGCAGGGGGAGTGCAGCAGCATGTGGGGCTCCACATGGAGCCCTACACGCTGTTTTGAACATCACGGTAAGGAAGGTGGAGGGTTAAAAGGGTTTCTGGAGGGGGCAGTCAAGGGACAGGGAGTGGGGGGGTGGAGTTTGGATGGATCAGGGGTTCAGTTGGGGCAGTCAGAGGACTGTTAGGGTGTAGGTTCCTGGGGGTACTTAGGGTGTGTGTGGAGGTCCTCAGGAGGGTGCAGTCACAGGACAAGGAGAGGGAGGCTTAGATAGGGGGTGGGCTCTTGGGGGGCAGTTCGGGGCAGGAGTCCCAGGAGGGGGCAATCAGGGGGCAAGAGGGGGGTGGGAAGTGGGTGGGGTGAGGCTGGGGCAGGGCTAGAGTTCCCCTCTTCCCCCACCATGTCCTCTTTTTTGATTGCTGAAATATGGTGGGGCTGGGCTGGAGGAGCAAAGAGGAGGGGGAGATCGCAGCAGTGTCCAGGTTAAAAAAATAGAAAAAAAAATATTTAAAAAAATAGTGTCCGGGTTAGAAAAAGTTTGGTTAAAAATAAGTCTATGTCTGGGATTTTGCTCCCCTGGACTTGGGGGAGGATGGGGTGCACTTGGCTTCTGCTCAGTGCAGGGCCCTCTGCGAGCAGGGAGAGGGTCCTCCTTTCTCTTTCTTACCCCCGCCCTACTCTGTTGTAGTCTCTGTGTGGCAGGAAGCATGTGAGCTCCCTCCTAGTGTCGCCAGCCAGCGCAGCTACCATGGGACGGGTGCCCTCTCCCTGTTCGGAAGTCACTGCCAGGAAGGGGGAGGGAGAGATGCGTGGCAAGCCGCCATTTTGAATTTGGCACTGCGAGGCTTGTGCCCCAGGGCTCACGCCCCAGGGCTCTGGCAGGCCCGGCCTACTGGGGCAGGGGGGGACGACACGTGAAGGGATTTGATGGCGCAGCCTGCCCGCCGGTCCTTCCTGGAGCTTGGGGAAGGGGACTGCGAAATAACACTGAGGGTCCAGCAGCACCAGCGCTAATGCAGGGGGCCCTGAGCCTGGGCTCCAGGTGCCCCGTGCGCAGGCCCAAGGCAATGGGGAGCTGAAGGCCCCAGGGCTGCAGCAAAGGGCCATAGGCTGCAGGAGGCTGGTGAGGATATGGCACAGAGCACAAGCCAGAGAGAGCAATGGAGGAGCAAAGTGCGGGGAGGGGGGTTACAGCAGCCACCAGAGGAGCAACGAACAATGGGAACCTGAAGCTTCTCTTACCAAAGTACAGTACTTGTGTGTGAAAAAACATTTTCAATGATGAAATATGTGAAATCCAACTACAGCTCAACCTTGTCTGATGAACATTTGCAATCAATTTTGATGATAGAGAACTCTAACTTTGAACCACAGCTAAATGAAATTTTGTCAGAAAAACATTAGTACCATTTTTCTCACTAATCCAAAAATATTTCTTTATTTCTGAATGTGTATTTGCATGTTACAGATTTGTGAGTTTAGAAATAAAATAGAAAAATGTGAAATGATTTTTAATGTATTGACAAATATTTTGTATGATACCACAGAACCTGCATTGATTATACAGCTACTTTTATACCTGATTTAGAATTTAATGCAACAGTGACACAGGAGTATTGTGTTTTAACAATTTTTCATATATTTTGCATATATTAAATTTTTCCCAGTCACTTCGGCCCACGAAGCCCCTTCAAAAATCCAATATGGCCCTCATCTCAAAGTTTGGAGACCCCTGTTTTAACCAGTTACTGATCCAGGAGAGGACCTTCCCTCTTATCCCTTTACAACTTACTTTGCTTAAGAGCCTTTGGTAAAGGATCTTGTCAAATACACTATATCTACTGGATCTCCCTTGTGCACCTGCTTGATGGAACCCTTTAGGAATTCTGGTAGATTGGTGAGGCATGATTTCCCTTTACAAAAACCATGTTGATTCTTCCCCAACAAATCGTGTTCATCTATGTGTCTGATAATTCTGTTCTTTACTACAATTTCAACCAATTTGCCCTCTACTGAAGTTAGGCTTAGCAACCCATAATAGTTGGCATCGCCTCTGAAGCCTTTTTTAAATATTGGCATCACATTAGCTATTCTCCAGTCATCTGGTACAGAAGCTGATTTAAATGATAGATGTAGTTCTGCAATTTCACTAACTGTGGTATATAACCTGAGTTCCTTCAGAACTCATGGATGAATATCGTCTGGTCCTGGTGACTTATTACTGTTTAATTTATCAATTTGTTCCAAAACCTCGTCTAATGACACTTCAATCTGGAACAGGTCCTCAGATGTGTCACCTAAAAAGAATAGCTCAGATTTGTGAATCTCTCTCACATCCTCAGCTGTGAAGACCGAAGCAAAGAATTCATGTAGTTTTTCCCTGATTACGTTATCTTGAGCGCTCCTTTAGCATCTCGATCATGCAATGGCCCCACGAGTTGTTTAGTAGTTTCCGGCTTCTGATTTTTACGAAGTTTTTTACTTTGTTTCACTCTATGCTTTCTTTCATATACAGTGCCACTCCCCCACCAGCAAGAGAATTAAAAGCATCAATGCCTTCAAAAGGTTAACTACTGCATTCACTTTAGAAGGCACAGATTGGTCACCGTGAAATCTGCTTTTGGCAGCAATAACCTTACCTTTTATTGCAGGGGTGGGCAAACTATGGCCCGCGGGCCGGATCCAGCCCACGGCACCATCCCATCTGGCCCGCCAGCCAGGGAGGCTGCCCCTGGTCCCTCCCCTGGAGCAAGGCCTGCGGGGACAGAGCTGCGTGCTCCCGTGGGACAGTGTGTTTGGCTCCCTGCAGAACCAGACACACTCCCCTTCCCCCAGAACCACGCCACACAGGCAGTGCTCTGGGGGCCGGGGCAACGCACTCTCCCCTCCCCCAGAGCCATGCCGCACGGGCAGCGCTCTGGAGGCCGGGGCAGCGCGCTCTCCCCTCTCCCAGAGCCACGCCACGTACGCTCTGAAGGCTGGGGCAGCACGCTTTCCCCTCCCCCGAAGCCGCACCGAACATGCTGCTAGGAGCCTCTTGGTAAGGGGGCTGGAGCTGAGGGGTTGGATAAGGAACAGGAGCAGTCAAGGGCCAGGGAACAGAGTGGGTTGGATATGGGGTAGGGTTCTGAACTGGTGGTTGGGGTGGGGGTCTCTGGAGGGGGCAGTCAGGGAGCAGGGGGGGTTGGATGGGGCATGGGAGTCCTGGGAGGTTTGCCGGGGGGGTGGCATATAGGGGTCAGGGCAGTCAGTGGACAGGGGAGTTGGATAGGGGGTGGAGTCCTGGGAGTGGTTAGGGGTCTCTGGAAGGGGTAGTCAGGGGACAAGGTTGGGGGAGTTGGATGGGTCAGGAATTGAGGGGCGGGAAGTGGGAGGGGGGCAAATAGGGGGCGGGGCTTTCCCTACCTGGCCCTCCATATAATTCTGCAACCCCAATGTGGCCCTCGGGCCAAAAGGTTTGCCCACCCCTGGTTTATTGAATATATTTCAACCCCTCGTTTTCTTAGTGAAGTCACTGATAAGGTAGAGGCACCCAAATTCCAGCAGCACTTTCATCTTCATCATCCTGGATCCATCACAATCAGGCTTCAAAAGAGTACCACACAAATTCAACCTGTTACTGGTGGACAACCCGCTTTTGTGCTTGGGCAGGAAATAAGTTCCTAAGGGTATGTCTACACTGCAACTGGGAGCAATCTTTCCATCAGGCTGGAAGGCTTCACGAGTGGGCCTTGAACTAGCACATTAAAGATAGCTGCGTGGACACTGTGACTCTGAGGGTCGGGTGAGCTTCAGAGCTGAGCCCCAGCCTGAACCACAACATCCACACTGCTATTGTTAGTGCACTAGCTCCTGTCCATCTACCTGGACTGGGAGGCTCACTTCCAGCAGCAGGGTCATTTTACCCTAAGTTTACAGAACTGTGTAGATCTGTCACTTGACACCAGTGACCATATGGTCCTTTTGACATGCAGTAACACAAATTACTCATTCCATTCGTTTGTTTACCACACAGATCCCGATACCAAAATGAACACCAGTGCTGTCTCACCCAGACCCATCATGCCATGGCCCACAAGACTCAATACTCTCTCTCCCTCCTCATCATGAAGAAACTTGGGAAAAAGAAGCCTTAGACTTCAGTGCCATCAACATGCATGTGGCAGTTATTCTCCATTAATGCAGCCCATCACTATATCCCAGTGCATGGAACAGATCCTCAGATGGATAAAGCTGCTAGTTTAAACTCAACTCCACAAAAGGGGTGGAAGGGTTTTAGTGGGGGGAGAGTGGGGAACTGGAAACTGGCTATTACTCTAACCTCATCAACTGAGAGAGTAAGACCACGGATTGCCAAATTGGTACAAAGCTTTAGGTTTGAGGTGATTTCCTCATAGCTCCCAGACACAGATTGCCAATTATAAGGAATCTTCCTTTGGTCAAAAAAACTAACCTCTTTTTCCTTTCACATTTGAAAGGAGAATTTTGGTTCATCTGCTCTTTTATCACCTCCTACTTAAGCTAGTTCAATCCACAACATGGACTTGACTGCAACCCCCCAGGAAAACTGCAAATGATTCAGAATGCAGCAACGCACTTCAGATATAATGGCAGACATGAGCATAGCACACTAGTGCTTCACAAGCTGCTGGCTTCACTCCTGAAATTAACAGCAACTCAAAGTCTTGGTTTTACTCAATAAGCCCCAAAGAGTCTTGTAGCACCTTATAGACTAACAGATCTTAGCCCATGAAAGCTCATGATCCCTAAGACCCACTTCATCAGATGAATGGATGAAGTTACATCTGATGAAGTGGGTCTTAGCCCATGAAAGCTCATGATCCCTGAGATCTGTTAGTCTACAAGGTGCTACAAGACTGTCGCTTTTGCAGATCCAGACTAACACGGCTACCCCTCTGATACTCAATCAGCCTCGAGGGTTTGGGACTTGGCTGTCCCAGCCCAAGTTACGGATATCCACAGAATAGTCAAATATAGCAGTCATATATGCCTCCCCACATAAACTGCTTCATAGCCAGTCATCTCCATATTGGACTTATCATCATGGTAGACTCTTTCATTAAAAAAATTATACTTCACACTTACTTGTAGATGACTAGCAATGAAAGTCCAATCATCTGTACCATTTTGTTCTACCAGCTTCTTTAGCTTGTCATCCTGTAAAGACATTGTATCAGCTGAGAAATATAGTGTTTTGGTATGATATAAGAAGTAAAGTTACCTGGTCAAGTGTTACCTCATCACGCGTCCACTTCACTCTGTTACATATCTTCTTCAACCCTTTTTGCTGTGGTACTTCATAGTCATGATCTGCATATTGAAGGTCATCATCTTCTTCCTCACTGCAGAGTACAAACAGAACAGTTTAAACAAACTAGAAATATATTTTAAATTAATACTGACTACCAATAACTCAAGAAACCAGAGAGGATTTTGGTCGCAATCTGTGAATCTCCGGAAGATATCTAGAATGAAGTATAAAATTTGTAGGAACATAAAGATAGACCATTGTCTTATCCAGTATAGTATCCTCTCTCCTCATATCCTATGCTTCAAAGGTAAGTAGTAAACCCCACAAGGAACCCAGTCAATTTTTCAAACTTTGTGAGGAACAGACATAAAATTCCTAAAAGTTTAAACTGAAGCAAAAGATTTTCTTAACCTATGTAGGCTTTTTTTAAATACAGCATCCAACAATGTGTCAGCTAGGCAGAGCAAATAACTAATTAGGCCCATAACAAAACGGTTTTCTAGTCTAGTAAACTCACAAATTAATGCCATGTTTCAATGTTCTTAATTCACATACACATCCTCTGACATGTACTTTGATGTACACAGGTGCAAATCCTATGTTAAAACACCAGTTAAAGAATGTGCATTTTTAAAAACACTTAGGAATTTAACAGAGTGTATGACAGTCACATTATCACTTATGGCAGGTCCCACGCTTTGTTTAACTTAAGGATGTTACTCAAGTGAAAACAATGTCCTCTAGGGTTTTTTTTTTTTTAAAAAAAAAAATCTTTTCATGATCACTAAAACCAGACCCACAAAAATACATTCTGGTATACAGTGCCAGCGTCAGAACCTAATAACCAGCGTATCAGAGCTCATAACCAAGCCTGAACTTTTTTACTATTAATCGTAGGACAGGTCTACACTACAGTGGGGACTGACACCACAAGATCGATTACTGGGGGTCGATTTATCATGTCTAGTCTGCAATGGAAGAGTTGCAGAAGAATAATTCAGTCTCTGAAGATAGGAGGCAGGAAAAAATTAGGAGATACACACCTTTATCTTGTGGTCAACTGAAGGAAGGATAATAGCCAAGCAAAAGAAAAAAAATCCAATGGAGTCCTGAAAAGTCAAACTGAGACCATGAGTAGGGGTTCCTTTCAAAAATAAAAGAAAAAAACCAAGAACTAAAAACAAATCATCATTGCAGATGGACAAAATTTAACTGAGCAAGCAGCAGATCTGAAACTACAGTGCTGAGCTCCTTACCTCATAGTCAGAGGAAAGAAATGGTAGAAACAGGTAATGACCTTTGTGCCATCACGTTGAGTATGCGCCATCTGCTGGAGAAGTGGTATAATACTTCACCACTTTAACTTTGCGAACAAACTCAGTTACACAGAGGAGCACACAGCGGTGGGTAATGGTTTAAAACTCATTCTTCCCCTCCCTCCTTTACAACTGTGTTATTTTCCCCCTTTTAATTTGTCACGATAAGTACTTTGATTTTTTTATCACAAATATACATGTTTAATGAACTATAGCAAATCCTTCCCACTACTTATTAAAGTAGATTACACTCAAAGTGATCAGTGGAAAATGATCATGCAGTCCTTATTTGTTTTTTAATTTTACTATAACAAGAAATATCCAGTCTATAAAAAAAGATAAAATTCAAAATTCTGAAAAGCATCTAAGTCCCATTACAAGTCAAATATATTAAAAAAAAAAAAAGTACATTTGTTCAAAGTCAATGTGACTTTGAAATCTAACTCGCTTAAGTTCTTAAGAAAGTTGCACCCAAATTTGTAAAGAAAAAAGAACTTAAGGTTTTGGATACAACTTTCAAGAGGATTAAGTCTTTTGGCTTTTAATGAGACTTCGGCACGTACATCACCTAAGTGCTCTTGAAAGCTGTACCCCAAGTCTTAATTTCTTTTTTCTCCCTGCCTATACCTCTAGCCCCACACACACAGTCCACCTCTTCACTCAGGCTCAGCAACTACAATTGATATTACCCCTTTTCACCTCAAGTAGGCCACAAAATACACTTAATATTACAACTCACTTGGCTCTATGTGGTTACACTCTGTGAACCGGATCTCTGTAATTTAAGCACTGCACAGTGAACCAAAATGAAGTTAACAATTGGCAAAAGGAGTCTGAAGCTATTACAAAGAACAGGCTGCCAAAAAAGGGCCCATACATCTGACTCAGGTAATGAAAGAGACAATAAGATACTGTTTTATTTTGTATAGTTCCCCCAATTATGTTACAGTATAGTTAATCTAATTTTTCTCATTTGCCACATCAAAAAGGCATCCTTTAAATGCTTTTCACATTTGAATGACACTTTTACCAACATTAATTTTTAAAATATTGAGACTTGATAAGAAAACATCTTGCTATTTAAATGGTTTACAATGAACACTTCATAACCACCACTAATATTAGCCCCTTAAAGTAGTATTTGACTTGGAAGAACAGAAATCTTTGTGCTTAGACCACCTGCAAACTGGTGGTGACAGACGAAACAAAACATATGGCTTGAGGTCTCTCTTCCTGTTTTAACTACTGCCCAACATACACTACCCACCGGTCCAGATACTCTAGTCAAACTATTTAATATGATGCTCATTTTGAAAGGCAATAAAAAAAACTAAAGTTTATATGTATTCAAATTATAGCCAAAGATCAGTACTCTGAAAAGCCTGGCAAAAATTATGCAGCAACACAATTCCAGGTCACTGTGGCATTCTAGTACAGTGAATGAGAAACTCTGGAGTAACTTTGATATATTTTTAAAATGTAATTTTTTTCCAAAATGAAATATGACAATGAATATTATCAATTGTTATTTGATATTAAACTCAATATATTTTACACTACCCTACATTCCCAGTAGACCACAGGATGGGTGGGTATTTTTGTTTTTAAGAAACACAATCACACTGTAGAACAGGGGTCAGCAACCTTTTAGAAGGGATGTGCCGAGTCTTCATTTATTCACTGTAATTTAAGGTTTTGCATGCTGGTAATACATTAATGTTTTTTGAAGGTCTCTTTCTGTAAGTCTTTAATATATAAATAAACTATTGTTGTATATAAAGTAAATAAGGTTTTTAAAATGTTTAAGAAGCTTCATTTAAAATTAAATTACAATGCAGAGCCCCCCAGACCGGTGGCCAGGACCCGGGCACTGTGAGTGCCACTGAAAATGAGCTCACGTGCCACCTTCGGCACCCGTGCCATAGGTTACCTACCCCTGCTGTACAAGTTTCTAGGAGTAAAGCTGGACGTTTTGGCAAGTGGTAGGGCACAGTTGGCACTTTTGACACCAGATGTGGGAGATAACATGGAGTTATGCAATAATATTAGTTGGATGTTTCTACTAAAACAACTAGCACTGAAATAATGTACAGTGCTTACATCTAAACTGTCAGTTAAAACTCAGAATTAACATCACTGTGGTGAATGGTGCAGTTCACATCTTTGGAGCATTATTTCAGGCTGTCTACAACCTCAGGAAGACAACAGAGTAGCTTCTTACACTTGATTTATATACTTATGGTTTTCTTGGCTACCACGTGCTAAGAACAACTTTTTTAAAATAAAATCTAGATTCTGGAAATGGAGCAGATCACAGCCAGCAGTAGATTCTTCAGCAGTGCAAGATACACACAGCCCTGCCTACATTGGCAGTTAAGAACTATTCACTTGAACGTTCTACAAAGAGACAAATGCGTTCTACGCAGCCCAAAGATTGAGTGGATAAATTTCATAGAGAGAAAAAAAGAGTATCTACACTAGAGGCACATATTAAAATTTCTTGTACCCAACCTATCTCAGTCTGAAAACAAACAAGAATTGTAGCATATAGGTCCAACAATTTTATAGGTACTTAAGTAAACAAAAGGAAGTTTTAAAAAACCCTCAAGTTAAATTTCAATAATTCTAGTAGGCAAAAGACTTTTTAAATTAAGATTCTAGCCTTCAGTGTCCCTTTTTATTATGTAGCTGAAGAATTGGCAGATGTATTAAGAAATGAAAACTTCTCTCATTTTTAAAATCAAAGCCAATGTTATACCTAATACCACCACCTGGAACTCAAAGATCAAGATGCCTTAGTCTTGTACTAAATTAGCAATCCCAAAAGCAGGTTTCACCCGTTCTTGCCTGTCTTGTTGTTATACGCCAAAATGGTAATTTTTGTTACGGTGTTACCAATCTGCAGCAGATGATGTGTTCATCCTCTATGCACACCTATTTTAATTATCTACTAAAAAATTCTTCACAACCCAATATTCACTGACAGCATGTTAGCACTTACAGTCTTGCTTAGCTCATAAACACCAGACAGGCAAGGTGGATGAGGTAATAACTTTTAGTGGACCAACTTCTGTTGGAGAAAGAGAGAAGCTCCAGAAGGTATATGGGGTACAATATTGTAGATGGAATTTCTGATGTTATACGATACAGTTGCACACCTACATTAAGGAAGTTGATCATCTCTAGTTTCTCAGATATTTGTGTGTTCCTTGAAACAATTACAGGGCACACATATTACTCCCCTTCCCCCCAACACTGCAGTTTTTCAACAAGAACTATGAATTGATAGTGTATTTGTAATAAATCTGATCTCCTCAAGAAGAAAAATACAGTACAGATTCCTATTTAGCAACCACTAAACTACAATTTCTTCACTCCTATGAGCAATATGAATCCACAGCAATCTCCAAATAGTGTGGAAAGTCAAAACCTAATAGCTTTCATAACTAATATTAATCATTTATCCCTTATCAATCTTATAAACTCCATCTGTATTTCCTTATCAGTTTTCAAAATTGTATTTTTTTAAACACGTAACAGTATGGAAGTCCACAACTAGAAACACTGAAGACAGTAGTAACCAGATTTTGAATATAAAATGTAACTAAATTTATTAACCTAAAATTTTAGGAGACACACTGGCTCCTGCAAAATTGAAGATGAGAACAGCTCTCAATGTTTGCAGCTGAATAAAACATACTCTCTCTCTCATAGATCCCCAGTTACAGGAAAAGAAGCCCATACAGCTGTCTTTCAATCAGTGGACATGCCAGGACTAGAGAAATAGTCTGCGGTTTTAAAAATGTAAAGGAATTAGTGAAGACAGAGAATATTAAAAGCACATGGTTGGTTATGGTCGATCCTAGCTTCCCATCAAGGGTGTGTGAAAGCAGAGAGGGAAGGGATCAGGAAGGTTATGGAAAAAGTAGGGAAAACTGGCAAGAACTACTGCGTGAGAACAGTATCTATTACCTACAGGGAAAGAGAAGATGAGGTTACCTTTATGTCTGTGGTACAGGGCAACATAGGAAAGACAGGGATCCCCACGAGTCGCTGCATCCAGAGAGGTCAGGGGACACCTGTGTAGCGACAGGCGGGTGACAGAAGACGTGGGGTGAGGCAGACGGGATCGGGATAGCTGCGGGGCGCGGAGAGGGAGCAGTGACAACTCAGCACGGGGAAGGACGGCTCGGTAAGAAGAGGGCCCGAGCCCCTGGGGCTGGGGAGAAAGGTGAAGGGAGACGAGGGGTGGGGGCAGGGCGGACTTACCTGCCCCACCTGGGCGCGGAAGATAGAAAGCGCTAAGACGGGGCAAGGCGCGGAGATACCTGAGCCAGGGCAGGCGGGCGGCCAGTCGGGGGGCGCTACTCACCTGCGTGGTCTCTTCGCCATCCTCTAGGCCGCACCATAGGGAGGGGACGGAGGCGGGCTGGCGAACAGCTGCGCGGCTCCCCGCCCGGGCTCCTCACGCTGCCCCGGGTTCACGCAGGGGCTCGGGAGTCTGTGCCGGTCGTGGCGCCCGTCCCCGTCACACACCGCGGGGAGGGGGCGGCTCCTTCGACCGCTCCCGAAGACTCCAGCACACCTAACCCCACCCCCTCCACCGGCAGCAGCTCCTAGCCCCGGCCTGGCCCGGCCCCCCGCACACAGAACATGGCTTGGCCCGGCTGCGGGGACAGGATCGGGGGCTGCGGACGCTTCTTGTCCGGGTCCGAGCTGCGGCTCCAAGGCCCCGTCACAACTGCCCCGGCTCCAGCTGCGTCCCCCGCCGCCCCAGCTTCTCCCGGACCCGACCCGGCCCGGCCGCGCCTCTCCGCCCTCTCTAGCTGCGCCGCCGCCGCCGCCACATTCGCGGCTGGTTTTGTCCGTGCCGCCGAATCTCGCGCCCAGCCTCCTTCCAGAGTCACCGTTTGAATCTGCGCACGCGGACTGCAACCCCATTGGCTGTGGGGGCCGCACGAGATCGAGGCGGGGCACCGCGCCAAAGGGGGAAAGGGTGCGACCAGTGAGGAAGGAGGGGGCGGGGCATAGAGCCAGACAGGGACGGCCCCGAGGCGGGGAGGCGGGACGTAGCGCGCTGCATGCTGGGGGAGTGAGTTTTTCCTCCCGCCAAGCGTTACAGTGGGAAACGGTGGCTGTTTGTTCCACTGAGGCTGCGCAATAAGCACACAACCCTGACCGAGCTCTGCTGCTGCCGCTCTTGCCACCCAGGCTTCGGTCCTCTCCCCCTTAGTTGCTGGGGCTGGTGCTTGCAGGGAGGCTGGTTGTGATCTCGGGAGCTCTTTCGCATGTCACAGTGACTCAGGACTAATAAAATGCACGTGAGCGCTACAGTCCACAGAAGAAGGGCAACAGCTCGCGTTGTACAAATGTTATTAACAAGGCATTTCTCCCGTCTCCCCCAATGTTATATTGATAAGCGATTTCTCACCTTCCCCCCGCCGCTGCAGACCCTAATACACAAAATCACACGTCTCCTTCGAGCCGGAGTCGAACCAGCGACCTAAGGATTCCCGCAACGCACACCTCTACAGTCCTCCGCTCTACCAGCTGAGCTATCGAAGGGAGCTCGAAAACAACCTTGTTTCCTTTGTACATAAGTCTCAACTTTCATGACTCACCCAGTGTAGTATAATTCAGTTCATAGCACTTAAAGAGAAGTTAGTTGGGGCAGTAAAAAAAATAGTGAGGGCAGCTTTTGTACCAATAACAAATGAAGAGAGACATGGAGCTTTGTAGAGGACACCTGTTGATTACTGATGCAATATTAGGGTAGCCAGACTTACAATTTTTCCCCCCTATGAAAACAAGTAAATTCTCTCTAGGGAGATTTCCCTTCTTTGCATGTATATTTGCCTGACATAATGGGGCATGATATGTATAATCTGAGGCTTGATCTACAGTACAAATTTATATTGCCTGAGCAAAATAGTAATACCAACTGAGCCCTGGGTGTAGACGGCACTAGATCAATGGGAGGGCTTCTCCCCTGGACATGGCTTACCGCCTTCTGGGGAGTTGGAGTACCAATACCAAGTGGCAAAGCTCTTTTGTCAGTGTAGATAGCTTCACTCAGCAGTGCAGCAGCAGCACTATAAGTGTAGACAAGCCCTAAGGACTAACATTCTCCCTCCTACTCCTATGAAAAATCATTAGGAGTAAAGAAAGGCAGAAGATCAGCCTCCTCAGTTATATGGTACTTTGTTTTGGGGAAGGGAAGTTAATTATGAAAATCAAACTGGTATTATCTTTTTGCCTTTTATTTAAATCAGACACTAATAATAGACATTCAACCTAGTCTAAAAAAGCAACTTTTCTAACCAGATTTTCCCTCCCTGCCACCACTCTTTGCAACCCAAGCAAAATAGTCTATAAAAACTAAAGAGGAAATAAGTAGACATTAAAAACAAAACTTACTTATCATTATTGTCTACCCTGAGAGAAATGAAAGTACAATAAAACCTCAGAGTTACTTAGGAACAGTTTCCATTCCTGAGGTGTTAGTAACTCTGAAATGTTTGTAACTGAACAAAATATTATGGTTGTTCTTTCAAAAACTGACAACTAAACATTGACTTAATACAGCTTTGAAACTTTACTACACAGAAGAAAAATGCTGCTTTCCTTTTATTTTATTTTTTTTAGTACTTTATATTTAGCACATTACTGTAATGTATTTGCTTTTTTTTATTTTTTGTCTATGGCTCTGTCTGACTATACTTCCAGTTCCAAATGAGGTGTGTGGTTGACTGGTCAGTTTGTAACTCTGGTATTCCTAACTCTGAGGTTCTATTGTAGTAAACAATAAGTAAAAGATCAAATTCTAAAAATTGTTTCACTTAATAAACTAATTCACCTCTATCACATAGGTAAGGATTTTACAAATATTTTAACTCATGGTATCTCTAAATAAAATACAGTACTTCATCCTTTAGGAACAGCATTTAGTACTTAGTGCTTATACATCTTTTATTTAATTAGTTAATTGGTACTGTAAAATTATTTAAATGAAATAAAGCATGATTTAAAAAGGAAAAAGGCAGGATCACAGGAAACTAAAACCAAGACAGGGGGATTGCCTAAACAGTTAGGCCTTCATCTTGCAAAAAAATTATGCACATGGTTTAGTTTAAACACACACAGAGAGACTCAATGTGTGTAGTATTATACATGTCCATAGGTCATTTCAGGACTGGGTAGGGTTGCCAACTTTCCAATTTGTGGAAACTCGACACCCTGGCTCCACCCGCTCCCATTGAGGTCCCACCCTATGGTCCACCCCCTGCACGCACACACACACCAAAGTCCCGTCCTCTGCTCATTTCTCTCCCACTTCCTGCCCTGTGCCCAGCCCAGGGATAGGGTTGCCAGGTGTCCGGTTTTCAACCCAAACACCCGACTGAAAAGAGACCCTGGCGGCTCCGGTCAGCACTACTGACTAGGCTGTTAAAAGTCCAGTTGGTGTGGAACTATCAGGCTCCCTACCCGGCTCCTGGGAAGCTGCCAGCATGTCCCTCTGGCTCCTAGGTATAGGGGCGGCCATGGGGCTCTGCACACTGCACCCGCCCTGAGCACCAGCTCCACAGCTCCCATTGGCCAGGAACCACAGCCAGTAAGAGCTGTGGGAGTGGTGCCTGAGGGTAGGGGCAGTGTGCAGAGCTGCCTAGCTGCACCTCCACCTAAGAGCTAGAAGGACATGTCAGCTGCTTCCTGGGAGCCACCTGAGGTAAGTGCCACCCACAGTCCACACTCTGAACTTCTTCCTGCACCCTGAACCTCCTCCCACACCCCAACTCATTGCCCCCAGCTCTGAGCCCCCTTCTGCATCCAAACTCTCTCCCAGAGCCCCTCCCACACACCAACCCCCAGCCCTGAGCCCCTTCCCAACACGGAGCCTCTTCATGCACCACAAACTCCTCATCCCCAGACACACGCCAGAGCTCTCACCCCCTCCTGCACTCCAATCCCCTGCCCCAACCTGGTAAAAATGAGTGAGGGTTGGGGAGAATGAGTGACGGGCAGGTGGAATGGCGTGAGTGGAGACAGAGCCTTGGGGAAGGGATGGGGCAGGGCCTTGGGGAAGAGATGGGGCAGGGGGAGGAGCAAAGGTGTTTGGTTTTGTGTGATTAGAAAGTTGGCAACCCTACAAGCAATCTCTGCCGCAATCTCCCCACTCCACCAGTTACCTGCCAGCATGGGAGAGGCTGCACCTGCCCTCCCAGCACATTCAACCCCTGTCCTCAGCAGCCATGTCTGGGTGGAGCGTGGCCTGCTGCCACCATCTTCCACAACCAGGCTCTCTCTCAGGCAGCCCAGCTGCCTCGCTGGGTGGCTGGCCTCTCATGCCTACCCAGAGCAGGGGGCCAGTGGGAGAAGTGGATGGTCCCATCCCTTCCACTCCCTAGCACGTTTCCGGCTCACTTAGCCTCTGACCTTGGCAGCTGAGCCCAGGCAGGGAGTGGAAGGGGCGGGACCACCTACTTCTCCCACCGACCACTCCACTCTGGGTCACCACGAGAGGCCAGTCAGCACAGCAGTGGCCTCTGAGAGAGAGCCTGGCTGTGGGAGGCAGCTGCAGTGGGAGGACAGAGCCTCTTGCCCTACCCTGGCAGGCCACTCTGGGGAGGCACTTATGCATCACCTATGCTCCTGCAGGCAGCAACTGGAGTTTTGGTGGCCAATGAGTGTTTCTGACTGGACACTGTCATGTGCCATTTTTGACCCAGCTTTCCAGTCAAACACTAGACACCTGGCAATCCTAGGACTGGGGCCTTAGTTTTCTTTGTAGTCAATAAAATGCTCTATTTCTGCCATTAATGGGAAGAAAAACTCATTTAGCTCCTATACCACTTAACTTTTGACACCAAATATTGTTAAAATTTGAAGAGAGCAGTTAGGAGATTTCTCTTATCTATACAGGAATTAGAAAAATTGTGTGTGTTTATATGATCTATTACTTTATAATCTAATACCCGTGGTGTTTTACAATACAATACAAATAAAGACAGATTGTAATCTCTTGGGACAGGCAATTCAAGGGCTCACTTCTGCAAACATTTCTTCCAAGCAAAGTGCTTCATACTGTGACTAGTCCTATTTGCAGTACTTTACTAGGACTACTCAGGGTAGCAGGCACAAGTCAGATCCTGCTCATGCTATCAATGGTAAAACACTCATACATTTAAGGTGTAAAGGATCAGGTCCCATTCACAGCAGTATGCATTTGGAGGACTAGGCTGAGCAGAAATAAGATACCCAACCCCAACAAGGATGAAAGGATAAGGAAGAAGACAGTATCATTATATCATTACTTGGGAAGGTTGTGCATGTGTCTCAGTCTGGTCGACAAGTGATTATTAGCTCTGGTCAGCACAGCTAATCATGTTGCTAAAAGTCTAATTCGCAGCATTAGGCTGGGGCCAGGCTACACAGCCGGGCAGTAGGGACAAGGGCTAAGGCAGGCTCCCTGCCCAGCTCCCAGGTATGTCCGGCTCCTACGCAGAGGGGTGGCCAGGGAGACTCCACATGCTTCCCCCAAATGCAGGCACCATCTTGAGCGTTGGCTCTTCAGTTCCCATTGGCAGGGAATCCAAAGCAGGCACAAATCTGGGATGTTGAGGGTGCATCCAGCTTCCTGCGCCCCAGAAAATGCCAATGCAGTGCTGGTGCAGATACTAGTTAAGGACTGCCTGAGGTCAGTGCCTCCCGGAGCCTCCATGAATCACACCCATCAGAGCCACCTGGAGCCTGCCCTCTCCCACCCACCCCCCAAAGTCCCTCCCAGAGACCGCACTCCAAGCCCCTGCCTCAGCCCTGAGCCCCGGCTTGCACTTCAAAATCTTCAGCCCCAGCCTGGAGCCCCTCCTAGACCCCAGACTGCTCATTCCCAACCCCACCACATAGCCTGCACCCCCAGCCTAGGCCCTCAGCCTCTCCTGCACCCCAACCCCCTGCCCCAGTTCAGAGCCTTCTCCCACAACCCAAATCCCTCATTTCTGACCCCATTCCAGAGTCTACAGCCCAGAGCGCCTCCAGCACCCCTAACCCCAAGCACCCTCCTGCTCTTCCTAGCACTCACCCCAGCTAGGTGGCCTTACTTCCCACAAGCAGATGGCAGCTGCTTAGGGAGGAAGGGTCCTGGGGAGATGCTCCAAATTTATGGCTCCCTTCCCTGGCAGTCCTTATATGGGAGCCTTCACTTCAACTCCTTTGAGGTCTCTGGGGTATGTCTACACCACAATTAAATGCCCCACTTGTCTGGCTCAGCAGAGCGGGAATGTAATATTACTGTGTAGACATTTGGGATCTCTGAGTCCATCCCTACTCAGGGATCTCAGAGCATGGGATTCAGCTAGCCCAAACAGCCCCACAGCAAGCCACAGCTGGGGGAAGCCAGCTTTAATGGCTGTGAAGACACACTCACCCACAGCCCTTCCAACATATGGGACACAGCAGCTGCTAGCCTAGGTGGCTGTGCAGGCCAGTCCCTCCCTGCAGGAGGAGCATGTAAGATAGTGTGGTTTTGGGGGGATATCTGTTAGGGCCTCCAGGGGCAGTGCTTGGAGGGATGGGGCAATCCAGCCTCCACCACTAGATGGCCACTGCAATCCCCCTAGGCAGCGGAGTACCTCAGGAACCATGCCAGCAGCCAGACATCACTGTGAGCAAAGCCTGGCACTTCACACCACTGGCTGCCTGCTGGAGTCTGCAAAAAGTAAGAGGGTCATATTGTCTGATGGTGTCAACTCTGTGGGCAGTACAAAAGGGGCCTGACAACAGGGAATGCATAGCTCCACTGGGGCTGGTGTTACTGAAACAGAAGAGCTAGCCCCTGGCTCTGGTCTCTCCCTCACACCCATAAGTTTCAAATAAAGGACAATTTGGAAGTTATGGGAGAGCGTTTATTTTTAAGGGCACCTCCCCAATGTTTTATTTGTAATATATTCCTATACAAACACCACATTGTATTACAATGCACAATCCTTTGCATGATTATTGGCGTAAACAAGACAATATTGATTAATTTGGTGTGCAACATAGAACATTGGACACCAAACGAAGGACAGGTGGTCATGCCGTGTGTGACATTCTAACGTATTTCCTCTGAACCTGCTTTGGGACAGCATGAATGACATTTTATGCAACATCACCTTAACATTAAAGAGCTATAATGAATTCATAAAATAACACCAATGCAATATTAAGATTATATATTTAAACATATGTGTCAGGAAATGTTAACACAAGGACCAGGCCATCTCTAGGGTGTGCAGGGCTGGGACAGAGATGAGGAGTTCCCCCACCTGCTCCGCCCAGCTCCTGCTCCCACTCTGAGGCCCCACTCCTTCCCATCCCACCTCTTCCCCGCCCAGTTCCGTCCCCTCCCCCAAGCACACTGCAACCTCACTTCTACCCCCACCACCTCCAGATGCCATGAAACAGCTGATCGATGGTAGCCGCTAGGAGGGATAGGGAAGCCCTGATCAAGGGAGCCCGCAGGTGGCGCGAGGGGGAGGGGGAGGTGGGGGGGGGCTCCTCCTTGCCTCCCCTGCACATCTCCTGCCTCACCTCCCTGTCCACCTTCTCACAAAACGTGAGGGCCCCCCAAAGCATAAGGCAGTCACCCCAATTTGCCATACTCCTATGGATGTCTCTGACAAAGACTCACATAATATTAATTTGTCCACATTGCTTATATTGTCTATAAGACCATACATTTAAACAATTTAACTAGGCATTAAACATGGAGCAGCATAACTTTTTCTCCTTGCTATACAGTTCTTTGTCAGGCAGGGAAGGAGTCAGTCAATGGCTTCAGCTTTACTGGATCCCCTACCAGGACAGTTAGGGGAAGGCAAGAAAAATGAAGCTTCTGCAATAATCTCTTCAGTTGCTCGCTTTGCGAGTGAGTGGGACTCTTTTGGGTGGCAATTAATTTTACAATAGAGTTTAAAATCTCCCCCTGGGGAGGTGAAGGGTATTTGATGCACACATTCCATCTCCCACATTCAACCTGTTGCAGCTCCTGGCCTTCTTCTGGTGCCTGCTTGGGCCTTGCAGTGAAAATGAGCAAGTGGAGAATGAGCAATGGTGGGAGGGGGGATGGAGCAGGGCACTGAGGAAGGGTGAGGCCTCGCGGGCAGGACACGGGTGGTCGGGTTTTCTGCAATCAGAAGGGTGGCAACTCTAGTTTCAGAGGTAAGTTTTAATACTCTATAAAAAATAACCTGAGGTCACTATCTTTCAGTGAGGGGGACATACGGCTCTACTCAACACATTCCTTCATGGAAGTCCCTAGGACTCTACTCCAGGTTCTTCCTGCACAGGGAACACTGAAGGATAAGGGCTTTAGAAGTGAATGTCATTTCTTTTGAAGTCTCATGCTGTATTACAGTAGCATTTTATTTCAGAGCGTATGCGTACGCTGCCAGGTAAACAACACCCACTGGCTCTGCTTGAGCTAGCACAATAAAAATAGTGTGGATGTTGCAACATAGGTGAAGGCATGGGCTAACTGCTTAAGTACAACGACCTGAGCTTCTAGGCCTGTATTTGGGTGGCTAGAGCATGCTATAAATCCATGTGGATGATGCTGCCTGGCTGTTTTTAGGGCAGTAGCACAGGCACAGCAAGCCTGGGTGTGTCTAGCCAGGCTGGGAAGTATGCTCCCAGCTGCAGTGTGTAGACATACACCAAAACAAATGTCTATGCTTCACTTCAAAAACAGGTCTACTTATGAAAAGTGACAAAAGATAGTGGAGCTTCTTGCTCAAGAAACAGGTATAAGCATTGTAAACAAGTGTTTCATCTTTGTAAATTAAATTACAGCCAGTCTACAAAAAGACGACAGGTTTGCTTATTCTTTACCCTATGTGGAAGTCTCTTAGTTATTCATATAAGTAACTTACAACAAAGTCAAAATTTGAGATCTTATGAACTTAAGGAAAATTTACCATTCCAGTGACTTATTGCACAATCCTCAATTCCAAATAAGGGGTCCATATCCAAGAACTACTGTTTTTACAATGTCATGCACAAAAGGAGGCATTTTTTGGGGTGGGGAAGGAGATTGCTTAGACAGGACAACAAGACAACTGGGTGCTGAACTGTGAACACAGTAGGTAGATAAGTCTTTACGTATCTGGTACCAGCACGGCATTTAAAGCTCTGGATTGGAAAGGGATTTATCTTTTTATATGGAATTATATTCAACCACACAATATCATTTGGCCTCCTCTTATTGTCATTTATTAAGTGCTTTAACCTCTGCCTGTTGTGTACGTATATGGTACAACCCCATACTATTGCAAGCAGTACAGCTTTCAAAACACAATGAGTGCAAAATAACGGGTAATCTCAGGTGCTGTCAACTTCAAGAAAAGTAATTTGAATAGAGGAAATTAATTATGCATGCCTGAATCTCTAATTCAGAAGCTACAGTGAATCCTCTCTCAACAAGCATGCAGAATTATTTAGTGGAATTAAAGGTAAAGTTCTCCAGAAATGCGATAAGTTATTAACAAAACTATGGCATCATTAAGGGGCTGTAATCAGGTAACATTTGCCCCAGAATACAAATTTTTATAAATCCTACAACAGCATTTTTCCCATGGTTTTGTTTGTTTTATTTTTAATTCCAACTGAAACAATTACTTTATATACAAAAATTTATAGCAAGTGACATTTCCCTTCAAAATTTGCAAGCAAAATATTGCAACATTGTGCTAAAGCTATGAGAACTGAAGTGAAAGTGATTAGAAACTGAAAGTAAACTAATGACACAAAGTAATCTACTTTTATTATCCAGGACTAGTGCAAAAGTTAAGCAAATAAAAACTGAGTTTAAGAATTTTTGCTATGTGTAAGTTCTTTACTTTTTGGTATCCTATCATGTCACTAGTAATTCAAGGCAATATATACTATATATAGTTTTAATATGATTTTTAAATTGCACATGATTTGTGAGGAAAATGTGTACACACATTTTATCCAGAAAAACTCTAAGAAAATACGGTTGTGTGAAATTGTCACCTAAACATTATGCCTTTAAGCACTGGAGATTACAATTTCTGCTCAGAAGTGAAAAGCTTCAGGAAGACAAACATCTTATCTGAGTTTTAATTCTGTAGTACAAGCAAATAGAGTGGTTTGCACCTAAAGGAAAGGGAAATCTTAGCTTGTAGCGCCCCCTATATTTTCAAATAGGAATCTAAATTCTCAGCAATTGTGCCGAAACTCCATAGGTAAAGCTGTGGTGGAACAGTAACGCTGAAATGGTTCTATTGTTCTGTGGGAAAAGACCATAATTTGATTTTAAAATTATTACATAATTGCATAGATATGGTTGTGCTGTACCCAAGAGATAATACCACAGCATGTGTCCCCACATCAAGGCCATGACTAAAACCTTTGAACTACACGTGCTGTTTATTCAAGATCTCTATGCAACTAAAACTGCCTTTTTCAGGCAGTTCCCATGTCTTTGTGACTGCCTCGTACAGCACCAAACATCTCAACTAAAACGCTTAAATAAAATCATCAGATAAAGTCCCAACGGCTTGAAATAGGCACTGTTGGGTGGCAAAGACAAAATTCATTATTAAGGCTAGCATCCTTTTAATGGGCATACATTAGTATACCTATATATTCACACTTTACTTTAATATACACATGCAAGATTCTGAAGTTTTAGCCTTGATTAATAGATTAAGAATTGAAGGTCACAATAGTTAAAATGTGGTTTTGCAAGCTATGCAGTAAATATTGTTCTCAAAGTATGTTTCAGTGCAGATCCCATGCACACGAGATCAGATTTTTTTTATTAGTTATTTATTTAAGAAGCAATGTCCATCAGGGCTGTGCAGGCACCTAGTGCTTCCTCATACTCCCAACTGAGGCATTAAGATCATGGCGGCCACGTTTCTCCTTCTGTTTCCTCTTACTGTAGGTGGCGGTGAAACAATCTGATGAACATCTGATCCGTTACTCTTCAGAAATCCTAAACCGATTTTTCTTTCCAGCCAACTTGGTGAAGAAATTTGATCTAAAGCACATTCCTTTAAATAAATAAAAAAGAAAGAAAAATAAATTGGCAGCCCCCAGTACAGCACAGCAAGAGGCCTCCCACCAACCATGATGACTCATGGCAGAATCCAAACCCTCAGGGTTTAAACCCTGCCCATGCAGTGATCCCCGTGAAGGACAGGCACAGCCAGTGTCTCTTCTGCTTCAGAGAGAACCATATCATAGACAGGTGCTCTGTGTGCAAGTCCTTTTCCTCCAGGAACTGCAAGTTTTAGCTGCTGGAGCAGTCCATGCAGATCACTTCAGACCCAGACATAGCAGTTACAACCAGAGGAAGCTAGATAAAGCTGCATAGGCCAGCGCTCCCTTGAGCACACATCAGATTCCAAGATCAAGCACCTGAAAGAAGGTGAAGAGGAGCCAGACTGAATCAGCACAACCAGAAAAGTTAACACAGTCAGGTCCTTACCACACAAAACCTCAGCACCAACAGCCCTGGTGCTACCAATACTGGCTTCCTCAAAGCCGCCACTTATGTCTGCTTGTAAACAGGACACCAATACACAAAGTCAGACCAGACATAAATATAGCTCAAAGACAGAGGGAAAAATATCGAGGGAAGGCACAAAGTATCACTTCTCTACGTACAAAGGCTCCAAGCAGTCAGGCAGAGTGAGAGACCTGGACCCAATCCTCATCCTGACAGAGCTAAGCAGGGATAAGCCCTAGGTCCTCCATAGTCATTCCCGGTACTGAAGAGGCAACCAGCATCTATAGAACCAGTCAGGACCAACTTTGAAGACGAGCAAATACTTTTCTTTTTGGACACTCCCCTGTCATCATAGTGTGACACCAAACAGGGTATCCCCATTCAGAGCCCCATAGGAGGCATGAGAGTGGTATTAGGCCAGCATCCTTATTTGTCTTACAGAGGACCAGTCTCCCATATGTTGAATCAACCACCTGCAAGCTTACAAAGGAGGAGGAGATCTGTCTCCTCGACAGCATTGTTAGCTAAGTCACCCTTCATGGAACCAGAAGTGGGCCCACAGGAACAGGAAATGACAGTGAGACAACACCACCCCATCGCTACCCAAAAGATTCCTAAGTATTGGACAAGGCAGTGTCACCAGCTCCACACTGGCACTCGATGAGTGAAGACTTCCAGGATCTCCTGTCTGAAATTGCAGAGACCCTGAACACTGAGACCACACATACACAAAAAATCTCTAACTTCTTGACATTTGAGTACAATGATGCTTACCAGGATCACTCTCCCAATTCCTGAGGAGATCTTGGAACTGGCCAAAGGACTGTGGCAGCCCCTGGCTACACTTTCTGCAATCTCCATAGCTAGCCCTTCCTACTTTTGAGAGTTTTCAGCCACCATGGGCTTTAGTAAGGGAATTGAAGGATAGTTCAATCATCCCACTCTTTACACTCTCACACAAGAGCACAAGGCAGTGTAGGGCACATACATGGCCTGACTGACATGGTTATTAAAATAAATACAGTCATGCATGCATGTGCACCTACAGTAGGATGCACATGAAGAAAATATCCACATTACAATCATAGGATGCAATTGCAGCTTCTATAGACATAGCAGGGCTAGCTTTTATTTAACTAGCTCAGGTACCAGAGCAGTGAAGCCACAGCAGCAACATGGACTAGCTGCCTGAGTAACTTCTCATTATTTCAGACAGGCTTGTACATCTTGTTCTGCATGGTTGCACTGCTATTGGTACCCAAACTAACTTGAGTAAAGGTATGTCAACATGAGCTGTGATGACACTGCATGAATGATTGCGGTGTAGACATATCATACAAAAACTGGATCTTTAAGTATGTCTCAGGCTAAGTAATAATTCTACCTTTGATTTCAGTGCTATGACATATTAATAATCTGTTATTTAGGAGCTAAATGTGGAACCATCTGTAACTGGAAAGGTAATTCTTCCCATATTTGTACTCCCTTCTTACCTATGACCTTAACCTCTTCTGGCAAATATTAAAATGGCTACCAAGTTAGTAATTCACAAGGATAAACTCAGCAGACTTTTCATGTCTAAAATATCATTTCATTTTCACTGACTATACACACCCAAGGGAGGGGTAGTTTTACTGCCTTATCATTATTTGTCAGCAGCTGCAGGAGCTGGCAAACATTTAAAGAAAAAATGAAAGTGTATCCAGTGTTTGTGAAAGCTGCCAGATTGACAGCTCGGGTGAAGGAAGGGGTTGTTTGTTTGATGTACAGCCCAGGCAAGATCAGTGCAAGTTTTTCCACATTGCCTAGGCAATACTCTCCAACCCTGTCCTGGAGGGATCACTTGGATAGATGTGTGAGTCAGTTCTGTTCCCCATCTCTACTCAGGGCTTGGTTTCTCTTGCTGAGAAGACTGCAAGTAAGCAGTTCATTCCAACTGTGATAGCTTTGGGATGGCAAGTGGACTGAGCCCACAAAATTTTCTCATGATGAAACAAAGCCATCAGATGGAGGTAACTGTTGGTCATCACCAGCCTGAGGTAGAGTCAAGATGGCAATATCTTACTACCAGCCTAAGCCATGCAGCCTATCACTCCACAAAACCAAAAGGCTACTTTGCTCAAAGAACTCAAGAGAAAGTGTTGCCTAATAGTAAGAATGGGAAGCAAGAAGTCAAACCTCCCAGATTTCTATCTTTAACTCTGGCTCACTATGTAATCTCAAGCAGAGGTGGCTGGTCATTAGCATATGATAAGGCTAAGCCCTGCTAATTTCACAACTGTGTAGTGAAAATGTTGCTCCTAGAGCAGCAGTCCCCAAAGTGTGAGGCACATCCCCTAAGGGACCATGGAGGAACAGGGTGAAGGGAACACCATCTAGCCCTTCCTCACCCTCAGCTCTGGTCCCACCCCCAGCCAGGGCTGAGGCTGGGGGCAAGGCCAGGAGTGGAGCTGACCTGGCCATGGGCCCAGCTGCTTCCCCTATCACAGCCCAACTGCAGCTCTGCCCCCTTCCACACTGTTGGCCCCTAGACACAACCCTGCTCCTGGCCCTAGGCCCACCCCCCGCTGCGGTCACAGCCTCAGCCCCTTTAGCCCTGGCCACATCTTCCCCCCATCCCCAGCTGTGTCCCCACTGGCTCTGGGAGGCACTGACAGGTGCAAAAGGGGGTGCAATTCTCAAAGGTTTGGGGACTACTGCCCTAGAGGGATACTTGTGAGGCTTGAGTACACTTGTCTGCTTCAAAGAGACTTATAGTCCTGTAGTATATGGAGTGCAAAGCACAAAGCATGACTTTTGCAAGACTAGCCCAGAGGGTCTGTCTACACTGCATAATAAACCCAGGTTTAATCTCAAGTCTCTCTACCATCCAAACACAGTCTTCTGACCCATGCCAGGAAACCAGGCCCACATCCTACTCTGGGTTCCAGCTCAAGGACTCTCTAGTCACCACCCAAGACCCGTTCTGCTCAGATCTTGCTGCATTTCCCCAATTCCCATTTTTAACTTTCTAGCTCTCCCTTTCTTCTCTGGGTCTGCCAGTTTCACCACTCCTACCTATGAGGGGGTATCTACAGTTTCCAAACATTACTCAGGAAGTGACTACAGCCTTTCCCAGGAGCTCCCTTAGTTGCCCACTTCCTGGTTTATATAGGCCACAACTGTTCCTGCACAGGTAACCTAATTAAGGCTTCTCTCACTGTCTTAATTCCCCCCATCTTGCTGTCTAACAGGCCAATTTTACCCCTCTGGCCTCCCTTAACCCTTTCAGGGCAAATGGGGGGAGAACACCCTATCATAGGCTGTTTCTGAGGAAGTTGAGGAGGTTGGAAAGGTTCTTAGCTGGCAAAGTCATCGGCAGAGTTCAATCGGGGAGAAAGATAGGGTTGGCAACTTTCTACTCATACAAAGCCAAACATCCTTGCCCCCCACCCCACCCCACCCCACTCACTCCATTTCCCCCTCCCTTCATCACTTTCTCTCCACACCCATTTTCAGTGGGCTAGTGCAGGGGGTTGGTGTGAAGAAGGGGGTGAGGGCTCTGTACTGGAACCAAGGGGTTCAGAAGGCAGGTGGGGGATCATGGCTGGGGTGGGGGGTTGAGGGTTCTGAATGGGAGGTACAGCCTCTGGGGTAGGGCCAGAAACAAAAGGTTCAGGATGTGGGTGAGGGCTCTGAGCTGGGGCAGGGGCCTGGGATGTGGGAGGGGCTGAGGGCTCTAGTTGGGGTGTGCCCCCTCAGGGTTGGTGCCAGGGATGAGAGATTTGGGGTGCAGTTGGCACTGTGCTGGGACCAAGGGGTTCAGAATGCAGTTGCGGGGTTAGGATGTGGAGTAGGGAAGGGTTCTGGCTGGGAAATGCAGGCTCTGGGGGGGATGAAGGGTTTGGGGTGCAGAAGGGTGCTCCAGACTGGGACTGAGGAGTTGGGAGGGCAGGAAGAGGAGCAGAGCTGGGGCACAAGAGGGGGTCAGAGGTGCAGGCTCAAGGCAGTGCTTACTTCAAACAGCTCCTAGGAGCAGGGGCAGGACTCCCCCTTCCCCTGGCTCCTACCTGGAGGTACCGCCAGGGGACTCTGCACACTGCCCCATCCGCAGATGCTAGCCCTGCAGCTCCTACTGGCCATGGTTCCCAACCAGCAGGAGCTGCAGAGCCAGCACTTAGGGCGGGAGCAGTGTGCAGAGTTGCCCCTACGCACAGGAGCCAGATGTGGACATACCACTGCTTCTGGGAGCTACACGGAGCCAACCGGAGTTTTAGAGGCCTAGTCCACAATTCAGACCAGGCACCTCCAAAACTGGACACCATGCAACCCTAAAAGCGTCAATTAATGGGATGGGCTTGATGGTAACATAACAGCTAGATTGGAATGAGAGAGTGTTAATCTAGCAAAAAACAGTACCAGAGCCAGCAGAATTAATACTAGTTTTCTGTCCTTCCCTTTACTGGAGCATCCCTGTTTTTCCATTCTGACAGGGAGAAAAAGGAGGACACTTATCTTCCCTAACAACCTCCCTCATGCCCCTGCAACACACTTCCTTCCAACACCCCTGGTCAGAGCAAAGAGCAATCTAGTAATAATCCTCATATAGAATGCAGGGAAGAGGAGAAGGGAAGCAGAAGGAAGAGGAGGGATAAAAAGATCGCTATCTACCACCACCTATCTTTGGGCCTGCTTTCAAAAGTGTGTGTAACTGCATGGCTGATATGCGTATCCTAAAGCTCCATTGTACACAAATACTATTTGGACATGCAAATAGTCATATGCATTTTAGTAATAAAAATAGTAATGTAATGCACAAGTTAGGCATACAGATGTTAATCGTTTTGAAAAATAAGTCAGCCTTTCTCTGCTTGTTTTCCCTTCTCTCAAGTGAATTGTCACTCTCCCTTACAGGTGTGTGGTTGGGATTAGATTATGTTTGTCTAGCAATGTGTAAAATGATTAATCATTTATCATATACTATGCTATATATTAGACCTAAATTCAGCCCCAAGCTTTCCCTACCAAATTTCCTTGAAAAAGCCACATGGAAATTGTGTGTGTCTGGAGTGGGGTGGGGGGAACTTTCATGGCCTTTAGAGATTATAAAAATCATTTACTGTGTCCATTTTTATCAAAGAGATTTTAAAAGTGCAGCAGAAGCTGAAAATATAATCAATACAATTGCATTAGCATCGCAGCAGAGAAACACCAATTTCAGATAGCTAACACAGTAGGACTACAGAGTTGTCATGTGGAACCGCTAAGTGGCCGAGAAGCACTGCATAATACAGGGGTCGGCACCTTTCAGAAGCGGTGTGCCGAGTCTTCATTTACTCACTCTAATTTAAGGTTTCGCGTGCCAGTGATACATTTTAAATTTTTTAGGTCTTTTTCTATAAGTCTATAATTTTAAATGAAGCTTCTTAAACATTTGAAAAACCTATTTTACTTTATATACAACGATAGATTAGTTATATATTAAATTAAAATGCAGAGATCTCTGGACCGGTGGCCAGGCCCCAGGCAGTGAGAGTGCCACCTTCGGCACCTGTGCCATAGATTGCCTACCCCTGGCATAATAGCTTCCCTTTTCCACAAAAGGACAGTACTGTATTTCAGTCTTCTGTTTGCCCTGCCAACTATGCTGCACCCTCCACAAATGCTCACCTCTGGGAGAAAGTCCGGCAGGGGAAATCACTCACTTCTAATGATCGAATCAGTTTGGCATTTGAGCTTTCATCTTTGCTGGGGTCCTGAATTTTGGAGAATTGTTTTGTTGCCACCACCCATTGTGCCTTTAGAATGGTAGCATGGAGAGAATACAGAAAATAGACTAGAACTCCCATTATGAACACACAATAAAAGCCACACAGGCACAAAGAAGAAAGGCAAATGGCAGGCAAACAGAATGATGGCAGGAAAACTGACTTTTAAAAAGTATTTAATGGACCTCTTTGGAATTTGCTGCACAAAATTTGAGGGGAGTGGCAGAAAGGTAATGTATGCATTTATTTCTACAACTATGTAACTACACTATGCATGGGGTCCTGGTTTTAAATAAATTCCTACATGTTGAGTTGACTACACAGCATATACACCTGAATTTCAAAACAATCTAAAGAAAAAGCTGTGTTTTTTTAAAAAAATACACTAGAGCTCAAAGTTTAACTCTTACTGAAAGCAGAGCACACAAGAACTAACTCCTGTCACTGTTGACAGAGAGGCAATGTTACCAAAAAAGTTAATTTTTAATCTATTTGCTTTGTTGAATAAAAGCTTCGGGCCTAGGGCACCTGTCTTCTGCTAAATTCATTAGGTAGCATTCAGTTTTGATCCTCAAACTGATCAGAAATCAGTGTTAAAGTAAAATTGACTTACACCGAGGACCACAGGGAAGTAAGTTTTAGTGCTGGAACAAACTTGTGGAAGTTCATCCGATTCTCTCTTTTTTTTAAAAAAAAAAAAGATGATAAGCATATGAAACTACAGTACAACCTCATGCAACTATGCTATCACTAATGCATATACCTTCTGTTTCTTCTAAGAGAAAGTTTAAGAGATCTCGATGAAGTCAATAGTTGTGTCACCTTTTTTGCTGGTTATCACAATAAAGAGGACCTTTATATTCAAAGTAAAATATTCTGATCATATCAATAAATTAACAAATAAATTGATTAATGTAGATTAAATATGTAGAGTCATTTAGAGTCAGAATAAAAGAAAAAATTAAATTAAGAGTCAGAAATGCAGAAAGTTAAGAGCTCCAACAATGTCAACTTAGCCTTGAGGACCATTTATATAGTATTTTCTGTTCCTATTTTTCTTATAAAATATATAGTTCCAAATATTACATATTCATTACTTCAGTTTATAAAATGAAGATATCAAGTTCTAGACTTATTCGTAACACATTACAATCATCAATACAATAGGTAAACCAACCAAATACATGTATGAAACAAGAAGCAAAATTACATACACACATACCCCCATGCCCCTGCCGAAATATTTTTTGGAAAGTTTTTCATTTCTACTAGCCTCTGCAAGAAAACCAATAAAATAATTTGCCCTTTAGCAACATCAGTAAACATGAGTTCTGACCTCAATGTGGAGATAATGTGGATCCATGACAAGCACATGCTCTTCTAGTCTATAAAGGCTCGAATACCACGTTGTATCTGAACTCTTTCTAATAATGTTTTAAGCAGTGTGAATATCTGTCACAGTTTGTTCTCTCATCCCCTTCCCAGCAGAAGCGTGAACAGTGAAGTTTGTTTTTGCTCATTTTGGTGGACGGTTCTTTGGTTTGTGTGGTTTTTTTAAAATGTGTTACTACATAATTATGGTAGAAAAGGCAAGGTCAAAGAACTGTGCCTTCATGCCCTACCCCTCCAATTCCAGTCGAAAGCTAAAATTAGACAACCTTTATGAATTGAACCAATGTAGCCACGTTAACATAGGAGTCTTAGCTTTCACATTTTCTCTCTGATTGTACACCTTCAAACATTGCACTAATTAAATTAAATGAAGCTGCCTAAACCACTAACATACATTAAGAGCACACACCTGTGAAATGCAACTCTATAAAAGGGCATAGTTTTCAGTTCTTCTAAGTTTCAACATGCAATTAATTTCCCTTCAAATTTGATTCTGGACCTACTCAGAATGGACTATGTACATGCCATTCTTCAGAGTTCTTTGGAGTTACCTGTCTGGCTGTTTTTTATACTCAGACAACATTTGAAAATGGCTGAGGAGATTTTTCCATTTCCACAATTATGCATTTTTGGCAAGGGATTAAAACATGAAAGTTTAAACCCCAAAGATGAATTCTCCCAGGAAGATAACAAGCTTGTGAAAACCCTGAATCATCTCTGAAACTATTTTGTCTCAAATACCCACACCTCCTCTGGCAGTTTTGTGAATGTACCCCTTCTTTTCCTCTTACATTAAAGTGTTTCTTAAAAAGGGTTTGTTCCAAGTCCAACAAAATGTTTCATTCAACACAATGAAAATTTTGTTCTTTTTTTTGATTCACTAACTTTTTGGGATTGTTTTCTTTTTTACGATTTTTCAGAATCTAGTAAACTTTAAAAAAAAAAAAAGCCAGCTACGTGCACCAGCTGTAATTCAGACACATGTGGAACCTTACAAAGTCATTTTCACCAAGCCCTTTTTCAGAGGAAAACTTAACTTACAGCAACTGGAACTAGCGAGGTATTTTAAGCATTAGAGACATAACATAGTATTACCCAAGCATTGCTAGGATTTCTAAAGTTTAGGTTTCCTACCACCTTCAAAATAAACCATTTCTATTTTTATTATATTTACGTAGACACACTCACCCTTCGTAAAATTTTGCTTTAAATTATAAGATATTTTAGTTCACTACTTCATATTCCAAGCTGCATGTTTACTTTGAACGTCTTACTTGATCTTATGTTGATTTCATTACTTTCCTCTCCAAGTGACATCTTCTAATGTTCGAATCAATAATTCTTCAGAGTTCAGCTTTACTGCACATTAAATCCTACCTTTAAAAGCATCTTTGACAGCTAAGTGTAGCTGCATTAAACACTTATTAAAGTATTCAAAATAGGTGTGAGGTTGAAAGGTCCCAATTTCACTCTAAAGAGAAAAACATTTCCTTAAAGCAGAAGTGTCACTAAACAAACTAATACATAATAACACAAGAGAAGTTATTTTCCCCATTCTGTATTACTACTACTGTGTGCAAGTAGCATGTGATTTAAATTTAGGTGTACTAATAATTAATGGCATTAAGATGCCCCTCTTATTTTTTTTTTTTTTTAAAAAAAGCAATTTTAATTTAAAAAGATTAACAAAATCTGAAATGTGAAAGGCCAAACAAAAAGTTGTACTTTATAAAGTAGAAGCAGACATTTTAACTTATAGTTTTAATAGCAATCAAAGAAAATTCCAAATACTGTACAGTGAAGTGTAGTATAGTACACTATATACTGTTATAATACACTATTGTTACATTACAGATAAAAACCAAATGTAATTAGTACAGAAATCACAAATAAAACAAAACAAAATGTGCTGGATAACAGCCAGTGCTGTGAAGATGGTACAATGTCTTATGCTAATTTATTTTTAATTCAACATGTAAAGCACTTACTGTTTAAAAAGATTTGTTTTCTAAATATATACACTATTAATGCTTATTTATACATATTTTAAATAGCATTACCTCCAAATAGTGCACTCTTTAGTTTCTTGGCAATAATCCTCATTAAAAATAAATCTGAAAATACCAATCATGTTTCAATCTTTTATTGCTCTACCACAGGCATAAGGGCTCAGAGGGAATTCTGCATTCTACAGATTTTATGCAACATCTTAAAATTTAAAATACTCAGTAACTGATATTCACAAGCAAAACAACATTAAACAGATCGCTACTGGTGTTCTTAAACAGGAGGCTCAATTTCATGTTAATATTGTACTACAAATGTATGTAGACTCCATAATTTAAAAAAATTGTCACGTGCCAAAAAAATGTACAACAATGGCATTTTCCTCAATCATTCACATTTTGTTCAGTTATGTTGGAGCACAGTTCTGAGACTCCCATGCTTCTAAACATTGAATTCTGAATTATAATATCCAGCATTTCAGTGTGTTCCAAAGAAAAGGCAGAATTAGTGAACTAGTCTTAGGGAGCAGTATAGTGTGTCCCCCCCCTCACTTTTTAACCAAATTTTGAAGATTTTAAATTAAACACTTCGGGTTAAAAAAAAAAATCCTTTGCATGGAGTTAGCACACAGCTTTGAGACTGTGTACTTCTGCAAAGTTTGCCAGAGTATTCTCTTGGAGGCTACAGAAACCTTGTTTAGACATTAACACAACCATACCTAAATATCATCCTTACAAAGAGCTGTTTTATGTTCACACACTTGATCTGTGGTTTTAAAAATTCCACACAAGTACTAAACCACACAATAAATAGATGTGTAAAATAAAGGAGTGACTTTAATTTCAAATATGATCAGAATCCTTTAAGTTCTGCTATATTTTTACATCTGATAATGGATACTGTTTAAACTTGAAAAGCTCAAAAAAAATCCAGCTGTATGAATGAGTCTTTGTGATTGCAAAAGAAAACTTGTCCCAAATAATATATCATAGTAACTAATGCAGCATTTTAAGAAAGATACATCAATCTCTACTTCACTCAAGCAATGAAATTCAAATATTAATTCCCAGAGAAATATAACACAGTAGCAAGTACTTATTCATAGCCAACCATTATAACAATACTGTTAAAATCCTGCATTTGGCTGGAAAGCTAACTGCATGCTGTACTCCAATAGTTTCCAGTGTGCATACCAATATTGATTCAAAAGCATTTGTCCAATAGTCTGGATTTCAAACCCTACATTAGGAAGTCTTTGCACTGGGCCCTGACATATTGCCACTGCCTGCCCTGCCTCTCATTCAAATTATACATTTTAACCTGCCACAGAGCTTGGGATGCTCCAAAACTTAGTCTAATTTGTCAGGCACACTGAGTAAAAGTTGGCAGGCCCTGGCTGGGATTGTAACTGGTACAGTTGTTCCAAAATGTGGGAACCACTACTGCATTTCACACTGGTGTCTCTGAAGTAAGTACTAGTAGGCCTGATGATAAACAATACTGACTGATCTTTGCATCTTTAGAGAGAAGCCCTAGTCACACAGCTTTATTAACCCCTATCATTTTACTAAAGCTCTCCTCCCACCAGCATATGCCCCACCCACCCCCAGCATTTTCTTGACTCTTTCAGGGAAAGATGACAAGCACACAGGTGGAAGAAAAACAAGTACGTATATATTTCTCAAATTACATTTGCTTCTATTAGACCCACTAGAGTTCAAATGAAACATTCGCCCAAACTTATAAGTATCAGCGCTCTTTATTTAATTTCTTTCATATGGATACACACCTCCCCAGGGTGTAGAGGAAATCGAACTTCATTTTGGATATGTTGGAAAGCCATCTCACTAAAAACTCTGATGTTTAAATGCATCAGAAAGTTAACTGAAATAAAGAAAACTGCAAAGAAATATGCACATTTATTGCAAGCTTGCATGAAACTAGGGGAGCTTATATCAAGCTAAAATGAGCTTCAATTACAGTTCTCATGCATCCTGGAGCTTTATGAACATTTAACTATACTTCCTTTGTAGCTCTTTATTTCACAAAGTGAAGGGTTCTGAGAGACATGATTTGTGATGGGTCCCAGACACATTACACTAATTGTGGGCCAAAAACAAACAGTGAATAATCTGCATCTATTTAACTTCTGTTCATATAGGAAGGGTGTGTGAAAAGATTTAACAACATAAACCAAACAAAATAAAAACTGCTCTGAATCTTCCTCTTCAAGCAATAAAATGTGCACACACACATAGTTATGCAGTCCCCCCAAAAATGCAACAGGTAGCGGACAGGAACACACCATCCCTCTGAATGGATTAAGAAAGAATATGGTGTGAAATTTAAAAATGCATGGAAGTACCTCAGACTCTCCCAACACCCTACACATACTTTACTTATGGGGAAAGTTTCTCTCTCCTTTTCCTTGAAGAGATTTTCGTGTGTGTTTAAGAACTTATTATATCAGCTAGATTCTCTAACATTCAAAGCCACCCATGTACATCTTCTCTCGACCCCTGCTCATTTATAGTGATTTCTGGGAACACTATACTGCTGCTAGTCCCTTTTTCTAACACCTCTCACCATGCGGAAGCTTGTGCTTTCTGTCTCCACATTCCATTTCTATCTCTAGCCTCCAAACATCTAGGTTGCAGCAATGGACACTAATACAACATTTGAGGTTATGGCAAGCTTCCAGTTGCTGTGTGTGCATCCTATTTCTCATTGGATAAGCACTGTCAGTTAATCAATGCACCAGACAGGTCAATTTTGGTGCTAAGTTTACTTCACGTATTGCAATTCTCAACCATATGACTAAGTTAGCAAAATGATATCTTTTAAATTAGCATTTATTCATGAAATGGTGATTTTTATATTTATATGCAAGTAGTGCACTACCTTGAATATTTATTCCCTGTATGAAAAGAGAAAGCCAATATATGACATTTTAATTATTAGTAATTTAACAAAATTGGGACTATATTTTAAGTGACTTGCTTCAGGTACTTTGCCATATAAAAAATATGTCCTCCCTTAATTAAGGCATTCTATCATAACAGTGCTTAGAATTTGTTTCTGTTGATGTGACTATAAATGTAAAAAGTAAGGAGATATTTTTTCTGAATACAAACATGTTTATAATAAAAACTTAATATCTGTGGAACTAGTAAAAACCCATGTGTACACACAAACAGACTTCAAGATCTAAATGTTCTAAATTCCTTTGAGGCTGTATTAACACCTTTTGCCTAATCCATTTTAGCTTAAATCAGAGGAAGCAGCAATAATGCACTTAAAATATGAGTATACAAGTAGAAGGCAAAGTGAAATATCAATATAAAGATAAACATTCCATCTTTATGGAGCACGCACAGCAGCTGCTTCTTAAGAACTAGCACTGTAGACCTGATGAATATGTTACTTAAGTGGACACCAGCTTTATCAAGAAATGATACAGGGAAATTTGCATCACAAACTGAAGAGAAGCCAATAGAAACAGTAGTCTTTATGGGCATTGAAACAGTACATATTTCCTGTTTCCATAGAGTTTAAAAAATGAGCTTCTAGAAGCTCAACTATTACAGGAGAACACTTTAGAACAATGCAACTCATTCAAGAGCTATTTTTTTCTAGTGAATTCTGTTAATTCCTCATGCTCTGAAAATATTAGCCATTACTTAACTATAGCCACCACTTACCAGTGCTAATAATCAAAATCTTTAAGAACTGATTTGCTATTGATCTGTTGTAACTTCTTACAACACTTTCCAACCTCTCTTCCCCTCACCCCAATATAAAAAAAAATTGCACGGCACAAAAAGTATACACTATCACTTACTAAGAGAGCAATGAAATGGCTGTGGTGGCTCAGAGAGCCATGCGTAACTGCACCGCATTTGCTTTGTCTTCATCTTACACTAAGTAGCCTTCTTTCTAATCCGGTTCAAACTCACAATATGCAGAAGTTAGAGAGAGCTTAATTATAGTTACTCTTATTCCAAGGTTCTGACAAGCACATACAGGAATATGGATGCAAAAATGTTTAAATCTAAGGGAATGCCAGCATCATGTAATTAAAGTGTTGTATATATTGTTTTGTGAAGTTTAACGTACAATTTAATTTCAGTTGCTCTTCTGAAATTAATGTAAATGTCTGTTTACACTATAATTTTGAGTGGACACACTTCTGGGATAACACATTTTAATTTTGTCAATTTTGTATTTTTGCTCTGTTCTAGCCTTTCTGGTACTTAAACTAGCACTAAGAATCTCACATGAGCTTAAATTTTAAGACTTTCATAGAATTAAAATTACAAAGAACTTTCAGTAACCCACATCTACAGCAGATATTCATCTCAGTACATTTTCTAATAGCTAATTTACAGGTCACTGAGAGCCAGCCTGGGCAGCAGCATGGAATATTAAAAGCTATTGCCAGTCACACACTTGCTATCATGCACTGGATAAGATATAATCTTTGAAACATACAAGATTTAATGACTAATCATTTTATGTGGCCCAGCCAACAACCATTACATTTGAATAGTAATTTCTATCCTTATCAGCTTTCAACCAATCAAGAGTGATCCATCGGCTCGGTTGTATTTGCAATCTCTGCATCTTGACTATCCATCTCCTCAGCCTCCTCAACAGAATTTCCTTTTTGTGCTTTAGGCCTTGTGTGGAATGTTGCTCCCATTGAATTTACCACGCTGCCAGCAGTTGTTTCTGTATCTGAATGTTCAATGCCACCTGTTACAGAAAAAGATTCTGGCAAATTAGCCTGAATGCTGCCAGTTTTAGGTGATGAACTCACCTCTTCTACTTTCCGTTGTGACAGATCGATTGATGTTGACTGCTCTGCATTCTGATCCCGCAGGTGTCTGTCCATTGATGCCTGAATAGAAGAAACCATTTCCTGTAACTTTTTTCGCTGTGCCTCAATCAAGGTAGGGTCAAGCTGCCTGCTGTCTCTCATTGTCACTACTCCAGGAGCTATGCGGATAAGCTCACTGTTACCAGAAGCAGCTGTGAATATAGAAGGCTCTATTTTAGTGGGACTGGGATTGAAGTCTGTTTCTGTGCTATGCTTTCTTAAAAGTGGTGTTTCCCTGGATTTCTGATCAAGTTGATGGCTACTAGATGCAGTTCCTAGTGAGTGGCCCTTTCCTTGAAATGCAGTTACATTATGCAGTTGCTCAGACTTCTTTTTTACTACTCCACCGCTACCTAATTTCAGAAGTCCATGTGAGGGACTCGCTTCCCTGCTTCTTGAAGTAGCCTCTGCTCGTACTTGACTTAATGCCTCTTTAACCAAGTCTTCAACATCAGGACCAATAGGGAAGTGCCCAGCAGCATCCATGCAGAGCTCTAATCTATCTTCTGCTGCGTTATACACAAAGTTTTTACCAGGCAGATATGGAAAAGTACAGTGCTTGCCATCAACCAGACCTATAGAAAAAGATGGGGGGAAATCAATAGTATTAATTAAGACCATTTTTTTTCTTAAAACATACTTATATTATGCAGTCAAATTCAAATTATTAGTTATGGTATCAGAAAACAGTAAAGTGATTATAGACGACCTATTCAAGTGTGATCAGAAAATGTACACAGGTTTTCCATGCAGTGACCACCACATTAGAATTAAACATTCTGTGCTGCTCTTACAGCAAACACACAAAGATGCACTACAACAGGTTGGAACAAAGGATACATGGCAAGATATACAACTGTAATGTGTTTGTTTGTTTATTCCACAGAGATGGCGAGGTATGAAGGTGAAAGCTGCGGAATGTGCTTCCAGGATTCCAATAAATGCTAAGAAACAAGACAACTAATGGATAGGCTGGAAACAGCTGATTTCTGAAAATAAATTCCCTGCCCTGAAAAGACTTCATTTTTAAATAATGCAGCTTTTGAACACAAGTTCTAAGTTTCAAAAAGCTGACTCTGATTTAGTGGTAGAGTATGTACTACTACACAGGATTAGAATTCAAGTCTGAATGCCAAAGGCTGGGTAATGCTTTGTAGGTAACACGCTGAGTGTCTGGAGGATGTCTCCCACTGAAGACCCTATCTACCAGTCTTAGGAGTAGAAGGTTAAGTTTTCAAAAGCACCTAAATGACTAAGGACCCTACATTTCAATGAAAGCCAATAAGACATAGGCTCCTACATGCCTAAAGTACTTTTGAAAATGGGACTTAAATGCTTTTAGAAATTTGACCCACAGTCTTCTAGTATTCTCTCTCTGGTTGTAAACTCTTTGGAGCACAGATTTTCTGTCTTTATAAATCAGACAGCTCTGATCGCATTGTCAGCACTAAACAAACAAAAGATTGAGAGAGTCATATTAGCTGGAGCAATAGGTACCAGAACATGGGAATGAATAAAAGATAGCCAAATAAAGGGAGAATCCAAAAGTTTCAGAAGACCATCTTCACAGGGCAAGGAAGAGAGTTATACAGATCACAGTGTACAATCATCTTCTGAAATTCTAGCAATTTTGAAGTGATCTTAAATTGTTCTAGTGTCTTGTGTGTAGAGGTAGCACTAGCTTAGGTTAAAGCAGCCAGTTTCATAAGAGCATCTACAAGATCCTAACATTGCTTTTGTTTATATTAAGTTATCATTAACTAACTAGTAAGGCAGAGTTGAGTTGGGGATAGTCTAAAACAGTGTTTCTCAAACCATGGGCTGTGACCCAAAAACGGGTCATAAGAACGTATGAAAGGGTTGCAAACAAACCTTAAATAGATCATATTTGGATACTTTTTTTAAAAAATAGATGCCACTTGTGCTTTACCGTATATTAACGCTGTGCATACCAATGATATTACTACCCTTACTTCTGCTGGTGGTGGCACTGCCTTCAGAGCCAGGAGGAGAGAGAGCAGCAGCTGCTGGTCAGGTGGTATGGTATGGTATTGCCACCTTTACTTCTGCGCTGCTGATGGTAGCTGCTCTAACTTATTATTTTTATTGTTGTTATTATTACCACGTGTAGTAAATAATAAGTATTTTGGGGCCAAAATACTTGTGTTTTCTATTTAAGCTATTTACTGGGTCAGTATTGGCAATCAACGTTTACAAATGGATCCTCGTCCAAAAAAGGTTGAGAACCAGTGGACTAAAACATACAAATGTTCAATATAGAATGGCATGAGCCCACAAAGAACATGACACATTTCCAGAAGGGTATTACAAGGAGGCAGCAATTTGAAATAAGATTAACTATAAACTAAGGCCAGACAGATGTAAAATGTCAAACATTTTAGTCATTTTTTTCCAGTCAGAGACCTGTAGTAGACTTAAAAGTCTAGCAACTGACACTGCAGTTAGACATCTATGGTTGGCCTGTACCAGCTGACTCAGGCTCACAGGACTCAGACTAAGTAGTTGTTTAATTGCACTGTAGATATTCCAGCTCGGGCAGTTGCCTAAGCTCTGGGAGTCTCCCACCTTGCAGTGTCATAGAACTCAGGTTCTAGCCTGAGACAGAATATCTACACCGCAATAAAATAAAACAGCCCCTTAGATCAGATTAGTTAGCACAGACCAGCTGCAGGTTTTTAACTGCATTGTATACATACCCATAGTCACTAGAAGTAGGAGGGCAGGGAGCATGTGCTATCAGGAAGTTTTCTATATCACTGGGACTGTGGAAGGATTTTAGTAAGCTGTATTCCCAACAGCATTTAGGCCTCAAGAATATGGATTTTAATAGTTATATATCTTCTTCTCAGAAAGAGAAATGCCACTGAGTCACAGAATGATGTCTCAGTTCACTACATGCAGTAAGCCTACAAAGCTGTGTGGGTTTGTTTGGGTTTTTTTTAAAGAAACATGACTTGTGTTATAAAACTATGTTTGGTGATCTACTGCTCCATTGCCCATCTGATTGTGCAGTGTTCCTGCTAGGGCTGGTTCAAGCAAGGTTGGAGCACCATGCAGTCATTTTGAGTGAACTTCCAAGCTGTTGCATGGAAGAAGGGGATACATCCCGATCTCTCAAAGTGTTCCAGTTGTCACCACAGAACAGACATGCATGAGCTATTCAGTGTTACATGCAGTGCTGGACTGTGAGCAATAAGACAGCATTTTAGTGCTGGTGAGGCCCTGTGGCTTAGAGACCATTTGCCAACAATGACTTTGCAGCACTGCCTTAGCCAATCCTGTTCACTGCAATTCTCTTATTAGACCTACAAAATTTACAAAAAGAAAAACGACAAAAATGGGCATATTTGTGGCATTTCCTTTATATTCTCTTGCAATTCTTGAGGAAGAAAGCAGAAATTATTCAAGGGTAGAAAAATATAGAAACCACAATTTCTTTATGTCAAACATAAGAAAGTCAAGCAGGTATTTTGGTGGCATCAACAAAAAAGGCATTAAAATAATTTTAAATATGTTAAATTCACTGTTTAACATTGAACATTGAAAATGCAATGACAAGTATAAAAAGATGATCACTTATTACAGATCAAGTTAGTCCATAGGAGGGCTTATTTGGCTAAAAATACCTTCCACTGCTGCTGGTCCAGAGACCTGCAGCTGCAGAAAGATGGCAGGCTAAATGTGGTCTTCAGAAGAGTTACATACACACAGCTCCCATGATGCCAATAGGAGATACACACCTTCACAAATACTCAAAAGCAGAATTTGTCCTCAAATTGCTACCCTTCTCAGTGGCCTCTAAGGGCTTCAGGAATTAAATATCTCTGTCTTTTCTACAGCACAGTCAGACTTAACACACCTGGATTTATATTTTTATATATAAATATATATAAAAATATATATATAAATAAATGAGAGTGTTTGTGTGTACACACACACACATCAATAGTGTCATGTTCCTGAGATTAAAATAAGAGGCCTCTAATGCACGTCCTCATATTTCCCAAATCTCTCAACTCGAATGGGTTCTTCCCTAACTCACTGAAGAGCAGTGTATATGGACCCAGAAACATTATAGTCATTTCTGGAAGACAGGATTGTTCCAGAGGTAAGCCTGATGAAATATGGAGCTATGCAGTTCAAGAAACAGCTCATATGCTTGAATTCTTTCCTCATTGTTTCTGTATCTTTCATCTAGTTTTAAGAATATTTCCATAACAGACTATTTACTCTGAACAGGTAGTCCTGCGGTTTGAAAGGCCATGGACAGGATCTGAGAGATTAACAGTATCTATACTCCATTATAAAACTTGATTTTGTATTATCATCACTTACAGAACTTAGAAATGCATGCATTCCTGTTTCTCATTTGAACTCATGATACAAAAGTTACAGCTTTAACTTCCCTAGCTCACACAAAAGAATAAGTCCCTTCACTGTGTATTACTAGTTACATGACCATAGCAATTTAAAATATTCATACCACTTCAAAGCATTCTTTGTAATTTAATGTTGATAGTTATCCTATTTGTCTACCTTCTTAGACACTAATACTGGAAAAATAATTCATGGCAATGGAGCAGGATTTAAATACAAAAGGTGTCTCTCCTCTCACTTTCTTTTCATGTTTCCTTAGTTGGCAATAGTGACTTCTGGGTCAGGCATTTCCTGTCAGTTAATGACCAGCTGGTGTTTGGCTTTAACGCAGACCCTCAAATCCAGGTAGTTATAAATGAGGAACAACAACAACAACAGGAACTGCGGAAATGGCAGAAATGCTGAATGACGTTTTTTGTTTCAGTTTTCACCCAAAAGGTTAGTAATGACTGGACATCTAACATAGTGAATGCCGGTGAAAATGAGATAGGATCAGAGGTTAAAATAAAGAAAGAACAAGTTAAAGATTATTTAGACAAGTTATATGTCTTCAAGTCACCAGGACCTGATGAAATACATCCTAGAATACTCAAAGAGCTGATGAGGAGATATCTGAGCCATTAGCGATCATCTTTGAAAAGTCATAGAAAACCAGAAAGATTTCAGAGGACTGGAAAAGGGTAAATATAGTGCCAATGTATAAAAAGGGGAATAAGAAAAACCCAGGAAATTACAGACAAATTATCCTAATTTCAGTATGTGGAAAGAAAATGGAACTAATAATTAAGTAATCAATTTGCAAACACCTAGTAGATAATAAGAAAAGTAACAGTCAGCATGGATTTGTCGAGAATAAATAGTGTCAAACCAACCTAATAGCTTTCTTTGACAAGGTAACGAGCCTGATAGAAAGGAGCAAAGAGACAGATACGATATATCTTCACTTTAGAAAAGCTTGTTATGTGGTCTCACATGACCTTCTTATAAACCAACTATGGAAATACAACCTAGATGGAGCTACCCGAAGGTAGGTGCCAGTGCTTAATTTGTGCCAGGGCTTGCCAGGACTGAACCCCGGCACCACTAGGGCTTGGCAGTTCACAGCCCCAGCACCAATGGGCTGGGTACATCAGTTATGAATGTAAAAGAATTGCTGAGTCCCAGCACTTCTTTCATTACAAATTAAGCATTGGTGAGTACATAACTGGTTGGAAAACCATTCCCAAAAGAATAGTTATCAGTGGTTCACAGAGAAGCTTGAAGGGCATATCAAGTTGGGTTCTTGCAGGGATCAGTTCTGGCTCTGGTTATGTTCAATATCTTCATCAATGATTTGCATACGTCATAGAGAGTACACTCAAAGTCTGCAGAGGATACCAAGCTTGGAGGGGTTGCAAGTGCTTTGAGGAATAGGATTAAAATTCAAAATGATCTGGACAAACTGGAAAATGATCTGAAGTAAATAAGATGAAATTCAATAAGGACAAATGCAAAGCACTCCATACAGGAATGAACAATCAGTTGCACACATACAAAATGGGAAATAACTACCAATGTGATATATGCTATCATGTACCAGCAATGCCCCTCTGCCATGTACATTGGCCAAATCGGACAGCCTCTACTCAAAAGAATAAATGGACACAAATCTGACATCAAGAATTATAACACTCAAAATTAGTAGAACACTTCAGTCTCCCTGGACACTCAATAACAGACTTAAAAATGGTAATTCTTCTATTAAAAACTTCAAAAACAAACTCCAAAGAGAAAGTGCAGAACTGGAATTAATTTATAATCTGGACACCATCAAATTAGGAGTGGATGGGTCACTACAAAATCTGATTTTCCCCCTGCTGATAGTCACACCTTCTTGTCAACTGTTTGAAAATGAGCCACCTTGATTACATTGAATTCATTAGCACTACAAAGGTGATTTTTCCTCTCTTCTTATCAACTGTTGAGAATAGCCCACTTCCACTTTAATTGAATTGGCTCATTAGCACCGACCCCTTACTTGGTAAGGCAACTCCCATCTTTTCATATGCTATGTATTATACCTCCACCGTATCTTCCACTCCATGCATCTGATGAAGTGGGTTTTAGCCCATGAAATCTTATGCTCAAATAAATGTGTTAGCCTGTAAGGTGCCACATGAACTCCTCGTTGTTTTTGCTCATACATACTAACATGGCTACCACTCTGAAACCTGCACAGGAGGGAGTACTGCAGAAACGGATTTGGGGTCATAGTCGATCACAATCTAAATATGAGTCAACAGTGTAACACTGTTCCAAAAAAAGCAAATATCATTCTGGAATGTATTAGCAGGAATGTTGCAATTACAAGAAGTAATTCTTCTGCTCTACACTGCACTGATTAGGCCTCAACTGGAGTAATGTGTCCAGTTCTGGGTGTCACATTTCAGGAAAGTTGTGGACAAACTGGAGAAAGTCCAGAGAAGAGTAACGAAAATGACTGCAGATCTAGAAAATATGACCTATGAGGAAAGATTGAAAAAATTGTGTTTGTTTAGTCTGGAGCAGAGAAGACAGATAGTTCACATGATAACAGTTTTCAAGTACATAAAAGGCTGTTATAATGAAGAGGGAGAAAAATTGCTCTCCTTGAGGATAGGACAAGAAGCAATGGGCTTAAATTGCAGCAAGGGTGGTATAGGTTAGACATTACTACCCTGACAGGAAGCTTTTTCTAAAGTGGAATAGCAGCCTAGGGAGATTGTGAAATCTCCATCGCTGGAGATTTTAAAGAGCAGGTTAGACAAACACGTCAGGGTTGGTCTAGATAATACTCAGTTCTGCCACAAGTCCTGCCTCTTGAGGTCCCTTGCAATCCTATGATTTTGTGATTCTAGAATTGCCCAGAAATGTCCTCTCCATCAGCCATTGTTAAAATAAATTCACTAGCTACACACAATATACCACTCTCCACAGCATAGATTAAACATTCAGAAAGATGGAAAACCAGAAAGAAACAGATTATCATAAGATACTTGTCTACTAATTTTTGGTGCCAAGACGAAGAATTAAGTTGAAAATAATGGGCATAAAATATCACTGAAGCATTAATGAACTTTACAGATTTCTGTAGAAAAGAATGGGATGAGCTGTGTACAGTCTTTATTAATCATAAATCATGCTCATTGTTACAGGGCTGTCACAAAGCAAAAACACATTTTTCTATACACTATGATAAACATGTATTTAACATACGATGAAGAGATGATTGATGTGGTACAGCTGTTTCAACCTAGAATCAAGAGATTAGCTGAGATCAGTAAAACCATATATACTAGATATCTAGAAATAAATGAAGTCGTGAGAAAGCAGAAGAGTGAGTGCTAATCTAAATGATGCCACAAGAACTAAGTTGTACTGTGAGTACAAAGACTTAGGGAAGAAAAACCTAATATTTCAGAGAAGGAACTTAAAGAGAATATGGTACTATTAATAGCATAACTTCTCAAAAGGAAACTATTTCACTTCTAGATAATTGTTTTCTCAGATTCTAAAATTAGTTTCTAAAGAAACTAAGTTTGTTCTATTAGCTTGCTTTGGGCTTTAGCACGCCAAATTACTGGCATTTTCCGAAAACGCAAGAACATCCAATTCATATATGGAAATGAATTAACAATATCACCTATGCATTTTAGAGTACAAAGAACAGAACTTTGAAAGCCTTTACATATGAAAAAAGAAAGAGTCACTAGTTCCTCAGACTGCAACCTCATGCCATGCAAAGCTATGAAAACCATGGCACTTAAACCAGTGATCTTGCATTCAGCAAAGAAGAGCAGCTAACATACAGAAACTATTTTCCTTGTTTATGCAGCTCAGGAAGCTTAACTGGAGATGCATAGCTAGGGCCCTACCAAATTCATGGCCATGAAAAACACACCACCAGATTGGCGGGTAGTGATCGATCTTTCGGAGATTGATTTATCGCATCTCATTAAAATGAGATAATCAATCGCCAACAGCACCCCCAATCGACTCCAGAACGCCAGCTCACTGAGAGACGCAAGATGGAGTCGACGGGGGACGCTGCCGACCTCCGCCGCCATGAGGACGGCAGGTAAGTCGGCCAAAGATGTGCCAACTTCAGCTACGTTATTCCTGTATCTGAAGTTGCGTATCTTTGGTCGATCCCCCTCACCACTGCAGACCAGCCCTATGCAAATCTGCTCCACATGACTAACAAAGAACCAGAGCCAGTTTGTAATCCCACAGACAACAGTTGCTAACCCCTTTTGTGAATCACAACCCATATGCTGAGAACCCCTACTCTAAAAAGTTACAAAGTACTATTTCAAGAAATAGAAGCATTTATTCAAACTACCATGAAAACTAACTACCAGGCAGTTCAGTTTGTATGATTGCAGTTCCTGTTTTAAAGTTAGTGAAAGAAAGTTAATATGTACCTGGTACATTTCAATTGTGTTTTAAAAATTAAGCAAACAAAGAAACTGTTGCTAAACCTTGGGTTTTTTGGACACAGTCAGCATGTAGATATGCAAGTTCCAAGCCTAGGCTCTGGGGTTTCCATGGTTCAGAAGACACAGATCTAAATATTTGATGCGTGAAGTCCTACAGATTTAAATAATTGTAACCTGAATATGTTTAAAATGTTTTCTCAAATAGCATGCTTTTTACTTCATTGTCCCCCATTTTGGAACTTTACTAATTTTTTTCATTTAATTTATTCTAAGAAATGAGGAAGCACTAGACGTTGGTACAGCATTATTAAACTGAAAGAATGTGTTATGAAGTGCAGCCTAAGATCTTGGCTATATTTAAAAATATAAATTAAGGATGTGTGAGGTGCAAACACCTCAGTATCCATTTTTCTCATTTTTAATGATTTGAGAAGATTCACGCCAAGATTTTAATAATTTTAACCTCAAAGTTAGAAACAAACTGTACCAGTAGTTTTCTTCATTATGCTGTAGAATACCCCACCCTGCTGAAACAAGTGAGGAAGCCCCTTTGCATATGACCAAACATCTTCTCCTGTAAGACAAAAAATAGAGTAATAGTTAGAAGCAAGTGATCATATTCAAGGACACAGGGTAAAATTTTCAATAGAGTTTAATTTATACCAGGGTTGAGCCCCAATACCTCTAGGCTTGGCAGTTCATACCCCGGCACCTCTGGGCTTGTTGCATCAGTTATGAATGTAAAAAAATTGCTTGAGCCCTGGCACTTCTTTCATTACAAATTAAGCACTGTCAAGAGTGTTTAAGTGATCTAGAAATTTAAGGCTTATTGAAAGATTACAGGATTTAGGACCCCAAGTCACTTAGGACCTTTTGAAAAATGTTACCCACAGTCCAGGCAGAAGTACTCTTCACACTTAAGAACACAAAAAGAAAGAGAACAAACTCTGGTGTCTCAGCCATCTCCTAACTCAGGTGATATGATTTTCTCTCTCATTCAAAGGATGCCACCTTTCAGTTCAGCACCTCTTAGAACTGTAGAGAGGCAGAATAATCTAGCATGGACCATGCAAGGGTCTGGAATCCCTTAAATCCTAGCTTTTGGTCCCAGCTTTGCCAAACAGATTTATGAAGGAAGCCTGGCAAGTCAGTTAATATATCTGCTTCTATTTCCCCATCTGCGAAATAACGAAAATGCCAACCACTTACCTGCCTCACAGGAATGAGAAGCAATTTAATTAGCATTGCATGGTGACTAGCTAGGTCAATAGACATTATTTAATATCAGCCCAAATTCTGGAGTGGAACTTGAACCTAATCTTCTGGATCAGAAAAAAACTTTCACTGGACAACTGAATTTTTTAGAGAGCTTTTTTCACTTGGTACTGAACATTCTAAAAAAAGTGAAATGGAAAAATATTCAGAGACTTAAAAAGGGAAAAAATAGTGTAAGACCCTTCTTTTGCAGATCTTGCATCCTAAAGAGCCATGTATTTCTGTCTTAACTCTCTATCAAATCTTGTCAGCTGAAGCAATATTGAATAATAAATAGCACCAAGGAAATAAGTTAACTCTATCTGCTGTTTGGGGAGATAGTGTGTATAAAAGATGCCACAAAATATCACCCTGCAATACTTTTTCAGTCAGTAGGGCAGGCGTGGGCAAACTTTTTGGCTCGAGGGCCACGTTGAGGTTACAAAATTATATGGAGGGCCAAATATGGAAGGCTGTGCCTCCCCAAACAGCTTGGCCCCAACCCCTATTCGCCTTTGTTTTATGTAGACTCATTTTCATTTAGGCTAGGATTTTTAAAGGAAAATAAGGGAGTTAGGAACCCAAATCACATTGAAAGAATTTGCATTTATTTCCCATAGATCCCTTTGAAAATTCCCGAACATTAAGCTATAGATTTGTGTCTTATCTAATGCACCACTATAAAGAAAAGCAAAATTAAATTCAGATAGGCGCTCTTCTTTATAAAAAGGCATATTATGATGACATTTAAGTGTTCCCTTTACTGTGTTATTAACATTAACATATTATTTTAAAAAGAGAACATTTTAAATGTACTTTTCACCCTTATGATATGCTGCATTTATTTTCTGAATATTAACCTGGGTCAGTAAAACACTCCTAATAGTTTCACTTTGTTTCTCATCAGTTTTGCTTCCCGGTTGTTACACATCACAGCATTCTGGCTGAGTTCACAGCATTGCCAGGAAATAAAACTTCTGTTTCCACTTAATTAAGATATGGTCCTAACAATTCTGCTCATGTTAAATTTAACAACCTTTTTATTTCTTTTTTTAAATATCTAGATTGTGTATGAAGAGAGCCTAATTGCAAGGAGTATAAATAATGCCTCTGAATCATAGCACATTTAGTGCATCTCCCACTTGTGCAGCTATTGATTAATCACAGCAAGGCGGAGCTTCAAAAATTAACATCAGTATCAATTAATCTAGGGACCAAGGCTACTAATCATGATGAAAAATACTTTTGCTATGATGCCTCCTGCAATTTAAAATGAGCATTTGTTCACTGTTCATTCTGTATTGTATTTAGGTTTGGCAGAATTTTTTTTTTTTTAAATAACTTTGACAGATAAACATCTGCAGGTTCCCCATGACAGATGACTTAGCCCCTTAGCCTGACCCCTGTGAGCCCATTTAATTGGGGTATGCGTTAAATTGATATACACAGGCTCAGGGTGGAACCCAGACTCTAGGACCCTCTGAGGAGGTGGGACACAGAGCTTGGGCTCTAGCTGAGCCCAAACATCTACACCACAATTAAACAGTCTCTTAGCTCTAGCCCTGGGAGGCCAAGTCAGCTGACATGGGCCAACCACAGACGTTAAATTGCAGTGTAGACATACCCTTCGTGGATCCAGAGCACCTCTCTGCTGCTCACAGCTTTCCCAAGCAGCAGCAAGCTGAAGTCATGGTTGCCAACAGGGTTCCAAGTAACTAATACATTGATAACTAAAGAAATATAATTTTGACGCTGCTGCAGCTTGGGAACGCTATGACCAGCAGCAATACAGACATTCTAGCTGTTTAAGGCTTCAGACAGACAGTACTGCATCACTTTACACTCTGTTCATATTTGGAAGGTTGTGTTCTTTCCACAATCTCTTAAGAACTAGAAACTTTTTAAACTAAAAGCTTTGATTTTGCAGAATTAAATGGCATTCAGCCAGGAAAGATTCCTGATTGCCCCAAGCAAGTGGAGTTTGAAGCACTGCAGCAAAGGAACTGCTTAGTTTATATGCTCTTTCATGTAACATTAATAAGGACTATATACAGTAAAAAACAAAGATGGAGAGCTCACACCATAGTAGTGTCAGCCACTGGAAGAAACATGAAAGGATTGTGATGTTTTAATGAACAGATCTCAGATGAGAGGAAGAAAATGTATCATCACATCTACACAGACTTATTTTAGTGGCACTGTAATGCTGTTTGCAATTCAAGTATTAGTAAGTTACTTTGGGGGTCTATAAATGTGTCTCTTGTTGCTGGGTTAGGTTCTTTTCAATGCTCAGAAGATGGGCTTAATAAAACAGCATATTAATCTGGCAGATCGTACAATTGTATCTAGAAACTCCCTGAGGACTCCACATATCAGAGATGATACTCTTAGTAATATGTTGGAGTATGCTGATTACACAGTGGTTATGGATTCCTTAAGAGCAGACTTCTGTGCTTCAACCTCAGACATAGCTGCAAGAATGACAGTGTTGTATTCACAGGAAGCATATGCACCTGCTTTCTTTCAACAACAGGAATGAGACAGCCTAGCCTATATTTATATTTCAATGACACCCAACAGTCAGTTCATGCACTGGGAGAAAAAGACACAAAACAAAAATCAGCTACCTGAACTTTCAGTTTAGGCCTGCCTACACAAAGAAGTTGCCTCATTTTAACTAAAATCAGTTTTAAAATCAGCTTAGTTAAACTAGTGCAAGCCCCTTTACTGACACACTTAACAATTTAAACCTGGTTATATCAGTTTATCCAACACCTGTTAATTTATCAGCACAAGCCAAACTAATCTAAATAGGTTTAAACCTAGCTTGTGAGAGAACACAAAGGATTTTGCAATAGTTAAAATAAATTGGTTTAAAAAGACATCTTTATTTAAACAGGTACAACTCTGTGTTTAGAGTAGATCTTTGGGAACAGAAAGTAGTTCCTGTGTGCGGTGTGGGCTTCTAAATTCTGAGACAGGCAAAACTGGGGGAGAAAGCCAGAGCCAATTTTTCACCGATCAGATATAAAGTGTAAAGCAAAATACAAAATAATGCAGTGTCCGGTTTAAAGCTCTCTGTCTAAAAAAAAAAAAATAAATAAAAAAAATCACAATTTAGAAGTTAGCTGAACAGAGCATAAATACTTCAGAGAGAACTTGTCAAGATCCATAATTAACTTCTTGATCTAGAAATACCTGCACCAGAAAAAGAGCTTTTAGTCACTCAGATAGGCTGAACTGGTGTTCCTCCCACTAAAAAGCCTGGACATGGTTTTCCCCAGTGTTTAAGAAAAGTTTTCTAGCACCTAGAATGACCAGCAACAGATTTCCCAAAATGGATTTTCCTTGTAAGCATGAAAATGTAAAACAGAATTTTCAGACATGACTTTTCTCTCTCTACCTCATCTAATCCAAGTCTATAGGATTTTATTGGCAAGAGCAAATATTATGCCATCCTCTCTCACTCTATAATAAGAGAAACACAGACTCTTCAGACTTTGTAGCACTGTAGATAGGTGGCAACTCAGAAACTAGCATTTATATAGCCTCAGATAGCATGATGGCTGAAAGCATCACATCTGAAATGCTCACAGTCTCCTGCATCCCAAGAATATTACACTCTTTTCCTGTGAAAAATTAAAAGAATTGTTTTCATAAAATTGTTTGAAGTATTAGCTGCCTGATCAATTAATGAATGGAACTAAACAGCTGTAATAAAGTAGCAAGCAGCCAGTTGTCAGCACAAATTCTTTCCGGAAGTCATTAGAATAAAGTATGGTTTTGATCAGAAGAGTGACTATGTAAAAATAGTATCTTACTCTGACTTTGTTCTGTGTAATCTGTCATAGGTGTTTGCTTTTTAGAGAAAAAATAAGTATGTGCTCCTATTTATTCTATTAACCCTGAAAAGTTTATACAGCCATAAGAGTGAGCTGATTCTTTTTCTAGCTTGCATATCAACAAAACTGTTAACCAAGCTCAAAATGCAGAATCTTAAACTAGTGATGTGAGTGTCATCTGATGAAGTGGGTCTTAGCCCACGAAAGCTCATGATCTCTAAAATCTGTTAGTCTATAAGGTGTTACAAGACTCTTTGTCACTTTTAAAGAATAACTTGAGTCTCTGATCCCAGGCTGAGGTTGCAGCATTCACAATTTAACAATATTTACTTGTAAACAAAGCAAATTTGATACAGAAGTCATTGGAACAAACATACAATGCCACAGTCCTTTTTTGAGTGTCAGTTACACTGCATTTTCAAGAATATTTTCTGAGGAACTTGTTATACATTCTGAGTGAATATTTCAGGGCTCCATCTTAAAGGAAAAGAGTTTTTGAACCTAAACTATACCAAAATGGACCCTTGAGGCTGTAGCACATATGCCACGCTAATGTCTTGGCTGATGGTTCAAAAAGCTGTCATACAGGAGATCTGAGTGTAGACAGACTCATAAGAAAACAAATTAAGGTGTAAGCCTCTGTAATTGCACTCACTGATTCTGAAATTGTTTTGTTTTTAAATATCATGTTTTACTTTCTGTTAACCAAACTAATTCCCTCAAGCAAAAGAGAAGGCCCATTCCAACAAAACTAAATATTACTGTTCAGTGTGCTTGTCCAGCTAACGTACTACAGTGAACCTTGTACTTCCAGGAAATAAGGGAGAGGAATTGTTGCACTGTGTAATGAAAGCCATTTCAGCTTAGCACACTGGTACATTAGTGGGACAAAAACAGAACAGAACAGAGACAATGGGAAAGATGAGGCAAAACAGAAGAGAAAAGCAAAACAAAAAATAAAGACAGTACAGTACTAGAAACAGTCTTTCCTGTCAGCTACCAGAAAACTAAGTTTAGACATCAGGAAGTGAGAGAAGCACTGAAAAAGGCCGGAGTCATCCGAGACAAGGTAGGAAAAATGAAAATATGATGACAAGAAAAAGGAAGCAGAGAAGAGTCCCTTCTACTGGCATTATGACTACCTCAGATTCACATTTTTTCAATTGTTTTCAAGTGAAGCTTCTCTAACTTTCTAGTTGATTTGGGACTCAAATATATTCAGCTTCTTTCTTTAGTATCTATTGCTTCTCCTCTGCTTACATTAAGCCAATTACAATACCCAACTACTGTTCCTCATTATGTCTCAGTCTACTTATAAAGTTGCACCAGTTTAGCCAAAGATGCAATGTTGCATTGACTTAACTGACCAATGCAACCTTTTGTGTAGCAGCTATAAGACTTTATCTCCATACAAAATTAAGAGTTTAGGTAGCATTCAAACTTCCAGTTAAATAAAAGCTAATTATTTTCTTCTCATCCCCTTAGCCTGTATCCATCCTTACATCCTCTGAAGTCTGGGTGAAGGTGGGAAGAGTAACTTATGTACAGTAGACTCCTGATTATCCAGGCTCGGGTTAACTGGGCTGCGGATTAACTGGGACGTCTAAAACAGGGGTTGGCAGGGGAAGCCCCAAAACTGCGGCAGGCAGAGCACTCAGCCTGCCGCTGCTTTGGGGTTCCCCCGCTGGCCCCTTGCCAGCTGGGGTCTCAGCCCAGCCAGCCTGGATGTAGGAAACCCCAGCTGGCAGTGGGCTGAGACCCTGGCTGGCAGGACCCTGGGGGGAAAGCCCAAAGAAGCAGCAGCAGGCTAAGTGCTCAGCCCACGGCCACTTTGGGCTCTCCCCCTCAGGCTCCTGCCAGCCGCGGTCCCGCCGCCTGCCCCACTCAGCTCCTGCTGCCAGCCTAGGTGTAGGTAATC
>ML677334.1:70710913-70725220 GCA_007922305.1 Dermatemys mawii
GCAGCACGCTGAGCACTCAGCCTGCTGCCACTTTGAGGTTTCCCTGCAGGCTCTTTCTAGCAGGGGTCTCAGCTCCCACTGCCAGCCTGGGCTTCCTACACCCAGGCTGACAGCGGGAGCTGAGTAGAGCAGGCAGCAGGACCCCCACTGGCAGGAGCCAGCGGGAAAACCCCAAAGCGGCAGCGGGATGAGTACTCAGCCTGCCATCGCTTGGGGTTCCCCTCGCTGGCCCCTTGCCAGCTGGGGTACCCAGGCTGGCAGCGGTCTGAGATAGGAAGCCCAGGCTGGCAGCGGCTGAGATCCCCGCTGGCAGAAGCCTGGGGGGAAAACCCAAAGCGGTGACAGGCTGAGCACTCGGCCCACTGCTGCTTTGGGGTTTTCCGCTGGCTCCTGCCAGCCGGGGTCTCAGCTCCCACTGTCAGCCTGGACTTCCTACACCCAGGCTAGCAGCGGGAGCTGACTGGGGCAGGCGGTGGGACGCTCCCCTATCCCCCCGCACAGGGCAGCCGGTGCGCCCCCCTTCCCCCGCACAGGGCGGCTGGCGCACCCCCCCCCCTCCCCCAGGGCACAGGGCTGCCAGCGCTCCCCGTCCTCCTACCCCCAAGGTGCAGGGCGGCCAGGGCACTACACCCACAGTAGACTCTTGATAATCCGGGATTTTATTAACCGGGATTAAGTTTTTCCCAATCATCCTGGATAATCGAGAGTCTACTGTGGGTGTAGTGGGTGCATACACTAAATCTGACCTTCAAAAGGGACTGGGAGAAAAACAGAATGAGCTCAGAGAGGGCTCCACAAAGACACGAAGTAGAAGGCATTTTCTGCATTGTGTTAAAAAGAAAAGTATGAAATATAGATACCACACAAGACAAATTACATACAAATGAAAGTTAGTCTTACCCATTAATGTTGCTAGAAGACACAATGAGTACATTTCTTTATCAACTTGCTCTTGCAACTCCTTGGAAGATATTTTACTGGTTACTGCAACATCTTCATGTTTCACAGCATGGGTTGAGGGGGCTGAAGTAGACTGCCTGCCTTCTTCCTTACCTTTGAAGATCTCTATAGTTATTTTATCACCATGCTGCAAGGGAACTGGCTCATTTTCCATTCCTTCCTTGGGTGGCACAAGCTCTTTGGGAGGAAAGCCATAGCGAATACATTGCAAGTATGGAGGAATATTAAATTCTCTGGCTATACTTTCCTGAAGCTCCATGAACGTGGTTGTGGACTTCAGTGTAAGCATAGACTGTCGCCCATCATTTGTTGTTATTCGGATCTTCTTTTCTTTTGTAGAAGTTGGAGAATAAGGGGTCTTTGTAGGTGTAGCAGGAGCAGATGATGGCCCATCACGAACAGCGCCAGGGGAAGTAGTCCTAGGTTGCCCTTTTTGTTCTTGTTTTAATTTTTCAGTTTTCCGTTTCTGCATTACAGAAGCCTGGTCTGCAATGTTCTGTTGAATAGTTCTTTCAGTTTTACTCATATTTAACTCTTCCTTGTGCAAAGTTTTCATTTTCTGTCCAGTAAGAATAATTTTGGTTGGAAGCTGCGAATCTAAGTCTTGTCCATGTTGTATATCATCAGCTCTTTGTGCATGAGCACTATCAATATTTACAGGAGTATAATCATCAGGGTTCTTTTTAGCAGTTTGATGTAATATTGTATTGACAACTTTCTGAACAAGAATCTCACTACCAAATTCACCAGGAAAATGTTTGGTAACAAGTTTCATTGCAACATCATACACGTTACTGTTAAGAGTTGTATCACTTTCATACTGGAACCAATATACAGTCTCTCTCACCACTCTTCCACCCCATTCTAAAGTAATAGGAAAGGCTTCAGGGAGATTGTCATATTCTTTACCATCCCAATAGTGCTTGAATCCACAGCCACATTTGCCACCAGTGGATCTAGTATTAGTTCTGTCCCCATCTAAATACACAACAGATCCATCTCCCCTGACACGACGCACCAAGGTACCATGACACCAGTTACAAGCAGTCAAACTACTCAGACTGTAGTCTGGTACCAGGACATCCTTCACAGAATTATAAGAGCATACCAAACTGTTCAGAGGGAAGCTGTAATTTTTGTCAGGCCTCAGCTGGCCATGGGTACTTTTGGCCAGGTTATACAGTTTCCCTCCTGGAGCCAGCCACTCTGGAGGAACATGAAGCTCTGAAAGGGCACCACAGATTAGACACTTGTGAAGGCGGTTGTCCATCACTGCTTTTTTGGCAGCTGCAGTAACATCTTCAGGCTGAACTCCTATTACACCAGTCCTTCTGTAAAAATACTGATGTACATCAGCTACTAAACTGGGATGAATACCATGTTTATTCATGAAAACTTCTTCCATGGCAGCAACCAGCCTCAGTAAGTATTTGTCTTGCAAACTTCTATCTCCTCCAATCACACAACCATCCTCCTCCAGTTTGATATACTTTCTGATTAGATCCTGAGGAACTCCCCAAGCTTTAGGAAGTAATTTCAGAGGCAGTTTAGGTAAAGCAGCACCTTTTATTCCAACCAAAGGAATATAATGGTTACGTCCAGAGCTACTCCATGCAATACAGATAGGTTTGTTCAACATGCCATCTTTTCCCATGCATTTCTCTACCGGTATCAGCCCAGGGAGGAAAGTGGCTGAGTAATCTCCAGAACTACGCATTCCACTCAAGGAATCCAGCAGGATGATGGGCCGGTGAAGCACATTGGCCAAACCGAAGATGTGAATGTTTCGCAGACCCAATGGCACACCTTCTGGAGGCACAAACAAAGGGTCACACTCATTGATTATGTCCTCCCACTCTACCGCGTCAATGAAGTCATGGAAAAGGGCCTTGTATTGGCTCAGGTTCTCCTTGAAGTGCTTCTTCAGGTTCTCCCGGAGCGCATGCCAGAACAACTCCCTGCCCACCAGTGCCCGTGAAACAGCATGGACCAGGCAGTGGCCATCACCATCTACGTGAACAGGAATCAGGCAGTCCTGGCTGTTGTTGGCTTTCTTGATGTCCTCCAGGGTGTCATGCAGGTAGAGGAGGCTTCCGGAGCGGTCCTTGCCATAGCCCATAGTGTCGACATGCTCAGGCTCAATGAGGAAGGCACGGTCGCCCAAGAGGGCGCAGTCAAAGACATCCCCCTGGTTCATCTCGGTGAGAAGCTTGGCCTTGCCCGTCTGCTTGTCCATGCCATAGCGGGCCAGGATGGGGGAGAGCAGCTTGCAGTGGTAGTTGGACAGGCCCATAACCTTGACCAGCTCCGTGTTCTTCCTGGGGGGGCCCCCGCCGCTCACCCCCAGCAGCGCGTTCCGCAGCAGGTTGTGCAGCACCAGGTCCGGGTCCGTCACCTCCTCCACCCCCAGCAGCTGCCGCTGCTCGTGGCGCTGCCCGCAGTCCGTGCACTCGATGCTGCCGCTGCTGAGCGGCCCGTGGGCCGGGAAGAACAGGCGCGCCTGGCAGCTGGGGTCCGGGCAAGTTCCGGAGAAGATGCGCCGGTCCCGCTTCTTCGAGACAGGCGGCGGCGGCTGCTGCTGCTGAGAAGGCGGCGGCGGTTGGGACATCGCTCCGCGGTGAGCAGTCTCCCCGTCTCGCTTCCCTCCCCTCACAAGCTCATCCCCTCGCCCCGGGTAACGGCCGGAGCCCGACGGAGTCCGCCCTTCCCCCAACCGCGGCGCACCAAACCCCACCACGGAACGCGGAAGCCACCGGCACCGCCGCTTACTGCTTCTTCACTGCCCCGGCCGTTGCCCGCAATGCAACGGCCTTCCACACAGACGGCGCAGGCGCGACACTGCTCAGCCAGCCGGGAATTGTAGTCTTCTCCGTGAGAGGAGCCAGGCTGTTAGGAATAGGAGATTTCGTAGCTCCAGAACTACAAGTACCGTCATGTAATGAGCTGGGAAGAGGACGGGAGCGAGGAGAGGTGGGTGAGATCAGCTCCCAATGGTTTATGGGAAATGTAGTCTTTTTAATTGGTCACCGGGTCGGCCAGGGAGGAAGCTTGCGGAATAGGACACAATTCCTAGAATGCTTTGCGGCATCCTGTTTGCTTCCCGTTTTCACTGGCTCGGGGAAGGGGAACTGCTGCTGCACTTCGGAGACACACGCCCGTCTCCCAGGGTGACTCAGAGCCCGGCCTTAGCCAGCACCGGCGGTGGGTGGGGGCTGATGCTCCCAGCTCCTTATCGCAGGCAGCAAGGAGCGCCTGGCTCTCTCCTGCTTCTGACTGCGGCTGATGAGCCCCAGCCAGCGGGGACGTGAGAGGAGGAAGCCCTTTTGGACTAGTCGTTATAAAGCCTGGTGCAATAATCATACACGTGGAGCAGGGGAGAAGACACTAAAAAGGAGCCGCACCTTGCGAAGATCCTGAACCTTCAGTATTTGGCCTTCTGCATGTCCCTGGGCATCGTGGGGACTCCATGCAATGCTTCGGTGAGGGACAAGCCAAGGAGGGGAACAGGGTGGGATGGATCAGGGGTGGCCAAAGTTTTTGGCCTGAGGGCCACATTGGGGTTCAAAATTGCATGAAGGACCAGTAGGGAAGGCTGTGCCTCCCCACAAAGCCTGGCCCCACCCACTTCCCACCCCTAGACTGCCCCACACAGAACCCTTGACCCATCCAATCCCCATCCCACCTCTTGTCCTCTGACTACTCTCCAGAGACCTCTGCCCCAACCACCCGCAACAAGACCGCACACCTTATCTGTGCCCCCCTGCTCCTTGTCCCCTGATTGTCCCCTCCAGAGACCTCCCTGTCCCTAATCACTCCCCCCAGGACCCCGCCTCCTATCCAACTCGCCTGCTCCCTGTCCCCTGACTGCCCTGACCACTAACCACACCCTGCCCCGGGACTCCCACCCCATCTGACCCCCCCGTTCCCCATCCCCTGACCACCCCCTGACACTCTCTGGCCCTTATCCAACCCCCCCGATCCCCTTACTATGCAGCTCAGAACAGTGTGTCTGGCCCAGAGCCAGACACGCTGCTGCACTGATCCACTAGAGTGTGCAGCCCCCACCCCCCAGAGCACTGTGCTGAGGCTGTGTGGGAGGGAAAACAGTGTGGGAGGAGTTTGCATCCCCCACTGGGAGCTTGGGGGGGCCAGACAGAATTAGCCCGTGGGCCGGATGTGGCCCGTGGGCTGTAGTTTGCCCACCCCTGGATAGAGGGACAAGGAGCTAGACTGAGAAATGGCCAAGAATTTGCCAGCATCTGAGGCTCTTTACAGGGCATCCCTCAATCTGGACATAGCGCGGCAGCTGAACTGATTTGGCAGATGAGAATCACTGCAGCCTTAGAGCTGGGGCAGTTTTCTAGATCCTAGTAAAAACTAGTAAAATACAGTCAGTATTTCAAAGGATAAATGTGGCTTCACAGACAGGAACTTACATTAAAGGGGGAAAAGATGGCCATGCTCTTCCAAACTCTGCCCCTCCACCCCAGTCCCATGACTCACCAAAATGAGACACTTCTCACAGTGGATTGTGTGGATATTCAGAATACAATTGTGTGTGCTTTGTGAGATCCGTATGGCTCCCCTTCAAGCATATTCAACTGTAATGTTAGGCTGCTTGGCTCCTTCTCAATTGGAGGGTGGGGGATTAACAAATAAAAGGTGGCATCTCCCGTTTCCCACTTATTTGTGGCACCAAAATGAGATACCACAGTAAACTGTGCAGATCTGTGATTTTCTCTCTGCATTCTTATCTGAGAAATGAAATAGTTAATAGCGTTGACGTTTAAATTATCATCACTGGATACTTGAAATAACATCGGTGAGATGAAAAGGGCACCTCATACCTCTCTGAGCTATTGTTATTGGCTCTGCAGATTCATGTGGACATCTTTGCAAGAGTTACTGTTCCTTCACATTTGTTAAGTTTTCTTTACAAACAGCTAAAGACTTACTTTTTTCAAAACATAAAAGCTCAGATTTTGGTGAAGAAGATAATGTACCAGTGTGGTGCTACTACACGGTACTGCTGCCATGGATGGGATGGTATTTACCTGAGGTAGTTTTTACTAGGTAAAATCATGTTTTTTACAGCCTGGGGAAAAACTAGTTAGTTCTAGTTTAAGGCATTTTCTATTTAAAACACTGTTTCATTAATATACACTACATTACACTTAGCTTTAATTACATAGACAAATTGTGGTTACATAAGACAATATACAAGTCTTGCCCACATGCTCAGGGTTCAGCTGATAGCCATATTTGGGTTTGGGAAGGAATTTTCCTCCAGGCTATATTGGCAGAGGCCCTGGAGGTTTTTTGCCTTCCTCTGCAGCATGGGTCACTTACTGGAGGATTCTCTGCACCTTGAAGTCTTTAAACAATGATTGATGGACTTCAATAGCTCAGACATATGTGAGAGGTTTATTGCGGGAGTGGGTGGGTGAGAGTCTGTGGCCTGCGTTATGCAAGAGGTCAGGCTAGGTTATGATAATGGTCCTTTCTGACCTTAAAGTCTATGAGTCTATATTCAGAGGTTAATTTAGAGTTGTACAAATAAAAAGTAAAATTGACTTGGGCGTAATACTAATATATGTAATTTTAATACTGGATATCGGAATGTCTACACATTTTGGTTTGGTATTTTCTCAAGGAAATTATCCATGTCATGACTCATATTTCAGTTTTCAATATTATATAAACAGAAGTAAAAAAACATTTGATTTATGAAAACAACAATAATGCAACGTTGTAGGCTTGAAGAATTAAGCAATCAGAAGCATGCAAAGGTTCAGACTACTAGTCCAGGTCCATTTGGCCATGCAGCAGTCTGTAGCAGAAAACCAGCTTTGATGTAGTGGACAAAGCCGCCTAGTCTTCAGTTTTGAATGGAAAGTATCCAAAATTGGAATATATTCTAAACTTTCTGGACACTGATGCAATTATTTTTCCCAATGATTTGGGTTTAAGCTAGTATTTACCAGTGTCCTGTCCTAAACTAGCTTTTCCCAAGAAATTGCCAACCCTGACTGCTGCGTACGAGCCCAACCCAAATGCTACTCATGAGGGAGCAAAAGTGTCCACCTCTCGCCTTGCTCTGCACCTGGCCACAGTATTGCCTCCACCATTCTCTCTCTTCCTGGACTCCCCAGCAGAAGCAGCTGGTGTCAGACCCTCCCTGGTCCACTTGATTCATTTCCTTCTAACTCACCCAGTTTGGTATTGTGACAGATATTGCAACCCTGTGCAGTACCTTTGGGAATCATTGTACTGAATTTATGAATGTTTTCTGTATGATGGTGTCCAACTCCATGGGGGAGGGTTTGACAGTGACCCCATAAGGCTCTATGAAAATAAGCTTACAAATTTATATATATGACATAACTGGAATATGTTTTATGCTACATATGCCATGTAACATATCTCTGTAAAGGTTATGATCTACTGAATCTGTTCCTCCTATTTGCATGTATCATTTTTGTGTTTGAAGTTATGAATATTGGCTGTGTACTTGCTTGATTTCTAGCTTTAGTAAAAGTATTTGGTCAGCTTTCTGAGAAAAAAATATTCTCACTTAATGCCCAGTCAAGAACCAATTAAGCCAACAATAAACATGGAGACACCAATCCACATCTGAGCTTTCCCAGGAATGTGGCTTGGCTGGTAAGGAACTCAGTCATGCAGCAACATGTGACTTGCCCATGTGACCAAAACTCCATCTTGGAGCTGGATTCTATACTTGGGGGAGGGAGGGGTGTCCACCCACAAGAGAGAGTCTATTTAAACTCCTGGGTGACTCCTCCATTTTGTCTTCAGATGGCATAAGAGAGAGCCTCTCCATCCCCAAGGATACCTGAAAGAAACTGGAACAAAGGCAGTAACTACAGGGGATGTGAGTGATTGCTGGACCCAGACTAGAAGGAGCCTAGTCTGTAAAAGGAAGCTTTCTGAAACATCTTTGAGAGTGAGATTTTTATCTGCATTCAGTTTTATTACTGTATTAGAGATAGATCTGCGTGTTTGATTTTAATTTACTTGGTAATTCTCTTTGTTCTGTCTGTTACTACTTGGAACCACTTAAATCCTAATTTCTGTACCTAATAAAATCACTTTTTACTTATTAGTTAACCTGGAGTATGTATTAGTACTGGGGGTAGATGCAGGGGGCAGACAGCTATGCATGTCTCTGTCAGTGTGATAGAGGGCAAAGAATCTATGAGTTTACCCTGTATAAGCTTTTTACAGGGTAAAATGGATCTATTTGGGGTTTGGACCCCATTGGGAGTTGAGCATCTGAGTGTTAAAGACAGGAACACTTCTTAACCTGTTTTCAGTTGAGCCTACAGTTGTTAGGGGATGTGGATCAGACCTGGGTCTGGGTTTGCAGCAGGCTACCGCATCTGACTCAAACCAGGCAGGACCCTAAGATGGCAAGGGCAAGCAAGCAGGGGCAGAAGTAGTTTGGCACATCAGTTGGCAGCCTCACGGGGGTTTCCATGATCCAACCCGTCACAGAGGGTTATCACTGCTCCTCCATGAACTAAAACAATTCCAGAGAAGCAGCAAGGTCTGTCTGTGTGTATATATCATTGCAGGGCCAAATCCTGCAGCCCTATGTCTATGGGCCTCATTCTGCAGCCCTAACTCATGTGGGCACCTATTCACTAGGTACTGGACTGAATCAAATTCATTCATTTTTCATAGGGCACCATATACTGATTGCTATAGCCCTTTACTGGATTTGAATCCATGGTTCAAAAGAAGTTATACAGCCCTTTACCAACTGTCTAATCCAGTAATACTTAACTTTTCACTCCCATAACCCCATATTACAACAGAAAAAAATGTCATCATCCCTCCTCCACCTAGTCATTATGAACAGGAGGATGGCCCTGATGCCCAGCTTGAGAATTTCTTGGTATCCACAAAAACAACGAGGAGTTTGGTGGCACCTTAAAGACTAACATTTATTTGGCCATAAGTTTTTGTGCGTAAAAAGCCCACTTCCTCAGATGCAGGGAGTACAACTCCCTTCTTTTCCTGTGCCAATATATATTTATGCCTGTATCTGTCATTTTCACTCCATGCATCTGAAGAAGTGGGCTTTTTACCTATGAAAGCTTATGCCCAAATAAATCTGTTAGTCTTTAAGGTGCCACCAGACTCCTCATTGTTTTTGTCTATGAATAGGAACCCTTGTCCTACTCCCTTCTGACCAGAGGTTTTTAAGGCTGCACCAGCTCCCTGCCTTATACTGTGATATCCCCAGCAAACCAGTCTGTCTAATGTCCAGTGCTATGCATTGCTTTCTCTTTGAGGCTGTGAACAGTGTATTGCCAGCCATTACAAGTTCCCACACAATTCTTTATCAGCAGAATACATTTATTTTAAAGACAAAAGCATCACAGTGTAGACATATAAAAAGTAATAAAGGTTCCTATATGGTTACTAATATATATACCAGGAATCACCCATCTTTATGGGGCCCTGCTAAGTCAGCATCCTTTCCAACCCTTCTGAAAGGACTGGAGCCATGCCGCCCTTGGACAGAAGGTCCTGTCCATTTGCTGAATTCAGATGAAGGTAGTTTGTCAGTTCAATCTTAGCTTTTTATACCAAAAGCCCTTCCTTTGTTTCAGTCTCAAAGAAAACTGAGCATGACCTGATTCTTATTTATCCATGCCACAGTCACTGTTTGGGTAGCACCCAGACCTGAAGTGACTATCCATAAAGACGAAAGTACAGTTCAGTCTGTACCCATTCAATCTTTGACCTTTCCTCTGTGAGTGACAATAAAGGTGCTAATGATGGTGGTAATTTTTATAATATAGACACCTGTCTACTGGAAACTGAACTGAACCACTGAATTGATTTTGCATGGGTCACTAGCAAGGCATTAGCTGGTAACAATTCCAGCTGGGCTTCCATTTGAGCTAATAACCTATAGATGAAAGTTATGTATCCCCTTGCCAATCTTCTTAGCCATCCATGCCATCATATATGCCAAATGTACATTTTCTGTTAATATTTAATGTAGGGTATTTATTTAAAAACAAAATAATACTATGCTGGAAACATGGACTTCATCAACAAGAGTGACAAATGCATTGTTTATTTCTGTAGTCTGACTTTGTATGAAATTCGTACACTGGAGCTTACTTGATAAATTAAATGCAGTTCTCTTTCTAAATCCACAACGTTGTTTTCAATTATAAGTTATATTCAGTGCAGGAACTTTATTTTTTTGGTAACTTGAACCTAATTAACATGAAGACTGTAAAAGAATAGAAGTATTCCAACTGCATGCAGACTTCCCATCATGAATGATTACTTAGACAATTTCTGCAACAATTAATTTTAATCACAGAGTCATTGATAACAAAGACAACTTTCTAACAAGTTATTGAGATGGATATATATATGTGTGTGTTTATACAGTACAGCTGGGAACCCAGGATGAGGAAGTTCTACATTACTGCACTAATTAAAAGGTCCCATGAGTAACAAAATCGATCAATTTCTTAGAGGCAAATTCTGTAGGAGTGCATTACCTCACTTGTTATTAGAGTCCATACGGAAATGAAAAGACAAGTCCAAGGAGAGATCATAGCAATAGCTTTCCCATTCTCAATGATTATCAGGAACATCACAGCTAAGAAATGTAATGTTACTTTCAAATTTGCCATATACTTGAATATCACTCTTGTATAAATTTTAAATTATTTTCTTGACAGCTTAGAAAAGTAGTTAAGTATCTGCAGCAAGATAAATTCTACCCTGTGCTGCATGGAAGAAGAGTATTTAAGGAGCCTTTTGCTCCTTGAGCTGCATCAGGCAGTGACCGTTTAAGTAGACGTGCCTACACCTCCACAAAACCTGTAATTTCATGCCCTGGCAGCAAGGCCTAAGAATCAAAGTCAGATCTGTTCATCACCTTTCCCAAACTATTACTTCATGCACACTGGGGCAATGGTTCACTCCACGGAAATATGGTAGTACTTGAAAAAGACTTGTGTATTTTGAAGGGAGTTAATGGAATAATGGATAGAGGTTTTCTGTTAAACAGTAGGAGTGGGAACCTGCAAGCTGTGAAGGATGGGGAGATGTCCTGATTTTCCAGGAAGTGCAAGTTATCATCACGATGAAGCTATCAGTGTGCACAAACAATATGCACTCTACCCCAGGCAGCATAGGAGCATGATGAATAAAGTTTTACACCCAGTCTCTGGTAGGATGATACTTTTTTGTGGCCTGCAGGTTTGGCAGCATTGTATGAATTGGTCCTAGCAGCAGGGTAGATTCCAGTTTAGTACTTGAGAGAGCACATCACCACCCTGAATTCTACCATATCTAGATGTCTAGGTATTCTGTGCTCATTGTCATGGTGTCTGAGTGTCAAAAAGGAACATAACCAGTACCCCGGACTGGCTAACATATTAATATCTTGAATTAAGTTTAAGTATTTTAGGAGTTCCTTGTATTAAAAATGCAAATGTAGATATACCATTGTGAGGTTGTATGTAAAAACTTATTTTAAAGGAGTATGTAAATGCACCTGCTCCAGTTATGCAAGAATTTAGCCTTTTGAAGCTTTGCCCTGAGGGGAAACCTATTGTCTGGCTGATTAACTATTCACAGTCTCTTCAAAGATCCAAATCTTCAAAGATAATGGATAACTCACTGATTCATGAGTGTGCTTGTTCTGAGCTGAAGCTGTGATGAACATGTGACCACAGCGAAAACCCTTCTGTTGGGTTTAGAAAAAGAAGAATACTTGTGGCACCTTAGAGACTAACCAGTTTATTTCAGCATAAGTTTTTGTGGGCTATACCCCACTTCATCGGATGCACAGAATGGAACACATAGAAGTAAGATGCATTTATATACACAGAAAGCAGAAAAAGTTGGAAATTACCATACCAATTGTAAGAGGCTGATAAATTTGGATGAGCCATTATCAGCAGGAGAGAAAAAAACCTTTTGTAGTGAAAATCAAGTGAATCTGTGTCTGACAGTTGACAAGAACCTGTGAAGGAAACTTAACTAGGGAAATACATTCAATTAGTGTAATGACTAAAGCCTAATTGCTAACCTGAGCCCTTCTTGGAGAAGGGATGGGGGTGGGGTGCTTGCTGGTAAGCTTATTAGCATGCATGTAAGTTCTTTGTTCTTAATATGTTTTCTCTGCAATGCTTTTGTCTTAAGAATAAATGTGCTTCCTTAGAAAGAACTAGGTGGTAATTTAACTGTGGCAACTACATTGTTTACCATATCATAAAAGAAAAGCAAGGCAGGCCTGCTTAGGAAGTCTGACTTTGCTGGGGAATTCACAGTATAGGCAGGGAACAATGCCATTTGGAAATAACTCACTCAGAAGGGAGAGAGACACAGGTCTCTGCCCAAGAGAGGTGACAGTTGAGGAGCTGGGAGCCCTGAGAATAGGGTGACCAGATGTCCTGATTTTAGAAGGATGGTCCCGATTTGGGGGTATTTTTCTTATATAGGCTTCTATTATCCTTATCCCCCTCCTGATTTTTCACATTTGCTATCTGGTCACCCTACCTGGACCATAGAGGAGTAATCCAGATACAGTTGCCCTGTACTGTGACAGTGTCATCTCCTGCAAGCAATAGCCAGGGGTATCCATTGTTCCTTTACAAAGAAATGGTGTATATCCTACCATGTGGTGTAGTTGCCAGCCCTGTGCAATGTTGGCTCTTGTAATCAATGTGTCACTCCACTCCACCATTCACCTTGGTTCTTACCCATAAGAAAATGGTTCACCTTTAAGATTTGTAGAAGTATTTTGAGACCTGTGGATTAAAGGCTATGTACATGCAAAACGATAATCAACAAGTCATGGTAAATGTTTGTTGCAATACACTTTCTACCCATGTGTGATGCCGAGATTTCAATATTTGAGGAGCACAGTTCAGCAGCAATATTTTTTGTGCTAAAAACTGTTATTTCCACAAGATTCTAAAAGCCTGTGACATGCTATTTATATTGTATCAACAAACTGTACAAATGTAGGGAGTCTAGACATGACAGTAAACAAGATAACCCAAGCATTTTGGGTTGGAGCATTCCAGTTTCTTTGCTCTCCTTACGCTTAAATGGATTGCTAAATTCTTCATTGCAGATATTCAAGATTGCGATCTTCAGTGATTTAAATTTCCTGAGATAACACCATGAAGTACTCCGGAATCACCTTTTAGATTGCATTCCCAGGTTGTGTACTGAATCTAGATTACTACCTTTGAAATTTTAAATCACTTGTCAGTGGTCTCCAGAAAAAGTGTTCCTATATAGCTCCCATGTCATTTTAGCCCATTCTGAACAAATTAAGCATTAGTTTCCTGTCATTAAAAAAGCTAATCTGTAAAGCTTATTTGGGCTCTTTTATTAACTTATTAGCCCAAAGATGATAGCAGTAAGTACAAGTCAATATTCAGACCTTATATCAACCCGCAGATCTAAGGGGCTAAAAAGAAGTTAAAAAAAAATCAGTACAACGGGACAAAAACAAAACAAAAAAAAATATTTTCCCTCTTGTTGTAGTCAAGCTTCTAAATAATACTTGTTTTCAGCAATTTTAAAATATTCTTCAGAGCACTCATGTGAATTGTGCTCTCAAGGCAGTAATGCCATTAACCTCCACATTTTAATTTAGTTGTGTAAGGTTTTAGGAAAGAATGCCATTAACTTTGATAGGAGTTGGCTTGGCCCCTTATTATAATGAATGTTGAGTATATTTATTATGGTGCATTGCAGGGATGGCATATACCTTAATTCCTAATTTCCTGGTTTTCTTGGATGGACTGTAGCTCAATTCAACATTCTGGAAGGACACAAGACATCAGGAGGCAGCCATAACTCTATGTTAATACAGCCACGGGGCATTGCATTAATAGTAAGGTCCTGAGTCATGACTGCTTGCATTCAGTAAAGACCACCTAGCACTTTTCTTAAGAGATGCAGTGTTAACCCAAATATCTTGATCAAATTCCCCCTCTCCAATAGTTACCAAACGATAAGATTTCTTTCTTCAGTTCCTCTCCTTCCTTCGGCTGTGTGCTATCATCACCATTATAATGGCTATTGCCTTCCACACCAATGGCCAGGGCATTTTGATGACAATGAATCTGATCCCTGTATATATAAAGGGACAAATTTTGATTGCTTAATATATGGTATACATGTGCATGTCAGAAAAATAACATGCAGGAAGGGGAATGGCAGGGTAGATGTGATTTCAAGCAATCAAAATAACCTATTCAGAGGGTTTCAGCTGTGGAGGTGTTAAGAAAATGATTGTTAGGAAAATGTAACTTAGAATGTTGTAGT
>ML677334.1:70725230-70756547 GCA_007922305.1 Dermatemys mawii
AGGTATATTGGACTGAACTCCAAAGGAAATAAGCAGTTTTTGCAACAGAGGCAACTGTCTGTAGGTTGGTGCACGTGTGACCAGATAGCAACTGTGAAAAAATGGGACAAGGGGTTGGGGGTAATAGGCACCTATATAAGAAAGTCCCAAAAAACAGACTGTCCCTATAAAAAATGGGACATCTGGTCACCATCCTAGCCTCCAATCCCCTTGTCGCCACAGATTATTCCTGCTCAGAATAGGAATAAACTCTGTATTTAAAGTGGAGAAGGGCTATGGATGTTTAATCGTAAAATGGAGGTCAGCTGAGCTAAGCAACAACAAAAAACAGGGTTTTGCTCTTCAAGTTTTCTCCTCAAGGTTTTCATCACTGATTTTATTAGATTGCAACGACTGCAGCAAGCAAAATGATTACATGGAATCAGAAACCATCCTGCCTAGCTTATTCCCCTGCCCTATAACAAATTAATGTAACTCCTACCTTCTCAGAGTTCACACACGCCCCTACCACAAAGAGTTGTAGGGTTTTAATAGCTTCCAGTGTTCCTTGAGAGTTGCTAATGGCTTCTTCAGTTTCCCAGCTCTCCCTTGCTCCTAATGCCTGACCATGAGCTCCATGTAGGTAAACCTCTGCAGAGCTCACTGCTGGATTTGGGCTTCTTGGGGAAATTAACTCCTTGCTTGCTGGAAGTCTATTAGGATTCAGTATCATTTGTCCAAAACATTTCTTGTTTTGCTATTTTTGCTATTGTTTTACTATTCTAAATGCTCTTTTTATGGCTAAATGGAAGGCCTTCAAGAAGTAGTTCCCTATCACTGAGTTTGAGTTGTTTTTGAGTGTTCTGTTTGCAGTTGATACAACTTATTATTTGTTACAATTTGTCACATGTTCCCATTTGGAGTAATTAGCATTTTAACACCATTTTAAAGATAACACTAACTTTACTAATACTATTTTTTTAAATTAACATTTTATTATTCAGAATGCTTAACTCTTCATCCTTCAAAGTGTTTTACAAATAAATCCCACAGCACCCAACGAGGAAATTAGGTATCTTATCTCCAGTTGAGAAATGGGGAAACCATGTCACAGAAGTTAAGTGACTTGTCCAAGATCACACAGAGAATAAGTATCAGAGCCAAGATTAATACTCAAGAATTTCTATCTCCTTGTACTCAGATCATGCCTTCCAATCTCTCTGTTTAAAAAGACTAAGGCTTTTTAACATTAGTCTTTCATAGGTTGTTCATTTCTAGCCATAAAATTAATTGCACTTGTGTTGCTGTTCTTCTGTGAAATGAGCTCCTATGCTGCAGTAATTTACTAATGAAAGAACAGCAAAAACATCAGGAGTCATCACAGTTTTTGGCCTTTATTTCTATTAATTCCATAAAAATTATAGATAATATACACCTCTTTAAGTGGAGTAACGATAACTAATTTGACTCCAAAGCACTGCATGGATAGTCATTTACAATGGCAAAACCTTATCTAGTGTCATTTTGCTAGACTATAGCCCTGGCACTAGGTGTCAGCAGAACCCAACCGATTCAGTCTTGACATAGGTTGTTTCAGATTCTAGAATAAGCCTTGATACAGACTTCCTAATGTATGTCACAACAAATGTGTCGGACTAATGACAAGTTTGTATAAGAGCAAATCCAACAGGGTAACCAGAGAAAGAGTGAGAATTTATGTGCTTGTGACCATTGCTGCTCCTTGGAAAAACTATGGGAAGCATCCATGGTTCTGCAGTTTTCCACTAGCCCTCCCTGGTGTTCTCTCTAATCGTTTATATGGGTGTATTGTTGGTAGGTGAAGTCTTCTGGCTAAGCCTTTCAAAACCTGTACTAAAGTTTGATCCACTGATACTATGTGAAAAATCAAGTTCAGTTCTGCTGGAAATAATCTCCCTATTCCAACTGGCTGGGAGGGAATTTGAATCCCATCACCTTCCTCAACTGCTAAACAAATTCAAAGTTTCTTGTTCTTGCCTTCAAAAGCTTATATTACACAGCTTTTGCTAATGTTTCTGACTTAGAGCATGGCTGCATTTGAAACTTCAAAGCGTTGTGGTGGGAACGCTCCCGCGGCAGTGCGTTGAAGTGCAAGTGTAGTCACGCACGAGCATTGGGAGAGAGCACTCCCAGCGCTCCTGGGAATACACCTCCATGAGGGGATTAGCTCTGAGAAGGGCCAGTGGCTCAGTGCTAGCCATTAGGCAGTCGCCTAGGGTGGCAGGAGATGGAAGGTGGCGAATTGTCAGCCTCGGCGGGAATTCAGCGGCAGCTCAACAATGCTTCCGCCATCGGCGACATGTCAGCGGCAGCTTTCTCAGTGTTTTTTTCCCCTTCGCCACCTCGGGCGGCAAAAAAGTTGGCTCCAGTCTTGGCTCCAAGCACTGGGAGCACGGCCCGGAACCCGTCCACACTAGCACTTTAAAGCGCTCAGACTTGCTGCGCTCAAGGGGGTGATTTTTCACCCCCCCAAGCCAGCAAGTTAGAGCGCTAAAAAGGTAAGCATAGCCAAACCCTTTGTCTCCTTTCTTATTCCATCCTATCCTACCACTGATTCGATGTCAGCCTCAGTACCCCCTTTTTGGAGCATGCAAAGCAATGACAGACTCAACTTGGTGACATTTCTTTCTGTAACATGATCACTTCTAAATGCCACATTCAATTAATTCTAAAATATCAGGGAATGTTCCAGGCAACAATGAGTAGAACCTCACTGCTTATAGTGCAAATCAAAAAAAGAAAATGAAAGCAGGAGAGGAGGAGATTGCAGAGCCCTGGACATCTGATGAGCAATGCTACCAGCTTCAGCCATTTCTGTAATGGTCTATATATCAAAGAACTGGTGGATGAGAGCTATTAATATCTTCCAGCATAACAAGCAGCCCATCTCAGCTCTGCTCATCATTCAATAGAGTTTAAAATGCTGACACCCTGAAGGACTCCCTCCCAAACAAAAAAGAACAGAAAATGGAGGAGGCAGTGAAGTAGGAAGGCACACTGAGTCCCTGGCATAGGGCAGAAAGGGAAACGGGGGGCATACAGAGTTTCTGGTACTGGGGGAAGAGGGGAATGGGAGTATAGGTAGGAAGAAGGGGTCACACAGAGTCATTGTTGGTGGGGAGAATGGAAAATCAGGGTGTGAGAGAAAAGAGAGGCTGGGAGCATGGCAGGCACAAAGCCCCTGGCACATGGCCGAGTGAGGTATAAGGAGGACATACAAAGCCTCTAGTGAGAAGGCCGAGAGGAGATTGTAGGAGGTCCCTGAAATAGAGCAGGATGAGATAGTGGCATACAGGGAACTTGTGCAGGGGAATGGAGGGATGTGTGCAATGCATTTCTTCTTCTTAACTTATGCACAATGTGCCTCAGGAGGCATGTGACCAGGATTCATCACCGAATTTGGTCCGCTGGTTGGATCATTTGCTTCCCCAGTCCAGGCTGGGTACTGACAGGGAGTGCAATGTGAATGCTGATCCATGCCCCTCTGCAATGCTTGTTTACAGAAGCAACAAAGGGCACATCCCTCTAGTGCAGGGGTCCTCAAAACATATTTTTTGGTGGTCTCAGAATGCAGCCACCAACTCTTGCTGGTGGCCACACAAACTTTTTCCTAAAATACTTAATTAACTTTAGGAAAAATAAATAAATATGCACATATACATTTCCAAATAACTAATACATTTTTGTAAGGGGTTTTTTTGGTTTTTTTTCAGACTCAGTAATAAAAATAATGCCGTGAAAAGTCATATTTGTCTATTTTTTAATATCACTTTTTGCAGCACATTTAGTAGCTAGCTGGGAGGGTGTTTATATCATTTATCACTTTTCGCAAACACACAAGAATCATTTTTCACAGCCTCCTAGCTAGTTAATAAAGTCTACTGTGAAAAATAGTACTTGCATGTTTATTAATATCATTTTTCTCAGCAAGCCTCAGGAAAAACTAAGCCTTGGAAGTGGGATGGATGGAAGGGAGGCAGCAGGGGCAATGTTGGGGATGGATTCAGGGCCAGGGAGGCAACAAGGACTGGGTTGACAGGAACGGGGGTGGTGGCACTGGTGGGCTCTGGTGTGTAACCAGAGCCAGGAGTTGGAGCTCACAGCCAGGGCCAAGAGTCAGAGCCTGCTGCCACTGTGTGGCCAGGGCTGGTGGTGAGAGCCCACTGCCAGGGCCAGAGGTCAGAACCCACTGCTGCCGTGTGCCCAAGATCAAGAGTGGGTGTCCAACCATCCCAGGCTGAAGCCTGATTCCCACTGTCCATCTCCCCCCTGCAAGGTGAGTCGAGAACTCACCTTGCTCCTGTTGTGCCCCACCGATCTCCAGAGGCAACGTAGGGCAGCATATCCAGGAGCAACAAAGAAAGATTGGGAGGGGTCAATGCTTTGCTCCCTCCCCCCATGTCTGCCCAGGAGGTTGTCATGGCTGCATGAAAAGGCCCGGGTAGCTGCATTTGAGAAATGCTGGGCTAGTGTATCCTCTCATATCTCCCCTGCCTACTTTCCATGCTTCCCTTACACTTGAAATGCCATCCCCTTCACCACATTCAACTCCCTCCTTAAATCTCACTTCTGTCATCCTGCGTATGATAGATGAAAGAGTGAACAGGTAATGAAACAAGGAACCATTAAGATACGTATCTCACTATGGTCTTACTTCACGTCTCTCTCAACTGTTTAGGTCCCTCCCTTGTTGCATCATGGTAAGTTTTAGCTTCTATGCTTTTGGGAGGACTCATGTCAGTGTTTGGTCTGTGAGGTTGCATGCACACTGAAGGAAATTCAAAAATAATTAATATTTTTGTGCTTACAGACTCTTTATATTCAAATACCACTACCTATCAGCCAACTATCTAAAGTTTTGAATTAGTGTATGTTCGCATGTACTAAATGATAAGATAATTTGATTATACTGCAACCTTAAATAACTATTCTTATCCAGAAAAAGGATCATGTCTCTCAACATCTATTTATTGCCACACAGTGAAAATTCCCTTGATTTTCCAAACTTATTCAGTGTCTCTTGTGATCTTTCGATAAGTAAGGCTGCACTATAATTAGATGTTCTTCACAACTTCCAATCTTGTTTAAGACTACATGCTGCACTTCCGCTGTCTGTTGTATGATGAGCAGGAACAAAGACAGAAGCCCAGGTTTCAGAAAGAACCTACTGTTGTGTGACAATAGGCACTCAGGATGGAATGTAATCAAACAGGTGGCCAGAGTTCCATTGAACAAACAACGGCCTTTATGTATGTTCAATAAAGATCTTTTCCATACAACTCTGCCTGCCTGCAACATTGTTTATTGTTAATGAAACACAGTGGTACTTTTGAAAATGAAGGAGAGGTAAACCCACTTCCTGAAATGAAGATTTCAATCTCTCTTCCCCACCCTCTGATGACCAAAATAAGTAAAGTTTCAGGCAGGCACTTTCAGTGCAGCTGCTTGAAGGGGAAGAGAGAAGGACGATATGTTAGTGAAAGAAATCTGTGTGCCAGAAGTTAGAATCCCAAATTTAAGTCTAGTTTAAGGAAGGGGCTTGCTTCCTCTCACTCCAAAATGGTGTGTAGACACACCTTGATAGGCACTCAGCCTAGGATGCCCGGTTTTCAACCGGAAAGTCTGGTTGAAAAGCAGATTTGACAGTGTCTAGTCAGATCTACTGACCAGACTTCCAATGTCCAGTTACTCTGGGCTGGGGAAGTGCCTGGTGATCACATATGCCAGCCCCTACTCAGCTGGAGCCACCTTCTACCTGCGTAGGCATCTACAGCTCCCAGCCCTGACTTTGCAAGCAAGTTCCTCCTGACCAGGATGGGAGGGGAAAAGCAGGGAGCCGATATGGGGGAAGGGAAAAAAGGAGTGGATGGGGCAGGACCTTGTGGGAGGAGATGGGGCTTTGGGGGAAGGGGTTGGGCAGGGACAGGGATTTTGGAGAATAAGCAGGGCAGGGGTAGGGCCTTGGGGGAAAGAGTTTGGACACGGGAGGTTCTGACACTCCTGCTGGAGTGTCTGGTTTTTAAATATTACTGATCTGTCAACCCTAACTCAGCCTTCCAAAATTAGCTTTTCACGCTTAGCTCCAGGGCCAGCTCTAACTTTTTTGCTGCCCCAAGCCAAAAAAAAAAAGAGCAGCCAGAGCGCCGCCACTGAACCAAACCGAGCCGTCCTAAGATTAGACAGAATACCACTCCTTAAAATGGGCCACCCCAAGCACATGCTTCCTAGGGTGGTGCCAGGATCCGGACCCGCTTAGCTCACTCACAAACTCTTCAATACTTTCACTTTCTTTCTGTACCCTAAGGTAAAAACACCTCTCATCTTTATGGAGTGCAGAACTTCCCAAATTTTTGTAACAATTGTTTCATATTGGCTCCCTCTGCCTCAATTAACTGCAAACTGTCAAACACACCAAGTGCATTACAACCTACTATTCTCAGAAATAAGGCTACCCTTTAATTGTCTTCCTTTTCACTGGCACCAGTTGCTAACAGGCACAGAATAAAGCATTGACTAAGTCTCATACAATTGTCTCCCACTTCTCCAGAGAGTCTCTGCTCTGGTGGAGCTTTTAACTGCTCCATTCCTCCAGTCAAGTTATTTTCTTTCATTTCAGTTTATTCCTGGTAGCATGTAGACTCTGGGTCCAAGTGCTTGAAACGGACCTTATTCAAATGACTAGTTCCAACTGCCTCTGTATAAGAGAACATGGGCTTCTGCACCACCCTTCCCTCGACTTTCTGGCTAGGAAGCTTGCCCACTTAATTCACTTCCCAATACCACAACCCTCAGCTCCTACCTGCTCAATATCTGAGTTTTTCTTCTTGCTTTCTCATCTCCTTTTAGAGGGCCTCAGTCCCACTTCCTACAACAAAACCACATTCCACATATTCATTCTAACTAATAGCAGCTTTTGTAGTTTTATTATAGGAAAAATCTTATTGAGGGGAAAGCTAATATCTCATCCTTGCGTTGCATAATAGCTAACAGGACATATCTCAGACTGAGTCCTTCTTGCCTTCCCCGCTCTTCCCAAAATGGCTGCAGAGCTGTACTGACAATGATAGGAGGAAAAAGCCCCTGTGGCACTGGATGAAAGGTACACCCTAACAGAGATGGTCTCTCATTCTGGGCCCCTAATAAACTAATTAAACTCCTGAACATTCGCAGAGATTTCTACCATTGTGTCAGGTAAATTCAGGTTTTCTTTGCCTGCAGTATCTAGTCTTATTCCCTTCATATAGATAGGGAATGAAGAGGGAATTTGTTTTTCTTTAGAGCAGGGGTCTCAAACTCAAATAACCACAAGGGCTGCATGAGAACTAGTGCACTGGCCCGAGGGCTGCATCACTGACGCCCTCCGATCGCTGCCCATGGCTCCGCCCCCCACCTCACCCCTTCCATGAGGTCCCACCCTTGCTCCGCCTCCTTCTCTGAGCACGCAGGAGCGGCCAGGAGTGGTAAGCCTCCCGCAGAGGAAGATGGGAGGGCGACGGGGAGCCTGGCTTACCGCTCCTGACCGCCGCTGCAGACGGCTCCTGGGAAGTGCTGCCCCAGCTCTTTCATTGAAGCCGCAGCAGCAGCGCCTGGAAGCTGGGGCTCGGCAACGGTCCGGCCAGGCAGCAGAGAAGCCTCCGCTTCTGGACCATCCCTCCCAGAAACTGCTATGGTGGGAGTGGGGGCGCCAGGGAGCTTGGCGGGCCGCAAGGAAGGGCTTTGTGGGCCGCATGTTTGAGACCCCTGATTTAGAGCCTGTAATTGACTAGGTCCTTCAAAGATTATACTTCATGTCAGGTAGGAGAATTCTCTTGACTTCAGAATCCCCAACAATTTTAAAGGAAGTCCTTAATACTCTCCCTATCTTGTAATCCTAGGTCTTCCAGTTAGGGTGTAGCCAGCTATGGACATGATTCCACCAGAAGAAATAGTGACACCTGTCACAGTACCCCCTATAAATCTTTTAAGGGGACAAGCTTTGACCCTTACCTGGAAGTTTAAGAAAATATTTAATATTTTTAAAGATGTGTGGTTTTAAATAATGCAACAATCTTACTACAAAAGTAATATATACAGTTTTCCATTATTTCATTTAGATTAAACTCACTAAGGACCAGATTGGACTGAGTGATATCTTATCCCACAAGCATTCTTATTGAATAGTATCTCACATTATGAATAGTCAGTCCTGAGTATGGGTATCATAATCTGAGTAGAAAATCAGTTTGTTTTAAAATATAAATACTGAATGGGCTAGTGATGGGACTGGATAAAACCTATAGAGTACCTGGCAAGAAAGGTGTGACGGGTTGGATCACAGAAACCCTCTTAGGGCTGCCAAGACTACGTCTGTTCCTGCTTTCCTGCTCTGGCAGCTTGGGACTTCAGTGCCCTGCCTGGTTTGAGCCAGATCCGCTAGCCTGCTGCAAACCCAGACCCAGGTCTGAACCACGTCCCCTAACAGCTGTAGACTTACTTGGAAGTAGCTTAAGAAGTGCTCCTGTCCTTAACACTCAGATGCTCAACTCCTAATGGTGTCCAAACCCCAAATAAATCCATTTTACCATGTATAAAACTTATACAAGGTAAACTCATAGATTGTTTGCCCTCTATAACACTGACAGAGAGATATGCATAGTTGTTTGCCCCGCCCCCCACCAGTACTAATACGTACTCCAGGTCAATTAATAAGTAAAAAGTGAGTTTATTAAATACAGAAAGTAGGATTTAAGGGGCTTCAAGTAGTGACAGACAGAACAAAGTGAATTACCAAGCAAAATAAAATAGAACACACAAGTCTAAGCCTAATACAGGGGTTCTCAAATTGGGGGGTCAGGACCTCCCAGGGGTCATGAGGTTATTACATGGCGTGTCCCGAGCTGTCAACCTCCATCCCAAACCCCACTTTGCCTCCAGCATTTATAATGGTGTTAAATATATAAAAAGTGTTTTTAATATATATGGGGGGTTGCACTCTGAGGCTTGATATGTGAAAGGGGTCACCTGTGAGATTCCAAGCCTTCATTCCTGCCAGCCTGACTCACAGGAAGGCCTATCTGCAAACAGCCATCCACATTCAGTTGTCCTGGCTGATGGGAGCTGTCAAGATTCCAAACCACCATTAATGGGCCACACTTTGCAGTTACAATAGGCCCTCAGAGTTATATTTCACATTTTTAGTTTCATATAACAGAGTAGTATATTTATATAAATAGGATGACCACACTCAATAGATTATAAGCTTTGTAATGATACCTTATTAGAGACCTTTTGCATGAAGCATATTCCAGTCACATTATATTCATACTCATTAGCATATTTTCATAAAATCATGTAGAGTGCAATGTCACAGAAGGAATTAAAGTAAAAGGTGATTAGACCCTGTTGCCGAAGTTTAAACCCATTCTGATAATCTGGATTTAAAAGTTCAACAAAAATGTCATAACTGTTAAATTCTGCATGAAAAAGAGAATGTGGATCAGGAGCAAGGAGCATACAAAGGTGTTTCGATGGGGATGAAAAGAGAGTATATATACACTGCATAAAGAGTACACAGTCATTTCAGCATAGCTCTGGGGTTGCTGTGGCCTATTTCTAATACATGATACAAAACATATGCAAGGAGAAGATCCACCCCCTCAATCTGAAATCCTTTATAAAAATGGGTTTAAATCCTGCAGGTAACTGTGGACAAGAAAGGATTGACAAATCAATAGTTTTGCAACCCTGTATGTATATAGGAGACTCATCTATCCCAGTTAAAATCCTGCCACATGTAACTAGAAGGCTTTGCAGGCACAGCTGGTGTCAAAGAGAAGTAATCACCTGAGGCCATACTGGCTGACAACAATTTAGCAAGTAAGTTAAATGAGGATAGAGGAGGATTTTTAATGTTTACCTGACAGCAGAGATACAAGGTGGGTAAGGTAATATCTTTTACTGGACTAACTGCTGTTGGTGAGAGACATGATTTTGTGCTTACATAGAGCTTTTCTTCAGCAGGTACTTGATTCTCCAGTGATGGGGATTTGCAATAGACTGTAGTAAAAGGCCTAATGTGCATATATCCTATCCTTTAGTCTTTGAACTGTTGTCTAAACTTTTACAGGTTTCTTTTACCTAGAGGGCAAATAGCCACTACACTAACTACCTCATTATAGGGTTGCTACAGCCTATAATTTAGCAACAATAGAGATTGCTCAAACCCATTTGTCCCCGGGGTGGTTATACACCTGGGTGGTTTCATGTATTTCAGGCCTGTATTGCATATTCATGTTCTGTAAATCCAATCTAGGTTGGGTCTCTTTATGTAAATGCAAGTCTCTGGCCATCATGGTTGTGAAAACACACATCCAAATGTGAAGTGAGTGTAACTGATATGGTGGTGTTTTCCTGAGTGTGCAGGAACCACTGTTTCAGGCTATGTGAGGTGTGTGAACGCTCTCTCCTTCTTTAATTTTACTGGGTTGTTAAGGTTAAATTTTAGTGATGAAAAAACAGGAGACTTCCAAAGATATAGATAGGAACTGGGCACCTAACTACCCTTTGTGCCTTTGAAAATCCTCCTCCCCATCCCCCGTCAAATATCAGCCTCTGAACTATTTCATTGCTATTCAGTTAATTGCATGGGAAGGGGAAGAGTGAGATTCTCAAGCAGATGAGGAGAATTGCTGTAGGGAAGGAGATACAGAGGGAAAAATGTGGAGTCAGAGGTACAGAAGGTAGAGAAAGCAGGGAGGAGACAGCAGAAATAATGGTAATCCTAAATGTGATCTTCCTTCTGAATGATTCTCCATGTAACCATAAGGTAGTGAGTAAATAACTAAGTTTAGTTACTGCATAAAGTATTTATCCTATCCCTCAATCTTTGTGCAACCTGCCCACTGACATCAGTGGGAGTTTGGCTGTGATTTGAGGGTACTAACTGATCCTAGATGTATACTTACGCATAGGGACCATAATTAAAAATGAAACTTGGCTCTCTCAACAGACTGTTTGACATGCCTGACCTACGCAGTCACATTGCTGGTAGGTGAAGTATTTAGTCATTGACCTATTTATATTTAAACAGCAATAATGAAACGTCTGCAAGTATAAAAGATGTGTGTTTAGAAAAGAAAGCACATGAAAAGCAAACAGAAGACTGATTAAATTAGGCAGTTTTATTTGCTTTGTTTGTTCAGCCTCAAGATTATAAAAACATTACTGTAGGATTCAAAGTTGTAGAGCTTATTATAGATGAAGTAGACCTAGAAACCTAGTGTGTGTACGTGTGCTTCTCACCAGGGAATTTTAGAATAAGAAGAAAACTTGTTCTTTATGTGATTTCAGGGGAAGAAAAGATAATACTGACTGCACCGGCAACTGATAAATAAATGGCTTTTAACTTGGGTGAAAATCACTCATAGTATAAAGGCTTGCTGAGGTTCTCCATACTACTAAAGCCCTGTAGTGGGGCTACACAGGAGAACTATGGTTATATAGGGGGTCTCTATGCAAGTGCATATAGGCTGGTGCAGAGGGTTTCAACTGGGAACAAACATGGATCTAGTGGTCCCAACACTCTGTAGAAGAGATACACAGGTGCTGTGGCAGTTACTCCAGCCCCAGGCTGGAACAGTGGCTGCAGGCAGGGCATTCCATCTACCAATCCATAGTCTGCCCTGTAGCCGGGGGGTGGCCAACCTGTGGCTCTGCAGCCACATGCAGTTCCTTGTATAGGCACCAACTCCCAGGGCTGGAGCTACAGGTGCCAACTTTTCAGTGTGCTCACTGCTCTGCCACAGGCCCTGCCCCCACTCCACTCCTTCCCTCCCCCTCTCCTGAGCCTGCTATGCCCTTGCTCACCTCCACTCCCACCCCCCAACAAGTCTCTGCATGCCACAAATAGCTGATCAGGAGGGGAAGACATGTGCTTCTGACATCTACAGAAGGCTTTTTCCCCCATAGATGTAGTTAATCCATACCATAGAGAGATGGTAGCTAGGCAAACAAAATAATTTTTCCATCAACCTAGCTGCATCTACATGGGGGGCTTAGGCTGACTAACTACAGAACTCAGGACACCCTGAACTATGTAGCTCAATCAATCTAATTTTCAAGTGTAGACCAGGCCTCAGTCATCTCTTCACTTTTCTGTCTTTGTGCCTTTGCTTGTGCCAGCCCTCTGCTCAGAGCAGCTTCCTACATCTTGTGTGCCAAGTGCCCTCTCCCGCCTCTTTAAAACCTAATCATTCTGTGAAGTTTCAAAACATTTATCTCCTCCCCATCGTATTTTCTTAGCTTATGTGTGATTTGTTATTCTCAGTATGGCTCTGTGAATTAGATAGCATGCTCCTCAAGGAAGGGACTTTGGAGAGAGAGAGTATGATGCTGTATGCTGAGGTAACAAAAGGGGGAAACTGCAGTGTGCTATAGTACAAATGATCAATAGAAAATATGAACACCAAACAGCAATGTTGCTTTGAGACAAATTTATCATTCTGCCAACCCCCTGCCAAAAGAACACAGAAAATGGCTATCAAAGAACAAAAGATAAAGTACCATCTGGAAAATATAATCTTTTAATGGATTTCCCACTGAGAGGAAAATATAACCTTTCATGGGGCCCCGCTGTGACCTACTGCAGGCCAAATGTTTTCAAACTTGGGAGCATCAAGCTAGACTAAGCAGTAAATGGTCTGGTGGTTTTTGTTTTTTGAGGGGAGAGTTGGTTGTTTTTTCCAAAGGTGCTGAATGCTTACTGCTCCCACTGAAATCAATAAAAGCAGGTATTCAGCATCCATGATGGGGGTGTGTGTATGTGTGAGGAAGGGAATAAGTTATTTAGGGCTAGATTCACATAGAAACTTAAGCCTGGCAGTATTGAGTATCATCACCCTTAACTTCAGGTGGCTAGAAAATCACTGAGATTCACAAAGCCTGAGTTAGGCACTCTATACAATGAATGGCAACCTCAGAATGGGATTCTCCAAAGCCAGAATGCTGGGTGGCTCCTTGTCTAAACTAACAAATGGAAGATGCCAAGGCCAAGGGTGTTTGGTAAGTCCTGCCCGTCTCAGAGAGTTTGATACCTGGCTGCAGGGAGGTGCCTCCCTCTGCTTGGGATTCTCAGCTGCAAATCCCCTCTTGGGGTTAGGAACATATGCTGTTTTTAGAGGAGGTGGCCTTCCCTCATTACTTGTAGCCTAGTGGTTAGGGTACTCAAGTGGAGATCCCTAGTTCAAATCTCTTCTGGGCCTGAGGAAGAGAAGAGATTTGAATAGGGATGTGCCACCTCTCAGGTGAGTGCCCTAACCACTGGGCTATGGGGATAGTGTGATGTGGGAAATCCCTCAGTCTCTCCTGTTGGAACTGTTTCTTTCCTCTTGTCCTTCTGTGCTATTTTGTGTAAATTTGCCTATAAAGGCCTGATCTGGTAGGCAGGCTCTGAGCATGCTTGCTAGATTGGGCACCACAGGCGAGTTAGGCAGAGAAATACCTGTCTCCCCCTGGTTCATGTATCACACTGGAGTGTAGGAGTCCCAATGCCTGATGTGAGACTGCAGCCACAAGTGAAACAGTATGAGCATTCTGAATTATTTATTTGTATTGTGGTAGTGTCCAGAAGCTCCAGTTTAGACTGGAGCCCCCCTGTATTAGGTATCGTATAACATACAGAAGAGTTCTTGTCCTAAAGAGCTTACAATCCATCTTGAAGACAGGAATGAAACAAGTGAGTTTATTAAACAATAGAAAGGAGGAAGAAAAGAGGGATAGTGAACATAAGAGGGAACATAAAACCAAAGGTCCATTTATCCTGTCTTCTGACAGTGGCCAATGCCAGGTGCCCCAGAGGGAATAAACAGAACAGGTAATCATCAAGTGAGCCATTCCCTGTCACCCATTCCCAGCTTCTGGCAAAGAGAGGCTAGGATCACCATCCCTGCCCACATAGACGCTGACTCTGTGGGTGTTCTGGGGCTGGAGCACCCACAGGGAAAAATTGGTGGGTACTCTGCACTCACCAGCAGCTTGCCGCCCTGCCCCCCGCAGCTCTCCTCTGCTCTGCCTCCACCCCTGAGTGCGCTGCCACCTCCTGCTTCTCCCCCTCCCTCCCAGCACTTGTGCCATGAAACAGCTGTTTCACGCGGCAAGCCTAGTAGGAAGAGGGAATGCAGCGCACTTGGGGGAGGAGGCAGGACTGGGGTGGGGATTTGGGGAGGGGTCCAATAGGAGCAGAGAGGGGTGGAATTTGGATGGGGACTTTGGGGCAGGAGTGGGGTCGGGAAGTTGGGGTCTGTGCCTGCCCGTCCTGGCTAATAGTCATTGGTGGATCTCAATGAATTTATCTAGTTCTTTTTTTGATCCCTGTTATGGTCTTGGCCTTCACAACATCCTCTGGCAAAGAGTTCTGCAGACTGACTGCACATTGTGTGAAAAAATATTTTATTTTGTTTTAAACCTGCTGCCTTCTAATTTCATTTGGTGATCCCTAGTTCTTTTATTATGAGAAGGAGTAAATAACATTTCCTTATTTACTTTCTCCACACCAGTCATGATTTTATAGACTCAATCATATCCCCTCTTAGTCTTCTCTTTTCCAAGATGAAAAGTCCCAGTCTCATTAATCTCTCCTCATATGGAAGCTCTTCCACATGTGGTGCACAAGCCGGCAAGTACACAACTGATAAGTCAGGTTCACTTACATTTTACTTATTTTTAAATATATTGAAAAGAGATATATGAACTCCTCCTAGGCGATCAGGAGTTGAAGGTACATGGTACTCAAATGGTAATTTCCAACAGATTTGCAGTTGGGTCTCAGAATTTACCTATATCCTTGATGTGTAATCACTCCATACTGGCCAACATATAAAGGTTTGTCAGAATTGTATTAATTTACAAATAATCTCTGAATAGAAACTTCTTATTCACACTTCTTGGACTCTCTCTACTAAACTAGTATTTATACACAAGCTGTATCTATATCTGGGGTTGGCAACCTTTCAGAAGTGGTGTGCGGAGTCTTCATTTATTCACTTTAATTTAAGGTTTCACGTGCCCCTAATACCCTTTAATGTTTTTAGAAGGTCTCTTTCTATAAGTCTATAATATATAACTAAACTATTGTTATATGTAAAGTAAATAAAATGTTTAAGAAGCTTCATTTAAAGTTAAATTTAAATTAAAATAAAATGCAGAGCTCCCCAGATCGGTGGCCAGGACCCCGGAAGTGTGAGTGCTGCTGAAAATCGGCTCGCGTGCTGCCTTTGGCACGCATGCCATAGGTTGCTTACCCCTGATCTACACCATTTACCCAGTACAATTCAGATAAGAAAGAAAAATCAGGCTGTCTTTCTAAAACTTTGTGGGAAGACACACAAATATAGTATATCTTATTAAGTGTCTGCATCTTTCATGGATAAAAACCTTAATGTTTTTAAACATGGAAGTACAATAGGACATAGAACATACACTAATTGTAATGTTTAAAAATGGTACAAAGCAAGTGGCTTCTCTCATCTTTTGTTTAATAAAAGCCTATTTCTCATCTGCTGCTGGATTGTTTTTCTCCCTCAAACTTGTACAAAGCTGCAAATGTTTCATGTCAATACACTTTGTATTTTAATGACTTGATTTTTCTGTTTATATATTTTTTGAAACCCCAATACCTGAAGAGATTTATGTGGAGACGGAGATGTCAATGTGATCCACTTTTGCCTGCTGGTTTGACACACTTGCTATGGGGTCGGAGCTCTCCCTGCACACACTCTGGTTTAAGTAGGAAGTCTTACTTTTCATTTCAGTGGCGGTTTGCAGTATTCTTGGAGCAGTGTTGTACGAGGCTACTAGAGAGACCAGCTGGGTGAGGGGAATGTTCTTTTATTGGACCAGCTTCTGGGGGGGGGGGGGGGGGAGAAGCTTTCCAGCTAAGAGACCTGTAGGGCTGGAAAGCTTCTCTCTCTCTCTCTCTCAAAAGCTGGTCCACTAAAGGACATTCCCTGGCCTCGCTTGTCTTTCTAATTTCAGAGCAGCCTGCCCTGCTGTTAAGAAAGCACCAGCACGACCGACCCCAAGTGCGTTAATCCCAAGTAGGCATAACTCCCTGGGGGCGAGGAATGGTCTGCGAGGGAGGAGAGAGGCGAGGCTGCCTGCAGTTGCCCCCAGGCCCGCTAGAGGCCGCGGCGCCCCGCTCCCTGTGTCACACGAAACTCGCATTTATTTCAGCGAGTCCTCAAATGACCCTCCTCGGCGGGGGCTGAGGGGGCGCCTCGGCCACGCTGCTGACTGGCCTGTGGGTGAAGCCGCTGCAGGAGCCGGGGCTAGCAGCGGGCGTTGGGCTGAGGCAGGGCTCCGGGGCGGCCAGTTAGGATCCCGGGGGCGGGAGCCGGCTGCTGCGAGCGCTCCCGACCCGGGGGCATGTGAGCGCTCCGCGGCACGAGCCCCGGGCGGGCTCCTCTGACACGTCAGGGAAGAAGCGTTTAACCCCGGCGGCGGGCTCCAGGAAAAAGGAAGCGAAAGCGCAAAGTAGCGGAGGCTCGCTCAGCCCGGCGCCGGGCTCTGGGGTAGGTGCGGCCGCGGCGGAGCCGGGCGGGGGGGCTTGTGATCCAGCCGCACGTGGCCGCCCGCAGAACCGAAGCTGCGGGGACCCCCCAGGCTGCTGGGGCTCTGCTCGGCGCGGCGCTAAGCCGGGGGAACGCGGGCCTTGCGCCCTGCTCGCTGGCACTTCGAAATAATTCGGCTTTAAAGCAAAAAACCCGCCTCCCTCTTCCGCAGGAAGCCCGAGCTCGCGTCGGGGGGCTCTTCTGGGAGGAAGCGGCGGCGCGGTCTCGATCATTGAATCCTCGAAAGGGACTATTGCGAGGAAGTTGCCCGGTAGAAACGCCCTGTCCAGGCGCCTGGTATGTAGACAGCGTGCGGCGGTAGCCTGCGCTCACTTTCTGGCTGTGAATTGTATAGACGGGTTGAAGTGGCCGGTCAGATCAGCTGGTCTTCAGGTTCCCCGTGTGGCTGCCCGTGTTGGTTACAAAATAAGTAACTTGATGGGCGAGGGGTGGGAATAACGAGGAAAAAAAATCTCAAGGCAAGAGACTTTTCCTCCAGAGTATAAGCATAAGGCCCCTCTGTTCTTCCTCTTCAGTGTCCTGTCTCTTTGGAACAGTTAATCTGTGTGTGGCGTTTAAAAGGGGACGGCTTTAGGAAAGGTAGGCTTTGTTTTGTTACCTGCATTTCTGTTAAGAATCTTCTGTAGTCTGTGCATGCACTTTAGTAACATTCTTGTGCAATGACAGGTTTCAGAGTAGTAGCGGTGTTAGTCTGTATCTGCAAAAAGAATGAGGAGTACTTGTGGCACTTTAGAGAGACTAACACATTTATTTGGGCATAAGCTTTCATGGGCTAAAACCCACTTCATCAGATGTATTTCTGTCCATTGGGAAGGTGCCACAAGTACTCCTCCTTATTCTTGCTGCAGCCTTTACATTGCAAACACTGCATACTTTGCGTGAGAGAAAGCGGATCAAAAGTGAAAGAGGAATGCAAAAAGTAAGCTACAATGAACAGTGGAAAGTATGCTTCTAAAGTTATTTAGTTTTTAATGAGGAAATAAAAGCGTTTTGTTTAAACAACTTTTTAATAAACCTGATAGTCTTTTCAGGGCCTGATGCTATTCTTATAGCCAGTGCGTGTTCTACTATTGACTTAAATATAAGGTGATAGCAGAGTTGCATGGGGTCTATTGGGCTGCCTTGTACTTGGTTTGAATGAAATCTTTCTTAAAGTTTATCATCATGCTCAGTTTTACCTAACCCTTGTGTCTCAGAATAGTGAATTGAATTGCAATCACTAAAATGATTCCTGTAGTATTCTTTTTTTTTCTTTTTTTTTCTTTTTTTTAAAAAAGACTCGTTTTAAAATGAAACTGTCAACTTTAACAAAACTCACTAACAGGAAAAAAATCTATTTTCTTTTAAACAGTTTGTCCTGAATTGTTAAATCCCGTAATGATCTCTAAATAGTAGGACTGTGGACAAGAAACTTAATGGGAGCAAGGAACACTGTCAGCTTGGTTGGAGGGAGTGAAGGAAAGTTTACTCTCCCTGAAATGTACCTGTTGTTTTTACAAAAAACACCTAAAATGACACTAACCAAAGGAAGTTGATGAACAGAGAAATTCTCTTTTCCTCCTTGCTTACTGTGTACATTTCACAGCACTTTGGCCCCAAACTTGTAATCAGATCCATCTAGGCAGCCTTGCACTCACATAGATTCAATGGCAAGATCCAGGTTTGTGTATGGAAGTTTCAGTTCCTCCTCCTCCTCCTCTGTGTAGTCTGTTAGCAAGGGAGAAACTGAAAATATCTTTATAAAAGGATCCGATTACAAGACTGGGGCCCACGGTTTGTCAAATGCACAGAGTAAACAAACAGAAAAAATTGGGACATTTTCTGCTCATTAACATCTTTCAGTTAGGATAATTTTATCTGTTTTTTGTAATTATGACAGGTACATTTCAGGGAGAGTAAACTTACCTTCCCTGCCCCCTAACCAAACTGACAGTGTTCCTTGCTCTCATTAAGTTTGTTGATCTATTTGTGTACCTCACTGGATCTTCGTCCCATATGTCCAATGTTTAGCTTGGCTGGTTGAGAGTTTTTGGGGTGTGAATTGCAACTGTAGACAATCCCAGTGTTAAGATTCCACTACATGATCCTGAATAAATATTGGCACTTGATGAAAGCAACAGACATTTGGGAGGTAGGGAGTGACTAAATTCAGGGCAATTGAGAGACTGAGTAAGGCTTTCCTCAAAGTCTTAAGTGAATAGTGGGCCTTACCATGCTTTCGTTACCTTCTCTCTGAAAGAAACTACTCAGGTTAATACAATTTGAGGTTGTATTACCTTTTTTAGGTAACCACAGGGCTGGATTGAGAAGGTTTTGCAACCCTCTGACTCTCTACATATCCTTCTTCTCCCCCATGGAGATCGCTGCTGTGCCAGGTTGAGGAGGAGTGGAGACAAGACAGGATTTTATTAAAAGTAATGTTTGAAATGAAAATATACACAAGTTAAGAAGTAAGGTACTGGACATCTGGGGCAGGCTGGGGTTATGGGTGATTGTAAGTAACAGGTATAAGGTTTACGAAGTACATACATATCACATATCCAGCACAGATCCAGATTGGGGTGTGGGAGTTTTTTTAAAGCATCAGTGTATAGTGTATTTGGGTACGCCACCCATGGGATGTAGTAGAGTCCAAGTCAGTGGTGGTGTAGGCAATAAGTACATGGGTGGGGTGCGTCCCTCTGTTTGTAAGGGAACGGAGGAGTGGGTTATTTCCCTGGCCGGCGATCTCGGTTACTCGACTTGGTACTGGCGATGTCCCGTGATGTGTTCTATGTATATGTCTCTGGATCACCTGATGGCATCAGACACCGTGAGCTGTCTCATTAGCCAGGTGTAGCGTTGACTGACTCCAAGCCGGTACTGACAGCGTGCATTGTGGGGGTCCCACGTGCTCAGGGCTCCTATGATCAGGGTGTGGAGCTGTACCTCATAGTCCTGCACTCTCAGGGTGTGGGCCAGCAGGGTGTACTTTTGACGCCTTCCGTGCTCAGGCCTCATGGAAGGCCGGTGACTGGTTTTCAAATGGCACCGTGACGTCTACTATGAGGACCTTCTTAGCAGTGGCTAAGCCTCCCTTCCACACAGAAGGAGAAATCCGCATCCAGGGGGTTCCTTTCTGTGCAGATGTCGTGGGGAACAATCTAAGCCTCTGAGATGAATATTGTTTAAGAGTCAGATGTGGGAAGTGATGGTACTCTTCCAAGCTCCACCTACAAAACAAGCCTCACTCACTGCTCATAACAGCTATGGCAGCTATTCAAAATCTCAGGAGCCCAGAATGTGCATAAGGTTCAACTCCCCCCTCAGTGGGGTCCACATACATTTTTGGGCCCTGCTGAGCTTCTCATGCTTGGCTTCTCTTTGATGGGCCTTGACTGGACTCTGCTAAACTGCTTGGGTTTGAATCCTTGATTTTGGGGTGGATGTGAAAAACTAATCCAAACCCATTCACTTTTGAAACCAAAACTATGTGTTGCTCAGCATGTTCAGATCCTTGTAGTAAAATTCTCACTCTCCTTTCTTTCTTGCTTTGCTGAGCAGTTGAATAACTAATCCTTTAAATGTCAACATAATTATTGTTGGGTATCTGTTAGCCCCTAATGAGATGAATGGGACCGTTCACGAATTTTCAAATTTTGTGAACAAAGACAGACATCACTGTATCAATTTCACTCAGTTGCTGAGACAGCCTCAAAGACTTATACTAACAGCTAGAAATTTACTTTCTAAAAATGAATCTTAGATTCTGGAGAACAGGGTGGATTTGATTTACATCATGATTTAAATCACTAGTCGGGGATACTTGATATAATCATGGATTTCTACATAGAAGTGCATTTTTGTTGGTGGTTATAACCATAACACACACTCTTCACAACTCAGATGTAGGTTTCATTTTTAGAAGGTACATGCTATACATTTTAAAGTGATTTATTTTGAAAACTTTTCAAATTAGTTTTAGAGCTATATCAGAAAATGAATGATTGTTTGTTATTTCATTTACCAAAGGTAATTGAAGCAGATATTTATGAAGTCATGGGCAGATGAGCTATCTCCAGTTCAACAGGTTAATCATTAATATTTGGAGGATTTTCTTGATACGCTGTATTAGGAGAATATCACTAGACAGATATTTAAATTTATGTATTTGTTCAACAGCAAACATCATATTTTTTTTAAATATTAATTTTTGAATTTAAACATTAAAGTTTTTTTAAAATCAGGTTTGTTTCTGTTAAAATTGTTAACTAAAATAGTTAAATGAAATATTTATTTTTATAAAACAAAAATTAAATAGACTGTCAGCCAGGTCAACATGAGAAAGTTAAAATATTGGCTTCTGCAGCTAATTCGGTCATCTTTGGCTTCATTTACCTGTTTGTTCAAAATCTGGAAAAGAAAAATAAGCTCCTGCTGTTTTCAGGTCCCAAACAATTTCTCTGTTTGGAATGAATTAGTCCAAAGGAAGAAAATATTCTTTCTACACTGGTAGAAAAAGCTACTGCTAAGTGAGATTATTATTTCAACAGTCTTTGAACCCAAGTTCTTAAGTAATTTCCACCAGTTCGCTGGTGTGACTTTTTTAAAAACATCATTATCAAACATATATTTCTTAAATGGTTCTTATTCCCAAACTGGGTCTCTTTTGTGGCCTGCTGCCATTATAGGTTTTCCCTTCTAGTGAAAGAATGATATGGTAGATATCAAATAAATGAAGCCTACACCCAGAAAGACCTCAAGACATCTGGAATATGCTGCTCAAACAGTTTCACTTTGGTTTCTACTACCTGTCCCGCCTTTCTCACATTTATCTCCAGACTACGTCTCCTTATCCAGATGTATTCTGCCCCAGCTATCTTCTATTCACTGAATGTTTTGAAACTTTGCACTTTTCGAGAGAGGTAAAGGATTGACTCTGTGTACACAAATTTGCAGAAGGACACTAGAGTTGAGGTCTGTTATTTCTCACCTGTGTTTGTTTGTTTTATTTGCTTTAAAACGTGTTTGCTGTTAACAAGCATGTTATTTCTGGAGACACAATTCCACAGTTTAAGAACTGCAAAACTAAGCATCTCTGATGGTATCTTTGAGCACTGAGTCCCACTGGGTAGATAGAAAGATTAACCTAAATAATCTATACAGGAGCCCCATAAAATGGGTTCCTAATCCATGAACTATTGGAAGTCATTAAGAAAAATTTTGTAAAACATTACATGAATATATTGTTTCATGCCATAGAATTTATAATCTCTATTACATAATATCTTTGAGCTATGATGATCTTAATTAAAACTATCTTTAAATAGTTTTTTCCCTCAAAAAGCATTTTATAAAAAAAAAAACCCAACGTTGATTTTTATCCGCCCTGCTGGAGAATAAGAGGGCAACGTGAAAGAGATGTACCAGTGCACACTGGCTGAATCCTCAGAATATTGAAGAATCTCATCAGTAATCAAAAGAAGTCTATTCCATATCTTAGGTTTTTCCTAAACCATCTGTCATTGCGGTATGTAAAAGTTTGTATGTACAAAAATTAAAGGTAGAAACTAATATTATATTAATAGTGACATTGTCACTTCCTAATCCTTGTTCTCTGACTGTGGTTTTCAAAGAAGCCTAAGGAAATTAAGTGCCCAAATATTACTGAACTGCTTTAGGTGCTGTGATAATCCCAGGGTTTGTCTACAGTTACATTTTATAGCACTGTAACTTGCTGGCTCAGGGGGTGAAAAATAATGCCTCTGGGACAGCAAGCCTGAGTGCTTCAAAGCACCAGTGTGGACAGGCTCTGAGCACTAGGAGCCGTGCTCCCAGCACTTGGAGCTAATCTCCTTGTGGAGGTAGATGACCAGGAGCACCGCGAGAGCTCTCTCAGCATTCGCGCATGACCACACTCACACTTCAAAGCGCTGCCACGGGAATGTTCCGGCAACAGCTCTTTGAAGTTTCAAATGTAGCCATACCCCCAGTCTATGTATGTATTTGGGTAAATCAGTTTGACTATCCACTGGCAAAGTCTGCTGCAAGTTATTCACTGGAAATCCATATTTTAATGAGCTAGTTTATTTAAAGTTTTAGGGTGTGAGCACTTGAAAATGAACAGATTCAGTAATTTTAAACTTGTTTAAAGTCAAACCATAGGTCGATGGATAATTTGAAGTGATGGTATGTGTTAAAATAGTGGTGGAAATTAAAGTCAGTGAGTCCTGGCTCCTAATAGGCAGATTTTCTGTCCCGTTGTAGGTAGCTAGTGTAACTATCAAGGCCAGCCTCCATAGTTAGTCTGACCTGGCAAAGAGTCTTTTAATTGCACAGGTTTAACACAAGGAAGTAAAATATATTTGAAAATACAAGGTATTGGTAAAATAAAATAGATGCATGGTGACTCCTGTCTCCCTTAGGATTTAGGACTTAAGACAAGAATAACTTGTCATCTCTAATTTTATAATTCCAAAGGAGACTAATTGCAGGTTCATGTTCAGTAGCATTTTATAAGGGAACACCTCAAGCTTCGTTTTCTGCTTATACTAGTTTTAACGTCATAGACCGGGGGGGGGGGGGCAAACTACAGCCCACGTGGCCCGCCGGCCATTTTTATTCGGCCCATGAAGGGCCGGGGAGCAGTGCCAGTGGCCCCGTGCTCTCCACCCAGGAGCTGGGTGAGCCATGGGGCCTGTGCTCCTGGGCGGGGTGCGGGGCTGAGCGCGGTGAGCTGCGGGGCCGCGGGCCCACTGAGCATAGTAAGCAAGAACTGGGGGGGGGGCGCGTGGGTGGGTCTTGGGCGGGGGCAGTCAGCCCACAGAGCAGGGGGGCTTAATAGGGGGTGGGGTCCTTGGGAGGATGGTTAGGATGGGGGGATGTCAGGGGGGGCAGTAAGGGAACAAAGAGCAGGAGGGCTTAGATAGGGTGGATGGGTATTGGGAGGGGGCAGTCAGGGAACAGAGCAGGGGGGCTTAATAAGGGGTGGGGTCCCTGGGAGGATGGTTAGGATGCAGGGGCGCCGGGGGAGGGCAGTAAGGGAACAAAGAGCAGGGGGGCTTAGGGGATGGGGCCGGGGGGGCAGTTAGAATTGGGGGGGGTCTCGGTGGGGGCGATCCGGGGACCAGGGGGGGGGGGGAGGGGTTGGGGATTCTGAGGGGTGGTCAGTGGGTGGGGGTTAGATAGGAGTTAGATTTTTAGTTTGGGTTTTGGGAATCCTGTAGGGGTGGAACTTCTGTGTGATCTAACCAGAGGGCTAAGTCACCTCAGCCCAGAGGGTGTTGAAGGCTGGGTGGGTCAGCTGAAAGGCCCAGAAGGAAACTGAGGAAGAGCCACTGATTCAGTGAGCCATGCCCTATTTTTGGGTGATCAACTGGTGTCTTCCTGACTCACCTCCCACTCAGCCTGATCTGCTCTCAGTGGATACCTTGTTCCTTAGTATCTCTGAAAATTAGGCACTGGCATCGGATAGGCAAACAACTAGTGAACGCTTCTGAAAACTTGGCTATAAACAACCAAGGAACCTCATAAGTCCTGTTTATACCTCATGACTTTGTAATAATATTGCACTGAACTGTGCTTCTGGATTCTGAGAGGTGAACATACTAATGAATAACAGGTATTAAGGCCTAAGACCTCATCCTTTTGATCTCTCATGGCTTGCTTTCATTCTCTTCAAGCACAGGCACGTTGGACATACTTATCTGTCCTAATTCACTCTTAGTCTGCAGTAGACAGACAAGCTACAGTTGTATTCAGAGACCGTTGTTAGTGCTTCAAATGTAGTCTGTTTAGCTTCTTGGTATTACATATGTAGGGAACTGGGATCATAATCAAGCCCTTAATTATTTGACTCTCTTTAGTAAATTAGGGACTGAACTTCCAGAGAATGAATGCCATTACATAAATGGCTTCTGAAGCTTCCATTTTATGGTCTGTTTTGTCTTAATTTTTTTCCCTCTCAACATTAGCTGCTTAACATCTGTATAACTTCTGTACTGTTTGCAGATGGGATTTAAAATTATATTGCTTTCTCAAGGTAATATTAAAGCATAGAAGTTTGGATCACTACCAAAACTACTTTACAGGACAAAATGAGCATGATTCAGAAGAAAAAGCTAAATGATAAATATACCAGAGCAGCTGACTGCCTGAAAACCAGTAATTCCAACATGTAAGGGGCTTGTTTTTCTACCACCTTGATTGCAAACTAGTAAACTAGGAAAGGGAAAGGGCAGCGAAAGAAAAAGAGAGGTAGTGGAGAGAAATATTTATATAAGATATTCAAACAACATGAGTTTGTCTCTGAAGATGAGTTTTCTATAATAAACTTAAATGACTGGATGCTATCATTTTATGGTAGGTGAGGTAAAGGTGTTTTATGAAATAAGGCACAGCGAGGTTAAGTCACTTACCCAAGGCCACGTAGTGATTGGCAGTCTAGAATCAAACTTGGGTCTCCTGACTCCCTTCCTTAATGCTAACTACTAAATAGTGCAGTCTCACTAAAATACCATAAATATTTTTAAATTGTTAATCTAATTTACTTTCACTGGTTAGGTTTTTGCATTTTACTCCCATGTGAGCAATTAAATTAGAACCATAAAGTGAAACTGGCCAGACTAATTCAATACTACCAAAAGACTTGGGTTCTCAGGGCACCAGGGAAATGTTTGAACGTTTAATGTTAAAAGTTTAAATGTAGAAAAACAATTCATGAAAATGCTTTTCAACATATGGGGTTTTATATAACCTAGATTTGCCTCTAAATGACTTCCTCCTGCATTTCTTCTGTGTTCAGAGTTCCCATTGAGAACTGATCGGAATTCTGTGCACAAGGGACTGCAAAATCAGACCATGATGGTGTCCCTTTTAAGGTGTGTTTTGCCACGATAATACTTGTAATAGCAATGAAGAAAATGGTAAATTACAGACTCGTAGGAATAACACTGGCTAATTAACTAATCAGTTTGCAAATGCCTTATATAAAGGCTTTATGGGTAGAAAGCAAGCTGTATTCTAGCTATAATGATATCCTATATCTCACAAGTATTTTATACCAGATATATTCAGAAGAAAAATGAAGATAGATTTTAAATTTTCAGATAAGTTGGTAGGGGTGGTGGTGGTTCTCATGTTAACTGGTATGCTGTGTTCTGGATGAATAGGATTCTTTATAGAATTATCTAAAGCCAGGCATTGATTTATTTGAAAACAAAGAGTTCTTTAGAGCAAAGTTTAGGCTGGCATTGCCATGAATCCTAGAATTATTCTACATTTAAATGAGAGAACAGTGATGTACTTGTACTTACATTTAGTGCTGCAGTGAGCTGTTCACTAGAGAGAGGTTCAAACTCTGAGCAAGTCTTTCTAAATTTACTTGCAAAATTTTCCAAGTCTACCCTTCTCACAATAGGTAGGTAATGAAAAGGAAGCCTGAAAGATGCTAAAATTGTACTAACCTATACTAGAAAGCTGTTAGTGACATATAATTTGTGGTTAAGCACAGAAACCAAGTAAACATTTTCTCAGCTAAAACCATAACTATAATCCTTAGATACCCCAAAGCAACACTGAATATAAACTCATACTGAATATGAGTTTATATTCAGTGTTGCTTTGGGGTGTCTAAGGTGCTGTATGGAGGGGTGAGCAATATTAGATGTTTCTGAATGTTATATTTCACATACTCACACACTATCTTATCTTTGTGGTAATATAAAAGCCCCACAATAACTTTTATTTCTGACTAAAATCTGAGGCTAGACAAAAAAAGTGACTTTGAGGTTCCTTAAGTTAACTAAAACTCTGTCTCTGTGTGACCGCTATTTGAATGCTAGGTTACATGTAAAACTTCAGACACACAGCTACTGGTTGTATAAAAGCCAGATAAATTTAAGGACAGTGATTCTATGTGCACCTTTTGTTCTTGGCGATAGCCATTTAGATATGTCACCTCGTATTATATAATATAGTGTGAGGCTTCCACTCAGGAGACCCCATGAGTTACACTACATAAGTGGAGCTGAAGTTAGGAACTGCCTTACCTGGGTTTTTTTGGTATGTGTCAGAATGGAGTAAGGTTTGTAGGGTGAGGTGTCTTTTTAGGGTTCTTTTTAGGTTTTTTTACTATAACACAGCTGTATGTGCAATCTTTCTGACTTTAAAGGTCTAGATTAACCAAAATATGTAACAATGTTTTAAAACAACTTTATTTAAAACAATGTAGCTGTTGTATGATGGTTGTGCCTCATGAGGATTTGTTGTGGAAGCATAAACTCTTTAAACTTATCTTCCACATCAGTTCTGGACCTAGTAGTGAGATTCATGTGGGAAGGGAGGGAGGACCTAGAGCTGACTAGGTCAGCTCCAGTGTTATTGGGAGAAACACTGCTAGCTTGTCAGTATACCTGTTTCTCCCCATACAATTGTAGCTGACTTTTTAAAAAAACTATATATAATCTAATAGGCCCAAGTAATGGCTTCCTTTTGTGTAAACTAACTGAAAATATCAATATGTAGTCTAATACAATCAATGTCTAGTGCAAAGATTCTCAGGACAAAGTTTTTGGTGGTCTCGGAGTGTGGCCACCAACTCTTGCTTGTGGCCGCTCTCATGCTTTTCCCTAAAATATTAACAAACATGCAAATACCACTTTTCACAGCAGACTTACTTGGCCCCAGCAAGCCTGGGGACAAGTTATGCCTGGATGGCAGGGAGGAGGGCTGAGGGATGTAGCAGGGGGCTGAAGCCTGAAGCCCCGTGGCTGGAGGATAGAGCCCGAAGCTGCCCAGCCAGGAGCCCAGGGCTGTAGTTCGAAGTCCTGCAGCCAGAGCCTGCCCCACTGCAGCCTCAGGGCTGAAGTTCAAACCAGTCCTGGGAAGGCAGGGAACTCACCAGCTGCCTGCTTCTCCAGCATTGTGTCTCAGGAGGGAGACCCCTGCGGGCGGCCCCAGCAACCAATACCAAGGCAGTGCATCCAGGAGCACTAGGAAGGGGAAAGGCCACTGCTTTGCTCTCCCTGCCCACCCAATAATAGTCCAGGAGGCTGTGCAAGAAAAGCCACAGTGGCCACATTTTGAGAAATGCTGATCTAGTGCACAATAAATTTCAGAGGGTGGCTCCAGTTGCTGGTCCACATAGCACTTTTCTACCACACCAGCACCTCAGTCCTCTCTTACCTACTTCTTGTCTGCCACCATCATCTTCATTCTGAATGGAAAATAAAATGGCCATCAACCGCAACTCTGCCTATAAACATTTCATTAAAAAAAGCCGCCTACACCTTTCAAAGGGGTGTGTGTGTGTCCAAATAAACCTTCTCCTTGGGTTCCCCTCGTCCTACCTCTTCTTTAATATACTATTGGTGCTTTTTGTCTAACTTTTGGATTATAAACTCTTCACAGCTGGGCCCACATCTTCGAGGGACTGAGTATGTTACTTGGCAGCAGGCAAATGTTAATACAACATTCCTCAAAATGCTGTGGTAGGCCTGATATGCCAACATGGGCAGCTTGTCAGCACTTGCACTCTCATCGTTGTTCATACTAGTGGGTCTGCCCCAGTAAGAGATTCATAAAAAAAATGTGTAGATGCCTACTTATTATTATAGGCATATTTTCAGCAGTAATTGTGCTACGTCTTACTACAAGTTGATGTAATCTCTAACAACCATAGAGGAACATGAGTTACAATGTTTGGATACAACCTCCAGATTTTTCCAAAGCCAAGGTGTACTGAGCTCTGGGGTTTTGGTTCACACCTATCTCCAATACTTGTGACTCTTTAAAAAGGCAAAAGATTTACAAAAGACCTTATTAGAATAAAGTGTTCTGTGATTTAGGTGACCTTAGCAATTAACTTTAGTACTTCACAGTGTTCCTGTTGAAAAGAGGACACTGTGCTACATTCCAATACCAAAAACAAACTAACCTCTTAAGTTCAGGCTGAACTTAAGGAAGGTGATGACACTGAAACTGTTGTTTGGATCCAGACTAAGTAAAGCATACAATATGAGGATTTTTTAAATTATCTCTAATTGGGAAGTCAGTACTTGCCCCATTCCCCTTTGAATTAAAGCTGTTAAACATGCCACCTTTCTAAAACAAGGCTGTTTGTCGTGAGTTGCATCCAACAAACTGGAATTGGAAAAAAACATTCATGATGAAATGGTAAACTTCCAAAATTTCTTCCACCAAAAACTTTGAAGATCTTTCTAAATAGTCATAATTTTTTTTAAGGCAAAACCCATTTAAAATGCATGCACGTGCGCACACACACACGCCCTCATTGAAGTAGTATCATAATGTCCATGTTATGTCTATGGGGTAGAATCTAAGAACCCAGTCAAAGAGTGCACTAACTTTTGTCTAATGTAGAAACAGAGAAGATTGTCCCTGCCCCATGGAGCTTCTCGGCCTACTTAAAAGGCAGGATGCGGCACATAGATAAAACGAACGGGAGGAGGGCAAGTTGGGAGGATGAGGTTACAATAGAAGTGTAGCAGAAGTCCATGTCTCTTGACTTCCTACTGTGTATAATTTTACTTGATTTTATTGTTTGGAGTGAGAGAGAGTATGCGTGTGTAGATGAGATAAATGTTTGTTTAAGGTTGCAGATAGCTCATGTTCATCTGACTTGTTTAGGGTCATTAGAGATGGCAATGACCTCTCTGATCAAGACTCTCCCTTCCACAAGGGCATGATCCAGTTGACTGATCAAGGAAGAATCTGGCACAAAACAATATCTTTAAGAGCAGTGAGCAGAATTCTGCCAGTTTTCAGTACTTTCTGTCAAAATGCCTCATTAGGTTTTGCTTTCCAGACTACCTCAATGAGAAATCATTCATTTATGTTTACATGGATTAACATGTCTCCTAATGAAACAAGATTTCTGTGGGTTTAAATTAAAATATATTTTCATGTAAGTTGTACTAGGCTGATAAAATGTTTAATATGTAAATAGATGCACATTTACTGTTAACCAACCATGCAAAGGCGGGCTGTAAGCCTACATTTACGCTATAAGCTAGGGGTGCTTTTATTTGTATTTATAATGCATACATTTATTCATGCTAGTATAAACAAGTATAAATAACAGGGTAGCCACAGTAGCACAGGTAGTGGCTGTGCAGGCACAGCTTAGCTAGGCTGAGTACATACTCACTGGTTTCAGGCAGGTTTGCTGCTACTATGGCTACCCTGCTGTTTTATACTTGTGCTAGCTCAAGTGTGTGTATGCAAGTTGAAGAATCGCAGCTATAGCACACACTGTAGATGAATCTGGTGACCATGTAGGCACACCTGCTGTGATATTACCACTCAGCCATATAGCAATTGTGGTTCTTCTCTATTCTTCCCTTTCTATATCATAGCAAGAGTAGGGTAGCCAAAAGGGATGAGGCGTCACTGCAGGAGGTTAGGACTGTGGTGCTTTTAATGGAAGTGGCAGGCTAGTCTCCTTGTTTGGAGCAAATACTTGGTTTTGCTGACTTTAAACTTTTTAGTTGGTAGGAGTGAGCAGAGATTTGTCTTTACTTAACATAGGATTGTGATTATAGCACTGGCCTATGACTTGGGTGACCTGGGATCCATTCCCAGATCTGCTTCAAACTTCCTGTGTGACTTGGTTCAAATCACTTAAGGCTGGGCTACACTGTGGGAGGGGGTCAACCTAACATACGCAACTTCAGCTATGCAAAATGCGTAGCTGAAGTCACAGTATCTTAGGTCAACTTACCTGGCCGTCCCCACGGCGGTGAGTCGACTGCGACTGCCCCCCTGTCGGCTCTGTTTCCTCCTCTTGCCGAGATGGAGTTCTGGAGTCGATGGGGAGCGCATTCGGAGATCGATTTATCACATCTAGATGAGACGCGATAATCGATCCTCAATACATCGAACTACCCGCTGATCTGGTGGGTAGTATGGATGTAGCCTAAGGGTATGTCTACACTGGGAGCGCTACAGCCACACATCTACAGCTCTGCAGTTGTTCTGCTGTAGTGCCATACGCAGAACACTTCCTACAGTGACAGAACGAGGTTTTCCGTTGCTATAGTTAATCCACCTTTCCAAGTAACAGTAGCTAGGTTAAAAGAGTCTGCATGGGGTGGGAGTGGGGTGTGTGTGAATTTTTCACATCCTTGAACAATGTAGCTATTAGCAATCTAAATGTAAAGTGTCTACCAGGCCTAGTCTCTCTGTTTTACCTCCCTAATCTATGAAAGGAGAATAATAATACAGTAGACTCTCGATTATCCAGGATGACGGGGAAAAGCTTAATCCCGGATAATCAAGAGTCTACTGTGGGGATAGTGCCCCAGCTGCCCTGCACCCTGGGGGGGAGAGGGGTGGGGTGCACTGGCAGCCCTGTGCCCTGGGGAGGGGAGAGGGTGGTGCGCCAGCCGCCCTGTGCGGGGGAGGGGAAGGGTGTGCCAGCTGCCCTGTGCGGGGGGTCCCACCGCCTGCCCCAGTCAGCTCCTGCTGCTAGCCTGGGTGTAGAAGGCCCAGGCTGACAGCGGGAGCTGAGACCCCAGCTGGCAGGAGCCAGTGGGAAAACCCCAAAGTGGCAGCCGGCTGAGTGCTCAGCCTGCTGCTGCTTTGGGGTTTTCCCCCAGGCTCCTGCCAGCAGGGGTCTCAGCTGCTGCCAGCCTGGGCTTTCTACACCTAGGCTAGTAGTGGGCTAAGAACCCGGCTGGCAAAGGGCCAGCGGGGG
>ML677334.1:70756947-70949163 GCA_007922305.1 Dermatemys mawii
GGGGCCAGCGGGGGAACCCCAAAGCAGTGGTAGGCTGAGCGCTCAGCCTGCTGCCGCTTTGGGGCTTCCCCTGCCGACCCGTGTTTTAGACGTCCCGGTTAATCCACAGCCCAGTTAACCTGAGCCCGGATAATCGGGAGTCTACTGTACTTCCTTTGTCTGACTGATTTTATTTATTTAAATTGAATGCTTTTTAGGGAAGGGATTCTCTTGCTATGTTTCTCTACAGTGCCTAATGGGAGGGGCTCTGATCTTAGTTAAAGTCTCTAGGGGCTCCTATAATACAAATTAATTAAAAAAAAAAAACCCAAAAACCTCTTCTTGAGTCCTGACTTTCAAACATACAGTATTCTGCTGCTGAAGCACAAGAAATTGCTAATTAAGCTTTCAGAGTACTTTTAATTCCTGTCACACCAATTACTCCTAATTCTCTTCAACAAAGATTAGACCTTGTTTTATTCACTAGCCATAATTCCCCCTACCATATAATAGGCCTGCTATTCTTCTGAAATCTGACTGGTTCTACAGCTGTGTTCTCCACCAAGACTCTTATTAATAGGGCCCTACCAAATTCACAGCCATGAAAAATGTGTCAAGGACTGTGAAATCTGGTGTCCCCCATGAAATCGGGTCTTTTTTGTGCTTTTATCCTGTATTATACAGATTTCATGGGGAGCAGACCAACATTTATCAGATTGCGGGTCCTGACCCAAAGGGAGTTGCAGGGGTTATTTTAGGGGGGTTGCAGTATTGTCACCCTTACTTCTGTGCTACCTTCAGGTCTGAGCAGCTGGAGAGCAGCAGCTGTTGGCCAGGCACCCAGCTCTGAAGGCAGCACCTCACCAGAAGCAGCGCAGAAGTAAGGGTGGCAATACCGTACCATCCCACCTTTACTTCTGCACTGTTGCTGGCAGCAGCTCTGACTTCTGAGTTGGGCTCCCGGCCAACAGTCGCACTTTCCATCTGCCCAGCTCTGAAGGCAGTGCCACTATCAGCAGCAGTGCAGAAGTAAGGTAGCGGTACTGTGACCTCACTACAATAACCTTGTGACACCTGCCTTTTGGATCAGGACCCCTACAACTACAACATCATGAAATTTCAGATTTAAATAGCTGAAATGTATGATTTTTTTAAAATCCTTTGACTGTGAAATTGACCAAAATGGTAGTGAATTTGGTGGGGCTTTACTTATTAAATGTGAAGCAGGCACCACTGATGCATCCAGAAAGATGAGTTTTGTCAATGAATATCACAAATTTGCTGTCTCTGCATTCTCTTCAGTAAATGGCTGTTTGCCTTCTCAAATTCAAGTCTGGGCAGATTAAAATTCTACAACTGTAGAATTTTAAATCTTTCCTGGATGCTGCAAGACTTCTTTATTTCTCTCACTCATTACTGTCATCTCCTCTTCGTAGACTGACACCTTTTGCTATAATAAAGATACTTTCAAAAGGAGCTCACTTTGTTCTGTACAGGATCCAGATTTTCCTATGAACCAGAAGAATGTTTCCGATTATGGGCTGCCTTCTCATAACCTTCTCCTCTCTTCTTCCCCCCTACAGAAACAGCCCCACCAAAAACTTTATTCCTTACAAAAAAATGTGGGTCAGTGACCATTTTATAGCAATTAGTATATTCGCCTCCAAAATGATCCACGAACTTTGTTGAATAGGCCTCATCTCTGTCCAAGATTATATCATGCTGTAGATACTGTGTTAACTAAACTATGAAAGCAATGGTTGAGTTCAGCACCCTAGTTGATCCCATCAGCACTTTTTAGATCAAATTCAAGTTGAACTAAAATAGTCCTATTTAACGTTGAACGGGAGCCCTCAGGAGTAGAGATCAGTTGGTATATACTGTAGTGGTTGGTCTGGTCACTATCCTTCAGCCTCCTATCCTGCTTTTTAATAGGCCTCTCTGTAGGATAGTGGAGTGATACTGGTCATTCCGTAGTTAAGACTGTAGCTCAGTTAGTTACATGCCTGAGTTTATTTTAATTTTTTTTAAGTGACTGCCTCCAAATTTCCACACATCTTAAGTCTCTCTTTAAAATTATTTGTATGCATTTACATCAAAAATAAAAGTAGATGAGAGCGAAGTTTTGTGATACAATAATTGGAAACTAGACAAGTGGTGTTGACTGGAGCAACCTGCAATATATTCCTATCCCTCCAACAACAACAAAAAGTATGCGAGCACCACTTTGCTTCCCGGAATTGCATGTCCATTTCTGTTTATAATGGCTTTCAACTTCAAATTTCATGGTAATTATTAATAAAACGTGTGTGTTTACTGACCTAGTATAGATGAGGGGCCACAGCTCCACTGAGCTCTCAACTCACTTGCACCAGTAGTGGCTTTTTATGCCCATGTTGTCTAGATGTAAAATAACCCCACCTTATACCTGTATAGTGAATCCGGCTCAGTGTATCGTACAAAATGTTCTGTTTTGTATAGCTTATTCAAGCATGTTTCTTTATAGTTAAAATAAAATCTGATTTTGTTTTGTGATGTGTGTACACACCACTTGCCCACCTATGTAGAGCCTCTAAAAGGTGTTTTAACACTTATAAAATATATTGGGCCTGATTATCTTCTGCTTGGAACCCTGTGTAGTACTTTATACTTGAACAAAGAAGATGTAATATGCTACCAACAATGCTAGGGTGACCATAATTCCTAAAGCAAAAATGGGACAGCGCTGGAGCTTGCCCCAGCCACTGCCCTCCCCTCCCCCATACTGCCTGGGGCTGGGGTTGACACCCCTACCCCAAGCTCCATGCTGCCTGAGGCTAGGGCTGACACCCCTACTCCCAAGCTCTGTGCCACCCAGAGCTGGGGCTGACCCTCCCCAACTCCTCACCACTCATGGCTGGGGCTGAGGCTGATGTCCCCTCCGCCCCCCGAATCCTACTGCTTGGCATCTCACATTGCCACCCCCTCCTCCCAACGTTCCTCTGTGCCCCTTCTAGAAGGGGCGGACCTGACTTTTTTGGTAAATTGGGCATTTTTTCATTGTCAAAAAAGTTGGACGGTTGGGGGGGCTGGGACAGATCTTAAAAAGGGGAGTGCCCTGGACGAAACAGGATATACGGTCACCCTAACCACTTTGACATTCACATTACACGGGTGCAAATGAATATATAAGGGGCAAGGCAGGGGAGAACTGGGCTCATTGTTCGCAATGACTATATATAATCAAGTGCCCCTTTATCATTGCAGTGATAATGAAAATGGGAAGATGCACTGGAAGGCTGGCAGTTGACCAGCAATTAGCTTTCTGCAATACTGCTTCTATTATCTTGTCTCAGTATCTATTGTAAACACCTTGTTTTAACAGGTGATATCAGAACCTAATCTTAACACTGTTTTTATTCATGGAAACTAGACTGCTGATCTGTCTCTCACACACTATAAACAATGTGTGCATGTGTTTTAAAAAAACCCACTGACAATTACATTTAAACAGTATCATAAAAATGTTTGATTATTGCAGTAAAATGGGTATTTAAGTGAAAAAATACATTAAGGTACATATATTTAAATGTAAAATATGACTAACCAATATCTCTCTCTTGACAGCCTGGCAATTTGACAATTTAAGACAATTTTTGTCTTACAGTCACATCATACTTTCAGGCAGTTAGTGCCAAAAACTCATATCCATATCAAACTACTGGAAAGTTCTTCAGTTATAACATGGGAGGTGTGCAAAAGCTATAACCGCTTCCCTAAATAAGTGTTCAAAAATGTACTGATGTTATGCATAAATATTGCAAAATCAAGGAACTAGCTCGTTATGTAATTGCTCAATGGAAGCCACATAAGCTGCTATTCTCATTTAACTTTTTAATGTATGAAAATCAAGACCTAGTTAATGCTTTTGATAGAAAATTGTTTTGTTTTCTTTAGCTTTTTTTCCAAATGTTAATTGGAATAAAATAGTAAACCTGGCTGTTATGCTATTTGTAAGAACTGTAACCTTGTAGGAACTGGAACCTTGTGTCGTAGCTTTCTCTAGTCCAATATTAAGCAAATAAGGTACATCTGCTATATTTTGTGCATGTAATCACAACCTTACATTTTACTTTTGCAGTGGAAGGGATACGTTTTCCCATGCCCAGCCCAGCGCTTTCAATGTGCCTGTCTCTCTGCATAGTGTGACTCTCACTATGCACCAATCTATAAACAGATGGTTGCAGATTTTATAACCTCTTTTTCCTGAAAAGATCATTGCCTGTGCCCATTATTGGGAAAAGTTGCCTCTGTGAAAGGCCAGGTGGAAAGAAGTAGAATATGAAGTAGATGGAGTACAATCACTTGGCCTTGTAAGAGAACAGTTTGGAATATAGTGATTGCTCCTTTTCAGGATATGAAAGTTCTGTGGGGAGAATGGGGTTGGGGATGTGGAGGTGGTATGAGTAAGAGGAAGGGCTCTGGAGGATGGATTGGCTGACAAGGGGTAAATTTACCTATTATTGGGGAGGAGATGATTAAAGATCTCCAAGAGACTGGAGCAAAAGGAGAGAGTGAGCCACGGAGGATATATTGGAATGGTCAGAGTGGTGTTGTCTTGGTTGTCATGCAAGGTGGCTTGGATCAAGTGTGGATGGGTTGGTGGGTAGCCTGTCCTGAACCCTCCAGTTAATGTATCCATTCTGTGACACGTAAATGGACATTTTCATGTAGCCGAGACTGTGGAACATTGGTGCTCTGAGCTGAGGACTGTGGTGATTCAAGGAAAGGTTTTGGGGGACTGGGCCCCTTGGCTTCTGTGGTGGATAGGAGAGGGGAGAGGAGGGAAGGAGGACTAGAGAGGAGACCTAAGCAAAGAGTGCAGCATTTTAATATGCAGCCCAGAGGCCATATCCAGGAACTCACCTCAGGAGTTAGGGATGTTGGCAAATGATGACTCTGCTCTTTGAGTCACACAGTTAAATATAAGGTCAGAGGCTGCAAAGTATCTACCATCTAATATTTGATTTAGGGTGAGACCCTTGACTTGCCATGTTTGACATAGACCTGACTGGATGAAATTGCTGGCCCATTATTGACTCAATGCTCCAGCCAAAATCAGATTTGCTAACATATTGAATTTATAGGTGAGTGTGGGAATGTGAAAGATGAGTACAGATCACTTCATTGCATTTTTAGAATAGCTGCTTGAGATCATCAAGCTCTTCTCTACAGTGGTATTGGAACCATCTAGATTAATTTTGGGGGACTTAATTCCTACATGTTTGACCTCTCCTGTGGGCCTGCTCAAGATCTTGAGGCCATCATGACATCCGGCCATTACTTTCTCCACTTGCTCTTTTCCTGTAAGGGCAAACAACCGGTTCTGATGATTTGCTCTTGGAAGCTAGGGAAAGCGAATGTTTGCTCGCTTGAGTCAGAGCGCCAATGACGTCCCAATCAGTGGGATGATTCCAAGCGGTTGACGGAATCTAGAATGTTTGCATCTGGTGACAGAGCCATTCTTGTATTGATGATTTTTTAAATTATGTGTAATGGTACCACTTTCATTCACACAGAGTTCTATACCGAGTCACCTCGTAAGGGGATAAAAACAGCTTCTATGCTTTGATTGCAGTATGTGGTACTTACTGAGGTGCTGGGAGGGAAGGGGATATAAGGGCTACAACTGTTGAGTTAATCTGTGTTCCTTCTAACTAGGAAAAATCAGCAGGGAAGTTTTTGGGGGCATAATTGGTGCCTTCCTGAGGAATATCAAGAAAGTTACCAACTTGTTCTGAAGAAGCAGTGATTAGACCGTAGCTCCAACAACTTATTGACTGAATCAGTCTCTCCAACTGGCTTGAAGCTACATCTTTTAGTGAAGCTTTGTTTGGAAACGGCTGTTTCAATGAAGTCCTCAAGGGTCTTTGATCTCAGTGAACTTAATCATAGATCTGTCTGGTACATAAACTGCACTAGTGGCGGTGGTGGTCTGCTTCCTGCGGGAAATGAATGGAGAACAGGTGTTCATGTAGATTATTTTATACCTATCAACAGCTTTTGACATGCTACTCTATAGGATGATATTGCTGTACTTGCAGACCCTATGTGAGGGCTGTGGATCTTGAATCCTGGTCCACAGTGCTCTTCAGAGCCAGTCTCTTCTCACCCACTACCAAACTACCTGTTAATAGTTGCCAGAACTAGAAGCTCAGATCTGGGAAAGGACTCCAGTCCTGGGATCTGATTGGCAAAACTATGGGAATCCTGACTGAGTCTCAGCTTCTATTTAAACTGAGCAGAGGAACAGGAAGTAGTCAGTGCAACTGGATTTTCCTCTGCTTAGGACTCTACTTTCTGTGCTGCCTATTCCTGCTGCCTGACTCTGACCTCATGATAACCTGCCTCTTCACACTTACCTCTGTCTGCCTTCTGATCTCTGGGTATCCAGACCTGGCCAGTTCCCTGGCTCTCAACTCACTCCAGCCACTAGGCCAGACACGCACATCCCAATCCTAACACCTGAACAATATTATTCTGAGTGCCCTGATCTGTTGTTTTGGGGTATCTCAAAGGGAGTAATATTGAGCAATTGATGATCTACTTTGAGATTCCTCTCAAGCAGAGTTCTAACAGATTCATTATATACACAGTTTGGGATACCTTCCGCATGTGAAACGTGACATTCATCTGACGAAGTGAGTCTTCGCCCATGAAAGCTTATGCTCCTAAACATCAGTTAGTCTATAAGGTGCTACAAGACTCTTTGTCGCTTTTACAGATCCAGACTAACACGGCTACCCCTTTGATACAGAGCTTTTGTTTTTTCCATCTTTTCTGATCTTATTAGTATTTGGAGTGGCTTATGCAGTGCCTAGCAGAGACTGGGAATAGATTTGAGCTAGCCAATTGAAGCCCAACCCAGACAAGACTATGGGGACTTATAGGAGGCACCCAGAAGAAATGTTGGCAACCTATTTGCACCATTTTTTGTGGAGTTTGTGTTTGTTCCTGTACTATCTGGGGGTTTGTTGGATTCCCTACTTGTTCCTAGATGTCTAAGTATCAGTGGTTTCCAAGTGCTGGGTTTTTAATCTGTGATTTGAGAGAAGGGTTATACTCCTCTTCATATGCAGACCTCACCTTGATTACCCATGCCTTTGTCATCAGGAGGATAGATTATGCAACATTTATGCTTAACCTGGGAATGTGCTTTCAGACAAGTCAGAAATTGCAGCTATCATGGGATGCACAGCCTTATTTGTTTAGTGATCTTACTAAGATGACCTAAGCACATTGCTGAATAAACTATAATGGGAACCAGCTGCTTTCCAAGTAAAATTTTTAAGATATCAGCCCTAAATAATTTAGTTCTTGGTGCTTGAGTTCACATTCAAGTGTGATACTGCAATAATTGTGATCTTTGAAGGTTCTCAAATGTAACTCTCTGACTTAATCAGAAAGACGCTGGTAAATAGAGTATTTTGAGAACAGAATATTTGCTTCTTATCTTGGTTAATCAGGGCCCTGATTGGTAAGGCAGAACTCTCCTATTGTCTTAGGGTTTTTCCTGGGGAAGAGTTGGGGTTGGAGACTGAGTCAGTGTGGGAAAGGATAGCATAATATGCTGTTTAAGGGGCTGGAGTGATTTTTGAAAGTCTGTTCTTTTAAGTTGTAATTTGATCTTTTGAGGCGTGGGTAAATTAATAATTGTGAAACATATTTAGACCATAGGATAGGTACATCTGCAAAATTCAAATAAACGTAGAAGCCCTTTTTTCATTTTCATTCTAACAAAGTGTAAAATAAGGTAAAAACTTGAAAATTCGAGGTATCCGATAATAGCAAGAATATTTTTAATATATTGTAGAGGGTTTGTGGCTGCAGTGCAGTTTATAATATACACCAGTCATTGTTAGACAGGTACTCTAATATACACCAAATGGGTAGCCAGGGAACATAAATGAGCACACAAAGACTTTGAGGGAGTGGCTGGGGACAAAAGACGACTTTTAAATGTGGATTACACATTCACATTTAAGTTCAGTTTTACATATGTCTTGATCTGTTGCACAATCTACAACAAAATATCCTGAATAGACTGAAGTCCTAGTACGGGAACTCCTCACTTAGTCCATCCTGGTTAATGTTGTTATGTTGCTGATCAGTTAGGAAACATGCACGTTAAAAGTTGTGCAATGCTCCCTTCTAACATCGTTTGGCAGCTTGGCAGCCACTTGCTTTGTCCACTGCTTGCAGGAAGAGCAGCCTGGTGGAGCTAGCTGGTGGCTAGTTGGAACCAGGGTGGATTGGCAGCCCCCCTATCAGCTCCCCGCTCTCTTAAGTTCCCTGTGCAGCAGCTACCCAGCAGGCTATCAATTGCCAGCAGTTCAGCTGTCCTTCCCCCGCACTGCCATGTGCTGCTTCTGCCCTCTGCCTTGGAGCTGCTCCCCGAGACTCCTGCTTGCTGTGTGGGGTAGAGAGGAAGGAGGGGGGCTAATGTCAGGAAGTCCCCCTCCCCCCTGCTCCTGCACCCCCCCTTACCTCCTCTTCCATAGAGCAGGGCGGGACACACGAGGGAGGGAGCTGGCTGGCAGCAGCGGGTCTCTGGAAGCTGATCTAATTAACAAGGCAGTGTACTTAAGACTCAGAATCCTTAAAGTGGAACCACCACCCCCCAAACTCCCCCCCCCCACACACACTTTGTCTGCCCTCCCTCCTTTCCTGCTGCCTTGCAGAGTGTGAGAGTTAATCCTTGAGGGCTCAGCCAACTGCTAGTTCATTTAGCAGTAAGGCATTCCCTGGGAAATATCCCTCCCTCTGACTCCTCCACCTCAACTAAGCTTCACAATCATCATCACTGTGTACCAGTATTAAATTGCTTGTTTAAAACTTATACTCTGTGTGTGTGTGTGTATATATCTATTTATCTATCAATAGTCTTTTGTCTAGTGAAAAAAATTTCCCTGGAACCTAACCCCTCATTTACTATTAATTCTTATGGGGAAATTGGATTTGCTTAACATTGTTTTGCTTAAAGTCGCATTTTTCAGGAACATAACTGCAATGTTGAGTGAGGAGTTCCTGTATTCCCTGTCGGAGCTTCTTGAATAATGTCCATAAGTTAAAAAAATTACTGTAAAGTTCCCAGGAGTGTTGGTACACAGCAGCTTACAATAGCTAACTAAATATTCTGCAAAATACACTTTGGACAAATTTAAATGTAAAAATGTTCAAAATGCCAACACAACTGTCTAGTGCATAAGCATAGTTTCAGCATGAGAGAGGGTCTACTTAAGATTGATCCTGTTCTATATGAGTAGTGAATAGTTGTGGTGTAAGCTGCGATAATTCAGAGTGCGGTTCTCCATGCCCAGGTGAGCTTTGGGTCCAAATGTGCCTCCATTTAGGGTAACAAGTGAAGACCCAGTGGATGAGAGCCAAGTTGTCCAACAGTAGTGAAGGTGGATGAGCCCCAACTGTGCATACATGGAATGCATAGGGCAGAAGAACAACTAGATCTTTGTAATGGTCATCCATGACTTCAGGAACCAACAGCATCTGACAGAAGAGCTCTTTGGAAGGGGGACTGTCTCTCCCAAAGGTAAGACCCCTCTCCAGCTCTCCCTTCCCTCCCAGTTCCAAGGAGGCAGAGTAAAATGAAGGGGCAACCCAACATAATAGACTATGACAGTAGCACCAGGGCTAAAGCCCCTGCTGTTACCAACTTCAGGAGGAGTGGCATGTTGAGCACTCATAGGACAGGCACAACCCAAACTCCATTTAGGGAAGATACAGCCTTGGTAACCCCAACTTTCTGGAAGTCCAAAACAGACCATAGAGGTGTGGTCTGTGCCATTTCATGGAATGTGCTAACACTGAATGGCAGTGGGAACAGGATAGCTTTTTGTCAAAGAACTTACCCAAGATAGTCATCACCAGTGTCAATAGGCCCATCTGCCACAAAGCGATCAGGTTACTACAGAAGGAGTAACCTTCCTCCATTCCAGTGGTCCACTGTGATACTGACAGATTGGTCAACTTGGATATTATTCAAAAGCAGTGTTGCGTGTTCTTCAACCATGTTGCCAGGATGGGAGAGACACACTCCAGCACTGTGTTATCAAATTCTCCATTGATGTCTAAAGGGGTGCATGTGCCCTATGGGACTGCCCTACAGATTTGTGGCTTTTCAGGATTAAGCCGGATGTGGGAACTTCACCACACAATACCTGATGTGACGCCATCAACCATGGTCACTCAGGCTGGCACAACAGTCCTCTGTAGACTATGCATTTTTGATTGATTGATTTATATATCTTGGAAGAGATGTTAGAGCCTGTTTTTGTTTTTTTCATCCTTGCAGTTGGGAGAGCAAGTAGTTTCCAGTCCTGTTCAACCCAGTGTCTTCTCTACTGCTCCCTCCCCCACGCAACCCAATTATGTTGTTGTACCAGACTTCCCAGAGCTGAGGGCCCTATACTGTAGGTCAGTCCCATGACTCTGTTTTTTGCTAGCCAGTAAATAATAAACTCCAAAAACTACTGGTTAGCTAGAAGAGGAGTGGTACTACTGAACTATAACTATCTAACCCAACTGAATTACGTGGCAATCTCAAAGGTGTAACAAGTTATTTTAAGAGACTTAAATTCAGAAGTCCGTTCTGGCAAAGGGACTTCAGAATTAGAAAGATAGCACAGTTTGTGTAGGTATTCTTTAGGAACATGTGACATGGAACAAAAACCTTGCCAGTTCAGAATAAATGAAAAGCAAACTGTTTCGAAGGAATAGAGTCAGGATACAGAGTAATATCCACTTTAAAATAAACACTGAGAAGAGGAAGGAAAAAAAAGTTGTTCCATAACTGTTTACTATGTCATTTCTAACAAAGGGCAGAGAAACTGTGATCTAGTGAGTTGATTTATAGCTCTTGTGTGAATGCATTTACTCCAGTGTTTTGATTAACATGTTGTATTTCAACAACGCCAGACTGTGTCTCTTGTTTTGGATGATCTTTGGATGACTGTCAGTGAATCACAGCTTTCTGAATCTGCCTGCTGACAGTATTTCACTAACAGGATCTCACAAATTGACGTATTTGCTATGTAATCAATGCTAAGACTGTGACTTCAGTTAAAGAAATATGTCTAGTCAGGGTAAATCAAGTTGGGTTAAAGACAAGGGATTTAAAAAAACAAACCCAAAATAGGGTCAGTAGAAATATTTCCAAGACTTTCTAAGCTCTGATGGAAACAGTTTTGACTGGCATTTAAATATTTCCTTGATGTGTTTCTGGAAGGCTGATATTCCATCATTCTGTGTCACAGCACACTAAACAGAAAGTGAAACTGACTAGATTGGTGTTTCCCAAACTTTTTTGGCCAGGGAACACTTTTTAGCCTGGTATATATTTATGGAACACTTATATTATTATTTTGTAGTTGTTTGGTTTTCAAATAAAAATTGCGTTATTTATGCTCAAATATAATATATTTTATAAAACAAAGCAAAAATACAAATTGAACTAAATTTCTAACTGGAAAGCACATATATAATAGTATAAAAATCAAGTGCAAGAGTCAATTCTCTTTACGCCATGATATGCAATACGGGATCCATCAATAACCAGAAAATGAGTTTTATGTTAAATTATAGTAATTCAAAAAGGGTTGTAAACTATGCTTCAGATATGCCAAATTTAAAAATAAAAAAATTTAAAGACCCTTTTTCAAAATTACAATTCTTTCATGGAACACCTATTCACATTGTGCGGATGGAACAGTTTGGGAAACCCTGGACTAGATCATTTTCACATCCAAGCAAGGTACAATATAAAATGTATACTCTTCTTATAATTTATAAAGGTAACATCTAATTTGTTTAACAAGCTAGGATTAGTTTCTTCACCAGTATCCCTTCCTATCAGTATCACTTTAGAGGGACAACGTGGGTGAGAAAAATCTTTTATTGGAGCAACTTTTTTTTGGTGAGAGATACGTTAGAGCTACATAAAGTTCAGTTAGATCTGGGTCGCTTCTATCCGCTCAATCATTCATATTAATATTTATTGTTGGAAAGGGTATTTGCCTCTTAAGCTTTGATAATACTACTATACCCACTTAACTAAATTGGCTTAGAAACTATATTTAGACACATGTAGACTCTCATTTCAGTTTGTAATTTAAGTCAATAATCAATGTAGTTAAATTGGTAACATTTCCCTACAGCTTTCTCATGGAGATAAGCCCTCAGTCACTTACCTTGACTGCATTCATGGTTCAGTCCCTTCCTAATTATATAATTTTTTTTTTCTGGTTTTAGTCTGCTCTCTATTAACTTCATGCTCACCTGCATGTCTAGATCTAGCAAACAGAATAAATCAGAATAATAGCATTGCTAAACCAAAGATCTGATTTCAAAATAGACCTACCTTTTGGTCCAGATTCTGCATTTTGATAGCCTTATTTATGAATGACACTTTGAGTTCAGTGGGAAAATTTATGAAGTGAAGTACATCTAATTTTGAGTAGGCTATTGGAACCTGACTCTTAATTTAGGAGATATAAAAATAGTGTCTGAGCACATTGTCTACAGCGACACAGCTGCTTGTTTGGCAAAGAAGATAGATGTAAAGAACCAGAAGGACAGGAAACATCTTGCCCTCAAGTGGTGCCAGATTTGTACAAAACTTTCAGATCTTCCTGCCTTAGTTCTTTATTTCTACTGTTACAGAAGACTTTCATTAAAAAAATTGATAGGATGGTTACCCTGCCTGCTGTCCTAGCGTGTAAGGCACACACTTGTGTTCTGCTAAATGGGGGTGTGTATACAAAAGACTACACGGGGTTAAACTGAAAAATAAAAGTAGTTTTCCATCCCTATTTTTACCTAGTTGTCCTGACACTCTACATCATTAATATTTTGCCTAATGTCTGCCTTGTGAGGATTATCACGTAGCAAAATGGGAGTGTCAGTTTAGGCTATAGACTCTTTACCCATTTATTTCCGATAGGTACTGGACATATGTTTATTGTTTCCTGCTATTATGCCTGAATGCAAGAGTGGCCTGCACTAGTGTCCCCTTCAGCCAAGGCTCTCCTACCGAGTACAGTTTTCTAGCAGAGCTCTTCTCCCTTTGCTCCACGAAGTTCTAGGAGCGCCCGGCTCGCGTTGCTCCTCAGCCACCTGCGCTGGAGCTAGAACAACTCGCAGCGTAGCGCTCAGAGAGCCTGGCGGGCATAAGCGGGGAGCAGCGCGCTCAGCAAGGTACACGCGGTATCTCGCCCTAGGGGGGACGGAGTAGGCCCGGGGCCCATGCCTGGAGGGGAGGGGAAGGAATGTGCTAGTCCCGGGCTGGTGGAGGGGGAAGCACCTAGAGCGGCCACCCGGCTTGGCGGTGCCTGCTGGGGAAGCAGCCGGGAAGGCTGTGGGTGGGGTAGCTCTGCCCAGCACAGCGGGGAGCGGGCAGCTCCCAGCCGAGCCGGGCCTACGCTCTGCGCCCTGCAGGGGGCGGCTGGTCCCCCGCCCCGCCCTCCACCTGGCGGGGCTACCTGGCGCCGCGGGCCCGGATTGGCGGGGCCGCGGCGTGCGGGCCGGGAAAGCGGCGGGCTGCCGGCTGCCGCGCTGCCTCCCAGAGGGCGGGGTCCTGCGGGGGAGCCAGGTGCGTGGGGAAGCGCGGGCCTGGCCTCGAGCCTGTTGCGCCCGGGAGAGGGGGACTGGGGCTGGTTGCCCAGCCCGCCGCCGCCGCCGCCCAGGGGCGGCGAGGGGCTTAACTCCATCCCCGCCCGGCGCTGCAGCGCCCGACAGGCTGCCTCGCAGCAGCTTGCGCCTGTCCCAGCAGATGTTGCACAGCTTGGGGTTCAGCCCCCGCCGGGGGGGCAGCGACGGGGATCTCTGCCGCCCTTTGGGAGGGGGATTGAGCCATGGGGTGGGGGGGGTCTGGGAGCTGTGCCCAGTTTTGCTTGTTCCCGTTAAAACACCACTATCGCCCCTCCGTCCCCGCCCCAGGAGCCGCTCCCTCCCGCTCGCGGGCGATGCGTGGCTCGCAGGTGTGTCGGGTTTCGCGCTCGTGTTTGCGGGTGCGGGGGTACGCGTTCAGCGCCAGTCTTCTGTCTGGCTTGCCTGTGGTCACAGACGGATCTGCTGTTGTGGAGACTCTTAGTTGTGGTTTCTGATCCGCCTTCCCCACTGGGCGGTGTCCTGTCTCTTTCGAGTTTGGTCTAAGGTCTTGAAAGGTCTGGTTCTGGATAGAGGCTTTTTGTGCCTTGAGGTTAGTATTGTTGAGGCCTGGGCCGGATTCTGTGTAGGAGTGGATGGTACTTTTCAGTGGGCTTTCGTTCTGGTCCTGTAGTGTCCTGTGATATAGGGAGTGTGGGCTGCTCTGGCTGAGAGAGCACTAACAGCTGAGGGCTCTGTTTTGTGTGATGATCAGAAAGGGCCAGTTCCTCTCATTGCCCTGCAGTCCTTGTTGAAAGAGTTCCAGGGTGTGTACAACTTGGTTGCAGAGCTCTCTAGATGGGCATACCTAGGGAGAGGAAGCAGACACCTGACAGCTTGCAAGACAAAGTGCTCCCTGTCTTTGATACAGCTTTGGGTGTGGGGTGCACCAGAGAAGGTTTTGGAGCCATGCACTCTCTTTAGGTGCTGCCTGGGGCTCCCAGGGTTAACGAGGGTGGAGGTAGAAGAGGAGCTCCATTCCTAAAGCAAATGAGGAGATGATCAGAAAATACTTTAGTTTATCTAGACTTTTTTTTCCTATTAAGGTGAGCAGATCAATGTCATTTCTTCACCTTGTAACAAGATGCAATGAATTTCCCAACCCCTGCTGCAAGGTGTTGAGGGTGGGAATGGGACCTGTCAGAGTCCCTGGGAGGGGGGAAAGGTGCAGCCATGTCTTCAGGAGATTTTTGTGTCTTGTAGAAAATTGGTTATGGCTGTAGACTGCTCCATTTTGTTGAAAAGTTGCAACTATAGAAGAAAAACCAACAGTTGTACTGGAGTTGATGTGTTTGAATGCCATTAAAGCTCCTAAAAACCCCCCACAACTTTGCACTCACACCCCCATCCCTTTATTGCATGAGATGAATTTGGGTCACCTGGGGGAATGTAATTCATGTCCGTCAATACAAAATGGTGAGGTATTAATATTTGAAGATTTGCTGTAGTGAACACTAGAGTTCTTTTTTTAATTTATTTTCATACAAATGTTAAGGGAAGCTGATAAATTCTCTCCCTATACTCCAAAAGCTACCCTTCTCTTCTCTGGTTTTGAATGTGCCCTAACTCCTCCACGTGGAATGTGGTTTGTCACTCACGTCTCTATTTTTGAGTTTTGTGTTATCGCTTGCTAAGCTTATTACAACACACTATTTACCCCTGTCTGCAGTTTCAAGACCTTTGTGCTTCTTCCAACAACCACCCCACAGATAAATTAGCTCAATTTTTCATGCAGTCAGGTGCTTCATAGCTTTTGGTGAAGATAAACTTAACATGATCATACAGTGAGATACCTAAGTTTGGGTTTAGAGGGGCTGTCGTGTTATGTAGACTCGATATGTTTCATTTTTAAACTGAAAATGCCATTTATGTGATAGACTAGAAGAACTCTAATGGCACTGTTCTGGTTTCATGAGTACTTAAAATATAGGGGGGAGGGTGTTTTTTTTTATTTTGTTTATTAAATAATGCTCACCAGAACATTAGTTTCAGGTGACATCTTAAAAGCTTATACCAAGAGTTAATAAAAACAAGAAAATTCAAATTTAGATGTGATCACATAATTCCCTGTAACTATTTTCTTTAAAATCCCTTTGGAGCTAAAGAAGGAATGCCATTAACTCTTTAACTGGAACTTTTCTTGTACGCTTATTACAATCTTAATATTTTCAGTATTTGTATGTTAACTTTTTGTGTTTGTGGTGATTTTCAAAATTGGCTTTTGTATTACTTTAAAAAATGCAGTATGGAAGACTTGTGTGTGTTCTTCTTTTTTTTCAGGTTTAATTTGTATTCACCAGTAGAGGATTGCTATTTTTACTACTTTGATGCTCTCTTTAAAGCTGTATAAATTACCTCAGCTATATCCTGCTTGATGGAGGCCTTAATGTATGGTGTCTCGTTGATGCCCAGCTTCCATAAGCACCTTTCACTATAAATCACAACCTTGCTGTATTTGAAATTCACATCAATTTGCATTATAGGCATAAAATAGATGCTTTCTATATCCTTAGGGGTTTTTTTTAAGCCATCTATTGTGACCTTATTTTCTTTGAGGAAAGACAGTTGGTTCACCTTTGCCCTGTAGACCATTTTGATCAGTGTAGAGTGGGTGTAAAACACTATCATTCTGAGTTTGGTAATACTTTGTGCTGTTGTAAGTGACAACCCAAAGGGTTGCAGATGTGTGAATTGGGCCAACAGTAGTGTTGCTGTAAGTTTCTTAATTCTCTTCTTGGTTTGCCTTAGAATCTGTTCTACTTAGCCATGTTACATTCTTGGAATTTTGTTATAGCTGTATCAGTCCCAGGATATTAGAGTTACAACGTGGGTGTGGTAATATATTTTGGACCAACTGCTGTTGGATAGAGAGACAAGCTTTCTCAAATATATTACCTCACCCCTGGTCATTGTTGGAATTTAGCAGTATTAACTGTTCCATTGACTTCTGCAGAATTAAGAATATCTAAATTTGAAGAATGCTTAGATTTGATGCTTCATATCCCATCAGCTTTTTGTTCTGGAGATATTCCATTTTCTAGATCTCTTACCCTGTTGGTTATGAAATTTTGGTATATACTTTTATAGATCTCTTTACAAATATTGCAACTCCCTCCTTAAATAGGTCAGTATTCTCAATAGTCTAGGAAGTACACCTGGTCCCGCCTCAGCGCAGGGGCTGGACTAGATGACTTGACTTCTCTTCCAGTCCTACATTTCTAAGATTTTACAGATGGAAACTGGAGACAAAGTAGTAAAGTGACACACACAAAGCCAATAACCCAGCCAGAATTGGAGTTTACGGTGATCTGACTCCCAATCCCATATTCATTATTCTAGATTATCCTGCCTCTCCAAATGATGTGACTGGATGTATGTTAATGGAGTCAAAAAGGGGATAACAACCCTCTAGTCTGTGTTTACGGAAGCCTGCCTGCCTGCTGATGCAGAACTGGACACCCTACAAGTGTTTGGAGCAAAGGAAATTGGATAGGCTTTGTTGTAAAATCTGTCAGAGGCAGCTCAAGGCACTATGGCCAAAACTTTCATTCCATATTTATGAGCTTGTCCTTAGGCACCCAAATTTTGAATGTTTTTGCCTAAATTAATTGGAGCTGCTGCACAAGAAGTTTGAGCAAGCAATCCAGAAAACATAAATGTTGGCATATGACCAGTGCAAACTGAATCTACTGCCCTGTAGTTCATCACCGAACTAATCATTTAATGCATTTGCAGTTGTTGTATCCCTTTGTCCAAATTCTCTGAATATGGCTAGAGATTAATCATTAAGGGCTAGATGTGGGTAAATAAGTCCTCACTAACAATTCTAGAGGGCTGCTCTTAATGCAGATCTAGGAGCTTGCTGAATGCATGCTCAGTTGTTAATAATGATCCACATTACAGTCATTCTTAACAATGGTGGAGCCTGCAGTTGTCAGCATTCTGTTGTGCAATAAACAAGAAACCTGACGGATCCATCCTGAGATACAAATGTTCAGATTTTACATATAACAGTTAGTGATTGTCCCAGAGCAGCTAAAACAAGTGTTGCTGCCTTGGAGGAGGCATACTGGTCAAAAGTAGAAAATGTCTCCCTTATTTTTTCTCCCCAGTGAGACTGAGATAGGCCATGCAAAGTAGACAGTTATCCCCTATTCCTGTTCCTCTTCATTCTTCTTTAACCTTTCTCACTCACCTCTGTCCTCTTCCTTCCCTGTAGGGAGAATAACAAAAGAGTTAATTTTACTAGACCAAATTATTGCAGAGTGATGGTTTCCCCTCGTGTGGGAGGTGGTGGTGGTTGTTTTTTACAGCAGCACTCTTCCAAGTTAAGGTGTGTGTGGCTTGTCCATCCCCCCGCCATCCACTCTTTTTTCCAGTTTGACAGCAGTTTGTCTTCATTCAGTTTTATCATTTTGCAGAAGACCAATATTGCACTTCCTGTCTTATGAACTAGCATTGCTTTCATCATCTCTTACCTGAAGGAGCTCCAAGTACAAGCTACTCCCTAGGGCAGGGATCGGCAGCCTTTCAGAGGTGCTGTGCCGAGTCTTCATTTATTCACTCTAACTTAAGGTTTCGTGTGCTGGTGATACATGTTAATGTTTTTAGAAGGTCTCTTTCTATAAGTCTATAATATATAAATAAACTAGTGTTGTATGTAAAGTAATTAAGATTTTTAAAATGTTTAAAAAGCTTCACTTAAAATTAAATTTAAAATGCACAGCCCTCTGGACCGGTGGCCAGGACCCAGGCAGTGTGAGTGCCACTGAAAATCAGCTCGTGTGCTGCCTTTGGCACCTGTGCCATAGGTTGCCTACCCCTGCCCTTGGGTATTTACCACTAATGGCAGGAGAACTGAAATGGCAGCCAGCAGGAATGCGTGAAGAGCTGAGGAAGGGTGGTCCCGGGCATGTAGGGAAGTGTTCTGCTCTCTCCTTTACAAGACAGATTTTTTGAACATCAGCAGGAGAGTTAAAAACCTCTTTAAAACATACAAAAAAGTCCAGTAAATGAAAATGTACATGGCGTAAGAGGATGGTCAGTTTGAAATCTGAATTATTTTGAAGTTAGTCATTCAACAAAGCCAAGTGGACTTGGATGCCTTTTGAAATTCAGGTAGCTTTGTTAGGGTTTAGGCTAGTGATGGACGAATTTAATACACTTTTTAAGCCTCATGATCCTCTGACAGTCCCTGGCTCTCTTCTTCCTGTGGTTATCCTATCTTGATGTATTGAAACTGATACTATGGCCCAGTTTCAAGAGAGAACACAAAACCTATTTTTAACTCTTAACCACACCAAATAATTGAAATATCTCCTATTTATCCAGAGTTATTTCTTGCAGGTCTCTCCTGCACCAGAATCTGTCTCAGCTGGAGCTTTCCAGATCTTGATTTCACTTGTGACCCAGCCCTGGATTTGGACCTAGCTCTCCAGAAGTGAAAGGTTAGTGTAGCCACCAAATGTTTTTCTCCTTGTGGTCTTTTGTTTATATTTCCCTCGTAAAAGGTACATGCCAGATTCTTTTCCTGGTGACTCTTCCAAATACATTTGGAAAAGTCCTCTGATTTTCATCCGCCCTCCACCTCCCTATCTGCTTCCTCCTATTGCTCAAAGTGCTGAAAGGTAGATGGTAGCCTTCCTTTACTTTGCGGGAACACCAGCAGCATTGTTGTCAGTGGAGCTTGGGGCATGTGTTTGGTTATTAATTGCAGGTGTACAGCCAGCATGGGCAGTACACATAAGCTGTCCAATCCAGTTTAGCTTTTGAGGGACAGAGACTTTTTTCTTGCTGTGTGTCTGTACTGCAGGCTACACAAGGGGACTGTTATCCTGATTGGGTCCTCTGGGTGCTGTTGTAATAGAACTAGTTAAAATAGTTAGACTAAAATGTTTTTCTTTTATTAGATACAAAACTTGAGAGGCCTTTCCTAGTACAGTGTGGGCCAAGTTTGTAATCACCATGGAAAAGTGTTAGACTAGGAGGGGACTGGATTTTACCCACCTTTTATTTACAGGGCTTTTGGGGGATGCTTAAAATATCATGCAGCTACTCTTCAGAGGGATCTTGTCCATGGGTGAAGGATTAAAGTCAGCAGGAGGGTCATTGGGAAGGGGGAATTGGTGAAGCTTTTTTAATTCCTCACTCCAAAAGTGCAAGCAGCTAGCCATGGTTAGTGGTTAGGACCTTGCTTATGGAACCATATTTGGACGTTAAAATTCCACTAGTTACTATCCTCTCGCAAATCTTTTTTAAGGAAGTTTATCAAAAAGGTCGAGATGAGCCAACTTCAGCGGTAGATTGAAAAGACTGCTTGGATTCCTGTCAGTCAGGATTCAAATCCTAATATGCAATTGAAATTGTGTGGATGTACTGTTAGTGGTCGATCTTGCTCAGTTTTTATAATAGGTCACTTGTGGAGATTTTCAAATGTATTGTACTGCAATGTTGTACATGTACGAGGATAGTCAGTGGTGTGCCTGCTTTTTGTAACATCCACATTCTGTTCTCCTTGCATTCACAGTTCCTGAGAGAGACAGGGATCTGGATAAAATTGATATGGCTATGTAATTCAACCCAGAAAAGAATAAAAAGCATGTGTTTTGGGGAAAAAACAACAGCAGTGGACAAAGGGGTGCCTCACTATCTGACAAGTGTGTATTCTTGTGTTTTGTCAGAATGTTTCATGGATCCATTGCTGCTCTTGTGACAGATATAGGTATTTGCTTTTGATGATTTTTCATCTGAAACTGCCAAGGAGACTGCGCCCATTGCTCTCTGAGTCTAATGCAGACCTCGCAACAGAGAGCTGTACAAATAGCTGACTCTTCATTTCACTGGCAGTTCTTAAAAATATTTTCTTTTTTAAATTTAAAGTTGTACCATCAAACTCTTTGGGGATTTTTAGCAGGGAAAAGCAAGGTGACTTTTGTTCAGATCAAACTAAACTTTATTTCAGTTTTGGGCATTTAACCTTGTTTTGTTTTAGCAAAGAAAAGGAAAGACTAGATTCACAGAACTGTGGTAGTGGTGCCATCAGCACTTATACCCGTTATCCTGGAGCACTCACCTGAGATATTGAAGGTACAAGTTTCAATCCTTGGCCTGGAGCAGGGATTTGAACTCAGGTCTCCACTTTTCTAGGTGAGTGCCCTGACCACCAGGCTATAGGATATGAATTGTTCTCAGTCTCTCCTTTTGAAGCTCTTCTATGTGTAAATAATTAAATTGTCACTGGACGAGGGACTGGAGCCTAGATGTTCCACCTCCCAAAGGGGAGCCCTAAACAGAGGCTGTGGCTCATATTCACTCTCTCTGGTCCAGTGACAATTTCATTATTTTATACAAAGCGAAACAGTTTCAAGAGAAGAAACTCTGTGATTTCCCCTACATTGGAATACCCAGTAGCCTGGTGGTTCGGGCAGTTGCCTAGAAAGTGAAAACCTGGTTTCAAGTCCCTACTCCAGAGGGAGTTTAAACCTGGGTCTCCCAGCCCATTAACCACTGGGCTAAAATTTTATAAGGGGGAACCTCCACCTCCTCTAAACTTTTTTTCTTTTTTCATTTAAACCAAATAAGTTTGCTGAAATCAACACCAGTGCACAAAACGTTTGGCCAACTCAAATCTGTATTTTTGGTGAAAAAAGTTCTTTGGAAAAGCTTTGCCCATCTCTGTGCAAATGTCTTCTGCACCTTTTCCTCTTCCAGCTTTTGGGAGCTTCAGTTGATGCCGAATGTCTTTCGACTTCTGTGAGTTACCACGTATGGAGACATATCTGCCATAGATTCCTATGTACGCTTGGGTATAATTCAAGGTGTATGGTCTAGTTGTCAGACTTTCATATTTCCCTCTACCCGTCATGGGAGTTGAGGCCATCAGGAAGACACTTGTTTCTAATAAAGTAACTCCTCGCTTAATGTTGTAGTTATGTTCCTGAAAAATGTGACTTTAAGCAAAACAATGTTAAGCGAATCCAATTTCCCCATAAGAATTAATGTATATGTGGAGGTTAGGTTCTGTTTTCAACAAACCATTTAATACTGTTCACAGTGATGATGATTGTGAGCTTGGTTGAGGTGGTGAAGTTAGAGGGTGGAAGAGGGCGGGATATTTCCCAGGGAATGCCTTACTGCTGAATGATGAACTAGCTTTTGGCTGAGCCCTCAAGCGTTATCACATTGTTAATGTAGCCTCACATTCTACAGGCAACACGAATGGAGGGAGGGGAGACACCATGGCAGACACACACCTTGTGTGTGGGAGAAAGAGAGAGAAGTACATTGCCTCTTTAAGTATGCTGACCGCACTCTTAAGTGCATTGTCTTTTAAGTGGATCAGGAAGTTGAGACAGCAGCTGCTGCCCCAAGCTCTCTCTGTTGGTGTCCCCACTCTGCTGTATGGAAGAAGGGGTAAGCAGGGTGCAGGAGCAGGGTGGAGGAGGACACCCTGACATTAGTCCCTCTTCCCCCCCCCCCCACCCCCACCCCGCACAGCAAGCAGGAGGCTCGGGGAGCAGCTCCAAGGCAGAGGGCAGGAGCAGCACGTGGCAGTGGCAGGAGGGACAGGGCTAAACTGCCGGCAGTTGATAGCTTGCTGGGCATCTGCTGCACAAGGAACTTAGGGGGGTGGGGAGCTGATAGGGGGGCTGCTGGTCCACCCTGGTTCCAACCACCCACCAGCTACCTCCACCGGGCTGCTCTTCCTGCAAGCAGTGGACAAAGCAGGAGGCTGCCAAATGACATTAGAAGGGAGCATTGCGCAACTTTAAATGAGTATGTTCTTTAGTTAACTGGGATGACTTTACGTGAGGAGTTACTGTAGCTTTACCACTTCTAATAGAGTGCTCCCCTGTCTCAGCTGACAGCTCCTATTTAAAATTCACTCCTCTCTGATAATGTGCCAAAGCCTACCCACTGCAGTGCTTGCTTTGTCTGGTGTGACTGTTTCTTTTTTAATGAGTAATACAATAAGGAACATAGGTTAGATGTATCACCTAGCTGCCATGGTGCTAGCCACTGTTAAAATTAGCAAATTAGCCTGCTAATCTGCAGTGCTGTAGGGGTCGGGGGAATCAAGAAAAATTGAAGAACCCTTTTGAAATGAAGTTCTTCTGTATGTTACAGTTGAAGAATTACGAAGATAGTTGAGTGCTGCTGGTGAATAGAAGCTGCATGAAGGCTTTCACCTTCTGGAGTTTCATAGGCAAGCTGCAATTGCTCTTTCCAATTTTACCATCTAATTTTAGCGTTGTGTTGCGACAATGCTATTGTAAGTGTGGTCTCCTCAGAGAAATAAACGCCAGTTGCATCATGCAAAGCTCCAAGAAACTTGCAGTATAAATATTTTTGTTTACTGTTTTTTGAAGTCTTCACTAGTTGCTCATTCTTTTCCACCAGATCAAGATGAGTAAATTCATCCTGTATCAAACTTAGTGACTCTACTCTTGGACTTGCTCATTCTCAAATGTAGAGATATATCAAATCTGTGCAGTACTATAATCCATGCTCTCTGGACTATAATCCATGCTTTTTCTTCAATAGTACTTCAACTCTTAATGTCCTGTCATTCTCTTATGGCTCTGAAATCTAAAGAATGAGAGAGGGACGGCTTGTATCTTTACTTGACATGCCCTAAGTGGAATTGACATGAGGGTGAATGCAAAAATTCTAGGAACGGTGTAGGATTAGACACAGTGTCCGTTTGTGAGAGGGGACAGTGCTCAGAGGATGGTATTAGTGGGGGGAAGGAAAGACAGAAAAAGCTTGCCTCTCTGTATGACACGTGATGGCCAGGAAGATAAGTAAACAAACAATATGAGAGAAATGCAGTATACCTGTAACTACTAGCTCCATAAATGGGCATAAATGTTTTGTAAATCATATACCTAGTAAAACACATGACTGAAAATATTATACCACTTTGATTGACTTTAGGGGGCCCTCTATACCAAATAATACATATTTGGGGGATTGGGGAAGGACTGCCGTATAATATTTAACTGCAACATTTGTAGTTTTATTTTTTAATCTAAGCGTGGGGAGGAAGGGAGCTGTCTTCTTACAGGTTAAACATCCAAATATAATTTTATAAGAGTAATTATGGTTAACTGTATAACACCTTTTTTAACAGTTGCTCATCAAAGGTTCCTGGCTGATTTGGTGTGTTCAAGATAATGTAATTTGAATATGTAACTTATTAGCATATCTGAATTAAACTGGGAAACTATTACTCTGATGTGAGTAACCAGTAAGTATGGGAAAGTCAAACGTTAAGGCAAATGGGAGTCAAATTTTTAAAACAAAGTTTGACCGAATATATATCTGTTCATTGAATGACCTTGATTTTATTGTTCTTATAGCTGTTTCTGCATTTTTAATTTCACTATATTAATAGTTATATTCATTTAATTGTAAATTATAATTAATGATCAGGTTCCTCAGGTCTGAGGAAAAACTACAGGAAATTTGGAAGAGATCAAGGTGATTGGATTTTGAGCATAAGGTCTAAACCCAGAGCCATCTAAGATTTATTAGCTGGATATTTAAAAAAACAAATCTCTTCAATTGGATACCAGGGCCTTAGTCACTTCTGCCAACACAAACATGGGTATCACTGTAACAGCAGATTACATCAAATTAGTCGGTGGATTTTTAAATTTTTTAAAAAATTCTTGCCCTGAAAGATGCAGTTCATATTCAACTTCTCTATTTTGAGAAAATGGAAGTTAAATAGTGAGCTTTTCACTCCCAAAAGCTTTTTCCCTGTAAAGTTAGACATGAAACAAGCAAGATATCTAATATTTTAGTGTTACCTATTTTTTATTTGTTTGTGCCTTAGGGTTGAACTGTATTTGTTTTTAAAACAAAACAAAAAACCTTAAAACTGAAATATCCATACATTCCTGAACAGGAGTTTCTTTTGTTAAATTTGAGCATCTATTTATGGTCCTTGTGTTTGGTACTTAAAACTTCATATTTGTATTGTGGCAACATTTACAGGCCCCAGCTGGGGATTAGATTCCTTTGTGCTAGACACACAAACAACAACAAAATTGTCCCTGCCCCAAAGATGGTGAAAGAGAGAGGACACCATTAACTTGAAATATGAACTTCAGAAAATTTCAATTCTAGCTTTGCCCCAGCCTATTTTGGTAGGTATACTTTTTCATTTTCTTGTCTTTTTTAAAATGCCCCCCTTCCCTATTGCTGTGTGAAAGGCCTAAATGAAGGGAGGATGGCTAACAATCTGTACAGGGGAAATGATGAAACTCTAGACAATGTGCTGTCAAAAGTACAAAGTAAGCAAAACTGGAGGAAATCTCCCTAATCTGTGAGTTACTGTCATCATATGCTTCACTTATAACAACAGTGGGTAAATGTTCAGACAGAAGTGACTTTTTAAAATTAACTGTGTCCCTTTAAACATCACTTGAAAGATTTTCCTCATATCCTCTTTCCTTTCACATTCCTGATGTGATACTTAAATATACTCTGTATGTTCTGACAGGTATGCAGTGCCCTGAGGTTACAGACTTGCACATCTGAAGATATTTAAAAATAATCTTGAATAAATTATACAACTCTTATGGCTGAGTAAAATTAACTTGATTCTGATGTTAAATATTTGCCTGTGGCCCTTTTGTCCCAGGTTGTGCATTACATGCTGTGGCCCTAATCCTACAAGCTAATTTTTGCAGCGGTGCCCTGAACCTATGCAGAGCCCCTTTTGAAATCAATGGAACACTGTAAGAGGACAAAAGCCCACCAGCATGGAACATTTTGTAGAAACAGGGTTTGTGTGTGTGTTGCAGAGATAACGAGTGTCTCTTGTCCCCACTGTCCAGTCAGGATCAGGCACTTTTGCACTATGTACTGCATATCTGCATAGGAAGCTATGATCCCTGCCCAGAGAAAGAGTTCACAAACTAGTTCTAACCATACAAATGGACAATGTTTCTGTATTAATCTTACCTTTTAATTACATTTTAAGGTTGCATGATGGAATTTAAATTTTCCTAAGAAAAGCTGCACATTTTGGATCAGTATCGCTGAGATTGTCTTCTGTTTGCTATACATTAACTGGAGTCTCTTGACACAAGCTTGCCCAAAGAGTATATAAAAATGGACCTCAAAGAGAGCTGCCCAAGTGTTAGCATTCCCAGCTCTGATGAACATAGAGAGAAGAAAAAGAGGTTTACTGTAAGTATGTTAGCATTTCTCTAGACGGACTACTTACTTACGTGCTTTGTTTTGTACATTAGCACACATCTTAAATATTTGACTTTTTGTGCTCTTGACATACAGATGACAGAAATTAGTGTTTGCTCAGATGCAAATGATATGTACTGGACATAATGAACAAAATGCTTTACACAATTAATCTTCACACACAATAGGATTTAATAGGATTTTTATTCTAGATATTCTAGGCTTTTTATAGATACAGTTCTGGTTTACAAATTCTTGATACCTCTTTAAGCAAAACTGCAGCATTTTTTTTTTTCATATTTGGCATTTAGTGTATAAAGGGAGGGGGGATATTTTTTGCCCTAGCATATCAGATCCAAATGTTGCCATATCTTTTGTGTTAAAAACATAAAATCCAAAACAGTGAGGTGTAATTAAATTCAGGAGCTCACCTTTTTCTTTTTTTAGACACTCTACATGTACTTTACATCTTTACAGTTGTTTTCTTAATGCTTTTATATGCTTTTAAAGGAAACTCATCACTTGTAATTGCCTCTCATTTTCTCTCTTATGTTCTTGGAAGTTCCCCCCCCCTTTTGTTTCGTTTTGGCCTCCTGATAGACATATTTTGTAATCATGCAGGCTTTTTTGTTTGTGTGTTGTTTTAAAATTTGGTGGCTGTCAGTATTTATCTGTTTTGTTTAGTGGTGCAAAGAATCTTACTTAATATAGGAAGCAAAGTGGTTTTGTGTCGTTTTGTCTTTGCTTCTGTGTCAGGGTATAAAGAATGCACGCTAATGCTTTCTTTCAAAAATGTGATCTGATTCATTACCCTGTTGTGCAATTTCCTCCTGAAACTGAGAGAAGCTGACTAGCTTGTTCTGTTTTCTAGAGAATTAGTAAATCCAAGGGTGTTCTACTGATGAAAACTAGTGCAAGGTTTGTCAGTTTTCAGGCTACAGTAGAGTTATGCTCTTTATCTTCAGAAGAGAAAGGATATTAACTACATAGAGTAATGTAAATATTCAAGTATATCATTATGTAATTATTTTTTGGGGAGTGGTGAAATGGGGAAAAGAGAATGCGTGTTTGGTTAACTTGTAGTTTAACAGCTAAAGTTTCAGAAGGCCTGAGGGTTGGTATGTGTTGGAAGTGTATAGTATGCAATTTTGTGAGTTTGACAGAAGTAGCTTTCTCAAAAGTCTCTGATCTTCCGACAACAAAATTAGCACTTTGTACTGCCTAAATGTTAATTCTTTACAGATTTGTCAGTGGTTGGACATTTTTGTCCTGAAATTTCCTGCTGTGGTAAGTTCACCAGTGACCACACTAGAACACACAAGGCACTGACTGTCCCCAGAGTTTTAAGCACCATGTCACATAGAACCTTTTAGGCAGAAAATCAGCTGTAGCCTAGAGTCCTGTCTCCCCTGGCACTCCTACTCATGGAGCTGCACCAACTTTAGCAACAGTGGGGACATTTTAGAGAGAAGAGGTGACAGTAGGCATAGTCTAACCAGGTGAAGGTTCCTTATGGAAGCATATTGCTCAGTTTTGTCCTCTTCCACTTTATATCAAGGAATAATTAGCAGCCTGACAAATTATACTTTTTTTCACAGCAAAGCTTGTGGGTTTGTCATGTATATTTTAGGATTTAATAACACTATCATCCAAGAAGTGACGGGTGCAGTAATTTCAATAGTAGACCTGCATCCTTCAGAGTATTTTTATGGCTATTATACTGCATTTATTTTCTCTCCTCTTGCAAACCCATATTTCAGTGACTCTCTGGAGCCCTTGGGCATTGCTTCTTGAGCCTGCAGGAGGGGATTACTAAAAGGAGAGAGAGAGACACACACATGACGAAAGCATTATTGTAAAAACCATAAGGAAGATGTGAAGGATTCTTTCACTTCGATGTCACTTTTCTTGAAATGCTTGGACATGCAGCAGGTGAAAGGACAAAGTCCTAAACTTTAGGGATGCCACTCCATTCTATTCCCATTCACCCCACGGGAATTAAACAATGTACTTGCCAGTAATGTGGATAAAAGTGCATGTCTGCAGAATATGGTGGGGGTGTCCTCCTTAGGTAAAAAAATGGTACTAGTTGGTAATGCTTAACAGTAGTCTAAACTACTACATAGTTGTAGTTTGTGTTTTGACTTTTGTGGTAAGATACAGGAGTTGTTTCCTTAGTAGGGAAGGCAGGAGATACCTTAGAAGAAAAAGAAACAACCTGCACTTGACTAGCTGATTTTGTGACTGTCAAAGGCCTCCACTGCAGGTCTGATGTCAGGGAATAATCTAAAACAGGGTCCTTTATTGGTGAGGGTCCCTGGTGCATTTCTTCTACCATGATTAATAATTCTTGTTAAGAGATTTGACTTTACTTTTAAAATGAAAAGTTCGTCAGTTTCTGACTTCATCCCAATGGGAACAGATCTGCATGTGCTCCATTTAAAAAATTAGGATTCATGGGAAGAGACCTGGACAATTCATTTACCCAGCCATTATTTTTGTGCTTAGCCATAAGAGGGTGGCACTGTCTAGTGGCAGACACCAGCAAACAAAGGAAAAAAAATACTGTCCCTTTAAAACACCAGCCTCCCTGCTTTGTCCCTTTTATAGATGTGTAAATGAAGACTTGTCTCATCTTGGTTCCCCAGGTGACCCAATCAGCTTAACTTCAGCTGCAGGTAATCAAAGGAAAAGAGTAGTTCTAACTGACATGGTTAAATCCATCTGTTTCCCAGGTTCATGTCACCAGAAGCTGCTGGCTCTGTGCTGTCTATCCCTAATCTGGGAGAGGGAGGGAATAATCCTTCATGTAAATTTCATTATATCTCCTGGTTACATGTTGGTCTGAGAGTCTCCTGACTTGATTGCTCCTGCCAACCCCAGGAAGGTAGAGAGCAGTCCTGGGTTTGGGTAAAGCAGACACTTCATGCTATAACAACGGTACCACATCTGGGAGGAGTGAAACTGGGCGCTTCCGCCTTCTCTCTCAGAACTGTCTTGCAATTTTTCCTTCCTGTTTTTCTGCGCCTTGGTGAGCCTACATGGGGATCCTCCCTTTTCCATCTGGCAGGCCAGCCAACTTCTCTGGGCTGGAGAAGGTGCTTTGCCTGGCTCCCTTGGAAAATAACTAGCTCCTCCCTGCCTGACTTCCATTACACTAACTCACATGCTTTCATTAGTCATAGCAGTGTAAGTGCGAATCCATATATAGTACTTCAGAAGAAGAATCACTTAACTATAAATAGTAACACTGGGTGCATCATCTCTCTTCTCCTCTTTGGGAGGTATCTAATTCTGCTGTTTTGGTTTGAGCATGGTTGAAGCAGAATGGATGGTTATGTAAACAGGTTTAGAGTGTATGCCTTTCTGGAAACAGGAGTGTCAAACACTACTCTTTTTTTAAATAAAGCCTTTGATAGACTTGATTGTCAACTTTGTCCAATAATGATTCATCCTAAAAAATTTTTTAGGCAGTTTAACTCCACAGATACTATCTGCAGAGGAGTTGCTCTAACAGATAAGTGATTGCTTATACGCTGAATGTACAGCTTTCTCTTGCTTGCCTATTTTCTTCAAGACATGCTACTCAACAAAAGTTTGGGTCAGGATGATCCTCAGTGATAACTATGTGCTTTTTGGGCGGGGGGGCTAACAGTAAGTACTGTGGAGGATTGCTTCCTTATTATTTGCTTTTAAAACAAATGTATAGATTCAGTTTGTTTATGTTCTTAACTTATAAAGACCTGACTAAATTTCTGTAGAATGAGGCCACTTTCATTCTTGCACCATTGCATTGGACTTGAGGCTTTCCTCATTCCCCGCCCTCCCCAACAAAGGGGACCTGTATCAGTGTTTTAATATCTAGTAGCAAGATGCTGCTTCTGAATGTTTGTTAATTTTACGGAGTTTATGTGGTAGCTTTACTGATATTTAAGGCTCCACTTTAAAACAAAATAAGCATTTTGCAGCTTACAGAATGCAGGATTTGTTAATCTTGGGTTGATGCTTATATGAAGTTGTAATAATAAGAAACAAGTAGCTTAATGAGAAATATGTTTGTGTGTACATACATGCACATATAATCCCCTCTAAAACAAAACAAGTGGCTTTTCTGAAATTGATTTGTGACATTTAATCGGCCTTTGTGTTCCCACAGGTTTACAAAGTATTGGTCTCCGTTGGTAGAAATGAGTGGTTTGTCTTCAGGCGATATGCTGAGTTTGATAAACTGTACAACACAGTGAGTAAGATGCATTCTAAAGAGTCACACTAAAATCACACAAAGGAATGCTTGTTCGCTGTATTGTGGTTTGAATTCATGTCTTCATGGTGTGTAGTCGTATTCTACATTAAACTGAGAGAGACCATTTTTCACTAGTTTTAACTTTAGAGGTGTGGGGTTTGGGTTTTTTTGGGTGTATGGATATTATTGAATAAGTGTGTGTGGTGTGGATATTTGAAATCCGCCTGTTTCTTTTTAAAAAGAAAAGTAAACACTTCAGAATTTATTTTGCAAGGAAATAAAGGAAACTAGTGTATAGATGGTTGTACTTTGAAAAATTTGTTTCTTAAAATACTTGGAAGTCGGTTAGGAGTTGTCATGATTTCCTGGAGAGGAAGACTTGATCCACCTAAAATAAGCCTTTACAGCTTCAGATTCATGGAAATTCAGTGGACCTCTTGGGTTTGTTGCTGGCAGACGTTGCTACTACTGTACACGCTTAGAGGAGAGCAGGTGGGGCCAGTCCTACACATATGCCAATTTTGTCGTCATCCAGGGCCATTTGCTTCTGGGGGCCCTACTGTCTGCACTCCTTCCTAGTATGTATTCAGCTAAAGTCACTGCCTCCTGATCTTACAAGAGGAACTAACCCCCTAGGGCCTTTCAGATACATGTGTTGTGAGCCAAATCCCGTGTCAGCTGCTGAAACCACCCTCTCTGGCACCTTTGGTGACATGCACTCTTTTCTGCTCTGTCCACACACCTTGTTTTCCCTAGGTGACTGAAGTCTGCCTGGGATCCCACATGTTATACTTGGTACGCCTCTTAGGCTACCCATGGGGTCAAGGGAGAAAGAAAGTATCCCCTATTCAGTGGCTGAAGAATGCTAATTAGGCATCATATAGCCCACATATCTGGATTGTCGGATGTCGCTGTTCTCGTCAAGCGTAGTCAGCTCCAGCCTTTCTAATGCAAATGTAGGTTCTTAGAGAAATTAGGCAAGGTGAAGAGGGACATCTCCCCCAATTTCTCTTCCTCACCCCTGAAAAGAAGGGAGGGAGATGGGTATTCCAAAGGACTCTGCAAAGTGCATAGCATGTTAGGGAGGAACTTGCTATGCCAAATGCAATTGATATTGAAACTTGTCTATGGGGTAACTGGAGAAAGGGCTCTTAAATCAGAGGAGAAAAAATAGTCTCCAAACCAGAGAGAGAGAGAGCTGCTGCTCCTTCCACCATCTAAAAATTGTGACTTTTAAACACTCTGGCTTTGTGGAGATCAAGGAGAAAGAACTGGAAGGTATTAGTGTCTTTATCTCTACTAAGATTTCTACCATATTATTATAAATTCCTTAGTTTTCCTTCCTAGTCCCGCTATTGTTTGGCCTCCTACATAGTATGAATAAATTCTGAATCTGCAATCCTCTCTGGATGCACTTTTTTTCAAATAAGTTTACTCAGTGCCTCTCAAAGGCATGTTACCGTTATGCCTCCTTTATTGGTGGATTAGTTTGCTCCTCAATAGCCAAGGCAAGGTGTCTGAATTTCAGCCATCATGCCTAGGGGCTTCTTGCTCTAAAGATTAAGAGCAGTCCTAGAGATGTAAACCTGAATCCTGACTTTCAGGCTATACATATACAAAGAGGCGTGACTAAAAAAAGTCTGAGAGTGACCATGGTGTTTTCTTCTTCCAGGTTATTCTGCAATATTGAGTACGTGGAATTTTTGTTTTGTTTTTTTAGGTCATTGTAGTTGTATCTGGGCAAAGATTCACTCTCACAAGCCAGTCTCTTCTTCAAATAGGTCTGTCTGCTGCAGTGACAGCATCCAATCCCTGGAACGTTGTAGGTGTTTGGAAATGCGTTAAGCTCATCATAGACTTATCCACTGAGTTTGTCAATGCCTCTCTTCATAGCCAGAAGGCAACTACTTTGGGGGGAGGGGAGGAGAGAAAAAAAAAGCAAAATAGGCCGGAGGAGGCAGTGTAATAAAGAACGTTTCTAATAACAATAGATGCCGAAAGCTAATAACAATAGATGCCGAAAGCTTACAACAAGGTTACAAATGGTAACACACTGGTAAATGGGGCCTGGACAATTTGTTTATATGCAGATCAGCCTTCTGTCTCCACACTCCCCTTTGTACTAATCCCAACAAAGACAATATTGAGGACCGAAAAAGTAATGCTGGTAGTTTGAAGTTTCAATTTGCAAAAAGTTTGGAGTAAAATATGCCTTCATCAAGCAATTATTTATAGGAGTCCAAATATCTAAATATGCATATGGTGGTTGTTTTTTAGCTGAAGAAACAATTTCCCACTATGAACCTGAAGATTCCAGCTAAAAGAATATTTGGAGACAATTTTGATCCAGGTAAACTATGACTTGGTGGTGGTTCCTTTATTTTGTTCTTTATTTGGGATTTAATGTATCTTGCACAGAATTAAGTTTAAATTAATCTAACCAAGACTGCAGTCCTGTAGTAGGGCCTTTCTTTGCTACTGAACCAAAGAAAACAGTTGTTAGTTTCAGGTTAGGTTAGCTCTCTAGTACAAGACAAACTACATCAAAAGTTGAGAGAGAAATAAAGGTTTTAAAATTCCTTTGGTAATGATTACGTGTTGATGCCTGCTGGTAGAATAGCTTTGTAGCTGTTAGATTGGATTGTGCAACCTTTCCTCACCAGGGTGAGCGCTCACTAAAGTGGCCTTTCTGGTCATGGTTGAGAAGAATACTCTTGGGAGTAAAGGCTTGATACTGCACAATTGAAGACGATAAGAATTTTGTCACTGACTTCAGGGCTAGCAGGATCAGGACCTGTGTCCTCTCCAGTTCAAAATCTAGGCCATTGTGACTGCACACTCTGAATTCTTGTCACGTGCACAGGTGTAGTTCAGATCTATTGAGCTGAGTACATTTTTTGGTTTTTAAAATAAATATAACAATGAAAAAGTTGTATAGAGACTGGAGCTCCTATTCTTTTCCATTTCATATTTTTTCTATACAGAATCCTCAAGTCCAATTATATTCAGATGCTTTTTTTCTGTTAACTAACTTCCATTAAAGTAATGTGTAAAATGCAAAATTCAAAACTTGTTTTGCATGAATTCATTGAATGATTTTTTTCTAATGACACTTTCCCTCCTTCCCAGATTTTATTAAACAGAGAAGAGCAGGACTGAATGAATTCATTCAAAATTTAGTGAGACAGCCAGAGCTATGCAACCAGTAAGTAGTTTCTCTTCTGTTTTGTTATGGCTATTTAAATGACATGGGATACATTCCAAAAATACATGATTCATTGATTGACTTTAAATACCCTTTAGTTGGGTACAAACTATGTTATCTATGGTAAATGTAAAATCTCATAATAGAGACAAGGTGGGGGAGGTAATAGCTTTTAATGAACCATGTTCTGTTGGGGAAAGAGACAAGCTTTCGAGCTGCACAGAGCTGTTCAGGTGATCTCTGTGCAGCTTGGAAGCTCTCTTCCACCAACAGAAAGTGGCCATTAAAAGTTATTACTTCACCACATTGTGTGTCTCATTTCCTGGGACTGACACAACTACAACAGCACAGCCAGCTATTATAATACTAATTAGCTCTAAAATGACAATTCTTTCTTTTTTAAGAAAGGTCCAAGATGATGCAACTGTCATGTAAACACTTGGCTTGCTTTCTTAAGCCTTCTCTGTGTACAAACTGGCCACCCTTTTAATTAAACACTGATTTAGCTAAACCAATACAATGAGAACACTTACCTGAAATGCCACTCTTAAACCTGCTCTTAAATTGATTAAGTTAAACCAAATTAAATGTGTCCCCCCAGTCTTCTGCGTTGCTTTTATTAAGTCTGTGTAAAATCATACCTCTAGTTAAAATTATGCACATCTGAATATAAACAAACATTTATAAACATGAATACATTTAGATCTCTGCTTTCATTCACTTACTCTACTTAATTTGCTAATCTGCAGTACCAGTGGAATTGTTCTGCTTTTAGCTAGGGGAAAAAAAGCATCCTTAAACAGGGAACATTGCCACAATTTGCAGCATGCATCAGATACTCTTTCTGCTACATGAACTGCTTTGAGGCCTCATCAACCTGAAACATGTACTTCCTTTTATCAAAAGCATTCTGTATACTCTTCCTAGTGACAAGTGGAAAAAGCTTCTAAACATAACAGAAAATCTTCGTGATGGAACAATTTTCAAGTAAAGGAAAAAGTGTTGGATCATAGTGGATCATACCACTGTCCTAAGCTGCAAAACCATGAAGAGCAGTTCTCAAATAACTAATTGTTGGAACATAATCTTTATTTCTTACATATTAAAGAGGAAAACTTCTTTAAATTATTTTTAATAGTCCACAGACTTTTTTCCTACTCCTGGTTCTTTAAACATTCAGCTATGAAACATGTCAATTAATAGCTTTTTGTATGAACCCTTTTTCCAAAGCCGAACACTGGACTGTTTTAACAGGAGGATCATAAACTTTTCTTTGAGCATAGGAACAGACTTTTTTCCTTGAATCTGATCTGAAAAGCTCAAGAAGACTTAAAAGTACATAAATTAGATTTTAATCCATTATAAGTACTTCAGTCTAGCACTAACCATTCCAGTCAAGTGAAGACCAGTGTAAACCACTATTAGAAACTGAAGAGTTTTAAGGTTTGCTATACCTCCCCTCCCCCAATAGCTAGTTGTCTAATTAGAAATTTATTTAATGAACAAACAAAGAAAAAAGGCTTAGTTCTGCATTCACTAAAGTAAACAACTACTTATGTGGGAGAAGGATCAAGTTGTTGACTTTGTAGTGCAGTACAGAATGGGATTGAAATACATTTGTTCCAGGTGTGTGTGTTCTTGCAGTTCAGTGATATCTAAAATATTAGATTTAAAATATTTCACTACTTGCTGTTGTTTTTAAAATACATTTTAAGAAGCGAGCAGCCAGTTTCTTTGTGAATGACCACAGTGAATCATACTGATTTATATAAAAAGTCCACAGCCTTAGTTTTGTCTACCAGTCAGTATTAGTAACAAACAAAAATCAAGCGTTTAGTGAAGTTCTTGTAAAATCCATTTCCATTGGAAATGAACTATTAAAGGGGGAAAATGACCACTGTGTCCTTAAGTGGCCTACTAAACAAACTTATTTTCTAGACAGTTTTTCCTTAGTTGAGTGTACACGTAGTGGATTAAGTAGATTAGTAACATGAAATGAGTTAGTATGGGGGGAGTAAAGAAAAATGTTGAGTCCTCTGTGTGCACTTGAGTAACTTTCTATAATTCTTATCTGCTACACCACATGATTCATTAAGACAAGTGCTAGGTGGTTGTACTTCCAGTCCTCCTTTGGCAAACCAACTGGTGTTGCTGGGAAATAAGGACCCACTGAAACAGGAAAAAAATCTCATCTTGGGTCTGCAGTTTGTCCTTTGATTCTTGTATCAAAAGCAAATCTTCATGCTTCCACATATAGAGCCAACCAATTACTGTAAAGCGGGTTAGAAAGATACTTGCAAGAAACTGCATAATAGTCAATTGTGGATCTTCCCGTGAAGTGTCAGGTATTAGCCACCATTGTCAAAGATGGGATTCCGAGTTAGATGGACCATTGATTTGAGCTAGTATGGTAGTTCTTATGTGGATTAGCTTTAGACTCCAAATATGTACTGTTTGCTTTATTTTAGAGAGAATTTTCTCTCATCCACAGACTATAGGTGTGACGGTGCTGTTCCTGGTGGGATCCAACTGAGAATGCCAAATCAGGACAAATTGCTCCAAAGGGGCAGTTACAGCCCAAAGCGGGGGGTTTTCCACCGTAAAGGCAAACCAAACTAGCCAAACACAAAAGACTTTGGTTTTGCCCCACTGGCTAGCCACAAATCACACAAGCAATTCCCTTAGACACTGCAGCTTCCCAGTATCACTACCAGCAGCCACCTGTCCTGGGGACAAATGGTTATGAAAACCAATACCTCAAATAAAGAAAACGGTTCTCCCCAATTCCAAAGAATCAGGCCCCAGACCCAGGTCAATATGCAAATCAGATCTTACCCACAAATCATGCTGTTGCCAATCCTTTAGAATCTAAAGGTTTATTATACAAGGAAAAAGATATAGGTGAGGGTTAGAAATGGTTAAAGGAAATCAATTACATGCAGTAAAGGCAAATCTTTTGGTTCATGTTTGCATCAGTTGTAGAATAAACTGCAGGTTCAAATGAAAATCTCTGGAATATACCCCTCCAGGGATGGGTCATCAATCTTTTGGCCAGAATTCCTCCAGAGTAAGAATGACAGACTGAAGAGAAGATGGAGGTCTCTCTCCCAGGTTTATATAGACTTCCTCTTGTGGGTGGAGACCGCCTCCTTCTTGCTATGCAGTGTCCAGTTGTAACATAGAGTTTCAGAGCCATGTGGTCCAGTTACATGACTCTCCAAGAGTCAGTTCCTGACTGGCCAGGCCACATTCCTGGGGACGCTCGGGTGTGGACAGGCATCTACAAAGTTCATTGTATAGCTGATAGTCCTTAATGGGCCATCAAGCATGGTAAGCCAAGCTAACACCAAGGGTTCTGAAATGTCCCCAACAGTATAGCACAATATTTGGAAAGAGAGTATAAAGCCAATATTCATAACTTCAGCTACAAAGTTGATACACACAGATAGCATAATCATAATCAGCAGATCATAAGCTGGTCGTAGACACCTTATATGACCCCCTTTACGTAAGATTTGGTGCCCCTACAGGACCTTGATTGCACCAATGATCTGTATGATCCCAGATAATTTCAGTAACGTGACAAGAGGTATCTTGCAGAAAACCTTCAGAAAAGATGGAAAATATGAACTAACATTTCTGTCTTGCTGATTCCTAATCTAGAATAGGAGGATAAATTCTTCTCTTAATACAGTTGAGCCCTAATCCACTGAGCAGCTCTTTAAATTGTGCTGTCCTCCCCCCTCAGCTGTAGGCCTTTACTGAAATGATAATATGTGCAATTGTCTATCAGAACACTCTTTTAAGAAGCAGCTTAAAACCAAGTGCATAAAATAGAATGCATTAAAGGCTTAGCATAGTTTAAAAATAATTCTAGTAGCTCCTTAAGGAAAACTAGAACATAGCATAACTCCACTAGATGACTTTTATGATGGCAGTGTTCTCTATGTTAAATAAACTGCTCCATTTCTTTTCTAGAATGACTATTGTTCGTGTCTCTCACTACAGAAATTGGCAATGAGGACCCAATGATTCAAACATCAACTGAGAAAAACAAATATAATGTCACTAGATCACAGGAGCCCAGTCTGAGTTTTTCCTGCTTTCACATAGCTGTGATCTGTTGTCATCTTCTACACTACTAAATTTTACTGCTTCAGGCCTGTGTTTTCTAAAACACCACTGTGACGGAGTCAGACCAGAAGGATATAGGAGAGTGCTGGAAGGCAGGTATATCAGCCTCAGGATGTACAGGTCCTTGTTCCCTGGATAGCCAAACAAAGGCTACTCCAGACCAATCAAGACACCTGGGGCCAATTAAGAACCTTCTAGAAAGGAGTAGAAACAGCTAGCCTGATTGGGACACCTGAAGCCAATCATGGTCTGGCTGAAACCAGATAAAAACCTCCCAGTTAGTCAGGTGGGCTGTGGGTGTCAGGAGCTGTGGAAGGAAGTTATGCTGTTGGTGAGACTGAGTGTTGGACAACATATCATACAGAAGGAAGGAAGCCCTGAGGTAAGGGTGAAGTGGAGTTTGAAGAAGCGGGGACTGCTGTGGGGAAGTAGCCCGGGGAATTGTATTGTGTTTTGTGGATAAAAGCTCAGCCATCTTAGCTGATACTATTAGGGTCCCTGGGCTGGAGGCTGGAGTAGAGGGCGGGCCCGGGCTCCCCCCTTTTCCATCTTCCATACTGGCCTGTGATGAAGGTAACTCACTAGGTGGTGACTCTTGCCAATTATACTGAGAAAGGGAGGTCACTCTGGGGCCTAGATGAGTTTCTGAGGCCCCTAAATCTGCCAGGAAGCGCAGGACCCACAAGTACAGACTTGGAGCTTTGTCACACCACATATTGGTGTATCATTTTTTCACTCTGCCTCATATTCAAGCAGGGTCTCATCATTGGCAGTAAAAGTAATGTTTTTTCTGCAAAATACTTTTTCATAGATATTGGGCTTGACATGTAAGTAGCAGAAGACCAGTGGCTAGACGTAACATATTTAGGCAGAGTATTGATGCAAAACAACCATAGGAGAAACAGTTAATTCATGGGACCTCTCCATCCGAAGATGGCTCCCTTATGCTACTGAGTCTGAAGTTTTTTACCTGCTAGTGTATTATATGCTAAATATATTCAGTGTCCCCTTTTTAAATCAAGTGTTTGTTTTTTATTTTGTTAATCTATGTGTCTGAGCATATGGTAGGAGTAGGTTGTGTATTTATTTTGTAACATTAGTCTATGAATTCATGTATTATAGAAGTCTTGCTGTATGTTTGTGGCTAGCACAATGGGCCCCAATCTTGTCTGGGGACTGTAGGTGTTACCGTAATACAACTAGTACGTAACATGCAGTAGCAGTTTTGGAGTTGTTACAATGTCTTGTAACTGTAACATGGGTCCATTAAACTTCTGGTCACCAACACAAAAACTAGTACTTTGGAGCAATTGTGAAATACCATGGAAGTGCAGAAGTGCATCATATGGATTCACTCTGACATAAGAGAACTATGCATTCATACATAGTAAATGTTAATATAAATTACTTACAGTTCATTTGTCGCAGGCTTTCAGTTGTCAAAAACAGTAAAGGTAATTGGGGTATTGGCACATTCAGATAAATTCTTTTAAGTGGGGACTTGGTCATTCCATGTCTGGTATGAAATGCCAAGGACACCTTTGGCATAAAATCAGTAATGAGTGTTCTAAAACTTCATATTAAAACAAGCTCACATAAAATAGTATGTGCAGTAACTTTGAAACTTTTTAACATGAAAATGCCACCCCACATACATGAATATGTACAAATTTCTCCTAAAATAATCACTGGTAAATAAAATGCACTCTAAAGTAGGTGACTTAGAATTTATAAGCTCTTTAAAATAGGGTTGAGAGAACTAAATGGAAGTGCTGATGGGATCCTGCCACAGATGTAACGCATTCAATGCTGCGTATATATGACTATCTGCATTATATACAGAATGTTGAGAGGAGCATGGAATCCACCTTGATAATCTATTACTGAATGCTGGGATTTCTTTACATTTGAGATTTGCCAGCACAAAACAACAAATGCTATTAAAATACACGATTCCCCCAATATGCATGGGAGAAAAGAAATAATACACTACCACTTATCACCCAAGATGTGCTTTAGAATACAAGTGTCATTTCATTCTGTATACGGTAATAAATTCTCAGTAATTTTAGAAAACTGAAAATGACACACGGATACTGAAGGTGTTAGAAAGGAAATTGATTTTCCTGTGATATTTCACAAGATAACAATCAATTACAAATATGGGTGAGAGGAAGTAGAAAGCTTAGTTCCAATTAGCTTACTTGAGAGAGCCTCACTGAATACTACCTACAATCTTTTCATGTTCATCTATATTTTAATATGGCAGGTCATTGCAAATGGAAAAATTGTATACGCTGAATATGTTGGTGTACATGCTCAGTTAAACAGGCTACATCTAAGCTGTGAGCTAGGAGTTTGTTTCCCTGTTTGCCTGGACAAGGTAAATAAGGAAGTGGTGTTGTTTACTGCTCATACCACGAGAACTAGGGGGACACCAAATTAAATTAATAGGCAGCAGGTTTAAAACAAAAATAAGTGGTTGGTTTTTTTTATACAACACAGATTCAACCTGTGGAACTCTTTGCCAGAGGATGTTGTGAAGGCCAAGATTATAACAGGGTGTGATGGTTGGAACCCTTCCTGCTTCTGGGATGCCACCTGGTGTACTGGGGTTACGATGAGCTCCTCCTATTCCACGAGCCTGGATTCCCTCTCCCTGTTTTGCTGAATTAGGCTCTCCGGCCTCTTGTAGCGCACACACATGCAGATAGGGCCACACCCAGCTGCAGACACAGACTGAATTCAGCTCTGTGTGAGAGGATTCACCCAGCACTTCCCCCTTTTGGAGAAGAACCCAAAATAATATTGTCTTTTGCTGTATAGAAAGACCTGCACAGCACAAGCTCACAAAAATTCACCCTCTCCCTCAATGTGAAGAGAGAGAGGCACAATTTCTTGCCCCCGAGTTAGAAATTGCACAAACTGGACTTACTAATTAACAAAACAAATGTATTAACTATAAAAAGCAGATTTTAAATGATTATAAGGGATAGCAAACAGGACAAAGCAGATTACTAAGCAAATAAAACAAAACACACATACTAAGCTAAAGATCTTAGAGACTGGTTTCAAGAAGTAATTTCTTACCCTAAATGTTGTTTTAGGGAAGTTGCAGAGTTTCTGTAGCTTAGAGTTCCAGTTATCCCTTATTACAGACTGCAGTCCTGTCTGTCTGGACTTACCCCTGCCTTTCCGCTCTGGTTAGTTCCTTTGTTCCTTCAGGTTTTTTCAGCAGTCTTCCTTCTTGGGTAGGTAATGGAGAAGAGTCCAGATCAACCTCCTCCCCAGCCTTAAAAAGGATTTATTTATGGTGGGAAACCTTTGTTTGATCCTCATTCCCCTGCACGGGAAAAGTACCAGCAGTATTTTGCATTAGGTTACATCATCACCTGACTTTGTAGGGTCACAGCTATATCCCAGGATGCCTCTCAGGAAGGAGAAAGATTAGTATCTTCCCAGTCTTATTGTTTCTTCCTAACGGCCCATCAAGGCTGTGATGGCCGGTTGACTGGTGGGTGTCTCCCAAATACACACACAATTGAAAAAGTTATAGTCAGTATCCCTAACTTTAGATACAGAAATAATACATCCCTGCAAATTGGATAATCACATTCAGTAAATAATAATCTTTCCAATGATATCTTATATTAACCAACTCGCATAAAGTATATCTTAGTTATGCCATATTCATATCATAACCATATTTCTATGAAGAATATGGGGTATAACGTCACACAGGGTTCAAAAAAGAACTAGATAAATTCATGGAGGATAGGTCCGTCAATGGCTATCAGCCAGCATAGGCAGGGATGCAAAGCCATGCTCTGAAGTGTCCTTACCTTCTGTTTGCCAGAAGCTGGGAATGGGTGACATGGGATGGATCACTTGATGATTACCTGTTCTGCTCATTCCCTCTGAAGCACCTGACATTGGCCACTATCAGAAGAGAGGATCCTGGACCAATGATTTGACCCAATATGGCTGTTGTTTTGTTCTTAGACATGCCTGTGCTACCTCTCATCTGAGTGAATGCACTAAAAATAGTAGCATAGCAATAGTGGCATGAGTAGCAGTAACGGGGCTACCTATGCGAAGTACAAAGCCTCATGAATCCTGTGGATGTGCATTCAGCACAGCTAACCCGTGCTGCCATTGCCCATGATATCCTAAGCGATGCTATTTTTAGTGTGCTAGCGCAGATGGGAGCTAACACAAATATGAACTGGGAATTATACCCGTATCTTGTAGTGTAGACACAGAGAGTGAATCACTTGTATTACAAGTCCCCATAAAACCAATTTGTTGGAAGCGTTTTTGTTATTTACCAGATGCATAATACGATGGTAAATGTGAAAAAATTCTACTTCTGTAGTAATGAGTTGCAAATTAATTTAGGTTACTAATGTCTTAATAGGATTAATTATATTTCTAGCCCGGAAGTTAGAGCATTTCTTCAGATGGACAACCCAAAGCATCAGTCAGATCCATCTGAAGATGAGGATGAAAGGAGCAATCTGAAGGTAACAAATTCAGCTAGAATGGAGTAGAACAGTAATCATGCACTTTTGAGCAAATTGTAACTACATGAAGGCAATTTCATATGTATTGTAACTTTTAGCAAAGTAAGTTGTTCTCCAACAGGTTCCTTCCTGTTCCTTTCCAATAAAGTTACTCAGTTTTTTCCTAAAATATGAACTGCAAAGATGATTACTACTGACGGAAGCAGACATGATTGTTAGGTATGGCAAATATTAACAAATGGGGAAAACTGAGATTGTTAGGGGCTGGTGGCTCGGATTATAGTTTGTGACATCACTATTTAGGTCTTCCAAAGACCTTGCCAGAGACATCCAAGAAAGAGGAGGTAACAGTTTAATAACAGTTTAATAATGTTTAATAACTAAAAAAGGAAAATCTAACTTAAAAAATGGCTTCAAATGTGTTTTCATGGTAGCACAAAGAAAAATTAACTTTGGTTCACAGTTCACCTTTTACACTACGAGGTTTCAAACTTCAATCTCTTACTAAGAGATTTAAGTTCAGGCTTGGCAAAGCCCTGGCTGGCATGATTTAGTTGCGGATTGGCCCATCTTTGAGCAGGGGGTTGGACTAGATGACCTCCTGAGGCCCCTTCCACCCTGATATTCTATTATTCTAAAGCCACTAGATTGGGTTTAGAATTATACTAAGTCTCTCAAAGTCCATTTAGCAGTCTCTCTTAAGAACTTCTAGTTACAATGTCCTGCTTTAAGAACTGGTAGAAAATATTGTCTTGCTGGCAGAATAATAGAATAATTAAATTATTTTAATCTGTTTGTGTGTCTCATGTCCCAAAAGAAAAGGATTCTTCTCATGCAAAAGTTATTTAACACTCTTGCGGCCTGCTCCAACTCCCACAAAAGTCAGTTTTTTCCAATAAACTTCTCTGGGCACTGAATCTACTATTGTGCATTAAATAATAAGCTTTCCTGGGCCCTAATTGATTAGATCAATTTCCTGATGTAGTTTTCAGTGCTGCACATTTAAAGTTACTGTGTCTTCTATATTTGCAAATTTTGTGTATTTTCTTACTACACTGTTCCTTACTTTTGGACACTCTACCTTTTCACTTAGGAATTAATTAAATTTATAACGGCTCTTCATTACATTTCTCAATAGAAATGAGGGCTTCCATTTTTTAATTTCTTAGACTTTAATAGAAATCTTAAGATCTATAAAAGTTGTGGTGACAAATGTAACTAAAAATCTTAATAATGGATGAATATTTTCAACTTAATTTTCTGTCCTTCATAAAATACAGTAATGAGAACTAATTATAAAAGGAATATCTTATTTTTTTTCTCCTTAAATGTTCATCATGTTCCTAGTTAACATTCTTCTGCTCTGTCATGGTTCAGATGTCCTATAAATAAAAAAAAAAATCAAAAATTGGGAAAATTGAACAGTATATGTCTGTAGTGAAAATGTGACTTCCTGAAACATTCATTTAATCTTTTAGGGAAGGTATCCTGCAGCACTTTCTCGTTATATGTATGTAGTTAATCATAGAGTCGTAGGACTGGAAGGGACCGTGAGCGGTCTTCTCGTCTAGTTCCCTGCACTCAAGGTAGGACTAAGTATTAGCTAGACCAGGTGTGGACAAACTACGGCCCATGGGCCTGTCCTGCCAGGCCCTGAGTTCCTGTCTCCACCGCCGCTTCAGTGCACTGCACTGCCAGTGCTCTGTCCCACTGCTCCTGGGCAGCGCTGCAGCAGTGTGTCTGGCTCCGGCGGGCTGCGCAGTTGCCAGACATGCTGCTCTGAGTGGCATGGTAAGGGGGCCAGGAAGTTCCAGGGGGCAGTCAGCAGGGGAGAGGGATCGGGGGAGGTTGGATGGAGTGGAGGTTTTCGGGGAGGCAGGCGGTCAGAGGACAGGGAATGGGTGCGTTGGATAGGTGTGGGAGTCCCTGGGGTCTGTCAGGGGGCAGGGATGAGGATAGGGGACAAGGAGCAGGGAGTTTAGCTAGGGGATGTATGGGGGGTGGTTAAAGGAGGGAGGGTCTCTGGAGGATGCAGTTAGGGAACAAGGAGCAGAGGGGGCTGGATGAGTTGGGTATTCTGAGGGGGTCAGTCTGGGGGACGGAAGTGAGTGGTGGTCAGATGGGGGCGGGGCCAGGCTGTTTTGGGAGGCACAGCCTTCCGTACCCAGCTCTCCATACAATTTTGCAACCCTGATGTGTCCCTCAGGCCAAAAAGTTTGCACATGCCTGATCTAGATATCCCTGACAGGTGTTTGTCTAAACTGCCTAAAAATCTCCAATGATGGAGATTCTACAACCTTTCTAGGCAATTTATTCCGATGTTTTACCACCCTAACAAGAAGCTTTTCCTAATGACCATCCTGCACTGCCTTGGCTTCAGTTTAAGCCCATTCCTTCTTGTGCATCCACAGAGGTTAATTAAAGAGAACTATTTTTCCTCATCCTTCCTTGTAACAACTTTTTACGTACATGACAACTGTTACCCTGTCCCTTCTGTTTTCTCTTCTCCAGACTCAACAAAACAAATTTTTTCAATCTTCCCTCATAGGTTGTTTTCTAGACCTTGAATCATTTCTGTTTCTTTTCTGGACTTTGTTCAATTTGTTCACATCTTTTCTGAAATGTGGCATCCAGAAATGAACACAATACTCCACTTGAGGCCTAATCAATGCAGCATAGAGCAAAAGAATTACTACTTGTCTTGTTTACAACATTCTTGCTAATACATCCCAGAATATTTGCTTTTTTTTGGAACAGTGTTATACTGTTAAGAATCATCATTATGCATCTGATGAAGTGGGTATTAGCCCACAAAAGCTTACGCTCTAATACTTTAGTTAGTCTTTAAGATGCCACAGGACTCTTTGTCACTTCTGTTATACTGTTGACTCATATTTAACTTGTGATCAACTATGACCCCCAAATCCCTTTCTGCAGCACTCCTTGTTAGGCAGTCATTTCCCATTTTGTATGTGTGCAACTGATTGTTCCTTTCTAAGTAGAATACTTTGCACTCGTCCTTATTGAACTTCATCTTATTTTATTTCAGACTATCTTCCCATTTGTCCAGATGATTTTGAATTTTAATCCTATCCTTCAAAGCACTTACAACCCGTCCCCGCTTTGTATCATTATCTAAATCATTGATGAAGATATTAACCAGAACTGTCCCTGCAGGACCCCACTTGATATGCCCTGCCAGCTTAACTGTGAACCACAGATAACTACTCTTTGGGAACAGATTTCCAACTAGTTATGCACCCACCTTATAATATAGATCTAGGTTGTACTTCCTTAGTTTGTTTCTGAGAGGGTCATGCAAGACTGTATCAAAAGTCTTACTAAGGGCAAGATATACCACATCTACTTCTTCCTCCCCATTCACAAGGCTTGTTACCCTGTCAAAGAAAGCGATTAGATTGGTCTGACATGGTTTGTTCTTAACAAATCACTGCTGACTCTTACTTATCACCTTATCCTCTTCTGGGTGTTTGCAAACTGATTGCTTAATTATTTGCTCCATTGTCTTTCAGGGTACTGAAATTAAAATGACTTTAATTCCCTGGATTGTCCTTATTTCCCTTTGGCACTATATTTGCCCTTTCCCAGTTCTCTAGGATCTCACCCATCTTTCATGATTTTTCGAAGATAATAGCTAATGACTCGGATATCTCCTCAGTCAGCTCCCGGGGTATTCTAGGATGTATTTCATCAGGCCCTGGTTACTTGAAGACTTCTAACTTGTCTAAGTAATTTTTCACGTGTCCTTCCCAATTTTAGACTCTAATTCTACCTCATTTTCATTGGCATTTGTTAAGGTTGATACTCAGTTGCAACTTAACTTTCGGTGAAAACTGAAACAAAAAAGTCATTTAGCACTTCTGCAGTTTGCACATTCTCTGTTATTTTTTCCTCATTCAGTAATGGTCCTACCCTGTTCTTGGTCTGCCTCTTACTTCTAATGTATTTGTAGAAAGTTTTCTTAATTCTGTACCATAATTCAGTGTAGCATTTTCCCTTTGCTTCCTTGAAGCAAGTTTCAAGCATCAGAATTTAGTTTAAAGCTATTTGTTCTTGAAAGCCCTGAAAATGCTATATGACATACTAACTAGTCATGCTTACAACAAAAAAAATTTTTTTTAAAGGTATTTAGTTCACAGCAATTTGGGCCAAGCCTGTGGTAGAAATAAAAGCTCTCCAGTAACTAGTCTGCTTACTAGGTGAACCTGACCAATAAATAAGTAGAAAAAAGCTCTCAAAAACAAATATAAAGTATGTAGCAACTTTTTGAAAAATGTTAACTCATAAAAATGGCATTAGTTTGCATAAAGAATTCAGTACAATGTCTAACTCTTATTTGTATAATTCAGTGCTGGATTGTAATTATTTCCAGAGTCGTCATCTGGATTTCTCTATTCCTACAGTACCTCTAATTTTTGTGACTCTCCTGTTAGCTTCCTCCCCTCCCCCATCCCCAAAACTTGTCGCAAACTAAGTAGGATTTTCCTCTGCTCAGTACCCAAACTTCTATTTATTTTGAATAAAGATAAGAGCATACAAATTTGAGTGAAGAGACTGGAAATGGGTAGAACTTCTCCTTCTTCCTGTAATTTATATGCTGTTTAAATCCCTGCAGTTACTGGAATTGGAATAATTAACCTTGTGTGTCAGATTATCAAAGGTTGGCAACAGCCTTGTATGTTGGTAATATATTGCCAAAAGTGTAGTGGATTTAAAAATTTAAATAAATATCCAGAGAATATTCCTGGAATAAAACAGTTTCAAAAATGGGTTAAATTTTGGACATTGTTACTTGTTGAAAAGGCTGAGACTTAATTCTGTTTGTTACCTTGCCATCTGTATTTGAACATAAGATTATATTAGTTTTATGCTTTGACACTGTTGGTATAACCCTTCCCATTAATTCTTCTGATACTTAGCACCTAGATTGAGTTCTTTATAAATGTATTTTTAAATAATACTGCATAGACTCTAAGGAGAAATATAAATGTAGAGGTGGTTTGAGCTAATTGAATGTTTTGCAATGAGTATTAGCTGGAGGATAAGAGATGGGATTTCCTTTTAATGTGTAAACAAATCTAAACTGATCTAAGGCTTTTTTTTTTTTTTTCCTCTTTCTCTTCCTTTCTACAGCTAAACTCTACCTCACAGAATATCAACCTGGGACCATCTGGAAATCCTCAGTAGGTTTTAGTTAAATATAAACCAAAAGTTAGACTTTAATTGCTAACTGTATGAAATGTCCTCCAGATACGTGCCTTTATTTGCCTCTTTGTGCAATTTGAGAGGAAACAAAGGTTCTAACTCGGCATTAAGTAAATATTATCATGCACATTAGTTGTCTGCTGTGTGATTTTTAGCATAATCAGCAGATTCTTTCCAAGTAGTGACAGAGAGTCTTGTAGCACCTTATAGACTAACAGAGATGTTTGGGATCATAAGCTTTCGTGGGCTAAAACCCACTTCATCTAGTCTATAAGGTGATACAAGACTCTTAGTCTGGATCTGCAAAAGCAACAAACACGGCTACTCCTCTGATACTTTCCAAGTAGTGTGCCCCAAACAAATCTGAGGTGTGTAATGATGTCTACATAAATAGCTTCCATTTAAACAATAGAAGGAATATATAAATGTTCTTGGGGTGAGAGAGAATATCTTTGAAATATGCAAACGAAGTGACTCTCCTTTCCACCTTGGAGTGCTATTAGCTGGGATGCTGCGATCCTGAAGAGGCAGACCCCCGTACCGATTTTTCTTCCTATTCTTCTTGCTCCTCCTTCACCCTTCCTCCTTCTCTTATCTAATAGGTTTTGTAGCCTACAAGTTTCAAACATGAGTGGGATAGATGATGATGATATGAAGGCAAGATGAATGCTCCTCCTTGGAACTCCATGGCAACAGTTTTAAAATATACCCCAGCAAACAAAGTTCAAACCCCAAAGCTTGTACAGAATTGCAGTTTTACATCCCCCCCCTATTATATGACTGAGGGAAGAGTTGTGGGGACAGAATTTGTCCATAGCAACCTTCAAGCAGCCCAGAGGGACCTCACTGTCTCCCTTTCCATTTTTTTTTTTTTTTTAAGGCCCTGATTTGCAGCTGTTACTTTTCCCATTTTCTTCCTTCACTAGAAGAAGTTGGTTTGGAGCCTATCCATGGCTTGTCGTAATTGCCCAAAAGAATTGGAGCTTGACTCCTAAGAGGGGGGAGGGAAAATACCCATCCAGCAGAGTTTCCAGCCTCTCTTAGCCTAGAAAGCAAAAAGCTGTTTCTTTATTACTCAAGAAGAACAGATTTTGGTCTGAAGATGCATGTAGAACCACTATTGTAGATCAGTACAAGTCAATCTAGTGAATCTATTTCCTGTTAGTGTAAACGTCTACAGTACAGTATACGGAACTATATTATGTTGATATGAAAAATTGGCTCATGCGATCAGTATGTCTTTCCTCTCCTTCTGACACATTTTATGTGGCTCCTGTTCTCATTGCTGGGTCTCCCAACATCCTTTTTGCCTTTCCTCTAATTTTCTGCTTTGGGCATCTGCTCCCCATGTTTGCTACTCTCCTCATTGATTGTACTGCGCTACTGGGGGAGAGTGGGGGGCTTTACATATTTGGTAGTGCAGTCAATAAAAGGGCAACAAATAGAGAGTTGACGGTCGTCCTTGTAAGGTAATTTGTCGAATTGGAGGGCAGGAGCTATGTGAAAAAGGAAAGTTGGAAGGCCAAGAGATAATGGCACCTGTATGCCAACTGCCTTTGAATACATATACCTCACAGAGAGAAGGAAAGGGGAGAGAGGGAGTCATTGGAAGAAAGTAGGGGGGACAGTGAGGGGAAGAAGTGCAGAGGCCAGAGAAGAAGAGGACAAATCTGAGGGATAGAAAACAGCAAAAAAAGATAGATGGACAGTGAGGCAGACTGTAGAACAAGACAAAGGAAAAGGACGAGATGCCAAAAAATTGAATGCAAAGAACAGAATGGGGGAGGGGTGGGAGAAAGGGGAGACGGAGACTTCAGAATGGGGGAAGGACAAGGAAGAAACTATTTTAAGAGACAGCCTTTTTCAAGCTGAGGGTGTCCCAGGGGAACATCTGAGGGGAAAACCTAGACTTAAAAAAGAAAAAGGGACTAGAATGAACATGAGAGATGTAGGGAGGAGGAGGAAAAGAATGAAGAGCAGAGAAGTGTGGAGCTGAGTCTGTTTTGTCAATTTTATTTTTATTTAAATGGTAACACTAATACTTATATTGTATTTCCCTGGCAGAAAATAGGAAGTGAAAAGAGGTAAGGGAGCTGGTATAGAGAACCTCCAAGCTAGTAGAAGGCCTTAAGTGGGACACGGTGTGCAGGAAAATAGTGGTTCACATCAGCCCTTTGTTTGCAATTCAAGCACTTGTTCAAATATAATTCTGAGCCCTGTGTAAAATTGTGAAGTTGATATTTTCTACCTCAAGTCACCTTCCTCCTTTCTGAATCACTTCCAGCGCTAAGCCAACAGACTTTGACTTCTTGAAAGTTATTGGGAAAGGCAGCTTCGGCAAGGTGAGCTTTCTTACCATTTCTCATCCTTACTGAACTGCATACTGACACTAGATTTGGTGAACACTGGGAAGTGGTACTCACAAGTTCAGGGCTGGATTAAGGCAACCTGGGGCCCACGCACACAAGGTCCCCTTGGGCTCCACCCTTACAGCCCCACTTTCATACCATGGCACTGTCCCTTCCACTTGGAGTAGCAGTGGCATGGGACTCCGTCAACTCCTGACCAAGAGCAGCAGCAAGGTTTTCCCTATCATTGAAGCAGTAGGGGGTCCCCTCTTCCCCACAGAGAGGCCAGAGTGGCAGCAGGGAGGCACTTCAGAACTTGCACTCCTACTGCTGCATTATCTGCTGGGTATGTGCCCTGGGCTTACTCAACTACTGCCACATACCCAGTTCTCTGTTTGGGCAGGTGTTGGCTGGGCTCCCCAGAGCAGTGGGTCTTTGTGGCAATACCCTATTAAGATAGATGGAGCAGTTCACCCATCTTGGTGCTAATGTTCAAGGCTGTTTAGTCATATTTCCTAGCATTTCACCACAACCATGAAGACTAGAAACGTATATTTTAAGAAGAGCCAAGATTCCACTCTCCTCCACTCCAGGAGTTGGGGCCCTAGGTGTGGACTTATAGTGCCTATGCCATAATTTGTCCCTGCATGAGTTCTCCATTGTGACATTATAGTCCAGCAGAAACTGTGCAAGATCTTAGATTCCATGTTCTGGTAACATTCTCCTTTTGCGGGTGACAAAGGTGGTGGTTGTGAACTATTTTAAGGGCCAAGAAATTGTACAGTAAAGTAATTGTATTAATCGTGTTTCTCCAGATACTCTGTAATATCAGAATGAGAACTACACTAACCATGTCTTCTCTCTCATCTTAAATTTCACAGGTTCTTCTTGCAAAACGAAAACTGGATGGGAAATTTTATGCTGTCAAAGTACTGCAGAAAAAAGTTGTTCTCAACAGGAAAGAGGTGAGGGGAAATATGTTTTTCTTTTCCCCTTCAATTACAAAATTGTTCCTATTTACTTATTGACCTTTCACTTCCTTGCAGCAAAAACATATTATGGCTGAACGTAATGTACTGTTGAAAAATGTGAAACATCCATTTTTGGTTGGATTACATTACTCATTCCAAACAACAGAAAAGCTTTACTTTGTTCTGGATTTTGTTAATGGAGGAGAGGTAAGTAGTTTTCATATTTGTTTAGGTTTTTGTCTCCTCTTAAGCTAATTTACAGAAAAAATAAAAATCATCCACTGTAAAATATGCTCATTTTAATATTTCTGTAAGTAAATTAAAATCCTATTGGTTTTACAGTTAGTTTCTATTAGTTACAGTTTTCAAGATGTTGCTGTAGAATTGCATTCAAAAAACTATTGAAGAGTTTCTTCCTTTCTTATAAAACTCATTTTTATGAAACTCTCAATATAATACACAATTTTAATGCAGAAATTCTCACCAGCCTTATATATACTATTTTACTGGATATGGCTATAAATAAAACATACCTTCAATATGAATTCACCGTATACTGATGTTTTCTTCAGTGCTTAAAGCAATTCCTCCCTTTTCTGTGATGTAAACAGATATCAAGTTCTAGAAGGAGCAGGAAGAGGGTGTGTTTTTTGGCAGACTTAGACAATTGAATTGATTTCTTCAGGGTTACTGTGCTTCTGGTTGTGCACCATAGCCTCAAATGCCATAGTTACTTTTTGCTAAAATATCCTTATCTGCAGCATTGGTTACTCTGAGCACCAACACTGAAGCTAATGAGACCGTAAGTAACCTCAGGAAGAACTTGTGAAAGAGATGGATGAAATCTGTAAATTTTAATAAGACATACTGCTAGTTAAATAATCAATTTACTCCAGCAAGTCACTAGGCCCTGATAATATCCACCCAAGAGTTCTGGAAGAGCTCAAGTATGAATAGGCTGAGCTGATAATAAAAGTATGCAATATCTCCTTAAGAGCCACTGCTCCAGAGGATTGGAGGGTAGCAAATATTACATCTATTTTAAAACGGCTCTAGGAGTAATATGAAGAATTATAAACCATTAAGCTTCACATCTTTACCTGGAAATGTAGTTGAAATTACTATTTTAAAATGTAAAAATTACAAAACACCTGGAAAATCATGATAGCATAGCGTCTGACCAGTGTACTTCCTGCAAGGAAAAGTCATGTCTCACTAATCTTAGAATACTTTGGACATATCACTAAAGTACTAGATAAAAGAGAACCAGCTGACAAAATTTAAATTTCCAAAAGGCCTTTGACAAGGTTCTGCACAAGAGGCTACTAAAGCAGGTAGGTAGTCATGGGATCAGAGACAAAATATTACAGATAAAAAAGCTGGTTTAGGGTGGAAGGAGAGAAGATTAGGAGAAGAATTGAGTGTAAATGGCTGGTTTTCATCATGGCAAAAAGCTAGCAGTGGGGTGCCTGAAGGTTCTGTTCTAGGTCCTGTATAGGTCAACGTATTAAACATTTGGAAAGTGGTGGGGAGCAAGGTTGCAGAACTTGAAGATGAGATGAAGTTATTTAGGCTAGGCATGACCAAAGAGACCCAGACAAACTGAATGAATGGGCAGCATGATGGCAAACAGAATTTCCTGTTGACAAATGCAAACTAATGACCATTTTAGGGAAAAATTTAAGATACTCATGGGCCTCAGACTTGTGACTCAAACTTCCCCTGATGAAGCCTAAGCAGATCTGAGATGACAAGACCAGGACCCAAGAATCTTTTATACTATTTCATGTCGTCTTTGACAGGTTGGGAGTTCCTCAGGGAACAAAAAATAATTAGGATTACTTTGAAGGTGGTCCATTACCAGTACTTAGCTGTATGAATTAACATAAGGCCATTTGCTTGTTCCTCCACCATTCACAGTACATTTCAAAGAGAGATGAATACCGAGTTATCCTGTGTTTACAATTCATTTAAATGATAGGATTTCTTTTGACCTCTGAATTATCAGAATACAGCATAGACATGGATTGTTGATTATATTGTGGACTCTACTCATACATATGTAAATACACAAAAACACAAACGGCATCTCTCCATATGTATTTTGAGAGTTATATATTTAACAGGATGTTTAACCCTTTCTAGCCATGCTTCAGAAGAGGACTTTAGAAAGAAAATATTCTTGGAGTGCTTGCTCATGTCCATTCCATATTAGGTGTGTGTGTGTGTGTGTGTTTGCACATGCACTGGTACTTTTCCCTCAGCAGTATTTGTAGGGGACCAGCTCTGGCGCCCTCTGGAGCGGCACCCACATGGCGTGGTATATGGGGCATTGCCAGCTCCCCCTACCCTTGGTTTCTTCTTGCCGCCAGTGATAGTGCTGGAATATCTGCTGCTTTAGCTTCTCTGTTCTGGCACACTCTAAAATCCTGTAAGATAGTAATACATAGCTAGTAGGAAGCCCTCAACCAGACTGATTTACCTGGCCAAATGCATGAGATTTTCCTGCTGAGTGTCCGAGGATGGCATCTCTCCTTCATGTTCTTCCATATAAGCTGTCCTGGACTACCTGTTCCATTAAGGAACTAGGACCTGGCACACACTTCTATTTGAGTGTATCTAGCGGCCATCTCTGCTTTTCACCTGCCGATCCAAGAAAAAAATGGTGTTTTCCCATGATATGAGGGTCAGATTCTTGAGATGGCTCAAGAGACTCTTCCTGCAGGTACAGATACCTGTCCTGAAGTGGGATCCTAACTTGGTCTTCTCTAGGCTCATCTTCCCGTCCTTTGAGCTACTGGTTTCCTGCCCTCTTTCCCAACTGTCTTGGAAGGTTGCATTCCTGGTGGCGGTGACGTTGGTGAGATGGGTCTCCTGAAGTTAAAGCATTGACTTTAGAACCTCCGTACACTGCCTTCTACAAAGATAAGGTTAAGTTGCGTCCCTACCCGGCTGTGTTGCAATCTACACTTCTGCGAACTTCTACCTACCTCCAGGGATACTGCTTTGGAATCACCTACTATGGAATGGACATGAGCAAGCACTCGAAGAAGAAAAGACAGTTATCTTTTCTGTAACTGTTGTTCTTTGAGATGTGTTGCTTATGTCTATTCTACAACCCGTCCTCCTTCCTCACTGTCTGAGTTTCTGGCAAGAAGGAACTGAGGATAAGGGGAGCTGGTGGCACCACTCCAGAGGCTGCCAGAGCTGGTTCCCTACATATACTGCTGAGGGAAAAACTCCTGGCACTGGTGCATGTGGTGAGCACACACACCTAACGTGGAATGGACGTGAGCAACACATCTCGAAAAATGCCCGTTACGGAAAAGGTAACTGTCTTTTCTTTTGTAGCAAACTTTTTCAGTTCTGTGCATAGCAAGATAGTCTCCAATCCTATAAGTAACTCCATGTCAGTAGAGTCCTGCACCCATGCAGACATCAGTTGAAGCATGTGGGCCAAGGGGGTCCACCTGCACCAAGCAATTTGTAGTATTGAAGAATGTAGCCTCATAATATAAAACTCCTCCAAGTGTTTTCAGAATAGAGTGTAATAGCTTTAGACTCTTATTCAAGTACTTTTGTTGAAGTGCTCTGCACATAGACAGTTGTCAAGTTAGTACACCGGACCCTCGCTAGAGCACATGTCGCTAGAGTGCGGATTCGCATATGGTACAGTCACAGCGATGGATCCCAAATTTTATTATTTAAATTGGTATCCATGGCAGTGCAGTCCCTGTGTTAACATGGTACCGCACGTGGATCCCGAACCCCACATTCTAGCAAGAGTCCGCTGTATTATGCTATTTGTTATCTTCAAAAATAGAAGAGGATAGAGATCTGACAGGATACTCCCCAGCCTGCTTTTGTCATCAGTGTAATAATTTGTACTGGGGAATTCTGTGCCACTGCCCATACACAGCATTTATGTTCTCCACAGATTTCTTTGCTCCCCTGCAGAAAAATGACAATTTGGTGGGGAAGCCACAAACAGTCATGCATTCTTCTCCAGCAGTAAATTTTTTGCGTGCCTAGGACAGCTGGCAGAGAGGTAAATCATTATGCAGAAGGGGGCAGGACTGGGGAAGACCCAGCTGGTGGCTCTTACTCTGCTCTGAGCTAAGCTGCTAGGCTGCAGAGGACAGGACTTCCTCATCCCCTGCACGGCATCTGAGGCTGTGTCAGACTCACCCCAAGATTTCTCCCCCAGCTGTAGGAAGCTCTGAAAACTCGCCCCACCTCTGCTTCCTGCACCCATCGCTTCTCAGCAGGGGGAGGGATCACTGTACAGGGAGCTACTCTCCCATCAGCCCAACCCCTGTGCATCCAGACCCCCTCATATCCAGACCATCCTGCCAAGGCTCACTCCCCCAACAATCCCAGCTCCCCCTGTTCCTGGACCACCCCAACAAGCCACCCACACTCGGATCCCCACCCTACCAAGCCCCACTCCCCCAGCATCTGGACCCCCCCTGCCAAGCACTATCCCCACACATACACCCCTTCTGAGCCCCAACCACTTTCCCCTGGATCCCCGTGCAGGGTCCCATTACCATTGTACCCAGAACCCCACAACAAGCCTCTGTGCATCCAGATCCCTCACCACACCCTGATCCCCCACTGAGCCTCCCGCACCCAGATTGTCCCACACACAACCCTTTCAACCCACACCTGGATCCCTCCACATTGAGCCTCTAAATACTTGGATCCTGCCTTGCTGAGCCTGCTTGCCCCACACCTGGTGCCCCTGGCATGGTCCTTTTGCTGTGTCAGGGTTGGATGCAGCCTCCCCACCGAGTCTGTGTCCCTGGGGGAGAACTGTACAGTGATCTTCCACCTCTGCAGCCAGTGGCCTGTGCGCCCCAATGCCATGCTGGAGCCTTCACATTTATTTCACAAATAAAATTGACAGAATTTTAAAATACTTTTGTGTGCAGAATGTCCTCAGGAGTGAATTTGTATTGGATGGACTTGACCTTCTGTGAGAAAATAAAGAAGTTGCTAAAGGAAGGATATAAATGGTTATGTTAAAGGAAAATTTTATTTTTTTTCACAGTTCTGCTAGCTTGTCATAAAAGAGCTAACTGAAAGTGACTTGTGTTACTGCAAAGGATTACACCTTCTAATTTTGATATTTTTGTGCCAGTTTGTCTTTTATAATTTGCATCTTCTTAAATTTACAGCTGTTCTTTCATTTACAAAGAGAACGCTCCTTTCCTGAACACAGAGCCAGGTTTTATGCTGCTGAAATAGCCAGTGCATTGGGCTACTTACACTCAATAAATATTGTATACAGGTAACCATTTCCTAAAACTTATTTTTTTCTTGCATTAAAATAAATGTAGCAAATCAAGAAAAGCTGCATTTGCTGTTTTTATTCAACCTGTTTACACAGGTGAACTTATTTCTTTAAGCTTACAATTAGAAAAAAGAGAGGCCTGACCCAATTTTTTTAAAGTTTGTCCAAAAAATAAGTGACTACTTATTATAAAACTTTTGTTTCATTTTTTGATTACACTGCTAGGAGGATTAATGTAAGATTTTGTTTTTAATAGGGATTTGAAACCAGAAAACATTCTCTTAGACTCACTGGTAAGCATCTCCTCGCTGATGTCCAAAACTGCCTCTTTACATGAACACTTACCTTTGTGTAAATGCAAAATAGTCTTAAATTGATTTTATTTTCAGTAAGATGTTTTTTATTTTTTTCCTCTCTACAGGGACATGTTGTCTTAACAGATTTTGGACTCTGTAAAGAAGGGATTGCTATCTCGGACACCACTGCAACCTTTTGTGGGACACCAGAGGTAAGCTAGCTTCCTTGAGTTTTAGCCAGCACAAGCAAATTGCCACAGCAAACTGGGGGAGAGGGTTTCGTTTGCTTGGGGTTTTTTGCAGAGGAGGGGGATAAAGACTGTTGGTAGTTTTCCAAGTTTACGGATAGATAGATAGATAATCTTGCATGAATTAGGATAGTTTAGTTGACAAATGGTGAAGTGTCTGTCAGTGAAAACTCTTGTAGCAGTGATTTACGTGAGTCGTATTCTATCTACAAGTCCATAAAATAAAGCGTATAGTAATCAGACCTGAAGACAATGTGTCTATTGAACTTTGTTGGAAAATTTGAATGCCAAAATATAGAGCACATCTGTGGTTAAATATTTGTTATGACCAGTTGTGAAATGGATTACAAAGAAAAAACGTCATCTTGTACTAAGAGCAAGTTTTTTAACACATTTGGTGTAATTCATATTAGCATTGCAATCCTCTTGTGTAAGTCTATGTACTGAGGCCCTAGTTTATGAAAACCTTTTAATGAGTTTGAATGTTGTGGGTTGTGTCTACTCTGGGACTTGGATTCAGATCATTCATGAGCTGCTAAAAGTTTAAAGATCTAGCTTAATATTTAAACTCATTAAACTAGACACTAGACCAGCATCTGTCAGATTTTTCAGCGCGGCCCCTTTCTTCTTCCCCGATGCCTCTCGTGGCCCGGGGGTGTGCCCGCCGAAATGCCGCTGACTGAAAAGCTTTTGCGGTCGGCGGCATTTTGACGGGACACAAATAGAATTTCCTGTTTCCGCGGCATCCCAGCCCGATCCCACGGCGGCCAAAGCATGTCCGCTGAAATGCCACAAAGAGTTCAGGGGTCTCGTGCACCCCCAGGGGCTGTCTCGCACACCCCCAGGGGTGCATGCACCCCACTTTGACGACCTCTGCACTAGACAATAGTACCTGAGTGTCTAGTATGATCTCTCTGAGGTCCCTATATTTATCCATATAACACAAACCTAGCGGACTATAAAGCAGTGTCAGCAATATCTGCTCAAGAGGAAGAAGAGGCAAGGACTGAAGGAGCAAAAGCATTGCAGATCAGGCCTATGAGAACAGTAGTGATCCAGCCATAGCGTCTAAATAACTGTGTATCTACAAAGAATAGTCTGGTGGGACTAGGAGATAGATTTGGTACAGAATCTACTCAGATATTATGGTGTTGGGAATCATATAAGTGCCTAAATCCTGAATAAACTTTTTTGTGAGGCACCTAGAAAGCTGTTAGTGTCATGTTGGCATCCAGTAATTGATGTAAAAGGATGGCAAACCATGGTATGGAATGTGTCCTTCAAATCCAAGTCCCCTGACTAATTTGTGGCTAATAAAAAACCTCCTGGATAATCTCTCAGTTGATCTATTTGTCTGAAGCCTCATTGAAACTTAAAACATAGATCATGTGATTATGGAGTAACTGTAGGGAGGAGTAAGAAACATTTTCTTGGTTTGTGGCAGAATGAGATACTTCCACTTATTTCCCACTTTTTAAATCCCTCATCCAGGGCAACAGGATTGGTTAATGAACAACTTGCCCTTGAGAAAAAGAGATGCCATTGGCAGAGGGAAGCTTTCTCTTTGCAGATTCCCACACTGTGGTTTCAGCTGCTGCTTAGCTGTCTGTGAAGCTACAGTGCAGTGACCTTTCCCTGAAACTCGGAAGAACTGTCAGTTTAGAAATGGCACAGTAATTTGGCAGATTGTCAATGGGTATAAAGGATAACTTGAACTGGGAAACAGCTGGCCATTTAAACAATCAGCCAGATGTCAGAGAGATATACCAAGTGTGTTAAAGGACAAGAGAAATCTTTAGTAATCTATACAGTAATTTCCTAAAGATGTATTGTAAAATAGTTGCCTCGATAATGGCTACATTTGAATATAATGAGCCTAACTTTTTTTTTCTTTAGTACCTTGCCCCAGAAGTGATCAGAAAACAACCCTATGACAACACTGTAGATTGGTGGTGCCTTGGTGCGGTTCTATATGAAATGCTTTATGGGTTGGTAAGTATTCTATCTTTTTCTTTTCAAACTCTTTACTTGAATACTATCGTTATATATTGCTAACTTTTCAAAACGGTTAAAACACACTTTAACTGGTGAATAACTTGTTTTGTAACTTACCATCTGGTTTTGTCTCTTGAATTTTGATTTTCTTTTTGGTGTTTAAAATTCTGCTCTCCAAACTGATGTGACATTAATAATTCTTATTCAGTGGAGTCAAACAGATACAACCGAGAATAAATGCAAAAATCTTTTGAAGCAGCAGTGGTGCTGCCCTATAAAAGTAAAGTACTACCAGCCAAAAGTGGTTAGCAAAGACGTTAGCAAAGTATTTTTAACCCTAACATTTCCAGTTTCTCTCAGATTACTACTTAATACAGCAGTAAAAAAAAAAATCCTCCCACGCTTCCGCTAGGGTTTTTATTTTTTTTGTAACCTCCCTAAAAACAGCTTGTCTTGTGTTTCACAAACCACATTCCTCCTCACATGCAAACTAGTTTCCTTACTTCACCTGGGAAAACATGCAGAACTTTTTTTTCACCCACTCATGCTCTTTTTCTTACGTTCAGTAAGATTTTTAAATGTGGATAGCTTCTACAAATACCAATGAATGTGAGAGCACCTTGGCAGAAAACAGAAGATGCAGGAAAGAGCTTACAGAGGAATGCAATCCTGGTGTCACTGAATGCGTTCTGTGAGGATAAAAGGAATTGGCCCATTTGTGAAGAAGTGGAGGGGGGGGTTTTGTGTGTGGGGCGGCATGGGGAGATTCTGGTTAAAACAATGACATTTCTATCTACTCTATCTGAAATAAGTCTGCCACTGGTTGAAGCTATTTTTCACTGCTGGACATTATCATTTCTGATGGAACAGTTCACTCTCACATTTGAAAAAAGTTTTTTATTGAACAGTACCATTTCAAAGCCACATTGCAATTCTTCATTTTGTTTTTGTTCAGCCTCCTTTTTACTGCCGTGATGTTGCTGAGATGTATGAAAATATTCTTCACAAACCTCTATATGTGCGCCCAGGAGTCAGTCTTACAGCCTGGTCTATTCTGGAAGAACTCTTGGAGAAAGACAGGCAAAACAGACTTGGAGCAAGAGAGGACTTTGTATGTAATTTCCTAGCAATGAATTAATCTGACATGAATTTATTAAAGGGATGTTGTCAAATTTAAGCCCACAATTCAACTTCATTTGTAAGAAACGACGTAGAGAATGTCCTTTGAATGCTAAAGATCAACTTTAAAATAAAATACCCTAGTAGTCACCAAAAACCTGAAGGGCAAGGGAAGACACATTTATGATGTAGAACTTGCAATGTTTTCAGCTTGACTGCTGCAGTACCTGCCAGTAAAGGAAACACATTTCCTAACATCATATTCTGTAAGCTGTGCTAATATAATTGATGATGCTAGTACTGAAACAAGGAAGTCACCAAAACAAAAAGAGCTACACTTTGGTAAATTCAGCTTTCAACAGTGAGAAAAATATTATTTGTCAAATAGGAAAAAGGCAAGGAAACAACTATTTTTTTCAGGCTTCCAAAATGGCTTTACAAATAATGGCTAGTGTTTTTGCAACTTCTATCAAATAATATTTTTGACAGTGTTCCTTAACGTTGTGTAAAGATGCGCAGAGAAGTTGTCACAGAATTGTTCAGGCAGGATATCAAATGATCTTGCAGTTTTACCCCCGATCGATGTAGTTAGGTTTAGAGACTTCATTAATGTTCTTAATGTGTTGATCTGGTCAAATGTAAAAGTTCTGTTAGATTGCTATAGTACAGTTACATTTTTTGCAGCACACAGTAAATGAAAGGCAGTTTTGTGTGGGAGGACATAACTGTTTACTATAGACATCAACAGAAAACATACTGCGGCGTTTCTGGAGGTGTTCCATCTGGAACAGTGCTCATTTTAGCAAGTTTTGTTAGCTTGGAGCAGGAACGTGAACATTACTTGAATAACCTTCTTGAAACTAGGTTTTGCTTTAGACATCAGTTTAAATAGAAAATAAAATGTATTGACCAGCCTTTTCAGGAATGTTTCCCCATCCAATTTTAGGATTCCAGCCATACCTTCTAATACAAATTGCAAAACAAATGTATCAAATAATGGGCTTGAACGTTTTTATTACCAGGGGTGAAAGTAAAATTGAACTCTTACTGGTATGCGGGCCAGCTCCAGGCCCCCATCTTCCCCTAGAAGGGGAGGCACCTCGGCAGAAGGGGCGGGATTAGGCGGGTGAGCATCTCCCAGTCAGCCCACCTGCGCTGCCTGGCCCATGCTGCTTGGGGCTCCAGCGATGATTTAAATGGCCTGGGGCTCTGGCCAATGCTGTGGCAGCAGTGGCCGGAGCCCCAGGCCCTTTTAAATGGCTGGGCCGAGGACAGCAGCTCCTTTTGCACCCCTGTTTCCCCAGGTTGGCTCGCTCAGGGGCAAGGAGAGGGAGCAAAGGGGCAACGACGTCCCAGCAGCCACTTTTACCAGCTCGTATCGCCTTACTTTCACCAAATCCAAGAAACTCTTATTCTAGAATGCTGGAAGGATCTCTGAAACAACATTGCATTCCAGTGCTCTAGGGTATATAATAGAAATAATCAAGTTTATCTTTGCTCACTGTTGCAGCTTGAAATTCAAAGGCATCCTTTCTTTGAATCTCTCAGCTGGGCTGACCTTCTCCAAAAGAAGATTCCACCACCATTTAATCCTAATGTGGTAGGTGCAATATGTATATTTAGATTATATCTTGTGAATCTCTTCATGTAGCAGGGCAGAATCTATCTAAAAGTTGCAGAGAATAGCAACCCTACGACTTCTCAAACAATTTTGGTGACCATTTCTGAACTGTTCAAGGTAATGGTACTTCAATTAGAAAAGGTAGAGAGGCATTTTTGTTGTTGAATGAAGTCAGCAGCATGCCATCCTGACATTGCATTGTGTTTCTGTCATAGTGTTGGATCAGAATGTGATTAAGTTGTGCTTTTGTGACTTGCATGTCCTGGCACAGGGTCAGCATACTGCACTGTGGCTTGTTTTACAGCTCTCTGAGACCATTCTCCACTCCTGAGACCATTCTCCACTCCTGACTACTGGAAAGGGGAGATCTTTCTTTTCCCCTGCATCTCCAACTGTTTGGATAAGAGGCAGCTCCTACCCAATAGTCCTGATGCATTATGTCTAGGTAGGCAGTGAGGGTAGCACTCTTCTAAGTTGTTTACATTTGAGGCCCCACTAAGAGGTACCATTTTTGTCCAGTCATTGTCATACCCTATTACGCTGAAGCAGCAACTACAGTATCAGACTACTGGCAGAATTGTCACTAATAGAATCAGTGTTTGTCAGTCACTAAGCTGATTACAGGAGAGCTGTCATTTAACATACAAATGGTTGAGTTCAACTTCTCTTGTCTACACTGCAAAATTAGGCCGAATTTGTAGAAGTTGATTTTTCTGAACAGATTGTATACCTTCGATTGTGTGTGTCTCCACTACATGCGCTAAGTCAGTGGAGCGCGTTCAGAGTACCAAGGCTAGCATCGACTCCTGGAGCAATTCACTGTGGGTAGCTAACCCACAGTTCCCACAGTCTCCGCTGTCCATTGGAATTCTGGGTTTAGCTCCCAGTGCATGATGGGGCAAAAACATTCTTGTGGGTTTTCCTGGGCGCATCTTGTCAGTCACCCCTCCCTCTATGAAAGCAATGGCAGACAATCATTTTGCATCTTTTTTTCCTTGAAGATGCCACACTGCTTTCAGCATATGGTGCAGTACAACTGCTAACTGTTGCCATCCACCCACCACTTCCGCTGCAGTTCTGCTTTCCTGCAGATGCCACGGCAAGCATGGAGCCCACTCGGCTCACTGCTGCTGCTGAGTGTTGTAAACACCTCGCACATTATCCTGCAGTATGTGCAGAACCTGCAAAAGCAGGTGAGGCGGTGACAACAGTGACTTGTGACTTTTGTCACAGGGGCTTGTGACTTGCTTTCCCCTGCCCTGAAGTGCAAGAATACCAAGATGAGAGCAGCCCTCACAGATGAATTACCACTGGGGATGTTGAAATGCCTATAGTTATCCTTGGGGACCCAGCCTACCCCTTAATGCCATGGCTCATAAAGCCATAAACAGGCTCTCTGGACAATAGTAAGGAGCAGTTCAACTATAGGCTGAAAAGTGCAGAATGGTGATATAATGTGCATTTGGACATTTAAAAGCTCGCTGGCGCAGTTTAGCTTAGACTTCAGCGAAACCAGTATTCCCATTATTATTGCTGTGTGCGCCACAATATCTGTAAGAGTAAGGGGGAGATGTTTATGCCGGGGTGGGAGGTTGAGGCAAATCGCCCCATGGCCGATTACGTGCAGCCAGACTCCAGGGTGATTAGAAGAGCACAGGTAGGCGCCCTGCACATCAGAGAAGCTTCGATAACCAGTTTCATGACTGGCCATGCTACGGTGTGACATGCTACTGTTTTGTTTTTCCTTGATGAAAACCTGCCCACTTGATTGACTCAGCTTCCCCGTAAGCCAACCACCTTCCCCTCTTCAGTCACCACTTTCAGAGGCAATAAAGTCATTGGTGTTTCAAAATCATGTATTCTTTATTAATTCATCACACAAACGGGGGGAGGGGACTCACAAGGTAGCCTGGGTAGCGAGTGAGGGAAGCATCGGGTGGAGTGGTGGATGAGGGGAGAAGGGAAGGACAAGGCCACAATACAGTTCAAAAATTATTGAATGCCAGCCTTCTGTTGCTTGGGCAATCCTCTGGAGTGAAATGGCTGGGTGCCCGTAGCCTCCATGCCCCACATTCTTGGGCATCTAAGTGAGGAGGATATGGAACTTGGAGAGGAATGCAGGAGGTTATACAGAGGCTGCAGCGGCAGTCTGTGCTCCTGCTACCTTTCCTGCAGCTCCACCAGACACCTGCGCATGTGGGTTTGCTCCCACATTAGGCTCATTAGTCTCTGAGACCTAGAAACATTTGCAACTGTGGGAGGGGAAAAAAGGGAGAGTAGTATTTAAAAAGATGCATTTTAGAGAACAAAGGGAAAACTATTTCACACTGAATCAAGCTATTCACATTACATACCATATGTGCTTCACCCTCTCCCACCCTGCAACCCCCCCTACACTGGGTGGCTAGTATCAGGGACGTTACCTCTCAGCCAAACACGAACAGCTCAGCATGAACGGGCCTCCACCCTCCATGTGTAAAGGCTTTTGTAGTACCTCCAGGAGAACTTTATGGAGATGTCCCTGGAGGATTCCTGCTCCATCTCCAGACACATTAACAGATTTTTCCAGTAGCTATACTGGCCATGAATGCTTCAGGGCAAATTAAATATTTAAACACGCTTTTTAAATCCTGTATTATATTTACAAAGATAAACGCAACAGAGTTGCCTTCTCCAGGAGCCCGCCATGGGAGGGTTGGGAGGGTGCTTGCCTGCTGCATGGATTCTTCTCCCCATACAGGGGTCAGATCCAGTACCTCTAATTCGGTCTATGCTGGAGCTCTCTTGTGATTCTGGGACTCCATAGTCATCTGTGCTGATGAGCTCACCACACTGGCTAAACAGGAAATGAAATTCAAAAGTTCATGGGGCTTTTCCTGTGTACCCAGCTAGTGCATCTAAGTTGAGAGTGCTGTCCAGAGCAGTCACAATGGAGCATTCTGGAATAGCTCCCCAAGGCCAATATCGTCAAATTGCGTCCACAGTAACTCAAATCTGGAACGCAATGCCGATTTTGCCACTGCTCCCCTTGCCAAGGTGCAGTACAGAAGCCAGTTTAAAGAGCCCTTTAAGTTGACAAAACTGGGTGGGTGTGTTGACTGATTTAGTTTTATTTCAATATGTGGCTAAATTCAACATAATCGCGTACTGTAGACCAGGCCTTGGAAAAATACTAATACAGAGAAACCTATATAAAGAGAAGGAGCAAAAAGAGGAAAATGGGGAGTGACTGGAGGATGGGGAGTGATTAAAAAAATGAAGTAGAATTCATGACTAGGAAGGAGGGTGAAGAGAAGAAAAAGGAAGTGTTGATTTCTTGCTTCTGTATCTCTTTTTACCATCTCTTAAGAAGCAGCACTTCTTTGTCTCTTTCCTTCTGGAAATATTGCACAGTATATATGGATTTGGCAAATTTACTGTCACCACTTTGATCTTTTGGCCTGAATAACACTCCATAACAAACTGCTTCAATAGCTGTTTTCAGGGACAGAGTGATGGGATTTACTTAACTGCTCTCCTTATGAAAGGGAGCACTTCATAACATAGACAACTTTGAGTTGGAGTAAAATGAAAAATATTTGACAAAGGCATTAAAAACACAAATTCCATATTCATATGATTAATGCTGGTTTGTGTGTCTCATTCTTAGGATGGCCCAGATGATATAAGGAATTTTGATGCAGCTTTCACAGAAGAAATGGTTCCTTATTCAGTTTGCATTTCCTCTGATTATAATATTATAAATGCCAGTGTGCTGGAGGCAGATGATGCGTTTGTCGGATTTTCTTATGCACCACCTTCTGAAGACTTGTTTCCCTAGGAGGTTGGGAACCAACAAATGTTGCACAAGTACAAGTCTGAAGATGTACTGAAACATGAGGATGAACATAATCCAAAATATGTGTAACTAGTGCCTCATTTTATATGGAGGGCTGAAACCAATGAACAAACATTTTCTGCTGTATATGAGGAAATTGGGCATTTCAGATGGTTTTCTTCTGGATTTAAACTGTTATTCCTGCTGCATAAAAATATTTTTAAAATGAAGATATCTAAAAGCTGTTCCTGTACGTTAATCTGTTTTTAAGCAAACACACTGACTGTTTTTTCTCCAGGTTTATATTAATACCTATCCAGGATTTGGCTGTCTTTCAGCAGAAACAAACTTAGCACATTTAAAAATGCCTTTGTAACTATTTACGGTGACTTTGTGCTTGAATTGTAACTATGCAATTGTCTTTTGTATATCATTGTTTAAAAAAAGATAAATGTTTTCCCTGTTATATCACCTTTTGAAATATAAGTTCATTACTTCACAGCACTTACTCTAAAATTTAATTCCTCATTTACTACAAGTAGATACTTTAAGGATCTGCAAACTGAAAGGTTGCTTATTTAGGACCAAATTGTCATCCTTACTCCTCTTCATAAATACTTTACTTCTGAAGTACTCCTTTAAATTTCCACTGGATTATTTGAAAAATAAAGCATTACTAAAAATGAGGGTAGCACAAATTAACCCAAAATATTTGGTAACACTACTAAATATATTGTCTATAGTATTCTTTTCTGATGAAGAAATATCTGAATCTCAACTGCACTAAAAATTTTTGCATTAAAATTCTATTTTTACAAAGAGTTGTAGGGCAATAATTGTTGCTACTTTTAAAAGCTGTCTTGCTGTGACCTTATAGAGAGGAGATGGTGCCAAAAATTAGGGTTATTTCATGTGTATCTGGAATACTAATATATTCTAAATGAACTGTGTCAAAATTCATAGTTTCTTGTCTTTCTATATTCTAATGTATCAGCTCTTAAATCTTCACTTGATAGGAAAAATAACTATTAAACTACCTTTTGATTACTTTTAAGAATATGAAGAGCGATTGTACACAGCGTGTGCCTCTTGTGATATGCACATATAACCAAAATGCTAACATTGATCAACTTGTTTGGGGTTGTTTTTTAAAAAATGCAATACATCCTGAAAGTTAGTTCCAGTTTTAATGTGATGTTCTTATAGCAGTAATATTTGTGATTCACTTTGCTTGTAAATAACAGGTTTGTCTGCCACTTGGTAAGTGGGGGTGCACACTTTTCACAATGCATTTTAATGTCTTTAACTGGATCATCATGAGAACTTAACTCCATGAAATATTTTTTTTTAAATGAAGGCAATAGCAATTTAAAGCATTGAAGTTTTTCTGATCACTAAAATGCAACTTGTGTGTCATAGCTAACAAAACAAAAACCAAGTAATTAAGATTAATATTTATCTACAGATCTTGTTACAGTGGAATAGACTCCATTGTGAAGATAGGACACTTGTAAGTAAAAAAGTAAAATTAAGTTGCCTAGTATGCTGTATCAGTGTGAAAATTCTTAGGTTAGACCAAAATGAATTTCTCACTTGAAACAGTAATCCTCTGTATGTCACCTGCACAATGATTAACACTGATGTAATACTGAAGAATTGACAGAAGGTGTCTGTCTGCTCATGTACCTCTGCTAGCTAACTAAAGTAGTAGTAAAATGAGAAAGGTAATGAAAGGGACATAATTCTGCTAATTTTAGCCTCCACTGTCCTCTTTCCAATAAAATGTTTTCTATGAGGTATTGGCTTTGTAAAGATTCTCTCCTTGGCTATTTGTATCCTAAATTTTCTAATTTTAAATAGGGTATGATATCACTGCCAGTTTAAGGATTTTTCAAAGTGATGAAATATCAAAAACTGTATAGTCCCTCAAGTCAGACTCAGAGAAAATCTGTAACTGAAGAACAGGAGTCTTTGAAGTAACCATTTTATAACTGAACCTAATACTAATTAAATCTTTCATGCTTTTGCACATTTTTCTACATAAAAATATTTTTCTACATAAAACATACAGAAAGTTACTCTCCCTACATAAGGATTTCATCACAGCTTTGAATTCAGTCTATGAATTAGTTTTAAAAGTGTAAGGCACTACATAAAGTGCAAAGTCTTATGAAATAGCAAGCTTTAGTAGAACACACAAACCATTGTGCACTCCTTCCTGAAACCTGAATGCTGCCCTCTAACTTGCAGAAAGTTTTCATTCATTTAAAATCTGAATTTCAAATACCTGAGCCCAGAATTTGGAGACTGACCCTACAAAAGGGAATTGCATCTTCCAGTGGTTTTTTTGGGTGGTTTTGTACGAATGTACCTCGAGAGGAGAGCGGTATTTGCTCCAGTGGTTGCTGTAGCTTGCTTCTTAACGTTTTCTTAGGTAATAGACAAATTTATTCAGGAAAAATACTTAGAATGGCATTGTTAGTAATATTAGGAGTTACTGCTCTTAACGAAGGCTACGGGGGGCCTGCCTACCCTTTTTGTAAAGTGTTTCATAACCGAATCCCCTTGCTGTAAATAAGGGACATGGGGGGGGGGGGGTTTGGTAGTGACACTGCAGCCAACTATGCATGGTCCTGTGCTTCAGTTGGCTCTTGGTGATAGGTTGGTCCACAGGGCGGGTGGGCTTCGCTGTTGGGGGACCGAACCGCTGGGGAGGTCACAGCTGCTCAGGCTCTGTAGATGCATCAAATTTGGGGCTGGGAGTGCCTGGGACGGAGGGGGCATTCTGCACCGAGAGGAAGTAGGGGTTTAGGCTGGCGCACCTCACGCTCTGTTAGTGCATAGTCCGCTGTAGCGGGGGAGGGAGGAGTATCAGTGTGGGGGCAACTCCCCGTCATGGTTGACGCCTTTCTGCGTGGGGGAAGGGGGGACCTCAGCATAGGTGCTCTTTGGCAGGCAGGGCCGCGCCATGCTGAGGCGGGCTGTCTCGTGCTGGATCCGGGGTGGGGTGGCTGGCTCGTTTCCGGGATACGGCTGGTGCGCGGGGGCGCCGAGGCGGGGCGCGAGCCGGGTGCCCAGCGCAGGAAAGCGGGGCGGGGCTCGCGCCCTTTCCGCAAGGCCAGGAACTTTCCATGTGCAACGACACCCCGCGACCGCTTGGGGCCGCTGTGGCGCCCGGACTCCGGCCCCCTCCTCCCAGCCTCGCGGAGCCCAGCCCAGGGAGGCGCCTCAGGCCCGCGCCTCTGTGGGTGAGCGGCCGGCGGGGGGAGGGGTGCCGGGCTCCTCCTCCCGCCTCCGCCTGAGGCTGCGCCCGAAGAACCCTCCCCTCAGCCGCTCCCCTGCCCCCGCCACCCCGGGGCAGCTCTCGCCCCTTCCCCTGACCTGCTCATGCTGCAAGTATCAGGGCCGGGCTGTAGCAGGGGCTGCAGAAGCCCGGCGGAGTGGGAGGGGTATAGCGGTGCCAGCGGGTCGGGGCGGTGGTGTGTCAGTGGCGGGAGTATAGTGGTGCCAGCAGGGCGGGGCGGTAGTGAGTCCGTGGGGATGTAGAGGTGCCAGCAGGCAAGGGGGCCGTGAGAGGGGTGTAGAGGTGCTAGCAGGTAAGACGGGGTAGTTTGTCAAAGTGGGGGTGTAGTGATGGCAGCAGGTGTGAGGGAGCAGTGGAGGGGTCGAGGTGCCAACAGATAAGGGGGATACTGAATCAGTGGGGGTGTAATGATGCCAGCAGGTAAGCGGGGTGCTGAGTCAGTGGGGAGGTGTGAAATGGTGCCAGCAGGCAAGGGGGCAGTGAGAGGGGTGTAGAGGTGCCAGAAGGTAAGGGGGGGTAGTGAGTCAGTGGGGGTGTAATGGTGCCAGCAAGTAAGCGGGATGCTGAGTCAGTGGGGGGAGTGTAGAGGTGCCAGCAGGCCAGGGGGGTAGTGAGAAGGGTATAGAGGTGCTAGTGGATAAGATGGGTGGTATGTCAATGGGGGTGTGTGTAGTGGATGCCCGCGGTCATAAGTAGCAGTACCAGCAGGCAGGGAGGGGGGAGCAGTGGAGGGTGTGTAGAGGTGGAGGTAGGTAAGGGGAGTAGTGGTGCTAGCAGGGAGGATAAATGTGCGGGGGAAGGGGTCTGGCTGGCTGGGCAGTCCAGCGTGCCATGATATCCCGCTAACGTTCAGACAATGTGTGTCTAGGAACAACATGAACAGTATTTTAAATTGCAGGAGTCCCCTATTTTCTTCTCTCTGCAGCAGTGTAGTGTCAGTGGGGTGGAGGAAAGAAACTCTGGGTAGCTGGATTGGTCTGTGCGTGGTTACTGTCAGGCTGTGTGGGTGTGGTTAAATTGGATGTGTATAGCTTGAATTTAATGGAATGTGATCTATTTTCCCTGTTCCTTAAGGAACAGAGCAGCATTTATCAAAGCAGCTGCAGGTCATGTGGGAGCAATTCCCAGGAGTTAGAGAACACTCTAATGGAATCATTCCTCCTGGTGCGGTTTTCATATTAACACTTCAGGCCCTTACTTCAGATTCCCCTGCACATGCCTACAAGACACACTCACAATATGTAGTTTTGCCTTATCCCATCTTACAGACAGCTCTTCATAAGCATCCAGTTATCTCATTGAAATGTTTACATAACTGCATTTTCCCTTCACATTTAGGTCCACAAATACTACAGGTCTTCGTTGAGTAAGCTCTGCCCCCCTGAAAAGCTCACCAACTCTGCTTCCTTAACTGCAGTGGATGACCAGAGCTATTTTTGAAGACTTAAGTGGTGTCTTGTGTTGACCATTTGCACAGGGTGAATGCCAATGCCTCCTCCAATCTGGACTGCTCAGAAACAGTCACTAGCAGGAAGGTCACTCCCAGCTGTGTTTGTGTAACTGGTCAGACCCTGGCTCTCACCAGCCTTGGTTATACTGCAGGGTGATACCAACAAATTCCCAACTCTTGGATTTCCCCCCAGAAACATATGTCATGTACTGCCCAGCTCGCTCCTGAACAGTCCAAATATATGAAATCTCTTATTCCTTTAAGGGAAGACAATGATTTACTACCTGAAATAGAGTTACCCAGACATTTTCATATAAACTCACGGGATTTGATAAACGAAGATTATTAACTACAAAGAGAAAGATTTTAAGTGAGTACAAGTAATGAGGCACAAAAGTCAGAAATTATTACCAGAAAAATAAAGATAAAACACTTTCTAATGCCTAATATAACAAACTATATTAGATTCAAGCATAGTTTCTTAACACATGCTTCCAGTAGCATTACTGACCAAACTTTTCAGGTCAGAGCACTGCCCCTAACGTCCAACAGTTGTTGCCACTGCCTTTGCCTTCTAAAGTGCAGAGAATACAATAGAGGGTAGAGAGAGGGATGTCTTGTGGTGTTTGCTCTGCCTTTTTGTAATGTTTTAGTCCCTCTTTGAAAAGCATTTCCAGCAGAGAACCATGAGACAGGCAGTCTACTGGAAGATGTTCCCTACTGGGCTTTTTCACCTGTGTGAGCTCTCTTTGGTTTCTCCTTTTCTCTTTTCTGGTTGATGACTCTGTTTACTGTGTTAATGCTAATTAAGACAAGCATACACTGTTCAAAACAGGTCTGTTTAACCTGTTTGGTGATATGTGAGTTTGCACATGTATTTTTAATATCATACAGAGCAAATTTATAACTTAAGGCACAAAGCTGCTACACACATTTTACCGGGATATCACTGATCATCAAATTATGAGTTTTTGAATGAGACCTCATGAGGCATTCCTCGTACAAAGATTATTACAATAGTGTGTGAGGTATGACCGCAGAGGTGTATTCCATCACAATGAATTTCTGTGGAGATGGGATCTGGAAGGAAGCAAACTAGACAGACATGTATAAACTGGATTAACAATCTTCAATCTAAACCACATCTAGGTGGAAAGTGCTACATGTGTAAGGTTATAATAAAAGTATATTTTTTTAATTTAACAAATTGCAAATACTTATGAGTGTTTAGACTAAGTCACTTTTCCTGATTGTGCTGCATGCTGTGAAAATCACACTGTGGCATCTGTGGATCTGGATGCAGAGGAGAATAGGAAATAGGCACTTCTGGTGCAGAGCTGAACTGCAGGTCCATGATGACTGACTGATCTGGTTCTGCCTCCTTAAGTTTGCAGGGAATCTGAAGATCCGAAGAAGAATCTGTGGACCCGGATACTTGGAGAAAGGAGAATTTAAAGTAACAAACAACATAAATGATTTTTGATTACTTATTAATGTGTTTGTATGACAACATTGATGTACCTAATGTACAATATAGACCAAACAAATAAAAGTGCAAGCAGCCTACCCCAAAGAGCTTACAAATAAGATCACAATCCTGAAAACACTTATGCATATACTTAACTTTATGCATATGAATAGTTCCGCTGGTTTTACTCACTTGCATAAAATTAAGAACTGGCACAAGCAACTGCACGGATCAGGGCCTAAATTAGAAAACATAAAGGAAATGACATTAATCTAAATGTTAAACTGTGTAATGCAATTTCACTTTGTGTAAAAACTTGTGACTGACTGGTTGTACTGCCCTTCCCCATAAGGCATTGTCTAGTTCAGGGGTCTCAAACATGCGGCCCGCCAAGCCCTTCCCTGTGGCCCATGATGCTCCCCCTGCTCCCCCGCCAAGTTCGCCCGTGGTCCCTGGCCAAGCTCCCTGAGGCCCCCTCGCCCCTCCCCCAAGTTCCCTGCACCCCCCGCCAAGCTCCCCGCCCCCACCCCGCTCCCCCACGTGCTTCTCTCCCATGCTGCTGCTTCCCGCTGCTCCGCTTGTCACCAGGCAATTCTCTGGTGGCTTAGTGGTTTCTGGGAGGGAGGGGCCAGGAGTGGGAAGCCTCGTGCACAGGGGAGGAGGGGGAGAAAGGGGTGGGCATTTGGGGAAGGGGTTGGACTAGGAGCGGGGAGGGGGCGGAGTGAGGTGGGAACTTTGATGAAGGGGTTGAACTAGGGGAGGAGAGGGGGTGGAGTTGGGGAGGGAACTTTGTGGAAGGGGTTTGAAGGGGATAGGGAAGAGATTTGAAGGGGATAGGGAAGGGGTTGGAAAAGGTGGAGCAAGAGTGGAGTGTGGGTGCAGCCCAGTCCAGGAGGGTGCTGTAATAGAAGTAAATCTAAATTCCTGTTTGGTCCTTTGAGTGAGGTGCATTATTAAGTGAATATAAAACTGCTTGGAAGTGACTTCATCAAAAAAAAAAAAAAAAGAACATTCATGGAAGAAAAGAGAGTTTTCCAAGACAAATGGGAGAATTTATATTTTTTCACAGAGGTAAAAGATAAAATTCAATCCCTTATTTGTCAGAAAACAATTGCTGTTCCCAAGGAGTATAATGTGCATCGGCACAACAACTCAATGCACCGTGAAAAATATTTTTTACTATATTTTTGTATTGTATGTGTAACATTGAGGCTGAGTATGAGGCTCAGATTTGTTAGGTAATGGAGCAGTTCACCTAAGGCAAGGGTGTCAAACACGTGACCCGCAGGGTTATTTTCAGTGGCCAGCCAAGTTCCCCATGCCTCTTCTCTCCCCCAACTAATTTCCTGCAGCGGCAAATCCCCACCCCCTGCCTACCTCCAGGCGCTTAGCACTTTCCAGGAGGGAGGTGGGAGGAGCGGGGAGCTGTGTGCTCAGGGGAGGCGGCAGGGCAGGGGTGGGACCTCATGGAAGGGGTGGTGTGGGGGCAGGGCCAGAGGGGGTGTGTCAGTGATGCGGTCCTCGAGCCAATGAACTAGTCCTCATGCGGCCCTCGTGGTCATTTGAGTTTGAGACCCCTAGTCTAGTTAATGCACAGAAATACTGTGAGGGTTTTTTTTTTCCCTATGGTGTGTATAAATCTATCCTACACAAAAACCTTAAAATTTTTGTTAAAGAATGGCACACTTTTCTGGGCTCTCCAAATTCTGAAAGTCACAATATAGTTTATTGTCTCAAAATACTGGAACATTATTATTTGAAAATTTACATTAACAATATAATACTGTATTTCTTTGTGGGCAAGGGATTTTCCATTTAAAGGGAAATTCAGACAAAAATATTTCTGAAAGCGTTACATTGTTTGTAATAAGGCAATATTTGTTTTGCTTAGTTTCTTGGCTTCTGGTTTCACTTTTGATAGGTATGATGTTTTTATTATATATGTTTTATCCTTACTTATTTTATTACTACAGCATTCTTGAACTCTGACCTTAAATCTACCACTATGATTTATATTAATATGTTCTAACTTTTAGATAAAAGAGAGAATAGAGCGTCATTGGAAGATGAGACCAGATCTTCTGAAAATGAAAGAGGTTGCCCTTATTTACCTTGATAGGAGTGGTGGCCTTCAGAAATTTGTGGATGATTGCAAACGATATAATGGTATTGGTTGTTCAGTAAACCTTCTATTAATATTGACAAGCTAAACAAAGTTGGTTAAAAGAAATATATACCTTATTTCTATATTTTATGCTCTGAGACACTTATTGACTCTCTGCTCTTACAGACTCAAAGCAAAGTTATGCTGTCTATCGATTCATTATTTCGATAAATCCGTCTGATATTGCTGAGTTGGATGCAGCTCTTGGAAATCAGATTCTGCACAAACCCATGAAAGCTGCACAGATTTTTCAGTCAGTAAGTGAATTTGCATGTTTACAGAGGCAGAAATGTATTCAGTATTTTAAACCAAATTTTTCTTTGCAAAATCATTTTATTTTTGAATTACAGGTCTGTTTCATAGCTATTAAAACACTGTCATTAATTGAACAATTACAGACAGAGGCCCAAGTGAGTTTAAACTTTTTACCAGTTTAGATAAAAATAATTTTCAAGCAATATTAAGTTGTATTTAGAGAACTTTTTGGTGTTAATTTTTCAGTTTTAATTTTCACTTTCATTCAACAGTCCTATCAATCTAAACAAAAAATAGTTGGAACGTCTCACCCATGTATACTCTGGGTATGGCAAGGTGGATATATGTGACTATGAGCTATTTTCACCTTATTTGGCACGTCCCTGGAATATGTTTTTGTAACTGTGGACCACACTGGGTTTTGAACATGAGTATTTGTCATTTATACTAAACGTTTCAAATAAAAAAGATTTTTATTTTAACACAACCCTTTTTCTCTCATGAGATTAATATAGTGTTGAAACCAACACACTTGCCGCCTCTGCCAAGTTATATTCTCAGCCTTTGTGAGTTTCCACTTGATTACATGTCTCAGAGATTTTATATGTCAGAGGGAATAGTGATTGCAATGGGAACTGTAACGAAATACACACAAGGAGCAAGATTCCTTTGTTCTGAGGAAACCTGTCCATTTTCTGAAGGTAAGAAAAAAAAATAAAATGAGAAAGGTTCTGGACTCAGAAGGTTCTCTGACTGATTAGTCCATTAACTCGAACTCATTATTTACGTTAAAATCTAAGACAAATTTGACATTTTCCTGTATAGATTTTTATGTAATTTACACAAAGGAACTGCATATCCAGGATGCATTTTGATTTAGTGCGAGCATCACAACTTTCTGATTTATTCTGGTCAGTGGCCAGATTTATACTACAAAGAGTTTGCCTGCATACCAGCAAACTGCCCCCCTCCACTCCCGCTTCTAAACAGAGACTGCTTATACTGGAAAGTTCTTTTGCCAATATAGCTTATAACAGTTCCCGGAACAAAATAAACTATACTGATTAAACAACTTTTTTTGCTGGTAAACTGTATGTACACTAGGACTTTTTGCCTGAATAAAAATGTTGTAAAGACTCATACCCTAACTAATGTTCTTATACCAGCAAACATTTCTACTGAAGACCTGGCCAGTGTCAGACGCCTGCCTATACAGCAGCACTAGACTAGGATTGATTCCTTCACAGCAGCCTAGGACTTGTTAACTTTAAATAACTTCTTTAATTTCTATGAGACTACTTGCCCCTGTGTAAAATTATTCTAGTGCTTAAGGTTTTGCCGGATAAAATTGTTTTTCACAATCATAGTGACTGTGAAGGGGTGAAAGAGAAGCTAATACCCAATGTTAGAATATTCATTTTAGAACACATTATAATTATGTTTTTAATCAAGAAGACATATATTTATTATAATAATAAACAGAGACCTTGTGTAGTTTTGAATGGAGCACATAGAGACATATCTCTCTCTGACTGCTTCTCACAAAGCCAGGCTAACATGGTGGGATTAAGAATCTGTAATAAGCAATTCTGCCATCCAGTGGTGAAACTATAACCCAGGGATGGCCAAACTGCAGCTCTTTTACCATTAAAGTGTGGCTCGCAACCCCCCCCCGCCCTCCATTCTCCACCTACCTGACTGACGGGGGGCTGGGCGGGACCGCTGCCGTGTTGTGGGGGGGGGGGGCTGGTGCGTCTCCGCGGGAGGGAGGGGGGGGGGGGGGGGGGGGGGTGGTCTTAGGGCATCAGCCCTGCAGGGCACACCTGCCGAGGCTCGGGGCTTCAACAGGAGTGGAGTTGAATGAGCCTCAGCTCCCAGCCTCAGCTTCCAGGAGGTGTACCCCAGCTCTCAAAACGTCTGATGATTGTTGTATGTGGCTTAGAGGGACAGTACACCATAATTGTTGATTTTTATTTGGTGGTAGGGGGAGAGAGACTCCCAAATCATGAGAGAGACACAGAATATGCAATAAAGCTGTTCATCCTAAGAACAGGGAAATATGACACTTGAGAACTCCTGATTCTCAATTCAATGCTTTACTCACTTTACTTACTCTCCTCTGGTTAGGGAATTAAAATGAAGGATGTGTGCCATTTTTAAAGAGCCAGGAAGTTTTCGGAGCTTATACTTGTTACCACATAGTAAACTGGAATAAGCTGAATTTAAAACCAGTTATATATTTTAAGTAATGTAAAGTCCATTACAAATTATTATGACTAAATGTGAAGAAATATTTGGCTATATAGTCTATGTAATGCTTTCTATTAGGGTTTAATTATATAAGAGTACATATACCTGGAGCTACAGAATCTGCAACAGTGAGGAATGATTTTGTATGCAGTTTATGTGCTTCACCATTGCGAGAAGACATGAAATTCAGAGTACTTGGTGGTAAGAATTATGTAGATTTATTTTTAGTTCTAAATTATCTTTCTACTTTTGATATATTTTTATTTACTTAGCTTATTCTTTTAAGAGTAAAGTATCATTCAAGAAATATAACATTCTACACTTGTTTATTTTGTAAGATAAACAGCTAGTTGAAATGATAGATGCAAAAGCTCTGAGTGCTTTCCAAGGATATTCCAACAATAAACCACATTTTAGGATTCAGTCTTTTACAGTTTTCCTAAGAGGTGAGTAGGCTGTGTATTCATCTATCCTAATATAATGATAAAACTGAATGAGATCTATCTGTTTAAACGGAAGTGTTTTAGAACTGAGTGGCATTCTTGTAAAACGGCTTTATAATTGGAAAAAATCCTTAGTTTCCTTATATATTCATTTCTGTGGACAAAATGGTGAAAATAATGATAGTTTTTTTGATTGTGTCATTTTTATTTGAAAAGGAACCCCATGTTATAAGCCAGGCAATAAAAGACAACACATGTCAAAACATTGGTTTTTTATATTTATTTCAATGTGTTATTTATAGGGTCCTACCTAATCCATGGTCATAAAAAAACCATCATGGACCATGAGATCTGGACTTTTGTGTGCTTTTACCCTATACTATACTGCTTTTACAGGGGCAACTAGAGTTTCTCAAATGGGGGTCCTGACTCAAAAGGGAATTACAAGGGGTGGGGAGTGTCACAAGGTTATTTTAGATGAGATTGTGGAATTGCCACCCTTACTTCTGCGCTGCCTTCAGAGCCTGGCGGCTGGAGAGCAGCAGCTGTTGGCCGGGCGCCCAGCTCTGAAGGCAGTGCCCCACCAGCAGTGCAGCAGTAAAGATGGCAAATGCCATACCATCTCATCCTTACTTCTGTGCTGCTGCTGGCAGCAGTTCTTCCTTCAGAGATGGGCTCCCAGCCAGCAGCTGCCGCTCTCCATCTTCCCAGCTCTGAAGGTTGCACCACAGTCTGCAGCAGTGCATAAGGGTAGCAGTATTGCAACCTCCCCCCCGCCCTACAATAACTTTGCAACCTCCCACAACTGTTTTTTGGGCCAGGACCCCTACAATTACAATACCATGAAAATTCAGATTTAAATAGCTGAAATCATGAAATTTGCTATTTTAACAATCCCAGGACCATGAAATTGACCAAAACAGACTGCAAATTTGGTAGGGCCCTAGTTACTTAATTAAAATGTCTTGGCCAGTTCAGCATTATCTCACTTTCTGTGTAACTTGTTTCTTCCTCCTTCCTCTGGTTATATTGTTTTGCAATGGCTTAACATTTTTTGTGATATCCTTCCTCAACCTAGCAATTTTCCTTATTTTTTCATGATCCCTGGCTTCTGAGGTTTCTAACTTCCATTGCAAACAATACAGTATTTGGAATGTGAAAATTCAACTACAGACTCCAAAAAAGTAACCTAATTTTATGATGAAAAATGTTTGCAGTACTGTAACCCTATTCCATTTTTAAAAAATCAATAGTTCTGCTTTGGTGCTTGCTATTTAATATGTTTATAAAATTCATCTATTTCTTTGTATTTATTGAAAAATGTGTATTAATCCATTTATTCCAAAATTACAAGCAACACAACTAAATAGTGATGTTGTATGTGTATTATTACAAAGTAAAGCCTTGGGCTGAATCCTGTGAGGTAATGCGTGCCCTCTATTTCCATCAGCTTCAGTGTGCACTGACAGAACATAGCATCTCACAGCTCAGGCCCATACTAGGTTGCATGTAACATACATTACAAACCTTCCCAAAGACAGAACAGGTTTTGACTCACATGAACAGAATTTTGAAGGTTTCCAAATATGTTTTTGCATTTTCTTTTAATTTAGGTCCTTTCTTCTGAAGAAGAGTTCTGTGTAAGCTTGAAAGCTTGTCTCTCTCATCAACATAAGTAGATCAAAGATATTATCTCACCAACCTTGTCTTTCTAATCTTCCTTTACTAAGGCATTTTGTCATCACATTTACTTAACAATAAGTGATCATGAGAACACTGCAAATCTCAGAGCAGAGCTCTGAGAGTACAAACGTTCTCCTTTGTGTTTCAATTCAAAACTAACTGCATTATCCATTTTCTCAATAGAAAATTATCCTATGGCTCCTCCCAGCCACTTCCCTCACCTGGTGCCCTAAAACGTTATAAATTGTCTACATGGATAGTTCTATTCCCATTCTTTAAGGCTGCACCAAATCAAACTGTTGTGTGTGCTGATTCCCCTAAATTATATTTTTTAATCTGAACCATTGGTTTAACATATAAAAATACCTTATAATCTTAAAGTTATGGATTTTCTAATAAATCCCTATATTTCCATGTATATTTATTTTTTCTAGATGAATTGTCAAACAAAATGAAAATAGGAAACAGGTATAGGTTTATAGGAATTCCGGCCTGCATACAAAACTGCTCACAAATTACAGTCTGTATAGAAGTCAACAGTATACAGCGCTGTAGTCCAGAAGGTAAGAAAGCTGTATAGTAAATTAAAATGACTAAAAATAGATATTTTTTATTAAATCTGAGGCTTGACAGTTAGTGCAGTCTTCTAGTACATGGAGATCCAATTTTGGAAACCACTTGGTACTTTCCCTCCAGTAATCCTGAGTATGGGCTTGTCCCAATTGTTTTTTTGACCTGATATTGCTGTCACCCAAGAAACACAAACAATACTATTGTTCACTTCTCTGTCTATTTAGGAAACTACAGAACATTATTTATTGATATGCTTTTCCGCTATCATCTTATTTCTAAGATGTTTTTCGTTAGAGGGTATTGTCTCAGTTCAGACCAATGGCAACTGCAACTGGATTTTGCCTCAGGGTTCCAGTCTCGATCTGTGGCTTTTCTTGGTTGGAGACCTTTGTCTCACTCCCTTCTAATGCGTTTCCAGGCTGCACAGTGCCCTGCCTTCACTGTGTTATTCCCATCAGAGACAGGTTGCCCAAGCACATCTGTTTGCTTTCTCTTCAAAGATGGTTAACAGTGTGACTGCCCACAATTGTAAATTACCACACAGTTCTTTCTAAGTAAGTCTGTTTTATTAAAATAAAAAGCATTACAGAGAAAACATATTAAAAACAATAAAAGAACTTATATGCATGCTAATAAGTTTACTAGAGATCACTCCATCCCTAATATACTCTCTGGTAGGCAGTTCTTCAATACCTCACCAAAGTGGTTTCCTTGTGGTTTCAAGTTCATCATAGCTCAGAACAAGTACACAGTCTTACAGGGCCTCAGTAGGTTGCGTCCTTCCCCTAAGGATTGGGGCCTGTCTGTTGCTGGATCTGGAAGAAAGCACTGAGCCTGTTTAAAACCAGGCTATATAACCAAAAATCTTTTCTTTTTCTGATGGTCCCTGGAGAATCCAGTTTGAACTAGTATATGAGGAACTTACCAGAGGGTATCTTCACAAGGGCTAATAACTGAAGGAATTCCATTACCGCTCCCTCCTCCTAGAGGAATTGCATTTTTAATACAATGGCCCCCAAAGGTATCAATCCTAACTCAGTAAGATTTAACTTAATTCCATAAAGTTTGTCCAGGATGATGCAAATATTGTCAGTCTGTCACAGGTATATTTAGATTTTATCTTAGATGGCCATATAATTTCAATTCATGTACTCGCTCTCTTACTCAATATGTATTAGTGGACACAGTGTCTTTTCCCTGTTTAATAATAGTAAAACTAACATTTTAAGCTGTTCAGAGTCTGAATTTTTGTTACCCTAAACTAAATTCCAAACATAACTCATTTTTATTTATTTTTTCTGATAATAGGATCTACCTAGTGCTGATTTGTTTTAATTATATGAATAGCTCTGTTTAAAAGTGTTGATTAAGATATCCTTTGTTTATATTAGGTATTTCTTGTATCAGTGAGAATTTTAAGTATCTGCTCTCCTTGACTTCAAGTTCATGTTGGAGGTTTACAGCCATACTTGCCAACATCTTTGCTTCTCAAGTTGTCCCACCAGGCACTTACAATACTCTTAAACTGTCCATACTATTGAGTCTAGTCCAGACATGTGACAGAGACAGTGAGACAGCAGATTACCTGGATCTTTTGATTGTGACCAGTGACACTTTAATAGCAGATAGGTAAATTGACACCTATATTTTTTTTAGAAGTACATTTGACTTTAAATAAAAGATTTGCCAAGCTGTTACATAGAGAGGCTTGGTATTTTCTCAAAAGGAAACCAGAGTTCACACTTTAAAGTGTATCCTGGGGTTTTACTCAGCAGAATAATTCTTTTTTTAAATAAAGGATATACATTTTTGATTTCTGAACTCTCCTTTCCTTTGTCATCAGTGTGCCAGGTCTTCATTATTATACTGCTGAGAGGGAGGCAAACTATGTGATGGTCACGTGGGGCACGTGCAATCCAGTGGTATTAACTCACTAGCTGCTTATGTCCATAGTGAAATTTAAGTCTTTGCTTTTAATGAGTAAAGCATTTAATGATCAATCTTCTAATTAACTTGCCAAATTTCTAACACCAGTCCTGTCTAGCAGAGGCCTAACTTCTAAAGTTGCTATTGAAATGACTACAGTCTGTGGCTATAGAAGCAAAGATTTGCCCCTCTCAAGCCTTAAGTCACTCTGATACAGCACTTCAGTCTTTTCTAAACGAGCTCTTTTGTCAAAAATGTCACACTGTTGTGCCCTCCAGTTCAGCTCCATCAGTTATTAACAAGGTCCAAATAGCTGCTGGTATTTTTATCACTGTGTTGTTTTGACTACGATTGCCAGGTGTCCAGTTTTTGACTGGAACGGCCGGTCAAAAAGGGATCGGTGGCTCCAGTGAGCACCGTTGACCTGGTCGGCAGCGCAGTGGGGCTGAGGCAGGCTTCCTGTCCACCCTGGCTCTGTGTGGCTCCTGGAAATGACAAGCATAGCTCTGCAGCCCCTGGGAGCAGGTGTGATCAGGGAAGCTCCGCATGCTGCCCCTGCACTGAGCGCCACCTCTGCAGTTCCTATTGGCCAGAACTGTGGCCAACAGGCGCTGCGGGGACTGTGCTTTCAAGTGGGGGACAGTGCACACCATGCAGAGCCAGCTGGCCACACCTCCACCTAGGAGCCAGACATGGCGGCTGCTCCCAGGAGCTGTGCAGAGCCGGGGCAGGCAGGGAGCCTGCCTTAGCACCATTGTGCCACTGGCCAGAAGCTGCCTGAGGTAAGCACTGTCTGGCCGGAGCCCACACCCCAAACCCGTTTCAGGTAAGAACCCCCTCTCGTACCTAACTCCTTCTCTGATCCTGCACCCCCACCCTGTCCCAGGTTAGAATCCCCCCTGAACCCAAACTCCCTCCAAGAGTCTGCACCCAACCCTCTGCCCAAGCCCTGTGCCTGCCTCCTGCACTCCAAACCCCTCATCTCCAGTCCCACTCCAGAGCCCATACCCCCAGCCGGAGTCCTTACCCCTTCCTGCACCCCAACGCCCTGCCTTAGCCCAGTGACAGTGAGGGTGGGGGAGAGCAAGTGATGCAGGGAGTGAATGGGGAGCAGGGCCTCAGAGAAGTGGTGGGGCAAGGGTGTCAGTTTTGTGCAGTGAGAAAGTTGGCAGCCCTAGTTGTGACCTGAGCAGGTATAGTTGACAGTGGTAAAACACTTATGGTTATGCAACCACACCAGTGTACCGACTCTTGCTACTGATGGTAGAGCTGAACTGATGGTAACAATTATGGGAAATCTTTGATTTAAAAAAAAGTTTGTTACCCACTCAGACAGCCACTTTTGGACTCAAATTACCTTAGTATTCATCCATACTATGATTACAATTTTTCTACTGTGCATGTTTCAACAATTTTAAGTCTCTATTTTCCCTCCTCCCCCCACATGACTTCATTATGCTTCCTCTAAAAGGCCTACAAACATGGCAAGTGTGCACTTTGTTTTCAGCCATTTGAGGTTTGATTGCAACAAAGGTCAGGAAAATATTGAGGCAATGGGAGAAATGCTTTCCTCACTATCCCACCCTTTCACAAATGATTAGCTGAACATGTTTAGCTCAAATTTTTTAAAAAATTACCTTTGGTTGAAGCCATGCGTGAAAAGATTAAAAGTTTTTTTTCAAAAGTTATGGCAACTGAAAAATGGTGAGAATGGAAACACCTGCTTAACAATATGTTGCACCCTATGGGCTGGTCTTCACTAGGGGGAGGGGTTGACTGAAGAGACTCAAGTTCAGCTACGTGAATAACATAGCTGAAGTCAGCATATCTTCAGCAGACTTACCTGCCATCCTCATAGTGGTGGCAATCGGCAGTGCGCTCCCCTGTCGACTCCAGCTTGCGCCTCGCTGAAGTTACAGAATCGACAGGGGTGCCCTTGGCAATCGATTTCTCGCGGCTTAACAAGACGTGAGAAATTGATCACCAAAAGATCGATTGCTACCCACCAATCCGGCAGGTAGTGAAGACCTACCCTATGAATGCTTAGTTATTGTTATCCATAGGGTCTTAGAAGTACACATAGCACTTTACAATCTCCCCAAGGCCTTTACTTCTTACAGTAACTCACAAATTATACAGAGAGAGAGAGGATAATAAAGTACCTTACAAATCTCATCTCAGATACTCATGTGGCCCCTTTTACAGTAATATCGAAGCATCACCCAATATTTAAATGCCTTTAATCCTCGCAACATTCCTGTGAGGTAGAGAAGAATTATTATCCCCATTTTGCAACTGGAGAATTGAGGCACAGAGAGACTTAGAACTAGATTGTTAAAGGTATTTAGGTGCCTAAGTACCTTTAAAAATCAAGGTGTTAAATGACTTATCCAAAGTCACACAGGACATTTTCAGCAGAGCAGGAATTTGAACCAGGGACTCTAACCACTGGGCCATTCTTCATCTCAGACTCACCCCCCCCGCCCCTCATGTTTTAGCATGCTGAGCTTTGCCTGGCTCGGATGCCATTAAACTGTCAAGATGATGGTATATATGTTACCATACCATGGCATTTAGTAATACTGGAACAAAGCACACCTCCACTATTTGCAAGCATGAGCAATAGCATCAATGTGGTTCCACTGCATGTGGGCAGCAACATTTGGGCTGCCCACGCTGTAGAACACAGCTCAGAAGGGGAGGGACCTACACCCCTGCTGCAGAGTCTTTGGGTCCACTACTATGTAGATCCACAGACCTGTCCACAGTCACCATACATGAGACAAAAGGGTCAGTAGAGGCTTGATCCTGCACTCTTTAAAGTCAATGGTTAAAATTTCTGTTGCCTTCAATGGGGCAGAATCAGGCACTAGCAATGCGGGAAGATAATTCAATACCTCCTCTGATCCAGCACAGAATTTTGCCTTGCATGCTAGACCAATTTAAGAATATTAAATTAGAATACAGCTGGAAGTTACGCTTCTTCATGCAGTTAGTGCTTTTAGAAGGAAACTATTTCAGATAAATAGGAGCAACTATTTCAAATAGTGCCCCTTTTGTGGTTATGTATAAGAAACCCTGGGTTTTACCTTAGTAATCAGAAATATTTTATACTCCTACAAAATGATTTGATTTTAATTATTTTCTTTCTAAGTGCTCTACCTTATTCAAAACAATTTCCAATGTGTGTGCTTTTAATACCGATTTTATAAATGCTATTAGTTTTTGTCAAGGGAAAATAATTTAACTGCATTTTTTTTGCAGGGGTTGCAAATTGCTGACAATTATTTTTTTTTTGGCTAGGCTTTTGAATTACAGTGTTTGTCTTGTACCCCGTGGCATACGGCACCCAGCATCTACTGACATTTTTCCTACTGTGTCCAAAGATAAGCATGGAACTGGAACGGCCAGCATTCAAGCATGCAGTGCTCTGCTGGCCACAGGTGGTATCTGCTTCCTAGGAGATTTGTTGTCACATAAAAAGGATAAACTTGAACTGCTGCAGTCAGGTAACCACTACAAAACCATTTTGCATATACTGAGCAATCAGCAGAGGGGAGAAATCAGTGCTAGAGGAGAGCCAAATAGAGCCAGGGCTATACACTGGGAGAGCTAGGACCACTAGGCCTTGAGGGAGGTAGTTTCTAGTTTGTCCAGGGGCCTTTAAATCCTAACTTGAACGCTACTCTCATGCACTCTTGACGGGTATGTTATAATTTCTCCCTAACTACTGAGAAAATCACTTTATCATCAGAAAACCTCATATATGCCATAGATGGGGGGGAAAGTGAGTGGATATTAACAGTACTAGGGACGATTAATGAGATTTTTACATGAGTGGATCTTAAAGCAGGGCATGATAGGGTCAGAGACTTACTAGGCAGAAGAGCTAGCTACCTCCTACCTTAACTATTTAAATTATAGAAATAGCTTATGCAGGATACAACTCCTGCCAATGGAGAGCCCTCAAATTATATTTAGGAGTTGATGCAAACTAAGCACATTTTAGCATGGTGTGGCAAGTTTTAGAGAGAACGCCTGTTCCTGAAGATGGAGTACTCTTCTCTGTATCACAGTTTAGCAATTTGAACAAAGCAAAATAACAAAACCCTCTGTGTTTTGTTTAACTTACATACAGACCAAGGATGGTATCTGAGCACTAATTAGTTCACCCATAGACTGCAAGCATTACACAGCATTGTATACACCTAGCTAACTGAATTGGTTTTGTGTAAGTGAAAGTTTTTGCAAAGTAGACCAGATGGCATGTTCTTTCCCCAGGGATATGAAAATCTTTAGCTGGAGAGTACAAAGATTCTTGCATACATGAGCATTTTATCCACCTTCCTGCACTACATGCATTATGATTACTTTAACATTTTTGTATCACTTACTTTGAAGAGATCCTGATCTTTTCCATAAAAACTAAGTACAGTATGTAACTAGAATTATCCTCAGACCCTGTAACTGGGATTGGAGATTTAATGTTAAACTACTGTAATGTAAGTAACATGTATTGTTTGACCTGACAGTGCTGGAGAGCAGAACCACTACAGTATTTATTCCTGGAAAGAAGTATGGAGAAGATGTTGACCAGCAAGTTATTCTTCCAATGCAGACCAGTTTCTGGACTTTTGTAGATGAGGATTCTTCTTCCAAAAAATATGTGCAAAAGGATAATACACCAATTGGCAAGTTGGTAAGACATATACTTTGTTCTGGCTAAGTTATCTAATGAGTCTGGAGATACAGACGATTCTGCATGTAAAACAATGGAGACCAACATCTCCGCACAAGCCCCTGTGAAGTCACTTTAAAGCCCATATCTTCTAAAACAGGCCAGATTGTCTAAACATGAAGCCTTTGCTTATTCAAGGGTTTCATGTTGCTCCTACGGGTCTCGAATAAACAGGGTTGTAGAGTGTGCACGTGTAGGACTAACTTATTGTTCCCCCACAATAGTAATTTCACTCAAAATACCTTTGCACCTGCAAGCCTATCAGAGAAGACAAGAGCCTGCCATGTTCTCTACAGTATAGTCAGAAGTAAATTCATTTTTTTTTTCCTATTTGAAAAATAAGCAGTTGAGCTTTTCAGTCATATTGCTTTGGGTTTTTATTCTGTTTAGGACTTGAGATCAATATCAGCTAACCTTATAGATGCTTTTGGGCTTTTGATACACTGCAATGAATTATCTCTCCAACTAGCCCTTCCTCTTTTGGATCACATAATGAAAAAAGCCATTGATCCAGAAGTACCACCTTATACCATCTCCCAGCAGTTCAGAACACAAGATTATGAAGAGGTAACTAGCTATAGTTCAGAACAAAATTGTATTTGATAATTTAGCATTATTACTTGGCACAATGTGGTTTTCCTGAGATGACTTGTATGCTTACAGCCATTCAGATATTGACTTACTATTCCATGTCCTCTTGTGCCATCACTGAGGTCAACATGAGTTTTGCCATTATTTTCATGGATAAAATCAATTTCCCATCTATAAATTAGTGAGTGTTTTCTGAACATTTATCTAGTGGGGGTAGCACCCTCCTTGTATCTGTTCCACAACACACCACCTTAGGACTTAATACTACAACAACAGATTTAATCATGTTATTTCCAGAAGAACCGCTTTCTGAGGGCACAGGGATATGTGTGTGTGCGCACCTCTTCCAGGAAAGAGAATGCAGGTATATATTATCGGAGTATAAGCAAAACAGTAATGACCATTTACTACATTTTTTTTTTAAATGGAAGACATAAAAAGCTGACTTATTAAAAATCATAGCAGCCTAATTATGCAGGATGGACAATATTGAACATGGTCCAACTCCATAATGACTTGATGCACATTTGATACCAATACAATATTCATGTTCCTCCACCCCTTAAGGCACCTCAAAACATAGAACTTTAATTGCAATTAATCTGATTTCACCCTAAATCACAGTAAGAAAATGTCCATTAGCAGGAAAAATAGCATCTTTCAGAAAGCGTAATGCATATGCTGACAAGCAACTTCATTATGTATATTCTATGTACCAGGTTGCTTTTTTGGGGTTCTACACTAATTTTTAAACACTACAGACATATCACTGGCATCAGGAGCTACACAGCTCCTTAGTTGTTCAGTCAGAGATTCTCATGGTCGCAGTACAAATTCCAGCGACAGCAGATGCTCAGTAAGTAAGTTCAACTGGCCACTGCCTGGCTGAGAGCTACTACTTAAAATTTAAAGTACAGGCAATCTGACTGTTCATTACAATGAAATCAGCAACAGGTATCTCAAGATAGTGTCAACAATATGGGGAACTATTTTTAAATCAATTTTTGGTTAACTATGATTTGCATTCAAGGGAATAGAAATTGGGTTTTAAAGGTTTAACCGTGAATCAGATTATCAGGGTTGGAAGGGACCTCAGGAGATCACCTAGTCCAATCCCTTGCTCAAAGTAGGGCCAATCCCCAACTAAATCATTGAATGGATTTTTGCCCCATATCACTAAATGGCCCCCTCAAGGAGGGAACTCACAACCCTAGGTTTAGCAGGCTAATGCTCAAACCACTGAGCTATCCCTCCCCCAAATTCAGAGCTGGTGCAAGGTCATTTCCAGTGACCTCATCACACCACAACTGACTTTGGCCTAGAGTTTCATAATTATAGGCTAACAAACAAAACACGCACAACTGTAATGTCCTAAATTACATGTATAGATTAAAAATAAGGATAGCATGCACATCTGAGCATTGACAGTAACAAAACTCCTAGTATGTTGAGTTCTAAACCCTTCTCATACTAAAATTAATCTGTTTTGTATACATTTGAAGTAATTTATATACTCTCCTTTTAAAGAGCCAAACTATTAAACTCCATTTGTTCTGATTTTTTTCAAACAAGTGTTGGTAAATGAAATTTTTTAAAAAAGTAGCTCAACTACGCAGGGGGGAAGATTGGAACCTATTAGTGTAGTGCATGATTATTTCTAACATTTCAGTACACTAGAGAATATTTATTTAAAATGACTGATGGAGCTCCTAGCATATTTATTTAAATTTACTAGATTAGTGAACAAATTACTTGTTTCTACACCTGAGACATAGCCATAGTGCTGTTTAAATGGTCATAATCCTTTCTAAAAATTGTGTTAATACGGAAAATATTGTCTAGATATATTAATACTATGCAACTGATGTTTGAATAGCAAAATGAGCTTTGGGTGTAAGTTGTCAACAGTATTCCTTAACTATTTAAAATGTGCGCTGTTTTTAGCTTATTTTATTTGCTAAGAATTTGCAAGTAGAACTCACCTCAGAAGCAGAAAGACTCATTCACGGCTACTACCTAGCAACTCGCAGAGTAAGAACAGATTCTATTCATGGATCAAAACTATCAACATCTGCACTGAAAATCCTGTACGTTTTAATTTTCCTAATGAAATTGCTTAAATTCTTTGTATCTCAAATTCTTCATCCATAAAATGGTACTAGTGCTTGCCTACTTGGAAGTTATGAGGCTTTTTTAAATAAACACATACAAGGTCCTTCAAGTTTTCAGTCTAGGGCAAAGATGGGCAATTTTGACTCGAGGATCATATCCAAGTATGGAAATTATATGGCAGGCCATGAATGCTCAAAAATTGGGGGTTGGGGTGCAGTAAGGGGTGAGGGATCTGCAGTGGGACCAGAAATAAGGTGTTCAGAATATGGGAGAAGGCTCCATCTGGGGATGAGAAGTTGGGAACGTAGGAGGGTGCTCTGGGGTGGGAAAGAAGAGCTCAGAGGACAGAAGGGAGATTAGGGCTGGCACAGGAGGGGGTCACAGGTGGAGGCTCGAGGCAGTGCTTCTCTCAAGCAGCTCCCAGAAGCAGCAACATGCCCCTACCCCCAGCTCCTACATGGAGGCATGGCCAGGCAGCTCCACCCACCCAGGTGCCAACCCTGCAGCTCCCATTGGTCAGGAACCCCACCCATGGAAGTTGTGCAGGTAGTGCTTGGGGTGGGGGTAGCATGCAGAGCCCCCTGGCTGCCTCTAAGTATAGGAGCTAGAGGGGGGACATGTCGCAGCTTCCGGGAGACACACACATGGAACAGGATAAGCCCCAGACCCTGCTCCCCCATGAGAGCTCAAGAGTGGGATTTAAACATCCAAAGGGCCAGTTGTGGTCCCTGGGCTGTAGTCTGCCCATCCCTAGGGCCTATACAGTAGTTTACATAATATTTATAAATTGTAGGATGTTCAGATTTCCTGAATTTATCTTGGAATATCTCCAGAAATCTCTATTTGAATAAACTTATTTGCCAGCCATGAAAAATAATGACTATTTAAAAGCCAAACCTCAGCGTTAAAGTAACTGGCACTGAAACAAATCTACAAAAATAAAGGAACTGAGTTAATGGTTGCAGTATCTGTAATTCAAAACCTTAGTGATTGAGCAATGCAATAATCGCGTCCCCTACTAGTTTCATGCAACATGAGGGAGTAATATAATGTGTTCTCAGAATATTGTGGGATAAGTGCTGCACAAAATAGATGAGTACATATTTGGCTGTGTGGAACAAACAGTACGTAACTGTGCCCCATTGAAATCATTTAAGTACCCATCTCTTCTCTTCCCCCCATATTTAAACCTGTAAACTTTGGGTATGGTATGGAAAATGAACTACAGTAGTGCTACTGATTGCCACTACAGTTAGCTTTTTATGTAATCATTTCAGTATATACTCATGTATTTTTGTGTAATATACTTTTGAGACACTAGCATTTTTGTCTTTTAGAGTTGCGTTGTCTGAAGCACACACTAAGTTAAGTTTAAGGAGGAAAGTACTTGAGGAAGATGTGTTGATTGCAGTCTTGTTATTTGAATCATCTCTCACTTTGAAACATGGTAAAAATAATTACGTTTTAGCTGACTGGATGTTTGTAAGTTGAGTATTAGGTCTAAATGTGTAGATTCTTTATATGTCACTTTTAACATTAAATATAAACAATTAACCTAGATCAAAGATGCAATCACGTTTGAATTAAGGCATCCCAAAATTTGGATATAATTTCCTGTGTTTTCTTACCTAAAGCACCATTTCCATGCTAAGAGTAAAGTTAGCTTTACGTCCCTATCCAGTTAAAATAAAACACCACTGAGAAACAAGAATTATGTTGGCAGTATCTGGCTTCTCAGACATTTACAGCTTTCTTCCTACTCATTCCTTTGTTAGAAGAGTGGATCTTCCAAAGACACTCCAGATACTATTAATACGAGGTATAAGGAGCTTAATATTGATTAATTCACATTCATGGCATAGCATTACATTTCAAAGGCAATAAGTACCAGACCTTTTAGAGTTAAATCAATTTTTCTTCTCAATACATTTTTTTTCCCCCAAGTTATAACAGTAGAGGGTGATAGTCCCAAGATTTCTTTTACAAGCAAGATCTAATATATTGTAAAGTTAGGAAAAATTTTTCCTCACTTGGGAATTTCCTGTCATGAGTTCTGATCCTGCAATGAGCTCCCTCTGGCAGTAGAGCTCATTAAAGGATCTGAGTGTCGGAACCAACATGTGCAAGAGCTTAATGGAGTATCTTCCCTGCCTCTTGGAATTTAAAGGGAGATTGCTATCACACTGAACCAAATTCCAACCAGAAGTGTAAAGCTCATATTCAGTACCAACCCACCAGGAGCACTTTTTAATAGAGACAGAAAATTTGAGAACAAGGTAGAAATATTCTGTAACATGTGGTTAGTGTTCTTTTCATAAGTCATATTTTCAAATGTCACTAAGATGAAGCAAAACAGTCAGACAAAAGGATTTTCCAGGAGTGTTTGGAATCTATTAACATAAGATTTTCAATTTAATTCATCATTGTTTAGGTGCCTCTGTCTTTTGTGTGGCTCCAAATGCAGTGTTTCCATTTGACCTCATTGATGAAAACTCTCTGCAGCTAAGAGATGTTTATCTGATGCAGTGCCATCAACAACTGTTACAGTTTATTGCCACATATGGCCATGGAACACATGTTACCACTAGTGAAGAATAAAGAAACCATTCTAAAAGCAGAGCTTGTTCCTATTTCATCATAAATTGTTAAAATATTTTTTTGAAAATGTAAAGTTTTACAGTGATGCTATTGCAAAATGTATGTGAAAAGTTGATGTTTTATGAAATTGCTACTCCTATGGCTAAAAGTTTGTAGCCAACTCGAAATTAAACAATATTACACTTTAAATTTCTCAGACTAAGCATATCACTAGACTGGTAGCTTTTTGCAGCTATGATCTCTAAAGATAGATGACCCACAGAAGAAAAGCAAAGCACCACACTCATGCTGCTGGAAATAGTACTAAGTAAATGGTAGTGAGAAACTTATATAAGGAACAAGAGGAAAACGAAAGTTTAATTTTTTAAAAAACCATTTTATTTAAATACTGCTGTCAAATGGCTTATAAACTAAAAGGTACTTTGTAGAACAATTTATTCAGTCTAGTGATTAAACTTTACCAACTTTCAACTACACACAATGTTGAAAGTACTTCATAAAAACTGTATATGTTTTTAAACAACTCTTTTTAGTCAGACATGTTTAGAGGTATGATAGCTATTTTATTATTTGTATGCCAGTAGCACCTAAAGCTTAAAGTGAAATTAGGGCCCCATTGTTTGTACAGCACCTAATATGGGACAGTCCCTGCCTTGAAGAGCTCATACTCCAGTCCAGTGGTGTCCAATAGAAATTCGATGCTAACCCCATCAGCTCCCACTAAGTTCCCTGTACAGCAGCTGCCCAGCAGGCTATCAATTGCCAGCATTTCAGATGTCCCTCCCCTCACTGCCATGTACTGCTCTTGCCCTCTGCCTTGGAGCTGCTCCCCGAGATTCCTGCTTGCTGGGGATGGGGGGGAAGGGGGAAGAAGAAGGAAGCTAACATCAGGGTACCCCCAGCCCCCCTGCTCCTGCACCCCACTTACCCCATCTTCCATAGAGCAAGGGGGACACACAGACAGAGGGAGCTTCCAGGAAGCAGCTGCAGTCTGGTCTCAGCTTGCTGATCTAATTAACATGGCAGTGTACTTCTGACCCCAGTCTTCATACTTAGAGAGAAAATGTGCACAAGAAACACACTTAAATTGGATTCACAGTTTATGTCATCTAACTAACTCAAAATTAAGATGGCACATCAGATTCAGACGTTCTCTCCATAAAGAATCAGCTGGGTAAACGGCAAAAGATAATCATCATTAGGCCATCAAAGCAAGTCTGCCACCCAAAACTAAAACTAAGCTTATTAGTCGTCTCCTGGACAATTATGCATATGGGGGAAGAGGCTATCACAATACAATTTAAGAGGCTCAGTTCCACAAAATTAGATTCTTTGTCCTCCTTATTTAAACCTTTATTTTCCTAAAGAAAATTAACATGATCACATGTAACCCAAACATTTGGAACTCAAGGGGGTCTGGTTGACTTTGAAATCAACCACTGTATTTTCCTTTTAGTCACATTAAAGTTTCTGAAAATTAGCTTTAAGTTGGGGTGAATCACCTGAAAAATAGTTAAGTTTTTTAAAATGTGGTGTCCTCACCCAGAATGGTCACATGGCTATTTCCTCAAAGCTTTTAAAAGGACTGCTCTCTATGACTCATTTGTTGTGCTGGTTCCACATATTTTAACCTATACTTCTACCTATCTTAGCTGTGCTAGGTTTCATTCTTTTCAGCATAAAGGCATCACAAAAACAATACCCCCCTCCAAGTTACCTTGAGAGAAGTCAAACAATGTCTTGCTGGCTCCAAAGAGCAGGACAAAGTCAGGAAAGTGGTATTTCTAAATGTTCTGAGCTCAGCAAATCACATAACGAAGGTATTTCCCACTGAAAAAAATTGCAGAAATAAAAATGTATAAAACTGACCACGCTGACAAACTAAGTTACTGAGCTTATCAAAACCTTTACTGGCATCTCAGATTTGAACATGTACATCAACATACATTCAGATGGGTAAACGGCAAAAGGAAATCATCATTATGCCAGTAACATCATGTTGTCTAAGGTGCTGATTTAATCAAAGATAGTTAATTTCAAGATGAGAATTGTCTTACTGAAGTACATGTGGCATGATAATCTGGACAAAAAACTATATTTCTGCAGTCTGTCCTTTTGCCCCTATATAATGCATATATTTTAAAAGACTTGAATGTCAATTCTTTTCTGCAGTATAAAAACAAAAAACACAAAACTAGTGTAATTTCTTGCCCCCCATTCCAGTTTCCAACTTATCTTTTAGATTGCTGTAGCAGAAATAAAAAAGATCACTACAATGACAGGGGATGGATAATAATAGGAACAGCTTCCCAGCTGATGGCCTAATGAAGCCCTTGAGCACCAAGCCAGATCCTCAGCTGGTGTAAGCCAGCCTTGTTTCAGGGACATCATGGGAAAGCATCATGAACCTATTCTGTGCAGATTTTCACCAGCTGAAGATTTGACTCTCTTATTGGATTCTGATTTCTGGTATTGATGCCAAAGAAAAGCAACAGACTCATTTGCATTACTGTACCAGTTGACAGGACATTTTTCTGGCTGAACACGAAGTACACGGGACTTGTAAAAACATTTGAAAAAGACCACAACTGACTCAATTCTCACTATTTTAAAGAAAAGTTTAATATCAGACACATTAATGAATCTGATCCACAGACACTTTTTGGCTCATTTCAGTGTTCGGCTAGCATTTCAGATGCATCATCAAAACAATCAGTTGGGTAAATGACAAAAAAATTATACCAACAAAGCAACTTCACATCTGTGATGAGCCTTTAATGCTATGAGACTAAAACTAAGTATTTGACCACATATTAAAAAAAGCATCCTAGGTTAAGTTAAAGCCAGCCTTCAAACTGGGGTTTAATTTTGCATTCAAAAATTAATCATGCTTTTTTCCAGCAATTCATTCCAAGTGCAAAAGCAAGCCACAGTTTGAAGATCAGGACCCACATAATTATAGTAAAGAGAATTATATAATAAAATGTTCAGACTGTCTTTTAGCCTCAGAACCCTTTAAGAAATGAGTTTCCTCCACATTTTTAGTCACAAGTGTAGTAATTATACTTGGCACTGTGTGGATTCCACCAGTATGGGATGGGGATGAATGGCCAGGTCAAGAGTAGCTTTCGTTGCTCTCTGGTTTCTAAAGAGAACAGTTTATATCTGAGTACTCCGGGATTTATTCTGTTTGTTCAGGAGAACCAGAGTGAATTCTGCTGATTAATTAATTGCCTATGCAATAAGCTTCTCAACAAATCCTCTAGTATCCTACAGCTGAAATAATGAGATGCAAAAGATAAGCATTTAAATTACCACAGCAGAGGTGAGAGCTGGCAGGCTTCAGGTAAGCAGCATTTGAAAGCCCATCTCGCAGTATCAGGATTTCTGGACAGAGCAACAAAATCCGAGGTCAATGCTCATTGGTAGTGTTTTTGGGGGTGGGGGGGCGGGGTTAGAAATCCACATGGACAGCTGGATTCTACAAATTCATCGTTATTTGGTTTACTTAACAGATGTGCTGGCATCTCAGATTCAGAGACGTACATCAACGAAATGACACTCAGTTGGGTAAACGGCAAAAAGGAAAATCATCATCATGCCAGTAAAACCACTTCCCATCTTTGATACAGTTATTACTGCATGGAAGGCGGCTAACTTCAAGCTATGAAAACACATATATCCGGGCACTTTGTCCTGATTGGCTTAGATGCTGAGCAGTTTACCAACATGTAGGTGCATACTTTAAAGTAACTTGCATTTGTTAATACAGAATACTCAGTCATATGAAGAACAGAACTGACAAGTAAGGGTTCTCCTCACTGCTGCTTTTCCCCCTTTCAAAATCAAAATGTTCAAAACCACAGTGATTTGGGTTTGGATTTAACAGAAAACAGCTTCCTCGTTGCTAGCTTGCAGAAGCTCTCCAAGTACTGTGTATTTACAGTAAGAAAAAAAATCTCAATATACTCACAGTCTTATTTCTTCAATAGTTCACATGACACCTTGCTGGTTACAAAGGAGTAGCATAGCCAAGTCCAGACAGGACACTTGCAATACCATCAGAAACAAATCCTCTATCCTCATTACCTAAAAGAAAAAGTTCCAGACATTTTGAACAGTTGGCAGAAAGTCAAATTATTTGGCCTATTCGGCATTCTACTAAACCCTCAATAGCAGGAATTCTCATCATGCACTTGGAAAATGGGCCAAAAGGATTATTATAGCTGAGAAGCAACACTGATCCCTGTGACAATAATTAATCCATTTTCATACGAGAGTTCTGGGATAAGTTCAGTAAAATGTCTTTTTGAGAGACAAAAAGAGTTAAACAGAAGGCATTAATATTTTGCCCATTAAAAGAATGCGCTGTAGGTAAGTCTACCTATTTAAGCATGTTCCACAACAATGAGTTACTGATATTACAAAAGTATGATGCTCCCAATGCGTAGCCATTGTTTTTTTCATCCATTTGGGTTTGACAAGCATGAAAGATGAACTAAGGTTAAAGGTTATATTTACCTCACTTTGGGAGCACAGGTCTCCATGTAAGCACAGTGGAAAATTCCCTGAAGGTTCAATTCAAGGTCAGAACTCTAACCAAGATTATGCTGCCTCTGAGACTACCAAACCAAGATCCCACTACAATGGGGTCCCAAGACAACTACTGCTCTTAAATATGTCACCATACTATGGAAAGGGCATGGTCAGGACCACCAGACAACTCTCTAGCCAAACTCTCCAGTGACAAAGAGGCAATTTATCATCAGAATTTGGACACTTAGCTGCTGATGAAAATGATTTATGAAGACATAGCAGCAGCAATAAGGTTATTTAGCTGTTCAATTTATCATTATTTAGAAGACTTGAAAGACTGAAAATAACTCAAAATAATCAATAAAGATGATTTGCCAATAGTCAATGTCTTCTATTGTTAATGAAATCCAGCTCAATTTCACAAAACATACGCAAACTGTAGTAAAATAAACTAGGTGTTTTAAAGCAAGTCTCAAATAAGAAATTAGCTGATTTAATTTGCAAACAGAGCAGTTTGTTCAAAATAATGTATTAGTTCAATTATAGTCACATGTGATTAGTCTCAGAAATGGTGGGAGATGTCGTTATGAGGAGGACATAATAGGAAATGACCTCTATTTCCACTAGAAACTCCCATCTGTTCAAATCACAGTGTATATAAAACATGTTAGCAGATCATCTGCCCCATTTTTTAAGTGCAAATTACATTCACTCAATTTTTAAAATCGTGTCAAGATTATTAGAATTTAAGTTCTAGTTAAAATTATACACTTTCTAGTTTCTCTGCCAGAGACACTGTGCAAGGTCTCAGAGGTCTGAAAGAACTAGTTGATTTCTAAACTCATTATCATTGTAATTGTCACTATTTGCAGAATTAGACATTCAAAAAGAAAACAGGAAATCTGCAGCTCATCTTTCAGAGCCTTAACATTATATTTTAAAAAAGTACTTCTCAACTTATAAAACAATCACATCAACTTTCTTCTCTTTTAGAACCCCACAAATTCTGCTACTTGTGAACTTATAGTTGCATACCATAAAATGAAAACTGAAGTCGGTTATCTATATAACATTTGTTAGACTTGAGGGTTCCTTTCTCTCCCAAAGCTAGGAAGCTCCACAGCAAACATGGCTATGTGAGGTGTATGTCCGCATGTCCTATTCAGAATTGTGCTGTCAACTTTTTGTGCCTAGCACAATGAGATCAAACCTCACTGGGTCTTTAGATGTACTGCAATTTAAATATATATTAATAATAAACTTGTGTTGAAGGAATAGGATTTTTTTTAAATAAGCCCATATGATCTTTTATAATCCTTTTGTTTAAGAATTTGAAGATCTTCTCACTCGTTATTTGTTCTAACATTATAAGAAAGTATACTGGTGCTTATGTGGAATGTTGAGGGCAGTGTAGTGGTTAGTTTCAAAGCCAATTTCCAACAAATTAAATTGGGATTAATACATTTTCTCCATGGCTTGTAGATATTGTTCCTCTACAATTTATCCTTAAAGCAATAGTACACTATTTATTCTCCTTTGTAGTCAGGGAATTAACAAGTTGGTTTTAATTTTTTTGCCTAAATCAGATTTCTAATTCAAAGTAACAGAACTTGTTCTTGAAATACTTACTCTAATTGCATGGTACTCCTGATCTGAGACAGATGTTCGCAAACATTTTAACTTTGTTTCCTATTCTACTTTTCCCTATTTGTATTTTATATACCACAAAGTGGAAGCATTACAAAAATGATGTGGGTCACTGAAAAATATTGCACAGCCTACACCAAGATTAGTTTGCTAAATAATCATCTATCCCACCCAAGTTCAACTTGCTTAGCTGATACTATAACCACCAGCGCCTGGAGTTTGTGATTTTTTCTTTTTAACTTAAAAATAATCCCCGAAGGGAGAAAACTCATTTTAAGTGATTGTTTAGCATACAAACAAACAAAATGATAATACAACAAAGGTTAAGGTTGTTTAGCATAGTTGTAAAACAACCATCCAAATTAATACAGGGGTATTCTATTTGCTACCCAAGATCCATAAACCTGGAAATCCTGGACAGCCCGTCATCTCAGGCACTGGCACTCTAACAGCAGGATTGTCTGGTTATCTGAACTCTCCCCTCAGGCCCTACGCTACCAGCAATCGCAGCTATCTTCAAGACCCCACGGTCTTCCTGAGGAAACTACAATCCATCAATGATCTTCCAGAAAACACCCATCCTGGCCACTATGGATGTAGAAGCCCTTTACACCAACATTCCACACAAAGATGGACTACAAGCTGTCAGGAATAGTCTCCCCGATAATGTCATGGCAAACCTGGTGGCTGAATTTTGTGGATGAGGACAAAGTCACAACTATTTCACATTTGGAGACAACGTATACCTTCAAGTCAGCGGTGCTGCTATGGGTACCCGCTTGGCCCCACAGTATGGCAACATTTTTGTTACTTAGAACAACACTTCCTTAGCTCTCGGCCCCTAACGCCCCTACCCTACTTGTGCTACATTGATAACATCATCATCTGGGACCATGGAAAAGAAGCCCTTGAAGGATTCCACCACGATTTCAACAATTTCCACCCCACCATCAACCTCAGCCTGGACCAATCCACACAAGCGGTCCATTTCCTAGACACTACTGTGCTAATAAGTGATGGTCACATAAACACTACCCTATACCGGAAGCCTACTGATTGCTATACTTACCTATATGCCTCAAGCTTCCATCCAGAACATACCACACAATCCATTGTCTACAGCCAAGCTCTAGCTACAACTGCATTTTCTCCAGTCCCTCAGAGACAAACACCTAAAAGATCTCTATCAAGCATTCTTAAAACTACAATACCCACCTGCTGAAGTGAAAAAAACAAAATGACAGAGCCAGAAGAGTACCCAAAAGTCACCTACTACAGGACAGGCCTAATGAAGAAAACAACAAAACACCACTTGCCATCACCTTCAGCCCCCAACTAAAACCTCTCCAGCGCATCATCAAAGGTGATCCTGAAAGACAATCCCTCACTCAAAGACCTTGGGAGACAGACCAGCCCTCACTTACAGACAGCCCCCCAAGCTGAAGCAAATACTCACCAGCAACCGCACCCCAAACAAAAACACTAACCCAGGTACCTATCCTTGCAGCAAAGCCCGATGCAAACTCTGTCCACATCTCTATTCAAGTGACACCATCATAAGACTTAATTACATCAGCCACACCATCAGGGACTCATTCACTAGCACATCTACCAATGTGCTATATGACATCATGTGCCAGCAATGTACCTCTGCCATGTACATTGGCCAAACCAGACAGTCTCTACACAAAAGAATAAAATGGACACAAATCTGACACCAGGAATCATAACATTTAAAAACCAATAGGAAAACACTTCAACCTCTCTGGTCACACAACAACAGACTTGAAGGTGACAATTTTAGTACAGAAACACTTCAAACACAGATTCCAACAAGAAGCTACTGAGCTGGAATTAATTTGCAAATTGGATCCCATTAACTAGGTTTGACTAGAGACTGGGTCATTATACAAACTGAATCTATTTCCCCATGTTAAGTATCATTACACCTTCTTGTCAACTGTCTGATATGGGCCATCTTGATTATCACTACAAAAGTTTTCTTTTTTTCCTTCCTGCTGATAATAGCTCATCTTAATTAAATAGCCTCTTAGAATTGGTATGGCAACTTCTACCTTTTCATGTTCTCTGTATGTGTGTGTGTATATCTTCCCGTTATATGTTCCATTCTATGCATCCGATGAAGTGGGCTGTAGCCTACAAAAGCTTATGCTTAAATAAATTTGTTAGTCTCTAAGGTGCCACAAGTACTCCTGTTCTTTTTGTAGACCTCATCTACATACACTTGCACCAACTAAGGTATGTCTACGGTAGAAATGCTGCAGCAGAATTGCTGTAGTGTAGACATGTACTACAGCAGGCCTGCACAACTCGGAGAGCAGCAAGGGCCATATTACTGAAGAGAGAAAAAAAAAAAAAAAAAGCCACCGCACACAGCTGCGGGCCGAAAAGCCCCACCCTCACCCACTTCCCCCCACTTGGCTTGCCCCACCCCTACTCATCCCCTGCGGGCTGCACATTGAGCCCATGCGGGCCACATGTGGCCCTCAGGGTGCATGTTGTGCAGGCCTGTACTACAGTTTCAGAATGCGTTCATGGGTCACTGTAGTAAATCCACCTCTCAAGGGGCAGTAGCTAGCTTAATAGAAGAAATAATCTATCAACCTAGTGGTGTTTACTACTGGGTTTAGGTCTGAATTTTTTCACAGTTCCCTGAGCAATGTAGTTAAGCCAGCCTAACTTTGTAGCATAGACCAGCTCTGAATCAGTTAAAAACAACATGCTCGGTTAAACCAGTGAAAGTCTGTGTATAGATAAAGCTGCAGTGACACTAGACAAATAGCGGGTAGATATTTCCAGTATGAACAACTCTGAACAGCTGCATATTAATACTTGTAACCAAAGTTAAAAGCACATCAAGGTTAACTACAGGAGAGAAGTGTTCACCGCTCTTGGCATTGTTGTTTTCTATGGATATGTCTACACTACAGAGATTATGCCAGCACAGCCCTATAGTGTAGATCAGGGTTAGGCAACCTATGGCATGGGTGCCAAAGGTGGCACGTGAGCTGATTTTCAGTGGCACTCACACTGCCTGGGTCCTGGCCACTGGTGTGTGGGGCTCTGCATTTTAATTTAATTTTAAGTGAAGCTTCTTAAACATTTTTAAAAAAAACTTTTTTTTTCACTTTACATTCCACAATAGTTTAGTTCTATATTGTAGACATAGAAAGAGACCTTCTAAAAACATTAAAATGTATTACTGACATGCAGAACCTTAAATTAGCGTGAATAACTGAAGACTCAGCACACCACCTCTGAAAAGCTGCCAACCCCTAGTGTAGATGCAGCCTATAGTGACACAGTTTTTTCTGTTGCTATAGGAACACTGCCTCCCTAAATATTAGCTATATTGACAGAATTACTCTTCCATCAACATAGGTGCATCTATACTGAGGGGGACAAGAAGATAGGTACAACAATATGAGATGTGACCAAGCCTATGATAGCTACAGTAGAAATTTTCTTAATGAAAGCTTGAATATTGTAGAAAAAAGCAAGATCTACAAGGAGTTTCTATACTGACAAACTCTCCTAGTGTAGAACTGGCTTAATAGGGGCAAGAATTCTTTTGCAGGTTACTTTAAATCAGTTTCCCAAGCAAAACAAACTATACTGGCAAAATAACTTTCTGCCAGGACTGTCTACACCAGAACATTGCCAGCACAACTATGTTGGTAACGACTGTAAAAAAAGTCACACACCCCCAACTGACATTACTATGCCAGCAAAGCTTAAGTATAGACCAAGTCTAAAAATCTACAAATTCTCTGTGGTGACTAAACAGTCTGTCAGCTGTTACTGTATCGATACTTCCTAGCAGCAACTAAAAGACAAATAAGAGAGCTGCTGAGATATTAGGATGCACTTGAATCATGTTTTTAAGCTTTTCTCTGCAACTAAGAGGGCTAGAAACTAAGGGCTTCTCTATATGGGAAAGTTATACCAGTATAATACAGGGTGCGCATTCGAACTGCTATAATTATAGAGGTATACCCCACCGTGTGGACTCTCTTATTCCAGTATGAATGCATTTATGTATTTTAGCTTTGGTTACTTTGAAAGCAATTAAGCTAAGGCAAAAAAAAAAATCACCATTTGAGGGTGAAGTGTCTACACCGGGATATACATTGGTGTAATTATAGAAGTTTAAACACACTGACACATTATAGTGAAATAACTGGCAATGTCTCAGAGAGTCTCATGCAACTTCTTGCCTCCAGCAACCAGGTACAAAGAAAAACATCAAATAGCGAGACTTGCAATGGAATGCAAGAGTTGGGAACTGCCAGTGACAATTAACGATGAATGCAGTTAAGCTTTTGTTTGGGATCCAGTAGGAGGATCTCAGAGCTAACAGTGTTTCTGGTTAACTGGTTAGTCTCTAAGATGCTACAAAGTCTTCCTCATCTTATTTACAGATATAGACTAACACAGCTGCTAATCTTAAAAGTGTTTCCCACATGCAAGAGCTTACCTTAGAGGTATATCCAAGACATTTATGCTTCACTCACAGCTGGAAACTACTCCCTGGGCTCTGCAACACTCAGGCTCTAGGGAGACAGTATCAGTGGCCTCACCATACATTAGCAGGCTGCCAGAGACATATAGGGGCTGGCAAGTAGCCACAGAGCTGCTGCTGTGACATACACCCTGCCTCACCAAAGCACTCAAACCAACTGTGCCACCCAGCCGGCTCAGTGTGTGCCAACACAGCAAGCACAGACATACCCCCCTCCCAAATCCTTGCTCCCACAGACCACTCATCCCTGCTTTCATCCACCCATCCCCCACCCTGCCCTCAACCCCTTCTGCCCCTCCACCCACATACAGACCACTCATCCCTGCTTTCATCCACCCATCCCCCACCCTGTATTTAACCCCTTCCCCCCACCCACAGACCAACATCCCTTTCATCCGCTCACCCCCCACCCTGTATTTAACCTCTTCCCCACATACACAAACCGCCCAGCGCTGCTTTCACCCCCACCCTTCCCGATCCCTTCACCCACCCACCCCTGTTCAACCCCCCACCACCCCCCCCCCCCACCCCCCCCCCCCACAGACCTCACCCCGCCAATCCGCCCCCGCTCAGACACCCCCACCCGCAGGATCCCCTCAGCCGAGACGGCCGGTCCCTCCCTGCTCCCCGCCTCGTGGGCCGCGGGCCGCTCTCCACCTCCCGCGCGCTCACGAAAGGAACAGAAGTAGGAACTCAGTTCCGGCCAATTAAAAAGAAGCCGAGCAGTGCCACGTGACAAACGCCGCTTTCGTTCCCCCGCGTGACCGGAAGTACTGACGGAGCGCCAGCCTCGTCCAGGCCGCGTGGCTCAGCAGTATCCTGGACCGGTGCCACTAAAGTCATGGGAACTGGATGTCAGAAATGCGCCTGCGCAATGCCGAGCTCCGCCCCTCCCACAGGCTGCAGACTCTGCGCATGCGCAACCAGCACGGTGTCCTACCATTCAGGGGGGACCGACCTTCCACCCCCCGCTGCCCTCGGGCGCGCCAGGCCGGCCGGCTCGCGGCGTGTGACAGTTTGAACGGAATCCTGTCACCCGTTTGAAACGGAGCCCCCGGGAGCGCGCGCACAGCGGCCGCCTCGGCTGCGGCGAGGAGCGGGCCCGTGGGAAGACTGTGGGCAAGTCCCGTCCAAAGAAACCGAGCGGGGATTAAACCACCCGGACACGCGCACCGCAGCCAGCGCCGCCGCCGCCTCCACGTTCCCGGGGCGACGCAGCAGGCGTGCAGCTGTGGGGCTCGCGGTCAGCCCAGGGCGCGGCCTGGTGCCACAGCTTTGGCTGAATGGCCGAAGGAGTCACCTGTGCAGAGCTGGACTAAACCTGCCTTCATGCTCCCTCTGGTGATCGACCATCCGGTGTTCAAGGGACATGGCTGCTCTCCTGAGCTCCCTCCGCCCCGCACAACCCCCGGGGAAGTGGCCTACATATTATCCTCCATCCCGCTCATGTTTGTTTACTTTTCTAACCTCTCCTGCACACTGAGCAGAGATCTTCAGTGAACTCTTCACAGTGATGCCCAGGGATGAAATCCTGGCTCCACTGAAGTCAATGGGAATTTTGCCCTTGATTTCAGTGGGACCAAGATTTCACCCTGGGTCTTTTCTCCCTTAACTGATCGCATTAATTCAGAACCCCATAAGGGGTGTGAGAATTTGAAATCATTCCCCTCAGTGGATACTCTTTTGCATTTTTTGAATATAGAATTTCAGCTGTTGTTTTGTTACCCAGTCGACTGGTTTGGCTGGGTCCTGTCAAAGTTCCTCACTGTCTTCTTCAGCAGTGGTTTTCAAACTTCTCTTCTGGGGACCCAGTTGAAAAAGATTGTTGATGCCCATGACCCAACGGAGCTAGAGATGAGGGGCTTGGGGTAGGGGTGAGGATTGTGGAGTGGAGCTGGGAATGAGAGGTTCAGGGTGTGGAAGGGGGCTCTGGGGTATGGCTGGGAATGAGGGGTTCTGGGTTGGGGGGTGCTCAGGGCTGGGGCAGGGGATTGAGGTGCGGACTTACCTCTGGTGGCTCTTGTTCAGCAGCACAGCCAGGGTGCAGAGGCAGGTTTCCTGCCTGTCTTGGCACTGTGGACTGTGCTGTGCCCCGGGAGTGGCCAGCAGCAGGTCTGGCTCCTAGCTGAAGGCACGCAAGTGTCTGCGTGGCTCTTGTCCACTAGCACCGCCCCTCCCAGTTCCCATTGTCCGGGAGTACGAAGCTGGTGTTTGGAGTTGGGGGCAGCATGTGGAGCCTGGTGACCCTGCTCCCTATAACAGACCCGCTGCTGGCCGCTTCCACGGTGCAGCACGGTGTCAGAGCAGGTAGGCACTAGCCTGGCTTAGCCGGTCAGCACGCCAACAGAACTTTTAATGTCCCAGACAGCCGTGCTGACCAGAGCTGCTGGCTAGCTGAGCAAGGCCTTACATGCTTACAGGCCTTACAAGTGCCTTACATGACGTGACCTAGTACTGGGTCGCAACCCGAAGTTTGAAAAACACTGTTCTACAGACTTGACCAACATAACTAATTTTGTGTCATCTGCACATTTTATCATTTTAATTCTCAACCCCTCTTCCAGATTATTAATGTATTAAAAACCACCAGTCCTGGTACAGAATCTGTGGCACTTCACTTTTTTTAACCTTTTGCCATGATGAAAATTGATACAGTAACTCCAGACTTAAGGTTGTAGTTATGTTCCTGAAAAATGCAACTTTAAGCGAAATGATGTTAAGCAAATCCAATTTCCCCAGAAGAATTAATGTAAATTGGGGGGGTTAGAGTCTGGGGAAATTTTTTCACCAGACAAAAGACTATATTATATTTATTTATTATATATACACACACACACTATAAGTTTTAAACAGACAATTTAATACTAGTACACAGTGATGATGATTGTGAAGCTTGGTTGAGATGGTGAAGTCAGAGGGTGAGATATTTCCCAGGGAATGCCTTACTGCTAAATGATGAACTAGCAATTGGCTGAGTCCTCAAGGGTTCTCATTAATTTAGCCTCATACTCTACAAAGCAGAAAGAATGGAGGGAGGGGACACAGCATAGCAGACAGCAAGAGAGAGAGGTGCATTTCCCCTTTAAGTATGCTGATCCCTGTCTTAAGTACACTGCCTTATTAATTAGATCAGCAAGCTGAGACCTACCTCAGCTGCTGCCAGGAAGCTCCCTCCGGGACTGTTGTGTGTCCCCCCTGCTCTATGGAAGATGGGGTAAGTGGGGTGCAGAGGTGGATGGGGACACTCTGATATTAGCCCCTCTCTTCCCCTCTGCACCCTCCACTGTATAGCAAGCAGGAGTCTCGGGGAGCAGCTCCAAGGCAGAGGACAGGAGCAGCACACGGCAGTTGCGGGAGGGACAGCTGAACTGCATGCAATTTATAGCCTGCTGGGCAGCTGCTGTACAGGGAATTTAGGGGAGCGTGGAGCTGATACCAGCTAGCTCCACCAGGCTGCTCTTCCTGCAAGCAGTGGACAAAGCAGGTGGCTGTCAAATGATATTAGAAGGGAGTACTGCACAACTTTAAATGAGCATGTTCCCTAATTGATTAGCAACGTAACAACAAAACAAAGTTAACCGGGATGACTTTAAATGAGCAGTTACCGTATAATAAACTTTTACTGTGTGAATATAAACATGTATGTAAAACTACCATTTTGCATGTATTTTATAACAAACCATGTTGGAAATAAACTTTCTCTAAAAACAGTAACGTACTCTGGAAGGGCAATTTACTATAGAGGAGTGAATATGGGACTAGGAGCGAAGAGCTCCTCCACTTCTGAACTCTGTCACTGATTTGGAATGTGTTACCTAAGGAGGTGGTGGAAGCTCCTTCCTTAGAGGTTTTTAAGGTCAGGCTCAACAAAGCCCAGGTTGGGATGATTTAGTTGGGGACTGGTCCTGCTCTGAGCAGGGGGTTGGACTAGATGACCTCCTGAGGGCCCTACCAACCCTGATATTCTATGATTCTATGTGGTCCTGGGCAAGTCACTTCATTCTTTTTGTGTCTATTCACATCCAGGTTGTATCTAAATCTTGCTGATTCTTTCTGCATAACAACTCTAATATACACCATTTCCTATCCATCAGAGCTAAAACTCTAGTCAGAACTCTCATTGTCTCATGTCTCAGTTACTGCAGCATGTTTTTCTTTAGCCTTGACAAATTCAAACGTGTCACACTCATTTCCATTCAGAATGCTGCTGCAAACATAATTTCTCTAACCCTTTGCTTTTACTACGTCACTCCTCTCTTGCATCCTTCCCCTTTTCTAATGCAAGCAATCTACTTCCCTCACTTTCAATACCCTTCATGACCCAGCCTCATCCTACCTCTCATCTCTCATTAACTATTAAAGGTTGACTTCTGCCTCTGATTGACCTACGATGCCAGCCTCCATTGCCCACTTGTTAAATTTTCAAACAAGAACCTTTTGTGCTTTCTCCCATGCTACCCTTCATGCTTGGGAGGCGCACTCCAAAAATATCTGCAAAGCTCCCTCTTTATCCTCCTTCAAAACTCTCCTTTTCTATAAGGCCTGTAAAAAATTTGGCACCAGTTAGGCGACTGGTACACTGAAACCACTGCCTTTCATGCTGACCAATGTTGTCTCATTGTTTCCTTGCACTCCTCCATTGGCCTTTCTACATCCATTTGTTGTTAGTGTTTTACTTAGCTTTTGTCTGCGTTTCTGGTTACTTTGGTATAACTTATATCACTCAGGGGTATGTGATCCATACCGGTGCACAAGTCACATAAGTTATACTGACCTAAGTACTGGTGTAGCCAGCACTATGTCTATGAGAGAGCTTGTCCTACTGACATAGCTACCACCTCTCTCAGAGGCAGGAATCATGAAGCAGATGCTAGAACTCTTTCCCATCGGCTTAGACCAACTCCACCACAAGCACTACAATGCAGCTGCAACCATGAAGCTGCACCACCGTAAGTGCTGTAGTGTAAATGTAGCCTTAGATTGTAAGCTTTCTGAGGGACCATCTTTTCTGTTTGTTCACTACCTAACAGAGTGGGGTCTTGGTCCATGTCTAGGGTTCCTAGGACCTCTGATAATACAAATAAATAATACTTTCCTATCTGATGGGACTGTTGTGAGGGTTAATGCTTGTAAAAGGACACTATCATTAGTAAGTATTGTTATGCATCTTGGGGAGAAGTTTCACTATTTTGTTTTATCACTGCAGAATTATAGGTCTCCGAGAGATCTTGAATCTGAGAGAAAGACCATTTTTAAGGAGTTGTATTGTTAGAAGAACATTCGGTCTGTCAGAGAAATTCTCACCTTTGTCATAGTATCAGTCAAGTTCAGTAGTTATTAATTTCTTAATGCACCTATACATTTGAAAAATAGTTTTGTAACAAAGTATTTTAAAGGAAAAGGTGAGCATGTAGTTAAAGCACAGAACTGGGAGTCAAGAGACTTGTGTTCTGTTCCTGGTTTGCCACATGCTTTGTATATGACATTGGGCAACTCACTTAAGCCACTATTACAGATTTATTGATTGATTTTGGATGACACCTAGGACCTACATTTCTGAGGGACTAAGCATTTTTAGCTCCCACTGAAATGCTTAGCACTTCTGAAAGTGAGACCATAAGTGTCCTAAGTGTGGGACACAAAAATTGAAGCACCAAAATTAGTGGGCACTTTTACAAAACTTGATCCTTCAGTGCTTAATTTTATTGATCTGTGAAACGGAGTTGTGAAACCTAAATCATTAAGACAGCCTCAGATGCAAGTTACTGTAAAGGTGCAAAGTGTGATTATTATAAAAGTTTGTTTCCTGCACAATCGGCAATTAAGCTGATGCAGATTTAAAAAAAAAAAAAAATTAATTTGCAGCCCAGGTACATTTAGGTAGAAGTTTCTAATTAAGAGTATTTAATAAAATGTTAGTTTTAGCATCAACAGTAAATTGTGTAAACTACATACAAAGTTTTACGTAATGGAGACTATTGAACGATATCTCACTATGTATTTAATTTCATATACTGTTGCCTATTTACAGCAAATGTATTAAACTGAACAGGGTGTAGTGAATCAACCTAACAAAGGGTCAGTTCTCTTGAATACATCGCATTCCTTAGCAGGAATTATTTACTTTGCCTTTAAGTAAGCAAACACGTTATACCTTTGAATTAATCCTCAAACATACTTTGTACATTTCAAACCATGTAACACCATAATATAGACCAGTACAAGCAATATTTAATTTATATTGTAAACATATATTACTCCTACATTTAATCTACAAATTAGATTGCAGTTGTTTATGTTGGAGGGAGGGTGGATTACAGGACACCTTTCACTTGACAATGAATGTACATTCACATTTTCAGAGAAAATTTAGAAATTTAAGATCATCTCTAGATTATTAAGGTGAAATCCTGATCCTATGGAAGTCGGTGGGAGTTCTGCCATTGACTTCAGTGGAGCCAGGATTTCATCCACAGTATAGAAAGTGTATTTCTTTAGACATCCTTGTGTTTGCTTTTTAGTTGAAACGTGGATTGCACTGTATATGGTTTATATTGCATTTGTTCCTACATAACATTCTGTGATTCCTTCATTCTGGGTATGGTGTAATACCTACTCTGTACTGATTCATTAAGAATATCACTGCATTACACTCAGAGCTAACTTAAAGCAATGGGTAACTGTCTGTCAGTTTTGCCCATCCATTTTGGACATCAATCTCCACCACTTCTAGAGACAAATTCAATTTCATATTTACTTGATGTGGTTTTACATATATTTAAGAATCAATTCTCTTTCATCCATTAACAATATATCAGAAATTATAGATAGTCTGCAAATGTGTTTTAACTTAAATATCTGATGTAATATAATAATTTTCAAAAAAGGACAAGGTAGATTAGCTTTGTGAATTTGTTGATGTTTCTCCTTGGTTCTCATTTTCTGCTTGCACTGAGTGATTCAAAAACTGTCCTGTAGCTCCAATATATAACCTGGATCGCATTGGCCATTTCTGAAAGACAGGATTCAAACAAGGTGTCCAAAAAGTGAGTTTCTCTAAAACATGAAATATAAATGAATGCAAAGCATCAAATAGTAATGAAGTCACAATAAAATAAGATACAAAAGTCTATGGTTATCTCCAAAAATGTTTGGTTTTCATGTCAGTGCTCAAATAATAATGAACCAAATTATTGAAAACTATCATGAAATCTCACTGTATAATGTAGAGTTGCTGGAAATCCTCATGAACCAAAACAGAAAAAACATGGTAAATTGTATTCATGTGCAGAATGTAAACAAATGTTGTAGCTGTATATTAGATAAAATCAGAATATTCCTGTATATGGCAACATAAATTCTATTTTGAGCTTGTGGTGACAAATCACTTAGGCTGTCATCCTAGTGTATGGGCGGATTGTTGCATCTATGAAGAACGCAGCTGACATCAGTTTTTCCACATCCTATCTATCAATTGCTGTATCGGAGTCTGAAAACTGACTACATAACAGTGGCACTTAACTCAATATATCTGCTCCCTATCAAAATCACAGCTGATCACTCATTATATTTTATTCCTGTTAGCTGTTGGAGATCCAACACAGTTCTAAGAGAGGAAGCTGGAATATATTTATTCTTGTTCATTATCAGCACAGTTTACTTATTTCCAATTACAAGGCAAATAATTTACCCTGAACAAATCTACTGACAGCACTGTGGTTGTACAGTTGGCATTGAGGGCATAACTTCAGGTTTCGGAATTTCATAGATACAAATGAGGACACTATTTAGGATGCATAAAAAGGAAAGAACTCATCCTGACTTACAGATTCTGGGTTGATTCTGTAGGACTGGGAATTAGAAAAGCCAACCTTTTTATACATTTAATAAAGAAATAGCTGAGACAATAAATATGGCACCCCACAATGTTATTTGTACAATGACACTTTTCAGAGTAGATCTGCACCTTCAGCGCCATTTTCATGAGGTTGACTTCAGTAGGGCCAGGATATCACCCATGGTTTATAATGGCATCAGAACCCATCAAGAAAACTCCAGTTTGACTATGGAGTTGCTACTAGCGACTCCATAATACCACTAAAATAAGACTGACAAATAAACATGAATATATATAGGCATAATTTCATTGAGGATTTTGGTATCAGAGTAGCACTCATGTCTTAAATCCAACACTGAATTGCTATTGTCACATATATGGTACCACTATGTCCTGTTTTTGTAATATCAGACAATGATTGAGATTTCAAAGTAGTGCAGGGCACTTAACCATTAGTCTTCCAATTTTAAAATTATTGTGTATTTTCATCTTCAAAATTGAGTTACCATTGTCACATATACAGAACCTATTTTTCTATCTAAGTTAGTGGTTGATAGTTCAAAGCAGTTCAGGGGATTTAGATGCAATTCTTGGGGGTATGCATTTATGGCCACTTTATGGCTTAATGTTTTTAACATTGCTATTTTTGTGACAATTCCCATCCTCTGCTCCCTGCTGTTACTGTAGAGATGCATTGAATTTATTTTTCTGCAGCTTTTGTAGTTGCTGTTTTATAATAAAAGGATTTAGGGTTGTTTTTTTTTCTATTTTTGGTTTTTGCTATACTATGTTTTTTAGTTTTTATTTAAAAAAATAAAAATAAAAAAATAAATAAAAAGCCATTGAGGTAATAAAGCCAGATAAAACTAGCTATTTGTGTTTGGCTTGAGAGGGGAAAAAAATAATAATAATTCAGCAAAGATTGCCAGGAAACATTGGCAGCTGCTTAAAAAGTGTTTTGGTTATTTTCTGCAACTTTGAATGAAAGATTTAAATGGATTTTTGGTGGAATTTTTTAAAAGCTAATTAATTTTAAACATACCAAATGGTGTTTTACAATCCAGGACTGTTTGTTTGGTTTTTAAAAACTTAACTAATTACAAAAATGCATTTTACATTTTAAATATTTTGCTGAATACCTCTGGTGTTATTTTAAAAATAATTTGAGCAACTATACCCAGATTACATTTTTTACTTGTACATTTGGAGGCAGTTAAATTTAAATGGAACCTCCCTCTTTTTTCTTAGTGATTTTGACTAAATTGTTTATAACTATATCATTTGAAGTAGTTGGTGGTTGTTGGGTTTTTTTTCTGGTTTGTTTTTGCCTACTGCAGTTATTTACAATTATTTATAGTTTTCTTCCAAAAATGTTGTCTTTTTTTTAGAATGCTATAAAGGTTTTTGGAGACAAAAACAGTGGTGGTAGTCGTAACCATCTGATCTTTCCTTGCATACTTTGTTTGACTACTAGGGTTTAACTGAGTGAGAATGCTCTGAGTTGTACTGCGGCAACGATGTTTTATTATTAAATTAAGCAATTTTTAAATTTACTGTTATGTTTAATACTTCTATTGTATTAACTTGCTTGATATTTTTAGTACTTTGTAAGGTTATTAAACATTTATGCAAATGTTGCAATTTGCCTTTGTGCTTTTTTGCACATATTTTTAGCTGCAATTTTTTTAAATGTTAGTGGCATTTAACAAATCTTTGCTGTGCTACAAGTTATACAGAAAACCTTTATATATCCATATATAATGTAGTCTAACTACACACACACACACCTTTATATGGCTATCTATCTATAGATGACTACATTGCATTACATGTTTTGGGATTGGCTTAGTTATTTTGTAGAAATCAATTTAACAACAGAGTAGCAGGCATGTCAGCCTGTATCTGTAGAAAGAACAGGAGTATTTTGGCACCTTAGAAACTGAAATAAATTTGTTAGTTTCTAAGGTGCCACAAATACTCCTGTTCTTTTTAGTAATTTTGTATCTGCAAATTTTGCCACCACACTGTTTGTCCCCTTTTTCAGCTCATTTATGAATCTGTTGAATAGGACTGGTCCCAGAACAGACCCTTGGGGGGACACCACTATTTATATCTACTCTTTGTTTCCTTTCTTTTACCCAGTTACCAACCCATGAGAACACATGGGTTGGTAACTGGGTTCTCATTCCCTCTTATCCCATGGCAGCTTACTTTGCATAAGATTCTTTGGTGAGAGACCTTGCCAAAGGCTTTCTGAAAAATCTAAGTAAACTGTACCCATTGGATCCCTGTGGTCCACATGCTTGCTGACCCCCACAAAGAACTCTAGTTTAATTACTTATGTTAAGCAGACCTACAATTGTCTATTAATATTAAAGTTATATAATAAAAAATAGGCTGTCTCAACATTTTTATTACAACAAATCTGATATTAGGACATATGTAATGGATCACTATTAAGGTATCTGAAAATTATCTGTGTTAGTATCTTTTAATGTAATCATGTTTCTTGTTCAGTATATATAAATTGTACTTGCATTTTTATTTTAAAACTTTCATATATTTGTGTATGGTAAATATTTGTTAGGCTTGTGTATTGTAAGTGTAGATTTCATAATCTCAAAATGTTCAAATCTAGAACTTTTTAAAAAGTGAATACTGTGATTTAAGCATAAAGTATTGTTTTTGTATTACCAACACCAATTTAAAACACAAAATTATTGAGAGGATTAGAAACATTAACTTGACTGCTAGTATTTTAAATTCAACTTGTGCTTTATCAAACCTAAAGATAATTGGAAAATGAGCCAACTATTCAGTTTATGATAGTAGCCAGAGAATTGTGCATCTGCATAGTTTGACTATTCATATTAATTGAATACTTCCCCGGCTTCTGTCTTTTTTTAAATGGTTTCCAAATGTTACAAGGGCCAATTCTGCTCATTGAGCTCAGTCAGCTAGTTCCACTGAAGTCAGTGGGATGAGTCATGTCAATAATCAGGCAGAATCTGTCCTGAAATCCATAACAAGTATTGACTATTGCATGAATTATAGCCAACTTCAAGTTAAAACTTGATTGAGTAGATGAAATTAGATGTTTTGTATTCTTAGGAAGTCTCTACTTTTTCTAACTGATTTAAATGAATCACTTGTGCTAATGCCATGTGAACAAGTAACCTACACTTCTGAAAATATACATTTACTTTTAAAGTATGAAAAATTACAGTTTCAGTACCATGAACAATGAAATCTCCTTCATTGTCTTGGGAACTAATATTCAAGGAACTTGAAGGAAGTCAGAGAACATTTCAAGATTAGTCCAAATTGAATCATCCTGAATTCACCAGAATCTTACATGTAAAAAAACCCAAAGTATTTTTTTTAAAAAGGCACAAAATTAGAGTTAAAGGAAAATCATTGGAGATTCATAAATTCATCTATCCAATGCATTTGAGAACATTTTTTATCTCAAACTACTCCTTCATGATTATGATTTTCCCTCCTCTGCATCCTCTCAAGTTTTTCTGAAGGAGAGCTAACATTGTTAAAAGCTACAGTGAATGTTTAACAAAGAGAACTTAAAGTTTCCTTATATAAATATTGCAGCCAAGAAGAATTAGTGCCGCACCTAACATCTTGACTGAAAGCTGTGACTTGATCAGAGAGAGAAAGAAAACAACCCCACCTCACAGCGCCAAGCACTGTACTATTTGGAATCATTGTTGTAGAGCACTGGATCATCTCACCCCCACGATAGCCACTAGAATTGGTACTAAAGGACTTTGTGACCTATACTCTGGGCTTCCATCACTACCTTAACAGTGAGCCTTTGCACTAGGCCTCAGCATTCTACTGCTGCCCATTTCATTCGGTTATGCCAACTTTAACTAAGCTAGGGAGCTTGGGCTTTTGTATTTTAAGCCCTGATCCAAAGCCCATTGAAGTGCAAGGACTCTTATTAATTCCAATGTGTTTTGGATCAGGATAATTGAAATCAGTGGGAGTTAGGCACCAAGGACCAGACCCTCGAAGATATTTAGGTGCCAAAAGATTATGGTGATGGGAACTACTCATATTAGACACTATTTTTGGTTTAGCAAAGTAATTACAAAGATTCTGGCTGTCCCTCAGCTGCCTTACCTTGACAGGGTGCAGGTAGCCATCCCCTCTTAGGGTGCCCAAGCCCTCCCCTGGCAACTCTTCCTCATCCTGTAGACTACGGGTGAGGTGTGCAATATAGGTGGTGGCTAGGAGTAGCACATCCAACTTGGAGAGCTTGGTGTCAGGTGGCACAGAGGGCAGGGTCCTCTGCAGCTCCAGGAAGGCATGGCGCAGGGTCTGCACTCGGCTACGCTCCCGGGCAGCATTTGCAGCTGCTGGTCTCCCAGCAGTTGCCCCATCTCGTTGTCCAGCGGAGGAGGAGGAGCAGCAAGAATCACTGCCAGATGCTGGGGGCAGCCGTGAGTCAGGCTCCAAACAAGAGCTGGAGATCTTGCTGTTCTCAGACACATTTCTAGAGTCCATTGGTGATGTCCCAGGTGGACAGGGACCTGTAATCAACAAGAGCAGCTCTGAAACCATCCAACCCCTGCAGCAGTACTGCAAACCCACGATGAAGCTCAAAAACCTCAGCAAGATAGCAAACAGACCTTCTTCACATGCAGTGCAAAACCTTTGTCCCAAAGCCACAGGCATGTACTCAAGTGTAACACAAGCAATCTAATTTGCCGGGACAAGAAATATGCATGACAACTTCATTCCTCTGGCACAATGGAACTGTCTACAGCAAGAATATGTACAAGAGAGCTTTCTTAGGAATCAGTCCAAGACCGTGGAAACAACTTCCATAGATCTAAGAACTGCCAAAAACCTAAACACCTTCCCTTCAACTGGAAGGTTCACTTCTTCAACCTAGTCTTTGCTAATATAAACACATCATATACTATATATTCTCACATAATTTTCTCCCTGAGAAAGGGAAGGCAGAAAGAAGGAAAGACCACGTCTGATTGATGCCAGTAATGTCACTTGCACTATTGGAAAGTGTTCACTTGGTTGTTGTATAAGGAATAGAATAGAAACCCCAGAAGTTGTCAGCTAGAGCAAACAGGATTCCTACCTGCAGAACTGGAGATCACCGCTTTAGTATGCGGTGTTATTGTAGCTGTGTTGGTCCCAGGATATTAGAGAGGCAAGGAGGGTGAGGTGATGTCTTTTTATTGGACCAATTTCTATTAGTGAGAGAGACAAGTTTATCCAATAAAAGATATTACCTCACCCATTTTGCCTCTAATATCCTGACATGGCTACAACACTGCATACTAGGTTTTGTTTATAATTTCGGTTTTGTTATGATATTTAAAAAACATGTCATGAAAGATCCCATTTCTAATCTGTTTTCTAATCTCATAGGGCCATACTCTATCTTCAGTGAAGTGGCGGAGAGCCGACAAAGCAACAAATTAATCTGAGGGCAGAATTTGACCTAGTATTGTGTAATAACAGAAGCAGGCCATGAATCCTTTCATGTCTGAAATAGTTTAAGGATAATTACGCTAGCTCTGTCCTCTACATTTAAATGTAAACTTTATTCCAGTTTAGGGTTTTTTTGGTTTTGTCCCAGTGGACATAAAACTTTCCCTTGAAAACAAAAAATCATCATTTGGAGAGAAGCTCAGAACAATCAGTGAAAAATTCCTTCTGGACTTTCAGAAAGGACTGCCAGATAATCACAAAACTGACTAATATTCTTTTAATTTATTCAGTCCCATACAATAACCCAAGTTTTATTCAACTACATTACTACTATACTTGACTCCACCATTGCAACTGGCAGTCCTTTTCACCAATTCACCACTCTCTCTATAATAATACCTCCTGAAGGACCTGATTCTGCAGCCTTTGCTCAGACAAAACTACTCAATGTATGCCAGATATTTTATATATGACAGGGGCTGGTTCTCCCAAGTTGGAGATCTGCTGTCATTTGTGCTCTCCTGTGTAAACAAAAACAAACAAACAAAGTTAATAAACTTTCTATTAATAACTTCAAATACATAGTAACCAGGTTCTGGAAACAAAATAAATATGATGTACCAGCTGAATGGTGAAGGTTTCTGATAGACTCATAGGATAAGGAATATTATTTAGACCCTGATTCTGCAAAGCATTTAAGCTGTCATATTATAGGATGGAGATGAGCATAGTGAACAGAGTCAAAAGGACTATGGGGAGGAAGAGACAGGAAAAGGCGGGGAAAAAAGGTGGAAATAGAAGAATGAGGCTTATGGTTCATCTCTTTTACATTGTCTTCTCTAATTTGATGATGGTGTGTTGGGGTGCATGGATGAATGTTTTGTTTATTTTGCTGCGATTGATTAGGAATTAATTTGTCTCATAAGATATCAGATAATATGTTTGAATACACTTGTTCACTTACATTTTTGTAAAAAAGTGTGATTATTTACAAAATACTTTTCCTTGTGTTATAAGTGCTTGTAATTCAGAGGAAAATCTCCCTATAGGTGTTGATCTTTCATTGTGATAAGTTAATAAAATATTAATGATGCAAGTAAGAACTCACTGTAGTCCCTGTGAACTCTGTAAGGAAACACTTGAGGACTGACACAGAGTTATACCGGTACAATGGAACTTAGTCATACCCTGGTAACGTATCCAAACCCTAGTTTCCTCATCTTTCTCGCTCTCTCTCTCTCTGAGGTGGGGACCACTCCACAAAGTACATAGGATTTAATCCTGACTCCACTGGCATCAATGGCAGAACTCCCACTGACTTCAGTGGGGCCAAAATTTTACCTGTGCACTGATTCTAGGTTTTAGGTCAAGTATGTAACAGTGCCCTGTAGACCCAAAAAAGGTGTAAATTGGAATATACCAAAAATGTAAAGTATTTGTTTATGGTAATATCCATACTCAAAGAGTTAACTGCTTTCTGAACCCAGAGCTCAATTATGTTTATGATGAAGTGCTGCTCAATAGTTTCATTATTTCCAAAGAGGTTCAAATGTGTGCGCTCAAATTTCGTACTTGAGACTGATCCTGCATTTTCTGCACACCCAACATTTTCTATATGGAGTTCCTTAATGGGCTTCTTAAAGGGACATGTACAAAATATAGTATAACAAAAATGTATAAAGCCATTGTTTAAAGCTAGAAAAAAAATCCCATTTAATTTGTTTTTAAAATCCCACAGGAAACAGCTTTTTTGTTTTTCAATTTTAAACAAATAAAACATTCCCTTGCCATACAGGTATTTGCAAACCCAAATATTACAGCACTGTATACAGACTAATCTGAAAATGAAATAGTGAGAGTAAATTAGAAAAGCCTCTTTCAGTTCTAATAGTTTAAGTTGTCACTTGTATAAGCTTTAAAATGTTATATGGACATCACCAATTAGAAATTTCATCAATTTTCAAAAAAAAAAATAGTTAAAATTTAGTTTCAGGTACACCACCATCCCTAAGCCTCTATTTTTTGTGGGTTTACAATCACATTCTCTTTTTCTCTCCTTGTTCCTGTGGGAGAGAAACAGACAACAAGAGACCCTGATTATCTAGTTAACTGTACAAGAAATACAATGAAAATGAGTGTACAAAGTAAACCTATTGGAAAAATAGAGAGAACATTTTGGTAATTGATTTATAGCAATCTTCAAGTGTTAGCTGCAACAATAATAGGTACAAAAATTTCAGACTGCTTTTTAAAATTGATGATGTCTATTTTATCTGTCTGACCATTTAAGTGGAAATATTTTGATCTTACACAATGAAACAATAAATACATGTATGTCTGAATGAGATGTTATATATGGCATTTAAATTGACTAATATTCATATACAAGTATATATACACACACATTGTGCAAGATGTGTTTTTATATATTTGTATATGAATTAGTCATATATATACACACACCTTGTAATATGTACATGCACACAAAGTAATACACACTATTAAATAGATTTCTATTTAGAATGTACAGCAATGGCCTTCATTATAATATTAATGTTAAACATTACCTTTTTTCTTCATCACAAGTCTTCCAAAAAAATTTCCAATTGTGGCTAATGTATTGTTATTATTCCTCAAGTCTTTTCTTTCAAAGTTTTTTTTTCCTCTTTGCAAATAGATTTGTCCCAGTTCTGCATAACAAGTATTTTCTACTTAAATCCACATTTTAGACAAGGTTACTTTTGACACCTTCCCTGCCTGTTGGATTTTTTCAGATGTTAATGATTTCATTTATTTCTGGTACACCAAACAACAAAATTACATACAAACATTCAGCATACAGACAACAAGCTCTTGGATGGACAGCTGTGGCCATTTTTTTCTAGCTTTGGACATTGATTTGATCCTCTAGGGGATTTTTCAAATCAAAAAATGGTAGAGAAATAAGTAGTAATTCTATTCAATGTAAAATACTTGGTATCTTTATCTGCATTATCTACCTCTATCCCAAACTCCTGCCCAATAGTCTTACCCCTAATAGGGCGTGTCTGTTAGTCAACAAAAGGATCAGGTATATATTAAAGAGGGGATATTTAAAATGACTAACAATTATGCAATTTTACTATTTAGTATAGTTTTATCTGTTCTGTTATTTACATTGATTAACATTAGACTTCAATACAGTGTGTAAATGAGGAAGAGTTTTACTAAAAGAATATTTTGATTTTTAAATCAAAAAGTCAGAAACTGAAAAGCTGTGCCACAAAGTCTATTTAATTTAATATAAAGTGTTATATAAAAACATTGGACTGATCACATTCCACTAAAGAGATCAGATTGCCTGAATGCCACTCTCTCTTTGACATGTTTGGCTTTTATTTTTAGTTCAGTCAAGAAAGAGAGACCAGCAAAATATAAATGTCCTTTTTCATCTGTTGGACCCACATGATCATTTCTGTGACCCTTGCACTAAGCAGAGCTGATAATTCTTTTCATGTATTTATACCTGCTCCTGTATTTTCCACTCCACGCTTCTGATGAAGTGGGGTCTAGCCCACAAAAGTTTATGCCCAAATAAATGTGTTCATCTCTAAGGTACCACAAGGACTCATCCTTGTTTTTGCTGATATAGACTAACAGGGCTACCGCTCTGAAACCTGTGCTACTTTTGTAATTTACACTGGTTCTTACTGTACAGGATTCTCAGCAGTGAAACTTTAAACAACATGTTTCCTTCTCTCTTTATTTCAGACTCTGGGAAACAGAGGGGAGCCCAAGGATGGAAGAAGCCTCAAGGCTCAAGTCTGAACGGGGTTTACTGGTAAATCAGGTCAAACTCTTCTGCGTTGTGTAAGTTATTCTGGCTGGGATTCCTAAAGCAAAGCCCCTGATGAAGCTGGATCCCCCGGCCAATGCTAAGGAGAGCTCAGCAGAGGGACTGACTTACTTTTTCCTCCGGGGGCGCCGAGCCGAGCCGAGCCGAGCCGGACGGGGAGCGAGGCTCTGTCTAGTCTTCGCAGCGCTCCCGGCTTCTGCGCTCACCTCATCCCTCCTCTCCCGCTGGTAGAGGCCGGCGGAGCCTTTTATAAGGCGGCGGGGCGGGGCGGCCTCTCCGCCGCGGGGAGCCCGGAGCTCACCTGAGCGCCAGTCCCCTGCGCCTGCTGCTCACGGGAGCGGCCGCCCACTGCCCCGGCGGGGAGTCATTAATCACGCTGCTGACCGGCGGCGAGGGAGGCGGCGGGGCACCCTCCCGGGAGACACCCCGGGCGGCTCCCCGGGGCAAAGAGCGGCCGAGGGGCAGCTCGGTGTGACTGGGGGGGAGGGGCCCTTTGGCTCCCAGCCTGGGGAACCTGGGCCCGGGAAGTCTGGCGCTGCAATGGGCGGGGGGCCCGGAGCCCCGTCCCGCTGCTGAGACAGGCCGCTGCAAGCCCGCGGGGTCCGTCCCCTTTCCTCCGGGGAGCGAGCAGCCAGCACAGCTCGACGGCCGGGCAGCGTCTCTCCCAGTCCTGCCCTGGGCTTCTGGACTCCCGCCCCCCGCCCCAGCACGGGGCGTCCCGCCACAGGCGACAAAAGAAACGGGCCGGTCAATGGGCATCAGTGAACTCGGAGATCCGGGCTCCCGCCCCCCCGCCCCCCGGCGATTGACACTCACTAGAATAGAAGCGAAACAATTCGCGATCGTCGCCGCCTCTGCGTTACCGCAGACCAGGCACCAGAGCAAAGTGCAAGACCCCTGGGCACAAGCTGGGAGCCTGTCAATCAAAACAGCGCTTTAAAGGAATGAAATTAACGGGAACTACTATTACAAACCAAGCTCCGAGGAGCTTCATTCCAAATCGATCTGAATGGGTTCTGGGAACAGACTCCCTTATTCTTAGAGCAGCGATTTGTCCAGGTCTTAGTCCCGATCAATCCTACTAAAAACATGACGGGATTTCGGGTTTAGCTGTATGATTTCTCAGCTTGTCATCAGCGCACCCTGACGGATCAGTTCCGGTGCGTATTTAATTTCTATTGTCTTTACTGCTCCTTTCTCCAAACCTGGCACTTATCAACCAGGACCGTGAAAATGCTGCCTCTGCCAGGTTGGACTTCGTGAACTAAAAGTTTGTCGTGAGCCGTGAAATGAAAGAAAGCTGGTACGTGGGGTTAAAAACTGTTGATGGCTAAATCTGAGCAGGAGATACGAGGCACAGTGCGAATGGATGCTCTCAACAAAACATTAACAAAAACTTCATCCCATGTAAGGAAAAGGAAATAGTTCAGAGACCAATGAATTAATCATCTTTCTATTGAAAGTCTGGCCTTGGGAGTCTCTGTGCGAATGAAAGGAATGACTATAGTCTCTAGGTGCAAATGCTGAAATTGTTCTTTATAAATATTGTTTTTGTTAGGATAAAGTAACAGTTTTGCTGGAGGGGAGTAATTTAAACACTGGGCTTAGAGGTTAAACAATCTTTTAATAAGCAAGTTCTTTCTTTTCACTCCCCTGCTGTTTCTTTTTCTAATTTGGTAGATGTGACCCTTGCATTTCCAAGGAGTGGCTAAGTCACAGCTCTCTATCTTTCTTAATAAGTTTTCTTTCCCCTTTCATATTAATATAATAAAGCCAAAGGAAACAGGGTCATGACTCTTCAAAATACCCAGTATAGGAGGGGAAAAAATCATCAAATTAAAATTGTCCACAGTGGAAAGAAAGAAAGAAAGACACTAGACAGTGAGACCGAATATTTGATTTCAAAATTAATGGCTGGTAATTACATATTAGTAACATTAATGAGAAGAGACATTCAAAATAAATATGCAGTGTATAGAATAATCCCAGAACAACATTTTGAATGAAGTTTGATTGTGTGATAACATAGACACAATAAATCAAATCTGGGACCTGTTAGAAAAATAAAGTCTGAACGATTTGTTACCGCTTTTGAAGCCAAGAAAATTAAGAGCTTAATCTTTGGCTATAATTTGAAATATTAGGAAGGGAGTGGGGGAGAGGGATGATTTAGAGGACAGGGTGCACGGGATGTACTGGGAAAATACCTAAGCCAAATATTTCCATCGGGGGCTTTGTCTCCTGCAGTATTTATGAGAACCCAAAATCTCAAGCCAACAAAAATCGGTGAAGATAGCCGGTTTGAACTATATTTATAAAGTTGGCGAAGTGCTCTTGAATTAGAAATGAAAAGATATTGTCATACAACTCCTTCAGAATGAGCTAGACATTAACAGGATGAGGGACCGAGACGTGGAAGGCGCAGAAAGCAAAAAATTCTGTCAACCTATATTCCAGATCAGCCTTTCAAGAGCAAAGGCAAGAAATAGGAAGACAGCTGTCAGATGGAAAATGATGCTACCATCCGCTCTACAACTGGATTGGTTTACAGTGATCTGAAAATAGTTGTACTACTACTACTGAAATATTAACTAAGATTTTACTCCCATCATGGTCTCTCCACTGGAATCACTGTCTAACAGAATCACTTTATTTAAATTGACTTAAAGCTTTCTTGTTACTGATTATCCGAAGAGACTCTTTCAAGAAGTTTAAAACAGACCTGATTATATGACTACCAATAAAAGGAATAAAACATATGACATTTTGTGCTTGTTACACAATGTCATTTGAGCCAGCAAATTAATTACCGGACAATAGTGTTTACTGGTCCAAGTTATGAAGAGATAGCTCAAACTGATCAAAACAAGAACTGGGTTTCAGATCTACTTTAAAGTACAGTTAACTGTTTTTCTCCTTCACCAATGCCCATTAGTTAAAATGGCTGCTCTATTTTAATATGACAGACTTGTCCATTTTAATTAATTTATTTAAGTCGGAATATTCAAAAATAGTCCTAATAATTTAGGACAAATATATCTGACTCTAAAAAAAAAATTTTTTTTACAGTCCTTTTTGCCCTAGATGCTCTAGGCTGAGAGCTATGTCTGGTAAAGGACCTTGTGAAGGGGACTCCTAATAGAGAGAGGTTAGCAATTACTTCATTGTGATCCTTTTTAAATTAAGCAAATCAAAGCTTCATATTTGAAGTGATTCACTAGGAAGAGACGAGGGCATCGTTTACAGCATTTGTGTTATTTTCCTTGTGTGTGCTGGACTAGAGCCTCAGGCAGTGTCTAGTCAGAGCGCCATTTACTTAAGAGCTGTGGCGATTCATACTAGGTGAGGATCTGGCCTTAGATTTTGCGTACTCTGCTCAACCACGGGGAAATACAACACTTCTCTGCAGGTTCCCCTGGCTCATCAATGCTCACCACTAGTCCCGTTTAGTGCAAGGCTGTAATAATATTAACTACTAACCTTTTCCAGGCTGTGGCAAGGAAAGCGAGCCTGTTTTGAGATGAAATACTAAAAATCCTACCAACCCGATATTCCTGATATTATTATTTATTATTGAGGTTTATCTTGGGTATGGAAGTGAATCTCTATTGTCGCATTTTCGTTCTTGCAGCGGGAGTTTATTCCGTCGACAATTGTCTCGTAGCCGCCTGCAGGAACGTAACTGAAAGTTACAGACCCCGCCCTGGACCGACATCCCCCCAACAGGGCGTTACAAAAACCCGGCCCAACCCAGCTCCTCCTGGAAGGAGGTAGGAAGGTCGCCCCCTTCCCTAAGAGGCTGCAGGCTGCGGCCACCCGAAACCCCAGCCAGGCTTCAGGCTTCCAGCCGAAGCGCCCAGCCTGCTGGAGTGAACATGGGCGCTGGCAGGGTCACAGGGTGCCCTGCTCCTCATGCCACATGCCTGCGGTTATTCGCCAATATCTGCCTTGTATTAACCGTTGCAAATGGCGCAGAGGCGGCCACGTCTCCGCAGGCACCGGGGGCCAGAAGCGCTTGGCCCCCGCGGTGGATCAAACTGGCCGATCACCTAGAAGAGGGGGCCCAGGGGGCCCGTAAGCTGCTGGTGCTGCCCAGAGGGGACCCGAAGGGAACCAGCCCGACGCGTTGCCCCTCGCCGCCCACATGTCCCTGTAGGGGCGGCTGGCTGGGTGCAGGGTTTTTAATCTAGTTCTGGTCCTGGGCTAAACAGCTGCTCCCCGAGTGCCGCCTGGCAAGCAGGGGCTGGGGAGGAAACGGGGTCAGTCCCAGCTAAACCCACATGCCCCTAGTCTAGTGTTCACTGCAGCAAGGTCTACATGCCGGGGCGGGGCGCATCGGCCCCTGGCTGGACGGCTCGGCCGGGCTGCTGCAGGGGTTACTCGGGACCCAGCACTGGCTTGTTTCTGTACCAGGTGAGAACACAGCGGCTCCTTAGCCTGTTTAGGTTTTCTTCCGGCGTGAGAACCCTACTGTGTAGCGACAGACCTGGCTCATTGCACAGTCCTCTCCTCAGCTCACGGTTTAGATTTAAGGCCCTTTTTGAAGGGCTGGTAAATCTTCCCTCCCCCTCACCCCAACAACTCCCCAGGACCTATTTTAAATGAGAACATGCTGTTTAAACGGGAGCCTCAGTTACAGTGTGGGATTTTGGCAAGAAAAGGGACTAACAGAAACAGTTCTTCCAGCAGTGGCTACCAGGTAAAACACATCTGCTCAGTTTAAATGAAAGGATAATCTGCTGGTTTTGCAAGTGCCATGCAGTCTATAAAATACAAACTGGATTCTTTCGGCTTCATTTATCCTCACCAACAGCCAATTCTGGGAACAGGATTCAGCTAGCAAGTTTGTCCATTTATGAGGCAATGCAGTAGCAATAATAGTTCCACTCCCCCATTACAGCAAAAGCTAATTTATGTTATTAAAATAAGCAGATATGTCTCAAAGGAGACTTAAAGCCATATACTGGCTTTGATCCATGCACAAAACTCCTACTGGTGGTACTTAAAGTTCCATAGCAAGTCAAAGTCAGGACAGGGCTCACAGGGAACAGGTAAACATAGTAGTGTGAAGATCAGAGCCGTCAAAACCCGGAATTTCCATTTGTTTTGTTTCAAATGTTCTTTATATTTTTTTAACTTTATTTCATGATGTAGTAGTAGTACAGAATATATCTCATATAATTGTTGTGCCATAATATAATACTTGAAAAATTGTATTGTATTGTATTTTTATTTTAAAAATCATTAACAGGAACTGCTACTTACTTAACGATTAAAACATTTTATCTGTTTTGTTTTATTCAGTGTGCCTATTTGTTGTGTAATGAAATAGTTTGACACTGACATTTCCAACAAGGAAACAAGGTAGGCACTCAATGTACTAAGTGGCAAAGCATATGTTTTCAATACCCTAGAAAAATATCAGTCTAACACAGGGATTGTGAAAACACCTGCTCCTTTAATAAGTATATGAGTGCCATGTCATCAAATAATAAAAAATACAGAAGAGGGAAAAATATATTTAAAAATTAAAATTTTGCATTGAAATGAAATTTCAATTTTTTCAGATTTTTTTCTACATTAACTTTTTAGTGTAATATTTTTTAACAGAAACATTCTGTTAATTCAATATTATTTTGCAAAAACATTGGCCTGTAAAATGGCTTTTCTAACAGAAAACTGCTGATTTTTTTCTGACCAGCTCTAGTGAGCCTATTTAGTCTTTTTTTAACACCATAACCATATGTCTCTCTCTTAAAAAAGAGCGATTCGCATTTAGCTATTTTCCAACCACATCTTAATTGAAGGGAGTGCTACCAGCAACATGGATTTTCCCTAAATCCTAAAATCATAGACCCAATCATCTTGAAATAAAAGTACTGAATTAGTTAACTTTAGAAAAATCACACAATAGTTTCATTATTAGGAGATGATTCACAAAACAGGGTAGGCAAATTTACTATTAATTTTTTCACAATTTGTTATCCCATATATGAGATAACTGCCAAAAAAAAAGCAGGCAAAAACCCAAACTTAACATTTTGTTTGTTTATAATTTTTACAACAATTGCAAATTTCAAAAAGCATCTAAGATGTGTATGAGGAAAGCTTATTCCATCAAAAGCTGTATTTTGTGACTGTGTTGTAGCAGCAGAATATTAACGTTTCTTGAACGATGTAGAGAGTGGCAGAAAGCACACTGTATTTTCATTTTGTATCATCCACACACACACACACTGTTTTTTTGTATGACAAGTCACTGAGGCCAAAATTTTAAAAGCTGTCCACTAATTTACTGGTGGGTGTCTTTCTAAATGATATGCTCTAGTTCAACCACAAGTTGCTTGGCGAGCTGCAGGAATCACTGGGTGAAATTTGATGGCCTGTGTTATGTAAGAGGTCAGACTAGATTATCATAATTATTCTTTCTGGCCTTAAAATTTATGACATCTGTAATGAGTAGCTCCATCTATAGGTGCTGGCTGAGTGCCCACAGTTAAGTTGACTTTAATGAGAGCTGTAGGTGAGCAGTACCTCTGAAAAAAATCAAACTCTGGACATCTCATATTGGATGCCGAAATGCAAAAAACACTCAAAACCCTTCAAACGGTCACTTTTTTGGAGGGGGAAGGGCACAAGGGTGAAAAAGTCTTCCTCCAAATAACATCCTGCTACAGAGGTCAGAGCATGACTTGCTAACATGCTGCGCTGAGTCAGTAATCCAGCTGCTGTCAATTTAGACATACTCCCCAACAGTATTGACTTTTTTCTTGGGATGCTCTTTATACAAGAAGCAACTTTCTTCTTTTATACCGTTTTGTCTTCCATGATCTCAGTATCATGGCAAAAGACACTTAAAAATAGAAGTGTCAATACCACAGTAAATGTTGCCTTCAGTGACCCCCAAAATAATATAATTTACAAATGTTTGATTTCAGACATATACACATACCTTCAGATTTTAATATCTTCATGGCATATTACCTATTGATTTTAACAGGAGCAATAGCAGGTTCATAATGAGAACACCACTCTGGATTAATGCCTTACTTTTGGGTCTGTTCTCCCCGCAATGAAGGCATTTAACTCCATTATCAAATGATATAGAAATAAGATAAGTTGGTTGTTCAGAAACATGTAATTTATTTTGAGGAAAGGCGAATGACAAGAGATAAAACAAACCACATAAATCTGTGCAATCTGTGAAGGCCAGATATTGCACTGCTTACTTAGTCAGATCTTCCATTTGGTTTCCGTGAGAATTTTGCTTGAGTAAGGGGGCAAGATTTGGTTTTAATGTGATTTAATGGCTAGAGCAGGACACTGAATCAGGAAACCTGTTTTATTCTAATGGCCATTACTATCTGTGCCTCAGTTTCCCCAGCCTTGACTTTTTTTGAGATTCTTGGGTGAAAGGTGCTTTTATTTATTTATTCAAACTAAGAAAAGGCACCAGACCAGAAGATCTAGAGTCTAGGTGCTTGTACAGAAAGTATCCAAACTAAGATTAGTATATAATGATGATTACTAACTAATCCAAACAATATAAATTAACCAAAAGGATGGATCTCAAATCTAATAGTGCCTCCCTTTCCAGCTACTACATTCCCCTCACCAAAAGCCCCTCCTGCCAAATAGTTGGACCTTGGGGCACATCCCAGGCATCAACAAATTAGGGCTCTGTCAAAATCTAAAAGGAAGCAATTATTAGATTTGAAGACCCCTCTTAACAAAGGTCTGCTACTAGCTCCCTTCCCTTTTGAAAGACAGGGCTGTGAGCTTGAGCAGCTCTACTGACGATAACTGCACAAGTATCATACATGGAGAGAGGCAGGCTTTCAAGGAGCCGGATTCCAGACCATTTAGGACATTATCAGACAAAAGCAAATCTCTAAACTGCATCCGGAAAACTAGTAGGCAGCCAGTGTACAGTACAGAGCACTGGTGATTTTACATGCTCTTGATGTGAAGCTCTGCTTTTTAATAAACAGCCACATTCCTACAGGCTTGGATGGTCCTAAAATTTGGGCTCTCAAGAAATTAAAAAAATTAATCGTGATTAATCGCACTGTTAACAATAATACAATTTATTTAAATATTTGTAGATGTTTTCTACATTTTAAAATACATTGATTTCAATTACACAGAACACAAAGTGTACAGACTGCACTTTATATTTTTATTACAAATATTTTTGCTGTAAAAAAAGATAGTATTTTTCAATTCACCTCATACAAGTACTGTAATGCATTTTTATCATTAAAGATGAACTTACAAATGTAGAATTATATACAGAAAATAACTGCATTCAGAAATAAAATGTAAAACTTTAAAGCCTACAAGTCCATTCAGTCCTACTTCTTGTTCAGCCAGTCACTCAAACACGTTTGTTTATATTTACAGGAGATAATGCTGCCCGCTTCTTGTTTACAATGTCACCAGAAAGTGAGAACAGGTGTTTGCATGGCACTGTTTTAGCCGGCATCGCAAGCTATTTACATGCTAGATGCACTAAAGATTCATATGTCCCTTTATCTGCAACCACCATTCCAGAGGACATGCATCCATGCTGATGACAGGTTCTGCCTGATAACAGTCCAAAGCAGTGCAGACTGACACATGTTCACTTTCTTCATCTGAGTCAGATGCCACCAGCAGACGGTTGATTTTCTTTTTTGGTGGTTTGGGTTCTGTAGTTTCCACATCAGAGTGTTGCTCTTTTAAGACTTCTGAAAGCACGCTCCACATTTCACCCCCCACATATTTTGGAAGGCACTTCAGATTCTTAAACCTTGGGTCAAGTGCTGTAGCTATCTTTTGAAATCTCACATTGGTACCTTCTTTGCATTTTGTCAAATCTGCAGTGAAAGTGTTCTTAAAATGAACAACATGTGCTGGGCTATCATATGAAATACATGACAGAATGCAGATAAAACAGAACAGGAAATATACTATTCTCCCTCAAGGAGTTCAGTCAAAATTTAATTAACACCTTTTTTTTTAATGACTGTCATCAGCATTGAAGCATTTCCTCTGGAATGGTGGCCAAAGCATGAACAGACATACAAATGTTTAGCATATCTGGCATGTAAATACCTTGCAATACTGTCTACAAAAATGTCATGCGAACGCCTGTTCTCACTTGTTGGTCTAAGCGATTGGCTGAATAAGAAGTAGGATTGAGTAGACTTGAAGGCTCTAAAGTTTTCAATTTGTTTTATTTTTGAGTGAAGTTATGTAACAAAAAAAATTCTACATTTGTAAGTTTCACTTTCATGATAAAGAGATTGCATTACAGTGTTTCTATGAGGTGAACTGAAAAAACCCCCTCTTTTATTATTTTTACAGTGCAAATATTTGAATAAAATAATAATATAAAGTGAGCACTCATACACTTTGTATTCTGTGTTGTAACTGAAATCAATAAATTTGAAAATGTAGTTAAACATCCAAAAATATTTAATACAGTTCTATTGGTATTTTATTGTTTAACAGTGTGATTAAAACTGCAATTAATCATGATTAATTTTTTGAGTTAATTGCGTGACTTAACTGTGATTAATCAACAGGCTTACTTAAAACGCATTAATGTAGAGCATACTGTAGCTGTTTAATCTTGAGATGACAAAGGCACTAATACCAGTAGTGAGGTCAGCATCCAAAAGAGAAGGTAATGCTTTCCTTTGTGAGCATGGATGAAAAAGATCAGTTTTGGCCTCAGCTGTAACTTGGGCATCCTGGAGCTGCTAATATTTAACAGAACCGTAAACTGCAAACCCAAGTAACAAACATGCTCAATCAGAGGGCTGATATAATCTCTGCCATTTCTTCTTATTGCTTCCCTAGTGAGTAAATAACTCAACTGCATGAGTCAGGTCAAACCAAACAAAATTTAGACTTAGATGCCAATGGCATATCAAAGTCACAATAGGCCATAGCTCTTCACTCATACTCTTAGGATAAGTGTACACTGCGATTGGACAACCATAGCTGACCCGTGTAAGCCAACTTGGGCTCATGGGGCTTGAGTTAAGAGGTTGTTTAACATAGGCATGCGCATGGGGTATGCCGGGTGTGCCCAGGCACACCCTAATGCAGGGGTGGGGGCAAGTTCGTCCTGCGCGGCTCGCCTGAGCTCCCGGCCAGGGGCAGGGAGTCCCGGGGACAGTCAGGGGACAGGGAGAAGGGGGAGGTTGGATGGGGCAGAAGTTCTGGATGGTGGTGGTCAGAGGATGGGGAATGGGGGGGTTGGGTAGGGGGAGGCGTTCTAGGGGGCTGTCAGGGGCCAGGGGTGTCGAGAGAGGTTGGGGCAGTCAGGGGACAGGGAGTGGGAGGGTTGGATGGGTTGGGAGTTCTGGAGGTTCTGTCAGGAGGCAGGGAGCGATTGGATAGGGCGTGTAAGTCCCGCGGGTATGTCTGGGGGTGGGGGCAGGGGTGTGGATAAGGGTTGGGGCAGTCAGAGAACAGGTAAGATCTTAGGGGGGCGGTTAGGGTGGGGAGTTTCAGGACGGGGCAGTCAGGGGACAAGGAGCAGGGTGGAGGTTGGGGATTTTGAGGGGGGCAGTCAGGGGGCGGGAATTGGGAGGGAATGGATGCAGGCGAGGCTAGGGCGGGGCTCCCTGTGTGCACACCCTAATGAAATGCGCTGTGCACGTCTATACTGTTTAATGGCAGTTAAGAGTTTATAGAGTTTAATGGCTCTGGGATGCCCCTCTAGCCTGAGCCCAAATGTTTCCACTGCCATTAAATAGCCCCTTAACCCCTGTCCCATGAGCCTGCGTCAGCTGACACAGATCCGTGAGTTTTTAATTGCAGTGTAGCCATACCCTTAATGGCTTCACATTGAGCAAGAGGGGTGATGAGATGGAATCCTGTAATACTTCACATAAGAGAGAGCCCTAAAGCGAGGTGAGCAATTGCCCAGCTCTGACTTTTTTTTTTGTTGCTGTGAGAAGAGGGAGCGCCTCAGAGCAGTCTTAACTAGGTTGTTCAGGACCACAATCATTTACAAAAATTTTAGGATCAGTGTTATCAGAGAGTGCTGACAGATCTAAGAAAAAATCAGCATGGACACTTGGTCTTCATTTATTGCCAGGAGGTCAATCGATGCAATTACTGGAGTTTCTGTACCATGCCCAGGCTTGAAAGCAGATTGACTGGAATTGATATAATTGAGTTGCCTCACCACAAACATCTTAACAAATATTTCCCCAAAACAATAAGTTCAAAACAGACTGAAAATTGTCAAGATTATCCATATAATTGTATTTGTATTCAAATACCCCTTAATAATTTTCAGATTTTAATGGAAGTAAAATCTGTATAATTGGTAGTTATAGCATTTCTCGCATATAAATGAAACTATCACCAAACTGAAAGCCTTTTATTTCAGAAGATATTACCATAAAAATAAGCATAAAATAATGCACCCACACATATTATACAGGATAGTGGTGACACGCTCCTATGTGAGCAAAAAAAGGAAAATTTTCTTGTACAAAATATTCTTTAGTGTTTTCTGAATTAAAATATTAGGCTCTTGCTTGGATCATTTCATCACTGGCTCTCATATACTCCAATTACGATGTTGTAATAAATTCTGTTGAGAATTACGTGAACAGAAAGATGTAGTTGTTTCTGCAATCTCTGGTTACAGGGGTATGTGACGGAGGAGATGAGGTTCCCATAGATTTTTTACTGGCAGTGAACTCTGAGACTCTTTCAAGGTCAGGTGACTGTTACCAAAATAAAAACATATTGTTAAGCACAATCACATTTTTTCGAATAAAGTCAAATGTGTTGGTCACAATCATGTTTAACATTTACCATTCATTGTCCCTGATTGTATGGCATGCGCGCGCATGCACACACACACACACACACACATATACACACACACTCCCCTCATGTACTGATGTGCGCTTACGTATCAATCCCCCACAAAAAAGTTCTTTAACTCAGAGTTAAGCTTGCTAGATTGCAGAGCTCACCAAGGCAAAACATAAAAAGCAAGGAAATAAACAGTTATGTCATTGAAAACCTTTTCCTGCAACTCATTTTATCAGTTCCCCTTCTGAACCACAGACTACCTCCCTTCTAACACCGATAGCTCACATATATGTACTATCATCCTGAACAAGCAATAAGCAGAACTCTGACTACATTTATTGGTTATTTTATCATGTGTTACAGCTTTCATAATTGTACTATACAAAGTTCTGTGCATCGTTTTGTATCCATCTATCTGAGATATAGTATCAGATTAAAAATAGCTGCATGATCTGTTTTTCAGCAATGGTTAGGAAAACTCATGTCAATGAATTTTGTTAGTGACTGATCTAAATTTGGTATTAATTTTCATGTAGAGATTGCAGAACTGAGTTTTGTTCATGCACATTCATGCTGATGTATTGTATGGATGGTCAAAGCTGCATTATAAAGAGTTCAATGCCTCAGTGCAGACAAGTAACTTGCCTGGTGCTGTTGCCTGGTTACCCTTCAAGAACCAATGCCTTGGCACAGAGCCACTCAGCTATCTATGGCACTGGTACCTCAACTCCTGGGTGAACTAGGGCACCAGCACTGAAGTGCGGTCTCAGCACAAACACTTAGCTCCCTTGCTAACGGAGCCTGCTGCATCAGAAAGTTGAAGCAGCAATGTCACTAAAGATCAGAGCTTGAAAGACAACACATGGTGTGCTCAGAAGCTGATAGCATTTTAACTTACTTTTATAAAAAACATTTATAATGCATCTGAATTTAGAGCACTTTACAGCTATACAATTCTTACTCATTGTTAAAATAAATGTATATTACATTCTAGAAACAAGCTGTGGAGTTCATTGAAATATGCACTCAGCTGGATCAAATTCCACTATATGTACACAACACATCACATGTTCACTTGCAAAATATTTGGTAATGGACACGTCCAATCACATACACTAGAAACATTTTAGAGAAAAACTGTTACTTACCATACAGTAACTATGGTTCTTCAAGATGTTTTGTCCATGTGGATTCTATTTTAGAGATCCATGCACAAGATCAGAATCTCTGAATAGCAGTATCTGTTGAGACACGCCTGCATCCTGCACCTCCTCGCCTCCCCTCAACCAATGGCATAAAGGGTAGAGCACCCACAGTGAGAGCTCAGTTCCCTCACTAGGTCAGACTCTCAGTTTAAGGAAAACTCAAAAAAAGCAGGGATAGAAGACAGTGCGTGGGATTCACACTGACAAAACCTTTAGCAGAAGGACTGTTACTGCAAGGCAAGGATCTTTTTTTTCTTCAAGTATTTGTACATGTGGCTCCCACTCTAAGTTACTGACAAGCAGGGCCCTATCTGGAAGGTGGGATTGAAGAGTTCTAGCTGACACTAACTAAATAAGTGACAAAGAGTCCTGTGGCACCTTAAAGACTAACTAAAGTATTGAAACATAAACTTTTGTGGGCTAATACCAACTTCATCGGATGGATGCAGAGGATCACTATTTACTAACTAAATAGTGATTCTAGCATTGCTGTATTTGAGAGAGCATCTGATCTGGAGGTCAGCTCAATGGCATAATATTTAATAAAAGTGAGGGGAATACTCCAAGTCGCCGCCTTGCAGAACTCAGATATGGGAATATTTCTTAAGCATGAAAATGAGGCAGCCTGAGTGCTAGCCAAATGAACTTTGAGATTGAGAAGAAGAGATACATCAGCCTATGATAACAGATTGAAATACACTGAGTAATCTGTTTAGATAATTACTGAGAAGAAATGGCCTGTGTTTTAGAAGTGCTACTTTTGGAAACAAAAAGATGGAAGGATTGTCTGAAGGGCTTTGTCCTATTCAGGTACTATAGCAAGGCCCTGGAAATATCTAAAGTATGAAGATTCTTTTCCCCAGGGGAGAAGTGCGGGTTGGAAATTGAGGAGATTAAAAGATTGATTAAAATGAAAGTCTGAAACAACTCTGGGAATAAATTCAGGATGAGGTCCCAATACTATCTTATCTCTGTGGAATGTTGTGTAAGGAGGGTTGGCCACAAAGAGCCTGTAGTTTGCTGACAATTCTGGCTGACCACAAAAGCCCATCTTGAGTAAGGTGGTGTTCAAAGCATACAGGAGAGGGCTTCCTAATCATAGATCAGTGTGAAGCAGTCCATTTAAAAATCTAGATAATAGGTTGGGGGGGGAAAATGAGCATGACTGGACAGGAGGGTAGCAGGCCAAAATCGCTGCAAGCCAGACTAATTGAGAGCCCAGTGAGTTTTAAGTGCAGAATGTCATCAAGGATCCTGGGAATAGGAACATGCAACAGATCATGGTTGCATGCGGCTGCTCACATTGAAAAATCTTTCCCACTTTGAGTAAGTTTTTCTTGTGGAGGGCTTCCTGCTTTGAAATAGGATTTCTTACTTCGGTAATGAATAGAATCTATCAGTGGCACTTAACCAGCATCCAGGCTGTCAGGTGCAATAATTTTGGGTCTGGGTGAAGAGTCTGATCTTTGTTCAGTGATATTATGTCTGGACAGTTTGGAAGTGCTACTGAACACTGAGTTGACATTTGGAAGAAATTCATTAGCCAAAAGAATTGCTTCGACCATAAGGAGCTATCAGGATCAATATAGCTGCATCCTGTCTGACTCAGGATATTAAAGGAATTGGAAGAAATGCATGCATAAGACTTTGATTCCATGGTATGAAAAAGGCATCCTGCATGGATCCTGGGCTCAGGCCACCCTGGAGCAAAAGGCCAAGCACTTTATTTTCTCTTTGGTGGAAAATAAGTCTATTGTGGGATTTCCCCATTGTTGAAATATCAATGTGAGGATGGAGTTCTTCAGAGATCATTCATGACTGGTGACAGATTATCTGTTGAGGATGTCTGTTCAGCTGTTGTTCACTCCTGGAAGATGAAGAGCAGCTGGAGTTATCAGATGAAGTTGACACCATGTCCATCACTTCTTGGCATAGAGGTGATGAACAGGTGCCTCCTTGCTTGTTTACATAATACATAAAGATGTTGTCTCTAAAGATATGTATGGTGGAATTTTTAAAGCTATGTGGAATGCCTTGCAGGCTAATTTGATTGGCTGGAGTTCTTGGACATTTATGTGGAGACTCATCTCCTTCTGGAACCATATTCCATGCATTTGGAGGGGGTTGAGGTGAGCACTCCAGCTTGTTCTTGATGTGTCTGTGACTAGGTGAAGGAGCAGAGAAGGGTTCCCTTTTTGAACATTCTGAACATCTGTCCACCAATTTAATAACTACAGGGCATGATGTGTGACTAAGACGAACCTGTTAATTTGATGTTTCATAGATTGATACACCAATTTCAGTCAGCCGTGAATGGACACAGGAAGTCTGGCTGGTGGCATCACGTAAGTGCAAGCGGACATATGGTCTAACAGTTTGAAATAGATCTCTCTACTGCATTAACGGATTGCTCTTGATATTGGAGATGATTATCTGGATAGACTGAAATCTCTTCTGGAAGGTATGGCTTTACTGATTTGGAATTGATTACAGCTCTTCTGAGCGCTCTTGTCTCTAGTGGGTTGACTCTTGATCTGTTGCAGTTTATCATTAGGCCCAACTCTTTGAACAAGTAGAGGATAAAGTTCATTGATGTAGCAACATCCAGATGGGACATGACTTAGATCAGCCAATTGTCTAAATATGAATAGATGTGAATGCCTTGTCTCCTTAAATATGCAGCCCCACAGCTAAGAATTTTGTGAAGAATTTAGATACTGTGGAGAGACTGAATGGGTTGGATTCTTGTTCAGACTAACATGTGTGAACACACCATTCAAGATAGCTGTAAGACATTAAGGAGACCTGCCTAAAATGACGCAGAACGTAGTACGCCCAGAAATTAGCACCGGGGGGGGGGCAGAGGGTTCAACAGGGTATAATTTGACTAGGGGTGTGTGTGTGTGTGCATGTGTAAGAATGTGCACCAGAGAGAACACACAAAAAAAAGTGAAGCAAGAGAGACAGACAGCCTAACAGACATGGTGTATGACACTGGATATGAGGCGCAAACCAAATTTTTCTAAGGAGGGACTAAAAACTCTCCTTCCCTTGCTATGCACTCAGCCATAAGCTCTCTTCTTGGAATAAAACTGTCAAGATTTTGGACAACAGACCTGTCCTGTTAGCAATTTCACCCTCCAAACATTTCAAAGCATGATCACTATTACCATTTCAAAGTGTGCAGCAGAAAGAGAGACCACTTAGGAATCACATAACTTCCTTCACCTTTAGCTAATCACAGTAGCACCTCAACTGCAAACCTAAATGATAACTACAACTGCTTACATGAACTCTACTCCTACCAAAAATATTTCTCATTCTGTTTAAAAAAAAAAAAAAAGGAAACTCGCAGACAAAAATACCCTTATTTAAGGAAGAATTAAGGTAGCCTGGTGATATCTTGTGCCCTTCCAGAATATCAAGTTCAGCAAAACTCAAATCTCTGAAAACCAGAAGATAAAGAGGTAAGGTACATGCCAATGCAACCTTAGCTCTGTCCTCTGAGTGATTCCCCAATACGGCCATAACACACATACTCATCCTCTGCCTTTGCAGATAGTGCAGAACATTCAGGGAATAGCAAATAGGAGAGTGTCTTAGCACCTTCTCTTTCCTAAGGCAAAACTTGTGCTTAGGTAAATAGTACAGAACAGGATATCTATACCTGCCCTACATTCAAACACTCGGCTTACAGAAACACCACTACACCTGCTAAATTTTACAACCTGTTTACCAACCCCTTCACCTTTCACTCAGGATTCCACTTAACAATTTACTTTCACTTACCCATCATTAAACCTGCAGATCACTCTTACATCCCACCCTGCTGCTGACAATCCCTATGCCCTGTGGACTGCTACTGACACATCCTAAGACAGGGGTGGGCAAACTTTTTGGCCTGAGGGCCACATTTGGGTTAAAAATTGTGTGGAGGGCTGGGTAGGGAAGCCTGACCCCTCCCCTTATCCAACCCCCACCCACTTCCTGCCCCTGACTGCTCCCCTCAGAATCCCTGACCCATCCAACCCCCCCACTGCTCCTTGTCCCCTGATCGCCCCCTCCGGAGAGTCCCCCCACTGTAAATGCTGCCCCAGAACCCCACCCCCATCTAAGCCCCCCTGTTCTTTGTTCCCTGACTGCCCCCTCCTGAGATCCCCCAACCCTAACCACCACCTCCCGGGACCCTACCCCCATCTAACCCCCCACTTTGTTCCCTGACTGCCCCCTTCTGAGATCCCGCACCCTAACCACCACCACCCTGGGACCTCACCCCTCATCTAAGCCCATTGCTTTGCTCTCTGACTGCCCCCTCCCGATATCCCTCACCCTAACCACCACCCACCAGAACCCCACCACCTAACCCCCCCAATCCCTCTTACCTTAATCAGCCGGGTGCTCCTCAACCCGGCCCCTGGCCAGGGAGTGCGGGGCCGACCGGCTCCCCCGTGCTCCACCCGCCCCCGGCCCGGGAGCGCGGGGCTCCGTGGCTCCCGTGCTCCATCTGGCCCTCAGCCGGGGAGCCTGGGGCCGAGTGGCTCTCTGAGCTCCACCTGGCTGGGGAGCGCGGGGCCCAGCAGCATGCGCTTCTGGGCCTGGCTAGGGAGGGCGGGGCTTCGCGGCTCCCCGTGCTCAGCCTGGCCCCCGGCCGGGGAGCTCAAGGACCCGCGGCTCCCCACACACGACCCAGCCCCTGACCCGGGGGCGGGCCCGGCCGGGAGCGCGGGGACCTGCGGCAGGCCGGCCCGGCCCTTGGGCAGGGAGTGCTGTGTCTCTGGCCCCGCGACCTCGACCAGAGCTCGCAGGCCGAATGAAAATGGCTGGCGGGCCCCATGTGGCCTGCGGGCCGTAGTTTGCCCACCCGTCCTAAGAACTCATGACTGAAATGATGCATAATATATCTGTCACAGTGCACATGCACCTCTCTCCTCTGATCACACATTCCAATGGGGGTGGGGAGGACATAGGACAGAGAGGGGCTCAGGCCCAACCCTCCTGAGAGGAGCAGGACTGCTCATATTTCTTCATATCACAATCACAGCTTTACCAAGCCACTCCAACTGTTTCTTCCACCATTCACTACAACTGCACCTACCACAATGAATCCAGCTGGTGTGCATCCCCAGTGGCTATTGCCAGCTCCAAGGGGCCTGAGTTAAGTTTGCTTTGGTGTGTATCTCAACTGTGTATTTCCTGGTTTCAGAGGTTTGAGTGCTGCTGAACTCAACATTCTGGAAAGGTATGAGATACCACCAGGCAATCTGAAGTCTACATTAACCAAGTTTTCTTTCTGTTAATTCTATTCGTTAACATCAAATGAAAGTGTGACTGCAAAGGTTGTGCTTTGGATGCATAATCAATATAACCTCATTATCAATTATCCACAAAAAAAGTGCTAAAATATGCATTGTATGTATTGTACTATCTGAGTCATCTGGAGATAAACTGAAAACATGTTTATATATGTTAAACGTGATATAATTTTGTGATCATATGTTTAGTTTATTTCATACTGGGGATTATGTATCTAACGAAGAACCACAATAGAGAGAACAAACAATACAATTCAAAGACATTTGCAGGTATGAAATTGAGTTTGGCAAGGAGCATATGACTAATAGCTGAGGGGATGTGGAAGTAAAACTGATCACCCCAAATACTTCCAACTCTTGAACTAGGCACCCAGGAAATGGCTGGCTGCTAGGAGAGCTGATTTTGCATAGTTGCAAGGGCAGATACTAGGGTTTTCACCACTCATTTCCTGATAGTTACATCATTTAAAGATATTGCCATTATTTCCAGTTATATAAACACATATTAAGAAGGCAAAACAGGACTCTCTCAACATCTTCTGAATAGGAAATCTATAAAATATTGATTCTACTCGCAAGAAAATGTGGGCAGAAACTGATAGTTGCAGCTTAAATTTACAACATCAGAATTTCAACACTTCTCTACTCAGGGAAAATTAATAGTGCTGTATCCCATTGGGAGGTATTAGGTATCTTTAAAATACTTAAATGATTTATTTTCTTTGAATTACTTCCCCCAATACTCACATTTCTTTATGCATATTTAAAACCAACATTTTAACCAATACAAAATTGCTTTTACATTAACAAAAAAGATAGATTATTCATGTAATGTTCATTGCTCTTTCAGTGACATATTTAAATAATCAAGCAATAGCTAGATTTTTCATTGTTCAAGCTATGCACAATCCCCAGTGGATCCTATATGTAGTTTTAAAAAGATATTTAATATCTATTTTTAAGATACCAAGGGTCAAACATGACTTAGAATGTATGAAAAGGGAGGAAACATTTCAGAATAATTCACAGTGACAAACACATAAAGTAGCATTAATGTTCACTGATTTAGTTTGATCTGATACTTTATTTCAGTTAAACAATACATATATTTGTTCAGTATGCTCACTTTCTGCATGAGGAGACTTGCCCATGACCCAAGCCCTTGGGTCTAATAATGGAATATATGGGGACTTACGATTATGTCATATCTCAGCATTGCTCTGAGAAGGTACATTCTTCTGGTTTATCTTTTTCTGGTTTATATTCTTTTATTAAACATTTTATTTTAAAATGTGAACACATCCTCATCTTATTCACATGACTCACTGGCTTCAATGAAATGTGAATAAGGTGGTCAGGATTTGGCTCAAAGTCAGTGATTAAGTATTAAATTCAATCTGCCTATGCATAGCACCCAAAATGGAATGGTCTACGTATTCGCAAGACTAGCAGCAATCTTGGCACAAAACTATTATTCAGATGAGATACTGCAGTTTTCTTAAAAGAGCGAGAGGGCAGATACATGAGTGAAGTGTTGCAACAGGAGAATCTGTGGTTGCTTACTTGGAAATTTTCCTTTCTTCACAGGGATATGCCCAGAGATTCTCAGTGTGGGGTTGTCACCTGTCTGTAGCGATAGGGGGCAGACTCAAAGCTGATTGGATGGCTGATGTGGGACGAGCTCCCAAATTCCAGAAACCCTCTCAGTTTTGAGATGCTTCCAAAACTAGCCCTTCTGGGCTGTGAGACAAAAAATGAATCTCTTGTCCTGCATCAGCACCTTGCAAAAATAATACTCAACGTCAGAAGATCATAAGCAAGAAAAATTTAACTACTGCAGAGAATTTTAACCATAAGTTAAACAGATCTCACTTTTTCCACTTTTTCAGGGAGGGCTTTATCTGAGACCTATCCCTTCGAAGAACAGAACATTTTCAGTAAGCAACCACAAATTCTGCCATTCTCTCGCAGGCCTAGACCCACAGGTTCTCAATGTGAGATTTTCTGAGCAGTGAAAAAATTCCAAGGGAAGGCAAAGGGACTGACTCAGTGGGTACTCCAGGGCTGGAGCACCCATGGGGAAAAAATGGTGGGTGCAGAGCACCTACTGGCAGTCCCCCTTGAGTTCTCCCCAGCGCCTCCCACCCGCACATCAGTGCCTCTTCCTACCTCCTGCTTACCACAAACAGCTGTTCCGTGGCATTCAGGGAGGCTGGAAGGGAAGTGGAGGAGCAGGGAGGTGGGACGCTCAGGGGAGGGGGTGGAACTCAGCAGGAAGAAGTGCAGTGGGGAAGGAGCAGCGGCAGGAAGAGACAGGGTGGAGTAGGGTGGGAACATGTGGGGTGGGCCTTGAAGGTAGGGGTGGAGTTTGGGGAGGGCCTGGGACAGAGCCAAGGGTCGAGCATCCCCTGGAAGTTTGAAAAGTTGGTGCCTGTGAGAAAGGGTACAAAATAATATCACAGAGAAAAAGGATTCCCTTACTCTAAGGAATGACTACAGCATGCAGGATCTGCCTGCCAAAGGCTGCACTGGCTGAAAGCTGAGTATCTATCTTGTAAAACTTGGTAAGTGTATCTATGACCAAATTGCAGCTTTACAGATTTCATTGCTTTCTCGGTCCATGAGAATACCATCACTCATACTGAGTGAAATCTGGTACACCACTGGAATAAAGATGGGATCCATTCTTCAAACCGCTTTATCTCTGTGAAAGATGCAGCAGGATGGATTAACTGACAAAGTTCCCAGTTCTGACACTCTTCTTGCCAAAGTGTTAGTGATCAAAAAGGTCATTTTGATAGTCAAATATTGTATGTCCCTTTGGTGGAAAATGGAAGATTTTCTGGATATATTCAAAACTGCAGACAGTGCAAAAACACATACTTTTAAGGTATTAGCCTGCAACCTGATATCAAAACCATCTTGTAAAAACTCGAGAACATGAAACACTTTGGCTACTTAATGCTAAATACATCTCTCCCTATGCCAGACTTTGAATTTAGACCAGATCCTTGAATAAGCTCCTGAAGGCTTCTTCAGGGGCATCTTTTATTTTCTATGGGGGAAAGCAGACAGTATTAGGGAGAGCAAAAGTTTACGTTCCGCAGTCTTAGAAAGTCATCAAACATTACGTGTAAAGGATGGCAAAAGAAATAACAGTATTTATTTCATATTGTTAAGTAGATAAGGATTTGATAGATATCTCTGGTGTCTCATTAAATATGTACTTTATTAATCACTCCTTATATTCTTCATATCTTAAAATACAAGTACACTTTCACAATTAAATAATAAAACAAGGTTCACAATATCACAGCTGGGCTCTCACTTCACTTCATTTTGTTTTTATATCTCACTGACTGACTGTTGAGAACCCACCCCTTATCCACCGCGAGGGCATGGCTGACAACCTTCTAGGAAGTTGGAGGAAAATGTAGTTCTCAGAAAGTTTGGAAGGTTCCATGAGATTCTACAAAGGTCCAGAACATTCTAAGAGGTTAGTGAAAAATAAATCCACAGACAGAATACCTGAAAAAATATACTGTCAAACATTCTATATTCCCTTTTGACACTAACAACAATAACAGCATCCCAAGCCTGACACCCTGCAAGCCCAGCATCCCAGGCAGTTGCCTGGGTCACTTGCCCCTAAATCTGGCCCTGAGATTCCTTGCTGGTGGGAATCAGGCTCCTGGGTTGGAGTAAGGCAACCAAAGCAAAACCTTTCTAACCTGATGAATGAGGCAGCCGCAGTGAACGAAAAACAAACCTCTCCTTCTGCACACTGTGGCAGGGAGACAGAGCAGGATGAATACAACCTTGGTCTTCTATTTTTGAACCTTCCTCAGCCATCCTCTTTGCCTGTTAATTGAGTGGTGGGGTAGGTGGTGTTGCTACGGTAATTTCAGGGAGGAGACAAACCACCTCTTCAGTTTATTTATTTTTGAATTCTTTCTTTTGCACTGGATTCTCCCACTCAGCAACTAGCAAGAGACGGCAGAACAAAACTGAGGAGGTTTCCAGAATGTGGGGCCTAGTCCCTTATCAGCCATCCAATCAGCTTTGATTCTGTCTCTTACAGCTACAAATAGACAATGATGCCACACTGACGATATGCAGACCTAGCTTTCAGGGAGAAGTCTTATTTCAATAATGTTTGTAAAGTGCTCTGAGATCCTCATTTGGAAGGAATTATGTAAGACTAAATTATTGTTAAAGCAGTGCATATAGTAAGGCAGTGAGGGATGCTATCTTTTTTAAGCATATCTGCCAGAGCGCCATCATCATTTGGATTAATAAAAGCCCTTTTTACAGTACTGTTGAAAATATCAGCTATAGATGGTCTAACTGCAGTTCATTACAGCCCTCTTTATATGAATCACAAAGACCTATAGACTGCTCTTAAGACATCACTTAAATAAATGCTATTAATTTCCATTTACCAATAAAGCAGACACTGATATTTTATTCCACTAGACTACTGAAGGTGAAATTCTGCCCCCAGTGATGTCTATAGGGGTCTTCATATTGACTTCAATAGGGCTAGAATTTCATTGTGACTTGCTAAATTACCGGGAATTTTCATAAACTGAAGTTGTTTCACAGCTGCACATTCTAACATATAAGATGCTTATTTATTATCTTTAGCAAACCAATCTAACTAAATACAATTTCACTATCAACCCTTACATTCAAGAAGTATTTCCACTTGACAACTGGTTTTCATTTTTAACATATGTTCTTAGAATAACTAACATAATTTCTACTTAAAGGTACTGATGAAATTTTAGGTGTATAAGAGTCACAAAATCATAGTTTTGAACTTCACTGTCATGGAGGAAGGGGGGAAAGGGATTACTGATATGATGGATTTTTCCCCCTACTAATATTGTTATATTTACTATAGATAGTTCAATTAATTTTTGTGTGTCCAAATGAAAATGGTAACAAGAAATAAACTTACTATGCCACAGTCTAAAAAAAATGCAGTGAGCTCATGTGAAACTCTTTCAAAAGTACAGCTGAGTGGACGTACCTTGCCACATCTATCACTGCAATACAAATAACCTTTAATATATACAAGAGGAATAGATAATGTAGCTGCAAGTCTAATCTCATCTTTACACACTATTGCTAAGCATTTATTGTTGAACTTTATATTTACTTCAGTACTGCAGTTACAAAAGTGCTCACTACAAGTGAAATGGTCAGCATTTCCAAGACAAACTTTTGTTTCTAATTAATAATTAATCTGCACATTGTTTTAAAATATTTTTTTCCACAAAGAGTTTAATCTTTAGCCATATTCTGCCTTTAACTACGCTAGTACAAAACCTGCAAAATCAATGGGTTTGCATTTATGTAAATGAGAGCAGAATCTCACTTCTACCTTATCCCCATAAAATACTGTGAAGGTATTTGAAGATGCCCTTTTCTTCTTCTGCATCTCAAGAGCAATCTGTTCTCTAACACAGAATTCTATTTAATCATGTAAGATAGTGGTATTTTGAAAAATAAGCAATTTTGTTTAAGAAATTTAGATTACAATTTGCATAATTAAACTCTTTTATCCCCAATGAAAAAATCTGAGGCATTTTGTAGTCATATGTAGTTTTATGCATCAGAGCAAAAAAAATTGTATTAATTTATATTTGTTTTCACTCTTCATTCCACATGATTAAAAAAATAAACATATCCTAGTAAGAGGAAAATTTCTGAAGTTTTCCCATGTGCCACTTGGTTTTAATTAGCTCAGCAGAGCATGACAGACTGCTGTATCAAGTGAAAAATAGAGAAAGTTTTCTGCACTTTTCAATGATCTAGTAGTTACTGACAAATAATAAAAAAAAATTATGAAGCCAGTTCACAAGTGCCTTTACTGATTAATGCAAGTACTATTACTTAAGGGGAGCTTCATTATTTTAGGATCACACTGTTTAAAGATGTGTTTTCTAAGCAGTTGACTGAAACTTGTTCAGGTAATCTCTAAACAAGAAGAATAATCCAAAACAGTTTATTAGTGTTTAAATAAGAATGCTGAACTGTTTAATTCCATTTTCTTTGTTTGAAAAGATTACGATGTTCTACAATCACCAATTAGACATAGGTTGGTATTAACTGGGGCTGGCCAGAAAACATTTGCAAGGTTTTGAAATCTGTTTTTGTTTTATATTAGAACAAAATTGAGATTTTTGAAAGTTTTCATGAAAAATGAGAGAAAGATACACCATTGCCCTGCAATAGGCAGTAGACCAGAGCTTAGGGCACTCGCTCTGCCTGAGTCAGAGCAGGGACTTAAGCCTCCTAAATCAATGCCTTCATCTACTAGACTATAGAGTCATGTGCTCTTGCTCACCCAATTAATATTTAATTATTTATACATAGTGGAACAGCTCCAACCAGAGAGACAGAGAGATTTCAGAATTGGAAAGAGCAGGGACTTGAACCTGGGACTACTACATCCTGGTTGGTATCCTAAACACTGGCCTGTTGACTATTCTGGGGTGGAGGAATTTCTCTCATTTTGAAATTCCATTGTGCTCCTAAAAAACTTTCCGGACAAACTTTTCAATAAAACTGACTCTTTCCTGAGAAAAGTTTTGGAGCTGTTAAATCAACATTTTCCTACAAAAAAAAGTTGAGCCACAAATTTCCTAATCGGCCCTAATATTAAACACAACAGAAAACAAGCCTAATTCAATCTGAGGTTTAATCTTGTTCTCAGAGACACAGGCACTTATAGCTGCATAATTTATAAAGTCATCTAATGGTGTTGGTACAAAGTTAGTTGTATATATACTAACATGTCTGTGATATAGCAAGAATTCAGAATAAATGATGACAGTATCATTAAGGTTATGTTTTAGACACAGGTAATCTTAGTAAAAGTCATGGACAGGTCATGAGCAGTAAACAAAAATTCACAGCCCCTGACATGTCCATGACTTGTACTATATACCCCTAACTAAATCTTGGGTGCGCTGGGGCAAGGGTGGCCTGGGGGCATCGGGGGTGCTTTGGGGGGGAGCAGCTGCTTGGGCCCCCTAATTGCTGCGGGGGGAAGGAGGGGGTGCAGTGGCCCAAGACTGCCCCAGCAGTGGCTGGTTTGGCTGGCCCAGGGGCTGCCCGAGCTACTTGGGAAGCCCCTAAGCCAGATGTACCTGCTGCTACAGATGTCCTGGAGGTCCCGGAAATTCAAGAAATTTGTGACTTTTGTGACAGACTTGCAGCCTTAAAGATCATACCCCTGTCACTATGTAACTGGAACCATGAAAGTGTGGGGGACCAGCCTAACTTAGAATTGTTTTCTTTCCAACATCAACTGACTAAAGAAACTCAAGAATAAACATCTATTTTGTGAACAAGAAATGTCACTAGGCCCTGCATTCTATGAACTATTTTAGGGCTACTAAGTTGTAATGAGTTAAAATAGCATTTTTTTGTCTCACATCAGTCATGTCTCATGCTAGAGGCTGAACTATCAGCATCATGCTTGACATATAGTGCAAAAGTTGAACACAGGCATATTATGCTGTTGGAAAATATATAAAACCCCTGGCTGATTAACTTTACTACCTAGTTTTAGGGCAACACTAATCTTTGTTTTTAAACAATATATTGCCCTTTGAGCTTTATACTCAAGTGAATATATGTGCTGGTTCATTGACAGATGGAAAAACAAAGCCATTAAGTGAACTGTGAGAGCAGACAGCCAAGAGGCAGGAGCCTGCAGCTGCAGGATTCCCTCTGCAGCACATTGTTTACCATTAGCTATCCTAACAGAGAAAGAGCAATTTCCTCATACTTTCAAGAAATATCATCACGACTTTATATTTTAGAAGTTAATTAATTGAGGAAAGAATCTGCTGTTTAGAGAGAAGCCTGATTATGGATCTGATGGAAAAATTTCAATTGCTAACTGCTGCTGAGAGGCTATAAAGGAGTCTCATTCATCTTTTTAAAAAGTGTGTTCCACCATCTCAACACGCAAAGGATAGTCTTTATAAGGAACAATTGTTTTCAGATTGTAAATGAGTAAAATTGCCGCTTTGTTCTCCTCTCCTGACCCTCATATCCCCTAAAATGTCTGAGGCGTCAAAGGACAGGTCACTTGCTCAAAAAATTTAAAGAGACAATATTTTGAATTACTTGATATTATGTTTTCTAAGTTATGTTATGTCTGGAAACCCTTCAAAGCAACCCAGCATCATAAAATAATTTAAGCGCCAAACTGTACAAAAATTGAAATATTCATTTGGAAAAGTATTTGATAAACAAGATGGTTCAAACTAAGTACTGTTTTACAATTAAAAATGTCATAATTCTGTTAATATTCAACTCACCTAATGTAAAGTTTCCCCATTTTTAGATCGTTTAGAAATAAATAAGGAGGCTAAAAGGAAGGAATTACTGGATTCAGAAAACAATTTAGTAAAAGGAAATAATCCTAGATGGTCTCAAAAATGCTGGGTCACTTTGGGATGCCTGTGCCTTCTGCAGCAGTGGAGTTGAGTTCTGTACAGGTTGCTATGTAACTGTGCTCAGCTTTGGCTTAAAATCAGTTTAGGTCTACAAGAAGAGGGGGTGCCTTACCACTCTTCTTCAAGAGTTGCTTCTGTGCATTCATATTTATGGGATTAAACAGTTATCAGACCATTTACAAGTCACAAAGAGGGAAGCGGCTTTACAGGCTATTAAGGAAATCTACCAGGAAGCAATGATTGAGTTTTCAATTTGTCCTTGAGCCTCACTTCGAATTCAAGTTAAGAAAAAAGATGGCAGCACCAGATTCTAGGTGGACTATAGAAAACTAAATTAAATCGCTTTACTATGAATAGATGATAGTCTGGATGCTGTAGCAGATTCAATCTGGTTTTCCATACTGCATCTTAAAAGTGGGTATTAGCAAGTGGATAAGGAGCCAAACAACAAAAGAATGCTTTCAAAGAAGGAAAAAAGTCTATGGCAATTTAAAGTGGTGGGTTTTGGCTTGGGTAATACACCAGCCACATTTAAGAAGGCAACGGAAAGCAGACTGCGTGGCATACCCCTCTCTGGTGCATACTAAAATCTTTAAGCAGGAACTGATACATTTACAAATAATCTGTGATATGCTTAAGGCTGTCAGTGTGAATCCAAATAAAGGAATTGTTTTAAAAAAATATTTTTCCTTGAAACACAATCTGTGAGGAAGGAATTTCCACCGACAAAAAGAAAACTGAGACTGTACAAAGCTGGTCAAATGTCCAGACACTTATAGATGCACAAAATTTTGTAGGACTCCTATTACAAAAGGTTAATTTGTGGATTTCCCAATATTTCAAAACCATTGTGTAAGCTGGGTGAAAAAGACAAACAATTTCACTGGGTAGCAGAGTATGATTTCACTTTTTCAGAGAGGACTGTATGTACCTCTTTTAGCCTATCCATGTTCCATAGAATCATAGGGTTGGAAGAGACCTCAGGAGATCATCTAGTCCAACCCCCTGCTCAAAGCAGGACCAATCCCTATTTTCCCCCCATATTCCTAAAATAGACCCCTCAAAGATTGAACTCTCAACCCTGGGTTTAGCAGATCAATGCCTGAACCACTGAGCTAGCCCTCCCTCCAAAAAGCACAGCTGTGAGAGCCAGGCAGGAGTCAAACCTACAATCTTCTAATCCATAGTCAGACACCTTATCCATTGGTCCAACCCCTTCTCCCCTCTCATTCATATTGGATACAGATGCTAGTGTTTACGGTTTGAGGGACAGTAATGACATGAGAACGTAAAGGATTTGAGATTGTGGTGGCTTATAATAGCAAAAGTTTAAGTTCTCTGGAGAGAAAGTACCAACTGAAAAGGAACTACTGACTGTGCTTAAAGGTAAAGAACTTTACCTTTCATCGCTATTTGTACAGGAGAAAATCTGTGGTCAAGACAGACCATGTATCCCTGTAATTACTCTTTAGATTTAGGCATCCTAAGGGACAAATTGCCATGTGGTTGGAAAAATGTCAGTTATGATCTTCAGAATTGCACACAAGCCTGAGCACAAGCATGGTAATACTCACCATTGTCCGGGTGGTCTTGTTGAGAGGCTAATTGCAAACTCTGCTCTAAGCAGGAGACCAAGGAATTTGTTGCTCAAGAGAACGAGTGTGTTCAGGAAGAGATGGCTGTCTCCTCCCCTCTTATAGTTTGCAGAAGTACAAATATTCCTGGTTCATCCACTGGAACAGTGAATGCAGAATTGCAAAAATGGACTTCTGAGCAGTTAAATGATTCCCAAAGAGAGGATCCTGACATCAAGATAGCATAAGATTGGAAAATCATTTGGCAAAGGTAGCCACACTGGAATATAGTATCCTCAAAGACCACAGTAAAAGCTTTCTGCTCAGAGTAGGAAAGTTTGGAGTTTGAATATTGTACATTAGATGGGAAAAAACAATGGACAATGGGTACAGGTATTAGCTGGTTGTACCAGATGCATTGAAAAAGAAGGTTCTGATATGTCATAATTTTAAAACTGCTGGACATTTTGAGGTTGGAAAAAGCACAGTAAAGCTATGAGAAAATTTCTATTGGATGAAATGCAGACAGAATGCAGAAAACTGATACAAGAAATGGATGTTTGTGCTGCAGAGAAGAGTTCCACTACGACAGGGAGAGTCCCTGTGCAGCTGACTCATCCTCATCCATTCCTTCGCTGAATGCAAGTCAATGCCATACCATTCCATTTGTTGCAAGCACATTCTTTCCATTTCTGGCCAAAGAATTTTGTCATGGGATTGGCCCCAGTATCTTGTGGGGGCAGCAAAAGAACATATGCTGTCAATGTGCTTGGGCTCCTTCCTGAAACAGAGACTGGCAATCAATATAATTATGTACTACTTCACAAAATGGTCTGAAGTTTACCCAATAAAGAACCAAGATGCTGTGACAGTAGCAGAGGTTCTAGTGAATGAATTCACCAGATTTTGGATCCTGGATGAGTCATACACAGCTCAAATGAGAAATTTTGAATTCAAACTGTTTCCAATAGGGTTTCTGAGAATCTGTGGCTTCACAAAACTCATACAGCCCCAGCACACCCACAGTCTGATGGGGTAGCGGAAAGACTCAATCAGCCTCTGGGGGTTCAGCTGGCTACCTCTGCAGACCAGAACCAAAGGGACTGGGACCAACACATCCCATTCCTTTTGATGGCTTACAAATCAGCAGTTAATGAGAGAGTACAAAGTGTACCCAGGCACTCTTCATCTTTGGACATGTGCTAAGGACCCCAGCAAACTTTTTGTATAGAGAGTTCCTGAAGAGAAACAAAGGAATTTGGATCATTTTGACTATCTAGAAACTCTATAAACCAAAACTGAAAAAGTTCACAACTTTTCTAAGGAAAATTTGAGAATAGCTTCTGATAAAATGAAAAGACTGTATGATGTAAGGTCACACTGGGAAACTTTTAAAAGCGGGGACATGCTCTGGTTTCACAATCCTAGAAGAAAGAAGGATAGGAGCCTTAATGTGCATAAACCTTGGGAGGGATGCTATGTAGACCTGAACAAATGAAATAGTATATTGGGTACAGTTAAGTCCCAGGACTAAAACCCAGTTATTCATAAGGACCATCTGAGAAGATATCAGCGGGACAAGTTTTCACCATGGCTCCCGCTCCATCCCCTGGAAACTGAGACTATAGTTGGGAAGCGGAGGCTGGGAGAGTTGAGACAGTAATGAGTTCCCCATTAGAATGAAATGGGCAGAGTCGACAGCAGATTTCATAGAAACAATAGTTTTGTTTGGGAGAGCTCCACTGAAAGAGGCTGCTCACTGAAAAAGGAAATCAGGCACTGAAGAAAAACTCTAAGGAGATTTGAATGGGAGTAAAAGCAACTTGGGTTGTTGGCATCAAAATGCCCTGACAAAAAAAGCACTATACAAATAGAAATGTAAGAAGCAGTTGAGCTCTTTTTTGGAATAAGATAGCTGAAACAATACGAACCACCACCCAAAACGGGCCACAATCAAGACCATTCAAGAAACTGAGCTATTTGGATGGAGATGTGTGTGTGTCTGGCAGCAGAAGCACTCAGGAACAGCCAGAGAACAGGCAAAGAGAAGCAGTCAAAAAAGTGAAGCAGACAGCAAGAAATGCATTTGAAACATGGCTTAGTAAGAAACCGGAGGGAATTTTTTGGGGAAGAATCCTGGCTAGAGAGAGGCTTGGAAATGTAATTAAAGAAATTGCCTCCTGTTTGATTCCAACTGTGTTCAGGGAAATAGGACTTTATGTAAATTCTTTGTAATTTATCAAGATTGCATCAAAAAATCCTGACTCTATCATCAATTTCTCCACCTAGCAGAAACAAACTTCAAGACCCCAAATATTAGCTTAACACTCAGACCAAAAGGGGTAACACTATACTAAACTATTACTATTAATTTATTATTAATTACTATTATTATTATTATTTGTATTGCTGTAACACCTAGGATCCCTTGTCATGGACCAAGATCTGATTGTGCTAGGCGCTGAGCAAATGCAGAACAATAAGATGGTCCCTGATCCACAGAGTTTACTATAACAAGAAACTAGAGAACAATCAGGCCATAACTAGGTCGCAGACACAATAGATAATTCCAATAGTTTTCGGTGGTGGCAGCTGCACTCCCTTATAGATAGGGCCGATTACATCATCCTGGAGAGAGTGCCTTTGCACCGCTAATGGACGTGCCTTTTCTATGTAAGTCCAGTTTGACATCAGAGACACCAAAACCCACGAGTGGGAATGCAGAGACCCACGAAGAAGAATTCTGTTTTATATAGAGTTTGTTTCTTATGAAATTGATATGTCCTCCCTTTACTTGGGTTTAAGAACAAACTAGCTGTGATGTTGCAAAAATATCAGCTAACCCTGTTGCTGATAAAAGGTTACTAAAGTAAACAGCAGTCCTTTTACATTATAAACAAGCCTGAATAATTTTCTAGACTCCTGTTTACTTGCAGCAGGGATATCCCTGAAGAAGAGCTGGTGCAGGCATTGGTTAAAGGCAAGCAGAGAAAGCTGTTACTACTGCATAAGTATAACTGGGATTCTCCCCCAGAGAAACTGCTTGTTCCACCCTTTTATTGTAACTAATAAGAGGTCAGATAAATAAATGAAAAATTCCATTTATGTTTCATCCAAGGTCTGTCTCTAACAGAGGTGTTGCTAATAAAGAAAAGCCCAAGGACAATGGAATTCAGAGTGTGTGGATAGATACACTTTCTGGTAGAATTTGAAAGAATAAGCATCTATGTATTTAAATAGCTGGTAGCAGTGATACTAGGAGGTTCATCTCTAAATCTGGCAACTCAAAGCTACCCTTTGGAAAATTATCTTTATATAGATTTGTTTTGTGAGGGTGTAAGTGTGCTGTTCAGGGATTTCTTTTTTTAAAACTTCTGCACTGTTACGTGTTTTCACTGGGGAAAAAAATCATTTAACAGTTGTGTGACAATATCATTTTCCTGCCAAACCACAACATATCTATTGTCCCATGAAGACCAAAAATTAAAACTATGTGACATGTAATATCCCTTTAATCACTACTTAACCTCACCACATTTAAATATGAAAGCCTGTTTTTAGTGGGAATATCCAATCAATAGAAAAATGATTGATGGAAATGGAAGCTGCAGATGATAATGAATGGCACAATATTAAATGTTGTGAAATCAAGTTTCCAAAGAGGTGTTAGTTAAATCTTCATTGGTTTTAAATCTGGAATTGAAGCACTATATTTAGTGAATTTGTTACCCAATACTACCTTTGTTGCTTGTCATTTTCAACTACAATATTGCATAAATGGTGAATTGCTTTTTGCCAGATGGGGGCGACTACTGGTAGTATGTCTTATTTCAGAAATTATTGTGGATTAAATATTTACACTTCAGTTTTTAAATGTTTGTAGAGTGCCTAAACATAATGATATTGGATACAAAATACATTTCTGTATAATTTAAAAAGTAAAAAATAGGCAGTTCTGAAATACAAACTATGACCCCCAACCTGAAAAAGCTTATTCACTTAAGCAAGCATTATTCCTGCACGCAATTTCCCTGAAATCAGCAGGATTGCTCACATGAATAAGGAATGGATGTGTGAGTAAAGGTTGTAGGACTCAGCATAATAAGGAAATAAAGTCAAACTTATTTTACCATTTAAAAAAATCTGTGAGAAACAGATAGGTAAGATCTTCTTTTTTGATTACTCCAAGGGTCTAGTTTAGTATTTTATAGCATGAACATATATGGCAGCATAACATACAGAAATATGTTAATTAAAAGGAATAACCTACAGTGAGGAAGCAAAATGATTGTTTCTCCCTCTCCAGGTAATTATGCAGCATTGTATCAATATTTATCTGTATAGTTATCAGCACATATATTCCGAAGAGTTCAACTCTGTACTGTAATACCTTTGTGGAGGTAACATCCTACAAATAAAATATGTCTGACATTTCATTCACCATTACTCATTCTGCTTTGAATGTTTACTGGGGTTTACATCCAGTAGTTAAAATTCATCATCTTAAAAAAAAAAAAAAAAAAAGAGAGAGGGAGAGAGAGAGACCATATGAATGTGACCTGATATAAAAGGATTCAAACTGAGTTAGGCTAAATTCTGTCCGGAGACACACTTAGTTCCAACTACTCCAGTGAGAGCCCTACAAGCATATATAGCAGAATTGGACCCAGGATCTTTTAGCGGAACATACCTGATTTTTTTGCTAACATTAACATTACTTCCTTCCTGGGATCTTTGCAGACGTTCTTCTCTGATATGTGGAGACCTATGTAGCTCAGATAAAATAACAAATTTTGGTTTTCCTTTTCCAGAAGGATTGTAATAAACAGGAACAATGGGATGGCCTGTTCCAAAGTCATCTGGAGGATACAAAGTATTAATTTAGTATTTTGAGTCAAAGTATGACTTCATTTTATTAGTTATTATATGGCTTCCAAGTTTTAATATTTGTTTGTTATGTACATATAATAAACTAAAGCTTTAAAGATAAGATGCCACAAACTTTATAACTACTGAAAATGAAAAACAGCATATGGAAAGCATTATCTATGGAAAATACCACAAACACTAGACACATGCAGGTTATGTAACAAAATAATTAAGAGCAACATTAAAGCAATACTTTATGGAAAAGTCAGGAGACTACCTCTTTTGGCAAGGGCTGAGTGCTCTCCACCTCATATTGAATGAAGGCCATATCTATACTAGCAACCTTACAGCGGCATAGTTGTACCAATGCAGCTGCGTTGCTGTAAGATCACTCGTGTAGCTGCTCTATGCCAACAGGAGAGGGCTTTCCCATTGACATAATAAAACCACATCAATGAGTGATGGTATATATGTCATTGGGAGAAGCTCTCCCACCGACATAGCACTGTGCACACTATCACTTGTGTCAGGGAAACTTATGTTGCTCAGGCCGTGTTTTTTCACACACCCCTGAGCTACAGATGTTTTGCCAACATAAATGGTAGTGTAGACATGGTCTTAGTCGGAGGTGTCAGTATTCAGCACTTCCTACAATCAGACCCTTATTTTGTGAGCTCTCATGAGATAGCAATTTGATATGGCATGACTGTAGATCACAATAAGCTGTGTCACTAAAATTACATTTCAAAGCTTATCAAGAAGCAACTGGAAAACTTCCATTAGTTCATTTATGTATAAATGCTTATTTACAAGCTATTTGAACCACCTGAGTTTTAATGACTGCCTTAAAATCTTGCAAGAACAGTCTCTTTCACAAGATTTCTCATATATCAGTAGTACTTCTTTAAGTGATTGCTCATGTGTATTCTACAATAGGTGTGTGTGCTCGCCACGGGCACCGGTGCCAGAAGTTTTTCCCCTAGCAGTACCTGTAGGGGAGTGCCCCTAGTAACCCTTGGAGTGGCGTCTCTATGGTGCAGCATGAGAGGTGCTGCGCGCTCCCCCACATCCTCAGTTCCTTCTTGTGGCCAGTGAAGGTGCATCAGAACTGCTCTGCTCCAACTTGTCTGCAGCTTTCCTCTGAACTCTTGTTCATTCATAGTTAGTAGTACCTATAGTTAAAGTAGTTTAGATTAGCATTAGTTTAGTTTAATGTGCCAGGGTAGGGGCATGCCCCTGCCGAGGGCTTTAAGTTGTGTGACACCTGCAGGTGGCCAATGCCAGTGAGTGACCCGCATGCAGACTGTTTACGCTGCCTGGGGGAAACCCATCTCAGTGATCGCTGCAAGATTTGCAGATCTTTGAAGCCTCAGACCAAAAAAGAAAAGGACATTCAGTTCCGAGCCATTCTGAAGGAGTCAGCGTTGATCCTGACCCCAGCTTGCCACTCCGAGTTGGCACCGGGTACCATGGTGTCGGTGTGCAGCGACCCTTCGGTTCCTTTTACCAGTCGGCACTGCTCCCTGTCCCTGTCGTCCTCCTGTCGACTCAGGTTGAGCGGAGTAGCCAAGCCCATTTGGCTTCCCCGGATGTCCAGGTGCCCTCCATGCCAAAGGCCATGCAAGTGGCCTGGGATGTTATGTCTCTGCCGCTACCAGGAGCACCACCAACGTTGGCTCCCCAGTCCAGAGGCAAGCCACTGCTTGGATCTCCACAGTCGCCTCCTGGTCAGTAACTGGTTCATGGTTGAGGGAATGTTCTCGATGTCGTTTGCCACTCAGCAACTGTCCCTGTTTAGTCCATGCCGGTCACTGTCGATCCCCACTAGGTTGTCTGGCTGGGTTCCAACCGACAGGGGTTCCAGGCACTGCTCCACCTCGAGGGACCGTAGACCTCGTGAGGGGAGTGGGCCCTGTTGAGACTGAGACAGACTGTACTGGAGGTCCTCGTCTCTGGGGGGCTACCGTAGCCTGTTGCGATACGGAGGTCGACGCTGTTCCTGCTCATCATCTCGCTTCAGGACCCTGCTGCAGCACCACTCCTGCAGTCCCGGGTGTCGATCGCTGGCACCTCACCATTGCAGATTCACCTGCCAATGTCTATTGTGGGGCAGCTGCTACTGGCAGTACCGTTCCTCCACATCAGGATCATGGTCTTGTTGTTGGCACCTTTCCTGATGCCACCACTCTTCCCTGTCCAGGACAGCAGCAGGTCGTACGCCAGCCTGGCCTCCCTTCATAGTCATCAGTCGATGGGACAGGCTAGTCAGGCTGAACAGCCTGCTCCTCGGGTGCCACAGCAGATGCAGTGGCACTGGGCTCCTTGGCTAGCACCGTGATACCAATGGGCCCCGTGGCCCCTGATGCAGTCCCCAGCAGAGGCTCACTCAGTGGCCAGGGACTCAGAAAGACTGCCACCCCCGCCTTTCCCAGCCTCCCAGAAAGGAGTTGGTGAAGCATGCATCTTCAGTTCTGCGTCTGGAGGGTGACGAAGTGGTGGGACCTCTGGTACCGGTGGGTACGCAGAGTACCACACCCACATCCTCATCCTCCCATGATGAGGTGATTACGGACCCTCCTCCCTCTGTTCTACAGGAGGACTCTAAAGCCCACCTGGAACTACTGAAAAAGGTGGCATCAAGCCTCAACCTTCAGGTCAAAGAGGTGGAGGAACCCTTGGATTCCCACTTCGACATCCTATTGGCCTTGGTACCGGGCAGGGTGGCCCTCCCACTCCACGAAGAGGGGGCAAAAATTTCAAACATCTTGTGGCAAATCCCGGCTTCTTTGCCTCCCATCTCTAAGAGGGCAGATTGGAAGTACTTTGTGCCCACCAAAAAGCATGAATGCGTGTACATCCACCCTGCCACCAACTCCCTGGTGGTCAAGTTGGTCAACCACAGGGAGAGGCAGGGCCAACCAACCCCTACTCCAAAAAATAAAGACTCAAGGAGACTGGATTTATTTGGGATGGAGGTTTATTCATCCTCGAGTTTCCAGTTAAGGGTGGCGAACCATCAAGCTTTCCTGAGTCGGTCTGAGTTCAGTTTGTGGGGCTCTCTACCCAACTTCGAGGACTCCCTCCAGGAGCCTGACAAGAAGGAGTTCAAAGCTCTGGTGGAGGAGGGTACAGCGGCTGCCAGTGCAACCCTGTAGGCAGCATCGGATGCAGCGGATATGGCTGCAAGGTCTATGGCCTCCACAATGTCCATGAGGAGGGCATCATGGCTCCTGCTGTCTGGGCTGTCCAGTGAGGCGCAGAATTCCTTGCGGGACCTCCCATTTGATGGTAAGGCCCTGTTTATGGAACAGACAGAGGTGAAATTACACGGCCTGAAAGATTCCCACACTACATTTAAGACCCTTGGCCTCTATGTCCCAGCTTCAGCCAGGACCAAGTTAAAGCCCCAGTAGGCTCCCACCCAGGCCACCCACTCTAAATATGAGCCCCTTATAAAAAGTCACAGGACTATTAGAATCACCCACAGAGGCAGTCCTGGTCTGCTCCCCAGACTGAGTCCTCCAAGGGTAAACGTGGGGAAATGTCAGTTTTGATGGGACACCCAGGGACAACCTACCAGTTCACACCAGGGATCCACTTGCAATAAAGCTTCCCTTTTCCAACCAATTGTGTGCTTTTCTCCTGGAGTGGTTGTGGCTGACTTTAGACTGTAAGGTCCTCACCACCATCTCCAGGGGCTACACCCTCCAGTTTACCTCTACCCCACCCAAGCACCCTCCACCCCTGTCCCTCTTGAAAGATCCCTCCCACAAGGCCCTGCTCCAGCAGGAGGTTGGGCGGCTCCTTGGCTTAGGAGTGGTGGAAGTGGTGCCAGCAGAGTTCAAATGCAAGGGGTATACTCCTGCTATTTCCTAATCCTGAAGGCCAAAGGGGGAGCTCAGGCCCATCCTGGATCTGTGAGGTCTGAACCAGTACATGATAAAGCTCAAGTTTTGCATGGTCTCTCTGGCCTCCATCATTCCCTCCCTGGATCCCAGGAACTGACATGCCGCCCTTGGTTTGCAGGATGTGTACTTCCACATTCATATATTTGAGGGGCACAGGTGCTTCATCCGTTTCACAGTTGGGCAGGAACATTACCTAGTCACGATCCTCCCATTTGGCCTGTCCATTACATAAAAACATAAGAAAGTCCATACTGGGTCAGATCAAAGGTCCATCTAGCCCAGTATCCTGTCTACCAACAGTGGCCAATGCCAGGTGCCCCAGAGTGAGTGAATCTAACAGGTGATGATCAAGTGATCTCTGTCCTGCCATCCAGCACCCTCCTCTGATGAACAGAGGATAGGGACACCATTCCTTACCCAGCCTGGATAATAGCCATTAATGGACTTAACCTCCATGAATTTATCCAGTTCTCTTTTAAACCCTGTTATAGTCCTGGCCTTCACAGCCTCCTCAGGCAGGGAGTTCCACAGGTTGACTGAGCACTGTGTGAAGAACTTCCTTTTATTTGTTTTAAATCTGCTGCCCATGAATTTCATTGGGTAGCCCCTAGTTCTTCTATTATGGGAACAAGTAAATAACTTTTCCTTATTCTCTTCCTCCACACCACTCATAATTTTATATACCTCTATCATATCCCCCGTTAGTCTCCTCTTTTCCAAGCTAAAAAGTCCTACCCTCTTTAATCTCTCCTCATATGGGACCCATTCCAAACCCCTAATCATTTTAGTTGCATAGGATATTGCCTAGTTGCTAGGATATTCACAAAGTGCATGTCTGTGGTGGCGGCCTACCTCAGACTTTGCGGGGTCCAGATCTTCCCATATCTGGAGGACTGGCTGGTCAAGGGCAGCTCTCAGACCTGCTGGTGACCGACGCCAAGTTCACGTTAGTTCCACTACAGTACATAGAGTTTATTGGGGCAGACCTGGATGCGACATCAACCAGGGTATCTCTCCCACCGGACAGGTTCGAGACCCTGAAAGTGCTCGTCAACACAGTCACAAGGTTCCATGTGACAATAGCCAGAGAATGTCTCCAGCTTCTGGGTCACATGTCAGTGTGCACATATGTGGTTCACTACGCCAGACGCAGGATGAGGCCCCTCCAGCTCTGGTTGGCCTCAGTGTTCTCCCAGGAGAGGGACAGGATAGACAAGGTCCTCACTGTGCTCCAGATGGTGATTGCCTCCTTACAATGGTGGTGCTCCCAGGGGAACAGGTTCCACGGGATCCTGTTCAGAGGCAGGTCCCTGTCGATGGAGCTGGTGTCTGATGTGTTGAACCTGGGGTGGAGAGCCCATGTGGGGAATGTTCGGATCCAAGGTCTGTTGTCCACGCAGGACTTTGCCCTGCACATAAATGTTATGGAACTCAGGGTGGTCCAGCTGGCACGTGTGGGCTTCCGCTCGCACCTGGAAGGCAGAGTGGTCAGGACAGTGCAGCCTCAATGTTTGACATCAACAGGCAAGATGGGGTCTGTTACTCTGCCCTCTGCCAGGAAGCCTTCAGATTGTGGGATTTTTGTATAGCCCACAACATTTGCCTACAGGCCTACCACTTACTGGATGCTCGGAACTCTTAGGGGGATTGTCTGAGCTGAGATTTTTTACAGCACGAGTGGTCTCTATACCCAGAAGTGGTGCTCAGACTTTTCCAAGAGTGGGGAGCTCCCCAGGTGGATCTGTTATCCCCGGTTCTGCTCCGGGGGTGCGAGGGGGAGGTGGCTGGGAGTGTAGCTGCCCCACTCCTGGGTAAACAGGGCTGCGGCCGGGTGAGCCAATCAGCTAGACTGATTAAGGAAGCAGTCATAGCTGTGGCGAGCTCAATCAGGGCCCAGCTGGCCCTTATAAGAGGGCAGTGGACAGAAGCTGCGAACAGTCTCCCTGTGGTTGAGGAGAGAGATGGACCTAGCTGCCTGGGAAGCCTAAGGGTACCTAGAGTGAGGCAGGGCTGGGAAAAGGCAAGAGGGGCTTGGGAGCCCCAGGCTGCAGGGCCTTGTCCAGAGCACCATAGAGGTACTGGGTTGCAGAGGAAAGCAGCAGGTAAAAACCTCCCTTGCCTATGGTGACTGGCTTGTACAGACTGCAGTTGGCCCCAGTGAAAGGGTGCTAGATGGTGACTGGCAGTAGCCCATAGGCTGAGGCAAGGTGGGGATAGAGGGTGGGGGTTCCCCAGGGAGGAGAGACTCGGAAAGCGTGCAGGGGTATTGCCGGGGGGCAACACCCCAGGTAAAAGGGCACCGGGGTACTGGAGGGACCCGGGGCCAGCAGACAGTGAGACAGAGGCCTGCTGAGGGTGCTCTGTGCCGGAAAAAGCTAATTCCCTGATGACCAGCAGGAGGCGCTGCAGGGGTGAGTTGTCACACCGTCACAGGGTGCTATCTCCAGTGCCTTAGAATCATAGAATATCAGCGTTGGAAGGGACCACAGCACGTCATCTAGTCCAACCCCCTGCTCAAAGCAGGACCAACCCCAACTAAATCATCCCAGCCAGGGCTTTGCCAAGCCTGACCTTAAAAAACTCTAAGGAAGGCCACCTTCTCTATGCCTTCCCCTGCGATCCTAGTGATCGGCAAGATCTTGGGAAACATAAAGATGGACAGGGCCCGGTCCTCCTGATTGCCCTGGTGTGGCCCAGGCAACATTGGTACGGGACCCTCACCAGCCTGGCAGTCGCCCTGCCATGGCCATTGCCATCCTGCCTGGACCTGCTCTCCTAAGACCAGGGCCGCCTCCTCCAGCCCAACCTAGCGGCACTCTTCCTCAGGGGGTGGCTGCTCAATGGTTAGGGAGGAAGAGACGTGCTTGGAAGGGGTTCGGCGTGTCTTCTTGGAAAGCAGGCAGCCCTCCACACATCGAGCCTACTTGGCAAATTGGTCTTGGTTTTCCCGGTGGGCAGCTGAACGGGATGTTTCCCCCATGGCTGCCCCAATCCAGCTCATTTTAGACTATCTCCTTCACCTAGAGCCCAGGACCTGGTGCTCTCGATCATCAAGGTGCACTTGGCAGCCATTTTGGCCTTCCACCTGCCGGTGCAGGGGCATACCAGTATTCTCCAATGCCACGACTGGCCGATTCCTAAACAGATTGGATCGTCTGTTCCTGTATGTTAGGACCCCTGTCCTGCAGTGGGACCTGAATTTAGTGCTGGTCCAGATGCTAGGTCCCCCTCTGAGCCGCTAGTTACATGTTTCTGGTCACACCTCTTCTGGAAGGTAGCCTTCCTCGTGGTGATCACGTCAGCTAGACAGGTCTTGGAACTCACAGCCTTGACCTCCGAGCTCCCATACATGGTGTGTCATAAGGATAAGGTCCAGCTTCGACCACATCCTTCATTCCTCCCCAAGGTGGTCTCTGCCTACCACACAGGTCAGGACATTTTCCTGCCGGTCCTCTGTCCCAAGCCCCATCTATCCAGTAAGGAGCACTGCCTCCACATGCTGGATGTGAGATGGGCTCTGGCCTTTTACCTGGAGTGGACTAAAGCTGTTCAGGAAGTCTTCGCAGCTGGTCATTGCCTCGGCTGAGCGGATGAGGGGTCAGCCAATTTCCACTCAGAGGCTCTCCAAGTGGATCACCTTGTGCATCTGTACCTGTTATGACCTAATGGAAATCCCTCCACTGTCAATTGTGAGGGCATGCTCGACAAAGGCACAAGCCTCATTGGCTGCATTTTTAGCCCATGTCTCCATTCAAGACATTTGCAGGGCTGCCACAAGGTCTTCAGTTCACACTTCACCTCGCATTACATGATCGTCTCCCAGACTAGGGAAGACTCTGGGTTCGGCAGGGCTGTGCTCCGTCCTGATAGTTTGTGTGTAACCCTTCTGCCCATCAGAGTTGGCAGCAACAAGGGCCGGGTTCAGTATCCAGGGGTTCCATTCCAATAACACAATACAAAACTGGCTAGAGCTCCCACCCAGTGACCTGGGACAACAATATACCACCCCTCTGGGCGTCTCTAAGAGACAATACTTCCCCTCTTGCAAGCACAGAGTCTGAGTGTACCAAAAGCCTTTTAATAACAGAGAGGAACAATGTGGCATTATATAGGGGAAACACCACAAAGAGGATTAATAAAACAAACCACGAATCAGAAGCCCCCCTCCCAGCAAATAGGCTGTGTCCTTCCCTTTGGCTCTTGAGTCCCACGATCCCCAAAATCACCCAATAGTCCCAAAAGTCCAACAGCCCAAGAGTCTCTGTTCCTGATCAGTGCAGAGTTCAAAAGTCAACCGGCAGAGTCTTACCTCCCCAGCCTGGGTGGAAGTGGAGGGTAGGGCAAGGGGCACCTTACGTGGTCTGGGGCCGACTGCGCCACCTCTCTGTGGGGTTCCGCTGCAGCCCTCACCGTAAGCCGCTCTGCTCCGCCGGCCATCCCACAAACTGTTCTGCTCTGCCAGTCAATCCACTAGCTGCTGTGCCAGCTGACACTCGAACTGCTCTGCAGCGCCAGTCACTCCGCCAGCAGCACAAACTGCTCTGCTAGCCGTCCTGCTAGCTGACACTTGAACTGCTCTGCAGTGCCAGTCACAAACTGTGCCCAGGAACTGCTCAGCTGAGTCCACTGCCAGCTGCACCCAGGAACTGCTCAGCTGAATCCACTGCTCCGCTCTGTTAGCCGCACAAACTGCTTGGTGCCACCAACATGCCTTTAGGCCCCCCTACTTAACACAGTGCTCAGTGGTTTCAGCTCTTAAGTGACTGCAGCTTTTGGGGGGGGAGGGGAGAGGAGTGCCTTAGCATAGGTGCACCAGTGGACACAAAACAAATTCAGCTCAGCAAGCTGAATCTAGACTCCTAATACAATCAAAAATTAGCTCTGACATTCCACACTAGAGACAGGCAAGGTGCAATAGGCCTGCAGTGCCCTTAGACAAGGCCCTCCCCAAAAGGTATAGAGACCTGCCCATAGCCTCTCTCAAACTCAGTAAGTTTTGAATGCCTGCCCCTTGCCCAGTGAGTGCTATCTAGATGATGGTGAGTCCCTCCATCATAACAAAGAAGTACATAACAAGTACATGTCCACAGTCCTCGATTCACATAATCAGGGTAACAACACTTTGTCATTTTTTGCCCCAATAACGGAGAAACTGGGGGACCCACAGCAGCCAAAGTGACCATGTGGGCTGCTGTGAGCTCAGAGTAGGCACGGTGGGTGTGCCTATGCAAATAAGATCAGCCCCAGAGTTCTTTTCCACAACTCACTGCAATTCCCGCATTTCACCACCAGATGTCAGGGTAGAGCTCATCCTGACACTGCTTACATGTGGAATTCCTACCCACCTCCAACAGATATAGCTTGGAATCACCTCTCGTGGAATACGTATGAGCAATCACTCGAAGAAGAAAAGACAGTTACCTTTTCCATAACTGGTGTTCTTTGAGATGCATTGCTCATGTCTATTCCACATTATGCCCTCCTTCCCCTCTGTTGAAGTTGTCTGGCAAGAAGGAACTGAGGGTAGGGGGAGCACGCAGCACCCCTTAAACCGTGCCATAGAGGTGCCACTCCGGAGGTCGCTAGGAGCACTCCCCTATGGGTCCTGTTGGGAGAAAAACTTCCAACACCAGTGCACGTGGCGAGCACACACACAAATTGTCGAAAAGGTAACTGTCTTTTTCTGCATCCAGTTGGGTAGGAAATGCTGTGAAAATAGCCTTTATAATTTTAATTATTTATTTATGCTCCCAGTCCTACTTGAAATTGAGAAAAACAGAAGCACACAAAAATGAAAATTGAAAAAGTTAATTTTTTTAACCTCAGAAAAAGTTTAATTCAGGTTTGTTTGAATTTTATACCTTTTATTTTAAGAATAAACCTCCCCCAAAAATATTTATTTGCCTGTTTAGATTGTAAACTTCCTGGGGAAGGGACAGAATCCTTGTGTGTGTGCTTATTGTACCAAAGACAAATTATTATAATAAATATAAACCAAGTGATAATACTAAATATGAATTAATTTGCCAACTCTCATATCTAGGTACATCAGTGGTGGGCATCCTGCGGGCTGCACACGGTCTTTCGGGGTAAACCGCTAGCGGGCCATGAGACACTGTTTACATTGACTGTCAGCAGGCACAGCCGCCCACAGCTTCCAATGGCCGTGGCTCACTGTTCCAAGCCAATGGGAGCTACAGGAAGTGGCATGATCCACAGGAACATGCTAGCTGCTGCTTCCTGCAGCTTCCATTGGCCGGGAACAGCAAACCACGGCCACTGGGAGCGGTCGTGCCTGCTGACAGTCAATGTAAACACTGCTTCATGGCCTGCCAATGGATTACCCTGACGGGCCGTGTTCAGCCCCTGGGCCGCAGGTTGCCCATCTCTGAGTTACACTATAAGGGTTGAATTCTACCCTTAAGAACTGCACTGCAAATCTAAGGTCATCATGTCATTGCATTGATTGTGTGTGTATTTATTCCAAAGTGTTAGACAAGCATTTTTCTAGATGTGAAAATCAGCCTTACAAAATTATCAGGAAAATTCACACGGGGCACATCAGTTGGCAGCCCCAAGGGGTTTTCTGTGATCCAACCCATCACAAAGGGAAGGGATCCACTGGTGATGGTTCATAAGAGCACTAATGTCACTGAGACATGGAATAACTCAGAGATAACATAGGGAACTCGGAAGTGTGGTGAAGAATGTCCAAGTGATATTCTCTGAGATCATTCCTGTCCTACAAGCAAAGGAAGGCACAAGGCAGAAGATTCTGAAAGTGAAACACTGGCTAGAAAAGTGGAGTAGGTGGAGGATTTGGCTTTGTGGAACATTGGTCCACCTTCTATAGGGAAAGTGAGATGTATAGTTTCTAGTGAGGTGGAAGCCATCCAAACAGGACCAGTCTTCTCAGGGACAAGTTGGCTAGAGTCGCCAAGAGGGTGTTAAACTAATAAAAAAAAGGGAGGATAAAAAGGGAGAATATGAGCACTCAGCACAAAATTTAGATGTTGAGAACAAAATTAAATCAAGGAACCAAAGGACATGAAGAGAAGAAATGATTTAATTGCCCATACGCCAATGATAGGACCCTGGGTAACAAACAAGTGGAAGTGGATTCCTCATTTATGAGCATAAATTTGATCTAGCTGGTATTACTGAAATCTGGTGGGATGATTCCCATGACTGGAATGTTAAAAAGCAATGGTCATAACTCTTTAGGAAGGATTGAGTAGACAAAAGGGGAGGAGGAATGGCACTCTATGTCAAAAATGGCATTATCCATTTCCAAGTCACTGATAAAGCAGAAGAAAATGATCTGGAAAGCTAATGGATCAATGTCCTAACAGATAAGCAAAAGATGGGGTATTAGTTGATGTCTGCTCTAGGAGCTGCCCTAATACCTGCCATACTAAAACGTTCTTGGAACGTCTAAATATTATAGATGACAATTTCCTAATTCAAAAAGTTTTGCAGCCAACACATAGGAATTCTAGATTACACCTCATCTTGCTAGATAAAGAAAAAAATGGTAACAGAACTAAAAATGGTAACTTGATCATGACTATAATGTACAAACAGAGTTAAATCCAGACCAGTGATATATCCTTGGTGCTTTAAAAGGGTCAATTTCACAAAACTAAAAACAATTAGGAGCCAAATCAACTGGGAGGAAGAATTTAATCAGAAAAATGTGAATGATAATTGGTAATTGTTTTAAGAACACTTTACTACATGCCCCAAAAGCCACAATCCCACAATTGAAGAAGGTGGCCATATTGGTTAAAAATACCAGTTTTTAGTGGTTTAGATGGGGAGTAAAGTCAGCTATAAAAATAATATATAAAAATGGAAGACATTGGAAGCTGATAGTAATGAATATATATCAGGAGGTAGGAACTGTAGAAAACTGATAAGGAAGCAAAAGGACACAAGGAGAAATCTATGGCCAGCAGAGTTAAGGACTCTAAGAAAGAGTTTTTAAAGTACATTAGCGAAAAAAAGAATCCTGACAATGGTATTGGTCCATTACTAGATGGAAATGATATGGATATAATACAGGAAAGGCAGAAGCATTCAGTAAATATATCTGTTCTGTAGCTGGGGAAAAAACAGATGATGTAATCATACTCTTTCCATTCCACTAGTATTTCAAGAGGACATTAAAGAGCAGCTACTAAAGCGGAACATTTTAAAGTCAGCAGGTCTGGATAACTTGCATCCAAGAGTTTTAAAATAGCTGGCTGAGAGGCTCACTGGATCATTAATGTTGATTTTCAATAAGACTTGAAACACTGGAGAAGTTCCAGAAGACTGGAACAAAGGTAATGTTGTGTCAATATTTAAAGAGAGTAACTGAGATGCTCCAAGAAATTATAGGTCTGTCAGTCTGACATCGATCCTGGCAAGATAATAGAGCAGCTGATAGAGGACTCGATTTATAAAGAATTAAAGGAGAGTAATATAATTAATGACAATCAACATGGGTTTATGGAAAACAGTTCCTGTCAAATTCACCTGATATCTTTTTTTGATGAAAGATTAAAAATTTGGTTGATAAAGAAAACAGTGTGATAAAGTCCTTAGACTTCTGTAAGGAAATTGACTTGATACCGCATTACCTTTTTATTGAAAAACAAGAACAATATAAAATTAACATGGTACTCATTACATCGGGGTGGGCAAACTACAGCCCGGGGGTCACAACCAGCCCTTCAGACATCTTAATCCGGGCCCTGATCTCTTGCCGGGGAGCGAGATCTGGGGCTTTCCCTGCTCCACAAGTGCCATGGCTCTGTGCATCTCATGGAAGCAGCGACATGTCCCCCCTCCAGCTCCTACACTTTGGGGGCAGTCAGGGGGCTTCTCACGCTGCCCATGCGCCAAGCTGCCTGGCTGTTCCTCTACATAGGAGCTGGCGGGGGGGAGGGAACATGATGCTGCTTCCAGGAACTGCTTTAGGTAAGTGCTGCCTGGAGCCTGCACCTCTGACTCCCTTCTGTGCCCCTGCACTAGCCTTGATCTCCCTTCTCCCTCTGAGCCCCCCAGTCTCGGCCCAGAGCACCTTCTTGCACTCCCAACCCTTCATCCCCAGCTCCAGTCCCACCCCAGAGCCCACACCTCCAGCTATAGCCCTCACCCACCCCAACCTTCTGCCCTAGTTCAGAACCCGATTCCACAGCCTGAACGCCTCATTTCTGGCCCAACCCCAGAGCCCTCACCCCCTCCCACACCCCAACCCACAATTTTGTGAGCATTCATGGCCTGCCATACAATTTCCATACTCAGATGTGGCCCTCAGGCCAAAAAGTTTGCCCACCCCTGCATTACATGGATTAAAAGTTGGCTAAGTGATGGGTCTCAAAATGTAATTGTAAGCAGGAAATCATCACCAAATGGTGGGGTCCCACAGGGATCAGTTCTTCGTCCTATGCTATTTAACATTTTTATTAATGACCTGGAAGAAAATATGAAGTAATCACTGCTAAAGTTTGAAGATGACACAAAAATTGGGGAAGTAGTAAATAATGAAGAGGAAAGGCCACTGATACAGAGCCATCTGGATTGCTTGGTATACTCTGCCCAAGCAAACAATATGTGTTTTAATATAGCTAAATATAAATGCATATATCTAGGAACAAAGAATATAGGCCATATTCACATAATAGGGGGTTCTATCCTGGGAAGCAAAGACTCTGAAAAGGATTCTGGGGTCTTGGCAGACAATCAGTTAAAAATGAACTTTGAATATGATGCTGTGGCAAAAAGGTCAAATGCAATCCTTGGATACATAAACAGGGGAATCTCAAGTAGAAAGAGAGAGGAAATTTGACCTCTATACTTGGCACTAGTGCGACCGCTGCTGGAATACTGTGTCCAGTTCTGGTGTCCACAGTTCAAAAGGAAGTTGATAAATTGGAGAGGGTTCAGAGAAAAGCCACAAGAATGATTAAAAGATTAAAAAACATGTCTCTCAACCACAGACTCAAGGCACTCAATCTAGTTACTTTAACAAAGAGAATGTTAAGGTGTGACTTGATTGCAGTCCATAAGTACCTACATGGGGAATAAATATTTAGTAGTGTGCTCTTCAGTCTACCATAGGAAAATATAACACAGTCTAATGGCTGGACGTTGAAGCTAGACAAATTCGGACTGGAAATAGGGCATAGTTCTTAAACAGAGAGAGTAATTAACTATTGGAACAACTCATCAGGGGTCATAAAAGGTTTTCCATCATCGATACTATTTAAATCAAGATTGGATTTTTTAAAAAAATATGCTGTATTAATTATTTTGGAGAAGTTCTATGGTCTGCATTATACCGGAGGTCAGACTGGAGGATCACAATGGTCTCTTCTGGCCTTGGAGTCTATGAATCTATTAATTAGATCTGAACCTTCCATCTTGGCCCAATCTTCAGCCTGAAGTTTGTTTCCAATATCTTTGCTGTGCGATAAGATTTTAGGGTTGTTATAATGTTGTAAATGATCATATTGTAAATGGAGTAATTGATTAGTTTGCTTACAGAAATGTGGATAAGCTGCATGCTCATTTGTCATGCTCTCTTCCTTGCTTTTTTTCCTGGAGGCTTTGGATGCTTTCCAATTCATTAGGAATTGTCTTTCCATATCTTTAATTTCTTTCCCATCAAGGAATTCTGAGGAAAAAGGAAAACACACGTACACACACTTTTCATAATGAAGTCAGTCAACTAAAAGGTTAAACCATTAAATATCTTATGTACACTGATGTTTCCATTTGCCAAAAATTGCTTACATTTTAGTTAACTTTGTCAGAAAAGAGTTCAAGTGATAGATTATATCTTGAAAATTAGTAATAAAGAAATGAATTGCATGTGCAACATGGCAGTTTTCAAATGCTTGGGAAAGAAACTATCAATTACTGATATAGTTTGCAAGGAGAATGTTTAACATGATACTGACAGTGCAGAGGTCTAAAAAGAGAGCATATATTTATGCAGGACATATACATTTATATGGACATAAGGAATTACACACTTGCAACCAAAACCTGCCTGCCTTACTCATCAAGAAGTCCCACTGATCTCTTGGGGTCACCTGTATGATGTAAGAAAGCATGATTTGATCCTTTTTCATAACTTCACCCACTCTGTAGTGCAGTAGGACCCACAATTCTAGCATGATTTGACTCCATCTACATTTCCAAATTAAGTATCTTGTTTGACTACAACTTAGGCCTGGTCTATCCTTAAAAAATAGATCAACATAGCTACATTGCTCAGGGCTGTGAAAAATATTGTGCCTTGGATGCTGTAGTTAGGTCAACCTAACTCTTGATGTAGACATAGCTAGGTCAATGGAAGAATTCTTCCATTGACCTAACCACCATTTTTGGAAAGGTGAATTAACTACATTGACAGAAAACCTCTTCCGTCACTGTAAGAAGCAAGCATCAACATAAAATGCACAGTTAAGACACCCAAACTACCTTAACTCTACCCTGCAGTAATGCTACAAGGGGAAAAAAATAAAAGATATCTTTAAAAATTAGTGTCACCTAATTTGGGACCACAAACACAGAAAAGCCTTAATTATAATTGTATGGATGTGCCATGGTATCACTCCTTATTAGTAAACTGTACTTTTGGTAACAATAAGAAGTTGAGTCATAATAAGCAACAGGGATTTTTTAGCTTATTAATCAATTTAAGCTATATAACTTGTACAACAGCTTTTAAAAATATATTTACCACCTGACATTAATTTGGAGAACATTATTTGGTTTCATAGGAGTTTCACTGTAAATCAAAAATAATGTGCCCAACTATTTTTTTTAAGTGGAAAGAGTTCTAACCATATATTTTTACCTAGAGTTTTCGACTGTATAATAAGCCTGTCCCTGTATTTTGGTTTGCGGCAAACAGGATTCCCTTTAAGATCCATTCTGCACAGCTTGGTCCATTTGTTCAATACAAACTCCAAATCCTGCAATTAACAGAAGAAAAGAGAAAAACCAAGTCTGTTGCTTTATCTTGAGACTGTAGATGACAGAGTTCAGTAATCATGCTGGCTGTTCATTGAAAATAGTTTTCTTTTGAACTTATGGGTGTAAAATTCAGTATGTGTAGATTTGTAGGACTGGGGCTTTGTATGACACTTTTTGAATGCCGCACAATATTTTACATAATAGAAATATGAAAGCAGTGACAGAAACATTTACAATCAAATACAAAGTGAGTGATGGCAAGCTGGCATGCCAATCATCATCCACTGGTTTTGATTCTTTATTTCTGACACTCCCCTCTAGAGTCAGGTTTTCACATCCCAAGACAATTGTCTAGCACTAAAAATTCTCAACTAGCTGGGGCGCTTCCAAATGGGAGGAATATGATTATGGAAAGAAGCCAGAAAGCAACAGTACTAAATAGGACTGGTTCAGACATATTGTAACAGAAGGGAACTCTGGGTCAAGAAGAGAGTGGGGAATGCAACAAGCTATAGGTCAAATCTTTCCATAAAGGTATTAGGTTACCCATGGTTTTGCTTTGCTTGTACTGGACTTGGTGCTAACAAAAACATTCATTATCCTAAAACTGCAGGATGTTGTCTATCATTTTAAATGGTAAATACTTAGTCCAGCCTCTGATGTTGTCTAATCAGATTTCCATACACTCAGCCTATTTTTGCAAAAGCTCTGGCCAGTGGCAGAAGTTTCTTTCGGTTGATTTTGCAGTGTCTCCGGAAAGCCAAATAGAGAAGAGACTTTATCTGAATAAGTCTATTGACTTCTGCCTAGTACTTACCCTGTTTTTATAAAGGAAAAATTGACTGCTGAAGAAGCATTTTTGGAGGTGTCAAAGATTTTCTAAATCAGACCACCAGGGATCAGTAATGACAGGAAAGCTCAGGTCCAACAATGTCTTTAGCTGAAATTCTAGCCTGAAAACCAGTTTTTTATGGACATGCATAAAATCTGATCTATCTTCATCATGCTTCTCTTGTAGGAGAGCACGGAAACTGCTGTTGGGTTAGTTGGGAAGATCACAGAAGAGGGTCCTGATGCCAGGTAACCAAAATGTTAGCATTTGGTAGCTGAACACAAGAAAGATCCTCTCTTTTTAGGATATAATTATGCTACTTGCAGACAATTGTCTTTGCCATCATACTTTTAAACGCCAGAACCTGGAGAAAAGCCAGCCAAGAAGACAGTAATGTGAGTAACATATGCATATGTTTTTATATCACACATAGCAGGAGAAGATATACCACTTGTTGCATCATAAAGGGCCCTTAAAAGTATAATACCACCTGTTCAGGCTTCAGAAATTCAACAGTGGACTTTTCATGCAAAATTTGATTAAAAATAAAACTAAAATCTGGCAAATCATGCTGGAAAAAATATAATTTACAGAGGACATAGTAACTCTCCTATATCTGTGGGTGGCCAGTAACATTCTTGGCCCAAATAGTGAAATGTTTAAAATGTACCTTTCTGCAGTCTGGGTTTTTGTCTGGTAAATCAAGGGCAATATGACCTAGATCAAAAAATTTCTGTCTTTTAACTTCAATATATTAAAGTTAACAAGATTTGAAGGCTATTTGTAAGTGCTTAGTAAATTGCTCCATTCTATTCAGAGAGCCTACCTTCTGAAATACACATGGTCCAAAATTTCCTTCCAGTGTTATTCTGAATATGAATCTATATAGTATGTGGCTGTATAGAACATTTGAAAGGAGATCCTAAAGGCTACATGAGATTGAGAGAAGAGGTGGATAATACTAGAATTGATGTACCTTAGGCCTGATCTACACTACAAGGTTAGGTCGAATTTAGCCGTGTTAGGTAGATTTTATAAGGAATGCATCTACACAACCAACCTCGTTCCGCCAACCTAAAGGACTCTTAAAATTGACTGCTGTACTCCTCCCCAACGAGGGGAGCAGTGCTAAAACTGACCTTCCTGGGTCGAATTTGGGGTAGTGTAGACACAGCACTGTGCAATTCAATAGTATTGGCCTCCGGGAGCTATCCCAGAGTGCTCCAATGTGAACGTTCTGGACAGCACTTTCAACTCCAATGCACTAGCCAGGTACACAGAAAAAGCCCCGGGAGCTTTTGATTTTCATTTCCTGTTTGGTCAGCATGGTAAGCTCAGCCGAACAGATGACTATGCAGTCCCAGAATCGCAAACAAACTCCAAGATGGAGCAAACGGGAGACACTGGATCTGATTGCTGTATGGGGAGAAGAATCTGTGCAGGCAGAACTCCGATCCAGCAGAAGAAATGCTGATATATATGCCAAAATCGTACAGGGCATGGTGGACAGAGGCTATACCAGGGGGACACAGCCTACCAAAAGACAAAGGCGTCAAACAGTCACTCTGGGTCAGAGCCCCAGACATGCCGCTTCTATGATCAGCTGCATGGAATTCTAAGGGCGGGGGGACCCTACCACTACTCCACCGCTGTCTGTGGACACCTGCAAGGTGACAGCCTCATGCAACACAGAGGATTTTGTGGATGAGAAAGAGGAAGAGGATGAGAATGAGCAGCAGGCAAGCGGAGAATCTTTTCTCCCTGGCAGCCAGGAACTTTTCATCACCCTGGAGCCAATACCCTCCCAGGCCATATTGTTCCCTGACCCTGAAGGTGGAGAAGGTATCTCTGGTGAGTGCACATTTGTAACTACACTACAGGGGTTAAAAGCAATTGTGTTTCATGTTTGATTTGCCCTGAACAATTGGGATTCATTCGCAGCCAGTACAGCTACTGGAAAAATCCATTAATGTGTCTGGGGATGGAGCAGGAATCCTCCAGGGACTTCTCCATGAAGCTCTCCTGGAGGTACTCGGAAAGCCTTTGCAGAAAATTTCTGGGGAGAGCGGCCTTATTTCATCCTTCACAGAAGGACACCTTTACCACGCCAAAGCAGTAGCAAGTAGTCTGGAATCATTGCAGCATAAAGCATGGCAGCAAATGGTCCTGGGTTTTGGTTGCATTCATGCAACATTTGGTCTTTTTCTTTCTGCATCAGCCTCAGAGTGATATCATTCATGGTCACCTGTTTGAAATAGGGGCATTTTTGTAATGGAACAGGAATCCCCTTTGTTTGATGATCTCCAGCACATTAGACCCTGGTCATGCTGGGCTATTTGTGCTTGACTAAAAGGGATCAACCTGGAGAACAGCCACCCCAAAACTGCAGCCCCTCCTTTTAAACGCCAAACCCAACTGGCATTGGCTGTTATGGGGAAGGAGGGAGCTGCAATTTGAAACCATTCCCACATGTTATGAACACAGAAGAAGCCAACCCCAGGTACCCTTTGGCTTACCATGACTTCCTGGAAACCGAATTGTGTTGTCCAGCCATGTGTGATGTGTCACCATACTGGCAGGTGCTCAATAGAAAAGGCAAAATGCGACCTTGTACCTGAAACACATGTGCTGTCTGCTGTGAATTGCTTGATTCACTCTGAAAGAGTCTCCTTTTTGTTCTCAGAAATGTTCTTAAATTCTACTCACCCTTCCCCTCGCTGCAGCTGCAAATGTTTCTATGCTCCCCATATCAGTTCCATCCCTGAGGTTATTGCAGATTAGAAGGTGAAAAAAGCGCACTCGTGATGACATGTTTCAGAGCTCATACAGTCCTTCTACACTGATAGGGCACAGCTGAATGCATGGAGGCATTTGGTGGCAGAGGCCAGGAAAGCATACATTGAGTGTGATTGGAACATGCAGGAGGACATGCTGAGTCTAATGTGTAACCACTTGCCCTTCTCGCCAAGCTCCATATCCTCCTCACGGTAGATTTGCACACTCCAAATTGATTCCTGATTGACCAGTAACAGTCAGACGTTGCAAGCTTCCACAGAGCTATCACCACTCACTTCTCAACCGTCAGGGCAGGTCTCATCTTAGTATTTCTGTGCTTCAGGGAGGGGGGAAAGCAACTCACAAAGTTCCATGAAAGTGGCCTTATGCATGCAAAAGTTTCACAGCAACTGGGAATCATCCCACACCTGCAACACTGTGCAGTCCCAACAGTCTATGCTTGTTTGCTGGGCCCAGAATTGGCATTCCACTGTATCAATATGCCCCAATGCCGCCATGATATCCCAATTGCCACATCCTGTGCTTTCACGAACGGCTGTGTCCATGTCCTCCTCACAATCTTCCTCGTGCTGGTGGCTCCTAGCTAGGCTCTGCACGTACTGCAGGATAATGCGTGAGGTGTTTACAATGCTCACAAAAGCAGTATGCAGCTGAGCAGGCTCCATGCTTGCCGTGCTATGGTGTCTGCATGGATAACTCAGGAAAAAAGGCACGAAATGATTGTTTGCCATTGCTTTCAAGGAGGAAGGAAGGGAGGGGAGACTGAGGACATGAACCCAAAATCACCCGCAACAATGTTTTTGTCCCATCAGGCATTGGGAGCTTAACCCAGAATTCCAATGGGCAGTGGGGACTGTGGACTAGCTACCCACAGTGCACCACTCCACAAGTCGATGCTAGCCATTATACTGAAGACGCACTCTGCTGGCCTAATGTATTCATTGGGGACACACACCATTGACTGTATAAAATCGCTTCCTAAAGATCAACCTCTATAAAATCAACATAATTTCATAGTGTAGACATGCTCATAGTTGCAGAAACATCTGCTGAATGAGGATCAGCATTTCATAAACTAGAAAGTTTGGACAGTTTTCATGACAACAGCAAAAGTCAAATATCTGCTTGATCTGAGATCATAGTTCTTCTTTCAAATTCAGACTGCAAAATTAATGACAATGTGACTCATCATCTCCTCTGCCTTTGAGAGTAGGGGGGTCTTAAATCCAGGGGGGATGCAGAAGATGATACTCTACTGCATCATTTCACTTTCCTCCCAATCTGGCAAAAGCCCCTCTGTAAGTGTACCATGTGGTTTACGATCCATGGGTAGAGAACAAGGGGACAAAGGAAAAGGCAGTATGAACCTCCTCCTTCCCAACAAAAACCCATAGGACTTTTGCAGGCAAGTTAATGCTTACACCCACTTCACCACTCCATAGTTTGGAACTGTTTAAGGGTAGATCTGGAGTAGCAGCTTGTGGGAAGCCCAGGAGAGAACAGTTCTCAAAGAAGCCATGCTGATAGAGTGAGTGTTGAAGGAAGCCCAAAAGGGGATAGCTGCAGTATGGAGACACAGAACCTTATTCTTGTGGAACTTCCTATGTGGGAACAGTCCACCTAGGGAAACATTAGTTCCATAAGGTTAATTACAAAGGAAAACTCTACCAGTACCTGTCTGCATAATACTATGATAACATACACTCTTTAGTAGATTAAGTGTACCCCCTCCTGCCCGTCAAAAAAGTGTTAAATAACTTTAGGAAAAAGACATTTTTTGCTTGGGCTTATTTAGAAAGAAAACATTTAGCCAGCATAGTTTATTATTTTGTTCTTATCTGGGCAATCAGCCATTGTCTTGAAAAATGTTTATAAGTATTAGATTTCACTTTAAAAGAATTAATTCAATTAATATAGGTTTTTAGAACACAAAACTTCAAACCGTAACACGTAAACAGCTAAACTTTGATGAATGTACAGAGTCCTGTACATTTTCATGAGCAGTTATTCACTTGATAAATGACCCAGAACATACTCACTCTAGTGTATGTTTATCTAAGAACACACTAATCCGGTGCTGAAATATGATTAGCCTTTCGATATGCTCTACTTGTTCATTGCCTTCCTGTCTCTAATAAAGTGCTTTCACTTTCCAGCTTTCAATAAACTGTACTAAAGGGACCAGACACTTTTCTGGGCAGTCTCTGTTTGATAAATGATCATGTCATGCTATCACTTTGAGGTCTGCTACAAAATATTGACGAGCAAATTATATTCCACATATAGGAGGTGTGAGTGCCTCAGTAGGCTGCTGTAGTATGGGCAATAACCTTCTTCACAATTAATGATGTCCATTTAAGAACTAGTATTTGACCAGTATGCTCCAATTTTTATTGGAAATGTCTAGCTCAGCTGCCCTAACAACATCTGCAGACAGCAATTTGTCACCATTCTGACTACCTGTCATAATCTATTTGAGAAAAAATCTATAATTTTTCTCTTGTTCCTGACTGAATTGTGAAGTGAATGAATTCATCTTGTTTGATATCTTCTTGTCATAATCAATACTGGCCAGAGGTTGAATAAATTAAAGACTTTGAACATACAGATGGTTTTATATAGGTCTTTTCAGCTGTATTTTCTATATCAAATATAACATTTACATAGACAATAGGTCAGATTCTTCTGAAAATAAAGGTTTGTAGTTTTAAGTTTTTATAAAAAACAATACAATATTTTTAGCACTTTCTAAAGTTCTAATTGAAAGGGTTTTTTTTAAAGCAAATAAACATCCCGTTCAGTATTTGCACCCAAACATAACAATACAGCATCCTGCTAGTGTGCGTGAACCTGACTAGAAACAAAAGTGAAATTGCTAGTTTACTTTCATTGTCCAGACACAGAGAAATGAAAAAGCGAACAAGCAGAAATAGGAAAAAGTAAATTAGATTTTTTTAAAAATATTTAATTTGGAAGAATCCCAGGTGTTATTGATAAAAGTCCTTTTTTAAAATTGTGGTTATCTAAGTTCTTTCTTGACAGTGCTGCTAATGTTAGTAAAAGGCATGTTCAGCATACACCGACTTATAAGTGAGCTCGTTTTAAGAAAACAGCTGTAAGTATTTTCAGGTACTGTACATGAACCTAGCTCCCGCCTGCTAGTTTTATAACAATATTTTCTTATTCTTAAAAATGATCTTCTTTTCCCTGTTGTTGTGTCAGAACACTCACAAAAACAAAAGAGAAAACTGACTAATTAGCTAACTACACTTAGGAAAGGGAAAAACCTCGAATAATCCAAATAAACAAATATAGAGAATATATTTTTCTTTAATTACCTTCAGTTATTTGAATATTGGATATTGCTTTTATAACAGTATATAGAAAATGTTCAGGGAGAAATGTGATTTTTTAAATCAATGTTCTTCGTTAGGTTTTAGCTTGTCTGTTTTTTTCCCCAGCTTCCTGGAATCAGTGTACAGCATTTTACGGTCTTTCAACAATAAAGTTTGCTGGTTGGTAAGAATTACAGAAATTTATCTAAAGTCTTCCTGTTAAATTGCTGTCAGCGCAGTTCAGATCATATTTGATTACTGAAACCTCACATATCTGAAATGGGGTCTTGTTCCCTCATTTCTATTAATGAAACTGAAAATCCCCTTAGTTGTCCAAAACTTCAAATATATGACTTTATTAGTCTTAATCCTCAATTATGATGAGCTCATGCGCAGCACACGTGTGGGAGTGGGTTTATTATGCTCCCATAACAAAACTGAACTAAAATTTTATGTTCAAAGATAATCGATATAATTATACTGGACAAACCTCATAAAACAATGAAAAAGGTGCCCAGGAGATGGTTCATGTCACCTAGTTTTGTTATGCCTTTCATCCTTTCTTCTCCTGCACAGACTACTATTCCATTCCCACTGCCATTTCCCTCTCCTGCACAAACTACTTAATGTTCTCACTGTTGCTATTAAACTTTGCAAAATCCTTGATACATTTGAGCAACTACTCCTTTTCTCTGCCTGTCATTTCTCACCACTGCACAGACTCTGAGACCTTCTGCCCTCTCTCCTCTGCCCACACTTATTATTGCTCATAACATCTAACAATACTTGATTTCCTTACCTGCTCTTCTTGCTGTTCCCATCTCCTGCACAGTGGGAACGTACAACCTTAATTTGCCATCCAAAACTTTTCACCTTGTTGTTACTTGATTTAAATGATAAATATACAGTAAATACTTGAAATCTACTTTCCTTTTCATTTATTTTATGTTGAAGAAACAAATAGTGAAAAGAGAAGTGTCACTACTGAGACTTTCCATAACAAAAGCTAAATAATGACACGTTGATTTAGCAGGAATACTGTTAATACATAGTCATTATTATTAGCGTCACTATTCATAGGTAACTGAGGTAGAGAAGTTAAGCAACTTGCTCAAGGCCATACAGGGAGTCATTTCAAAGGCAGTATTAGAACTTAGCAGCTGATTGTTTTCACTCCATTCTGGATCACTAACATGACATTTCTACTTTTCTAACCCAGAGAGTCATAGTTCCAAAGTCTATATCTCTCTAACAGATTTAACACATCCAGCCAGGCTACACAAAAATCTTTTCCCATGAAGTCATACAGAGAAAAATAAGGGTGATAACATAAATGTAAAAAAACTGTTCCAAACTATGTGTCTTCATAGATGAAGTCTCTGATGTGGCTGAGAGGCCATTTCCTTTTATAGTATAGAAAAAATTGTCAAGTTTGACATCTTTTTATATATGTATATATATATAGATAGATAGATATAGATAGATATAGATATATTAAATTACTTCTAAAAGGCTGCAATTTGTCCATAAAGATGATGGGTATGTTTTTAAAAAATGTAAGCCATATAGGATCTGAACTTAAAATAGCTACTGTACATGCTTAGGTGTCTGATTTGGCTATCTTCACCACAAATGTATTTGGAAGAACTTTCATTTTGATTGCTACTCTTTACTGCTTCTCCACATGGGCACCAATGATACTGCCAGAAATGACCTTGAGGAGATCACTGCAGACTATATGGCTCTGGGAAGAAGGATAAAGGAGTTTGAAGCGCAAGTGGTATTCTCGTCCATCCTCCCTGTGGAAGGAAAAGGCCCAGGCTGAGACTGTTGAATCGTGGAGGTCAACGAATGGCTATGCAGGTGGTGTCAAAGAGAAGGCTTTGTATTCTTTGACTATTGGATGCTGTTCCAAGAAGGAGGATTTGTAGGCAGAGATGGGCTTCACCTAATGAACAGAGGGAAGAGCATCTTCTCAAGCAGGCTGGCTAACCTAGTGAGAAGAGCTTTAAACTAGGTTCACTGGGGGACGGAGACCAAAGCCCTGAAGTAAGTAGGCAATGGAATACCAAGAGAAAGCACAAACAGGAGAGCACAAGAGGGGAGGATTGCTGTCTCATGCTTAGCAAGTTATCTTAAGTGCCTACACACAAATGCAAGAAGCCTGGGAAACAAGCAGGGAGAAATGGAAATCCTGGCACAGTCAAGGAATTAGGATGTGTTTGGAATAACAGAGACTTGGTGGGATAACTCACGACTGGAGTACTGTCATGGATGGATATAAACATTTAGGAAGGACAGGCAGAGCAGAAAAGATGGGAAGTTGCACTGTATGCAGGAGAGCAGTATATCTGCTCAGAGCTCCGGCATGAAACTGCAGAAAAACTTGAAAGTCTCTGAATTAAGTTTAGAAATGTGAGCAACGGGTTATGTCGTGGTGGGAGTCTGCTATAGATCACCAGACCAGGGGGATGAGGTGGACGAGGCTTTCTTCAGGCAACTAACAGAAGTTACTAGATCACAGGCCCTGGTTCTCATGGCAGACTTCAATCACCCCGATATCTGCTGGGAGAGCAATACAGCAGTGCACAGACAATCCAGGAAGTTTTTGGAAAGTGTAGAGGACAATTTCCTGGTGCAAGTGCTGGAGGAACCAACTAAGGGCATAGCTCTTCTTGACCTGCTGCTCACAAACAGGGAAGAATTAGTAGGGGAAGCAAAAGTAGATGAGAACCTGGGAGGCAATGACTGTGAGATAGTCGAGTTCAGGATCCTGACAAAAGGAAGAAAGGAGAACACGGACCCTGGACAGAGAAAGCAGACTTTGACTCCCTCAGGGAACTGATGGGCAGGATCCCCTGGGAGAATAATATGAAGGGGAAAGGAGTCCAGGAGAGCTGGCTGTATTTTAAAGAATCCTTATTGAGGTTGCAGGAACAAACCATCCCAATATATAGAAAGAATAGTAAATATGGCAGGCGACCAGATTGGCTTAACAGTGAAATCCTTGCTGATCTTAAAACACACAAAAAAAGAAGCTTACAAGAAGTGGAAGCTTGGACAAATGACCAGAAAGTAGTATAAAAATATTGCTCAGGCATGCAGGAGTGAAATCAGGAAGGCTAAATACAAATGGAGTTGCAACTAGCAAGGGATGTTCAGAGTAACAATAAGAGTTTCTACAGCTATGTTAGTAACAAGAAGGCGGTCAGGGAAAGTGTGGCTCCTTACTGAATGGGAGAGGCAACCTAGTGACAGAGGATGTGGAAAAAAACTAATGTACTCAATGCTTTTTGCCTCTGTCTTCACGGATAAGGTCAGCTCCCAAACTATTGCACTGGGCAGCACAATATAGGGAGGAGGTGACCAGTCCTCTGGAGAGAAATAAGTGGTTCAGCACTATTTAGAAAAGTTGAATGATCACAAGTACATGAGACCAGATGCACTACATCCAAGGGTGCTAAAGGAATTGGCGGATGAGATTGCGGAGCCATTGTCCATTATCTTTGAAAACTCATGGTGATTGGGGGAGGTCCCGGATGAATGAAAAAGGGCTAATGTAGTGCTCATGTTTAGAAAAGGGAAGGAGGAGGATAAGGGGAACTACAGGCCAGTCAGCCTCACCTCAGTTCCTGGAAAAATCATGGAGCAGGTCCTCAAGGAATCCATTTTGAAACACTTTGAGAGGAATGTGATCAGGAACAGTCAGCATGGATTCACCAAGGGCAAGTCATGCCTGACTAACCTTACTGCCTTCTATGATGAGATAACTGGCTCTGTGGGTGAGAGGAAAGCAGTGGACACGTTATTCCTTGACTTTAGCAAAGTTTTTGATATGGTCTCCCTCAGTATTCTTGCCAGAAAGTTAAAGAAGTATGGGCTGGATGAATGGACTATAAGGTGGATAGAAAGCTGGCTAGATCATCAATCTGGGCTCAATATATAGTGATCAATGGCTCCATATCTAGTTGGCAGCTGGTATCAAGCAGAGTGCCTCAAGGGTCGATCCTGGGGTCAGTTTTTTTCAATATCTTCATTACTGATCTGGAGGATGGTGTGGATTGCACTCTCAGCAAGTATGTAGATGGCATGAAACTGGGAGGAGTGGTAGATATGTTGGAGGGTAGGGATAGGATACAGAGGGATACTAGACAAATCAGAGGATTGGGCCAAAAGAAATCTGATGTTCAACAAGGACAAGAATCCCATGCACTGTTACAGACTAGGGACCGAGTGGCTAGGCAGCAGTTTTGCAGGAAAGGACCTAGGGGTTACAGTGGACCAGAAGCTGGACATGAGTCAATAGTGTGCCCTTGTTGCCAAGAAGGCTAATGGCATTTTGGGCTGTATAAGTAGGAACATTGCCAGCAGATCAAGGGACGTGATCATTCCCCTCTATGCTGCATTAGTGAGGCCTCATCTGGAGTACTGAGTCCAGTTCTGGGCCCCACACAAGAAGAAGGATGTGGAAAAAAATCCAGCAGAGGGCAACGAAAATGATTTAAGGGCTGGAACATATGACGACTGAGGAGAGGCTGAGGGAACTGGGATTATTTAGTCTGCAGAAGAGAAGAATGAGGGGGGATTTGATAGCTGCTTTAAACTACATGAAAGGGGGTTCCAAAAAGGATGGATCTAGACTGTTCTTGGTGGTAGCAGAGGACAGAACAAGGAGTAATGGTCTTAAGTTGCAGAGGGGGGAGGTTTAGGTTGGAGGTTGGGAAAAACTTTTTCACTAGGAGGGTGGTGAAGCACTGGAATGTGTTACCTAGGGAATGGTGGAATCTCCTTCCTTAGAGGTTTCTAAGGTCAGGTTTGACAAAGCCCTGGATGGGATGATTTAGTTGGGGACTGGTCCTGCTTAGAGCAGGGGGTTGGACTAGATGACTTCCTGAGGTCCCTTTTAACCCTGATATTCTATGATTCTATGATGCTGACCATGAATGGAGCAGTTCTGTATAACTGGAGAGTTCCTTGATAATTTTATAAGCAGGAAATCTATGAACTCTAATCTGTTGCAAATCTCTAGTGACATAGTGAATACCCTGATGTTACATATACACTCTGTTCCTCTTTAGATAAAAAAGCTGACTTTACATCTGACACTTATTTTAGAATTGACTAAAATCATTTTGAAAACAGCGATTTGCCTTGGAAAGAAAATTTGTGATTCAGTTTTTGAATATCACAATCTGGTGGTCAGTGTCTCAACCATAACTGGCCAAGCAAAGTGAGGCCCTACACTCAACTTCATGGCATTTCTCTTTGTCTGTAATGCAATAATTTTTGAATGCTACATTCAATCAAATTCCAAAATCTCAATAAATGGTTTAGGCATCAATGAGCAGAACCTTATTGAGTCTGGTGAAAACTGGAAACTGGAGATAGGAAAATGGGGGTGGGAAGAGAAGGTGGCGAAAGAGGGGGTTGGACACACAACCAATGGTTTCTGGTTAGCAGACCAATCAGCTTCACCAGATCTGTAATTATCTGCTTGATGGCAACCAATAACACCCCTCATTCTCATCTCTGTCCTTCCTTCCAATAAAGTTAAAATTGTTCTCCCAGGCAGAAAGAAAATAATGGTCGGGGTCAATGCGGGAAATCCCTGTCATGAGAGATGGAGTTGGAGGTTGCAGGGAGTCCCTGAAAAAGAGGAGAATGGGAGGGTGGCACATATGGAGCTTGTGGAAACGGAGGGATTCAAGGAGACACTGGCATGGGGAAAGAACTCAACCTACAGAAGGAATAAAATGTGCAACCCTCTGCTGTTCATTTTACTGTTAAATCAGGTGCCATCATTTTAATGATAGTTTCCCGAATAACATGAGCCACATCAGCCATGAAATTCACTGCTGTGGAAAGCAAAGATATATTCCAAACTTCACTTTCTGATTGACTAATTAAGTCTCTGCAATTGTTATAAGTACTCTTGCTGCATATGGATTTTAAACTGATGCCTTTAAAACAGAGCCAAAAGCTTCAGAGATTTTCTTTGAAGCTAACTCAGTTTTTCTGACTGTGAGATGTCTCAGACCTACTGCTCTTTCAACAAAGTTTGCTTTTTATATTTTAAAAAGAAAGACTAGTGTTAAGTGCTACAGTGAACTTTGATGTAATCTCCCCTGAAGCGATGAAAGTCTAGATATAAATGCATGCTGACGATCTATTCTTATTAAACTGTATGTTCAGCACTTGAGAAATTAAAAATTGTTTTCTATATGTGCAAGAATGTGAACTCATGATGACAAATTTAAACAGCATCTCAATTTAGAGAGTATGAAGACTTGTTTATTTGGAGCTTAGGTGGGACAACCACTCAGATCTACAATACATCAAAATCAATGGCAGCTGGATTAGGTCCTAATCATACAGTCTCCCTCCATCTATGAATATGTAACATGGAACCTTGCATGTAATGGGTTAATAATTTCATGGTTATTAACCCTTCCTTCCTGTTTCTTAAATGTTGTAGAACCTTCACAGACAGTAAATTGCAATTAGTCACCAGCAGTAACAATCACATACTATGTGTGCACATGCACTGCTCCCCCTCTCACCCCTTATTTTTATTTTCTTCTCCTTCCCAGGTATGTTTTAGTTGTTTTGTATGAATAATGATATTACACAATATGTACAGGATTGAATATTATAGATTTGGCTTGCTGTTCCTCTTTTTCTCTTTTCTCAGATGCTGAATCAGAAAGAAGGCTAACAGTAGATTATTTATTTAGATGGGAATATATTCCTTTAAGAAAATTGGAATGGTTGCCATTAGTATTTGGTTCAGTTTAAAAAAACCAACCCTCAGCTTCAAAAGAAAACTAGCCTTTGCTGTAAATGTCTATGGGCTAAGTAAAATATACTAAACTATTCATGCAATGTGGTTCTATAGTCATTTATTTAAAAAGTACTCTCCTGTGATGCCCCCAGCCTGTACTGGTTTGCACATCATAAAATGTTTATCACATCTTTCAACTTCAGTTTCGTGTGTTAATATTATTCATTAGTGATATCTATATGAGGCAAGATACTGTTTAAATTATTTATTTTTTTTATGCTGGGGGAGGATATATCACATCTCACAGGAGTATATGACAGCTGACAAGGCAAATCCCTTTTGAGAAGATAAACTGTATTATTGAAAATATAGATCCAGAAAACTTGTTTAATGCATTTTATTTAAACCACATTCACTGCTGCAAAAAAAGACTGGAAATACACTCAAGACCTCACTTTCTGTCTCATTATGTAGATTTCTTTATAACTGCTACTATGCAAGATAAAAGCTCTTGCTTAGAAGACACCAAGGTCCTTCTCGAAACAGGGAATGGGTTCTACAGATTTCATGTCTCCCAAATGAAAGAAATTCAGCACCCACTTTCATGACCACTGCTTCTTACGATATTCTGGCAGAAATAAAACATCTGGTATAATCTGAAGATGAGAAGAAGGGCTGAGACACTTGCCAACTGATCAAATATGTAAGAACTGCCTTAACCCATTTACACTAAAAGTGCTGACTAATGTGTGGGGACTTATAGCAATTATCCCAAGACAGAGAACTAAAAATTTTAATGTGTTAAAATGTACTTGCAAGTTAATTAAAAACAAAGCAAATCCAACATTCTGATGTCATGTGGCCTTTGCATTGTGGGCCTGATTCAAAGTCCACTGAAGTCTATGGAAAGATTCCCATTTACTTCTGTCTGATTTGGATCAGGCTCCGTAACTGGGGGCACAATAAATTATTAGAGTGAAATAAATGTTGAACTGGCTATTAAAATACCTTAATAATAATGATCAGTCTGATTATTTTGATTTCACTTGTACTAAATATTAAAAAAAACATTCTTTTTAATACCTTCACATGGTGAAGTTGGTTGTCAACTGCTACAAGATGGGAAATATTTTCCAGAAGAGCTAATTCTCCAAGTTCATCTATATTGTTATTGCTGATATTCAACACTGACAAAGATTTCTGAGAGAAAAAAGAAAAAAACATTATCTTCTCACATTGCAAAAGTGTAATAGTAATTCCTTTGAGAAAATTCTGCCAGAAGGGCCACACTGTGAACTTTTTAAGATTTGGCTGAAATATGTAAATGAGACTACACAGGACCATCTAATATTTCACATAATCTTTGATGCTGGATGTGCATGTCCTCTGTGTAGGGGCTTGAGGGTCCCTACAAGGATATGTATTTTTGGTCATGAGGTCAACCAGCAACAATGTTGTATCTCTACTGTTTTAATAATATAATGCTTAGTATTTTTATAGCATTAATATGAATGTTTCACAGTGTTTTATAAAGGTAGGTAAGTATGACCCAAAGAACTCTTGGTACCAACTGGTAGGGGACACACGGGGTGCAGAGGGCTTTACAGGGATCCATTGGGTCAGATATTGCATAACTGTTCACTGCACGGTGGCACGTGAGGTCTCTACCATGAGCCAGTTGCCCCCTGGACATTATAATTGTTGCGAAATGTATGTGTGGATAATATTAAGGAGCTATCTATCTATTATGAAAATCACGTTCTTAAGGTCTTGGGGTTAAGGCAGGTCACCAGGGGGTGACATACCTTGGAGATGTTCCTTTTAGGCAGAAGGTAACTGATACTTATTTCCCTATCTCATCATTTGTGTATTGTATGCTGTGATGCTTCCTTGGAGTACCCAGTATTGTAAGACAACTTGCTGTTCTCAATGTGAGGAAGCCTCATCTGTGCCTGGTGGGAGTCAGTTGCCCAATTCCACCAGTCATGAGCAACACCCGCACTCCATTTCAGGACTTGCAGGAATCGCTGTTACTTTGCAGGCTAGTGATGAGGACACTCCGACCCTCAAGGCTCTCTCTGGAGTGTCCAGCCCCTGGGCCCCCTCAACACTCATAGTATTCACCAATCTACTACTTACAAAGAAACAGCTTACCAGTTTCACTGTATATGCAAAGCACTTAGATTTATTTATAGTGAATTCAAGTGTACATTTATTTAACAAAGCATAGAGATTCAAGTAGAAGTACTGGAAACAAATGGTTACATATAAAAGAAAATGATAATGCATTCTAGAGCCTAAACTTAATTAACAAGATACTCATGGTAATAAAGTATTGCTCACCCCAAATTTTTGCAATGCTTTGCAGCTATGCAGGCTGTGACCCCTTTTTCATGACACATGGCACAAAAGTTTGCCTCCTAGATGGATTCCTTGTGCCTCTGCACTCCAGGATATACCAGACCAATTCTTCAACTTTATTCATAAATAGAGCACCACCTGCTATTTGTTTCTTCCTATTGCTTTCCTCTCTTGTAGATTTCACAGTCTCTCAATTTGTACCTGAGTGACAGTGGGGATTGCAAGGCCTAGAGGAGAGTGCCTGTGTTGCCTGTGGGCTTCCTTGTGCTAAGAGCTGGTGGTAGAGAGGTGCCTTACAAACCAGAGGACCATGAAAGCATCACAATAAGTATGAATAACCCTAATTTCCAGATGCAGAGCTGAGATACAGAAGTTAATTGACTTGCCCATGGTTACACACCAAGTCTACATAAGAGCTAGTATTAAAAATCCATATCTCCTGACTCCCACATTCTTTGCTCTAACCACTAGATTATGCTGCCTCCCTTTCAGACCTGATCTCACAAACCTTGTTCATATGCGTACTCCTTTCTCATGGGCACAGTCCTATTGACTTAGCCTTTCTTTTGGAACTTACCCTCTTGATGACTTGAGTCCAATAATGAATTAACATGACCTGGACCTTTTAGTAATGTGCAACTTTTTGGAAAACATCCATCATGGAACACTCTTTTGGAGGTAACACTCTTTTGGAGTAGCTATGGTGATCCCACTGTTCTATCCCCAAAATAAATGTAGTTCAAGCAACATTTATCCAAATTAGCAAAATATTGTATACTTTTATGTCAAAGAAAAAAAGGCACTTATGCGCTTAGGAATTGGAAAAAGGCATACTGAACTAGCATGTTTAAATCTAGGCTAGAAAAGGACTAATTATTGGTTGACCACTGTTTCTTTCAGTAGTGCAAATCTAGAAACCTAAATCCCTCCTAGAACTTGATCTGAAGAGTGAGTTCTGTATTTCAGAAAAGGACAGAAGTTTTAGCTCTACCATCCTTCCTGTGCACACAGTTAATAACCTCAAACATCCCAAACACTGATCCATGGAGCACTGCTGGTCGGCAAAACAATAGCTGGTAATCCATGGAGCACTGCTGGTTGGCAAAACAATAGCTGGTAATCCATGGAGAGATGACTAGTCTCATGTTTCTGGCCCTTTCCTTGTTTCCAGCTATGAGAAATAAGAACAGATGGGAGAGGAAATGAATGCAAAGAGCAAAAATAGACACTGTGATTAACTTTGTACGAAAAGGACAAAAGACATCACTCTAAAGACGATTGAAGAAAAACCTGATTATATTTCATAGACTGAAAAAAATGTCATCCTTTCATAAGGATTTTCCCCAGAATACTGCCAAATTCATTAACTCTAAATGTCATGTCTGAAAAAGTTTGCAAGCTTTGGATTCAATGATTGACTAATCGACTTCTCTATGATAAATCCCTTTTCTCTTTTCAATTTATTCACTGTTTATTTCTTCTGCATACAGAAAGTGTATCCTTCAGCTTCAGGCAAATAAATAAATACATTCCACAAATAAACAAGCAAATGGGTTGCTAGATTCTGCTGAAATGTGGCACTTCAGTTTTTCCTTGCTATTTCTAAGTTACATGGAGAGAAAAAAAAAACCCAACCCTTTACAGATCCCACTGGAATGGAGCCATTGTAACTAAGGAAAAGGGGGCAATGTACAAAGTATCGAGCCATCCAAACTAACTTCCTTTCATAGGTCTATTGCAGGGGTTGGCAAACTTCAGCACACGGCCCATCAGGGTAATTCGCCCGTGCTAATTACTGCAGCTCCCATTGGCCAGGAACAGCGACCCGTGACCACTGGGAGCTGCAGGGAGACCATGCCTGCAGATGGTCGATGTAAACAAAATGTCTTGTGGCCCGCCAGCAGATGATCCTGATGGGCCGGGTGCTGAAGGTTGCCAACCTCTGGTCTATTGTCACTGCTTGTCAGAAAATTCATATATATGCTTACTGCCAGGGAATGAAGAGTTCTTGGATCAAATAAGAGCTTTTCTCCAAGAGGAAGCCGCTGGCTTTCAACATGTAGCTCTCTTAGTTCCTCTAATGTTTCCAAGCCCTCTACTACAGTGATGTAATTGCCCCCCAGATACCTGCAGAAAACAACATAAGTGGGACTTAATGCAGTTTGAGGTTAAAAGAAAAACAAAACAAAGCAGATCCACACTCAACTCTCAAAATAGAAATGAATCCCTTACGGGCATTATTAAACTGTAGCAATTAATGTGTTAAGGAATTGCAATTGACTGAGGAACTCCTACGTAAATAGACTTGTATCCAATTGTACTATTTATAGATTAATAGATGCTATCGATTCTATTAGTCTATAGATAATATACTGTTAAATCTTCTGGAAAAGAAAACAGTATTTCAAACATAGTAAGACTAATGATAAGTTTGAAATACTATAATATCTATCACTACATGGTCTATGTGGTCACAGAACACTTGAATAGAAATATTATATATCCAGTAGAAGGTATTTATAATTTCTGGCAAGGCTCCTCCTTTGCCTCATCAGCCCAAGTTTCTGCCTTTGGCAGTAGGGGCCTAAAGTAAATCAGTCCTACTCTGGGGGCTGTGAATGATTTGGGCTTTTTTCTCCAATGATTATAAGGGAAGTCTCAGGGTAGGCATAAGTAGTTCTCTTAAGCACAAAAAAACCCAAACTCATAACACAAAAGAAATATATTTCCTTGTCTTTCTCCAAGGCATTGACTTATTATTCTGGCATCTGGCTGCCAGCCCTTCCACAAACAGAAGTAAACTTGGTTGTTTCCCCTACAGTGGGATGGTCAATAGGCGGACCGTGGGCCAAATCTGGATCTCCAGATGCTTTTGAACGGACCTCAAAATATTTTTATTTACTTATCGTTATTGTTATTTTCACTGGAGTACTGATCTTGGATATACCTTGACCAAGAAATTTGGACCTTGAAAAAAATAAAATAAATGACTACCCCTGCCCTATAGGGAAAAAGGCAGCCTCCTACTTAGAAGAAGCTTTTTCTCGCTGATATTCCTAACCTGGCTGTAGCTTGTTTGGCATCCCTCTCTCACCAAAAGAGGGTTTTTTTAAGATCACCAGCATCACTTAATTGGACGCAGGTGTCTCTAATTAACCTGAGGTAACCTTGTTTCAGTACATAGGGAAAAGAGCCTTCACCATTCTAGGATTGATGTACCTGCCTTACACCACATGATTGGTGATACTAAACAACAATTAGTTGATATTAACAAATAGATCACAAGCGTTAACTTTTAGCTGATCCGAGTGATCCAATTCAGCATTCATTTAGCATCCAGAGAGGTTAAATGCTCTACCTAATACTTCCGGGTGGCAGTAAAACTTCAAGCACGTAGGCCTTGCTTGGTTTTACCCCCTAGATCTGATTCTCATCAAACACGTTACCCTGCACCTTGGCTTTTATCACACCTTTCCCTGCAACCACTGGGGGGAAAAAAAAACAAAAAACAACCTACCCCAGCTCTCAGGTCTGACTTTGTCACAGATTTGAAAGACAACATTTAGCTTACTTACTGGAAAAGGACTTCAGTGCTTAACTTGTTCTTAAATTTCTTATTAATACACAGTATACAATTACATTGTTGATTTTTTCAAAATGAAAGACAATTTTCACTTACAGTTTCTCAAGTTTTTTCAGTAATGTGAGGTTCTCTATACATGAAATACAATTGTTTTGCAAGTACAGGTGTGTTAGATTTGAAGCAAAGTCCAAGTTATGGATTTGTCTAATTTGGTTATCATACAAATACAGGACATTAAGATTTCTGCACAAAGAGAGGTCATCCTGTAAGAAAGAATAAAATGATTATATTCAGCTCCCTTATAATCAACTTCTGAAGCTTATTTTTTGCCTTTGATTCAGTTCTGCTGTATGATCTATCTATAGATTTTCACCATTGACAAACACTAACTTTAACTCACCATTTATAGTAAACATAAGTAAGCAACTGTCCTTGGGGGCAAAGACTGATTTTTCTCTTTAATGTTTTGCTTATTGAAACTGAGAATCCTGGCTCTCACCGGCCTGTGAACATGGCTTAGTTTATGATCTCATTGTCCCTGCCTTCTTCAATTAAACTTCAGGAAAACATCTGTTCATTGGACTGCTGCCTCAAACAAACTGAAAGCTATGTTAATATGTCATCAGTGTAATGGAAAACAGTTTCATGGTTAGGAAAGTATCAAAATGTTGAATGTATTTTACTATATTTCCTCTGTTAAGACTTCACCAGAATCTGATGTATCCTTGAAAGACATTCTTAAAAATAACCTGAAAATATATATAAAATTCTGATAGCATATTTATATCAAACTATTCCTAAGGCATCTTTCACTTTGGTATATAAAGACCTGTTCCTGCAACTGGATGTGCATGGCTAACCCCTGCTCCTGGGCTAGGCTTTTTTAACTTCAATGGGGCTCCATAAGAGTGCAGGGGCTTGTCTACATGGATCCAGTTACAGGATTAAGACCTAATACCTTTACTGTTGAAAACAGGGTTTGATGGGTTGTTTTTAAGAAATCCATCCCTATTTGAGTTTAGTTGTGCTGGGTCTAGCAATTTCAAAATACAGTCAGAATCTTGAGGGAAATCACAACTAATCCAGGCCCCACTGAAATCTATGGCAAATTATTTCATTAACGAAAGGTATAACCTGTGCAATTTTGGAGAACCATCATACTGGTCCAAATTTGTTGCCTCATTAGCCTCACTTGACCTATATCCCAATGTGTTTCTCTCTTTCCCCTTCCCAACCTTCCTCCAAATTGCAGAGAATAAATCATAGGCAAGTGCAAAGAATTTGCTACAAGTTAACAACTCTTCCATAAGATTCCCATGAGAAGTAAAAATAGCTGTTTAAATATGAAAGCAGTGCTGTATTTTAGCAGAATTTGAGACTATTATTAACTCTTTAAAATAATGAAAAATTTGAGCTGCAGAGTTTGTTTCTCACTTCCTCTCTTGGTCATTAATTAACTACTTTTATTAGGTATTGTTTACATTGCAGCAATGCCCAAAGGTCCCTAATTAGCATCAGTGCACTGGGTAAACTTTACAGCTCACATTTTTCATGAACTTAATAAGGTGGCAAATGTCTCAAGTTCAATTAAAAGATAGCTAAATAATTTCATTTTTAAAAGAAATTTGTCTCTTCTATGGAATGTTACGAAAGAGATTTTAAACTTTAACTTTTTTTAAGCTACAAAACATGTTTAACATTTGAAAGACAGAAAGCTATTGAGTGCATCTCTGTTAAACCACAATTGCTTTTATATACTTGTTTTTTAATAAAAAAAAAAACAGGTAACATAGCTGATATGCCCAATACACCCTTCCTGTGTGCTGGATACACAGGTTACACTTCCCACTTTCATGTAGGTAAAAATCCCAACTGACTTGAATGAGAGTTTTGCCTGCCTTAAGAAAACAGAATAAGGCCACTGGTGAAGAACAATTTTGTTGTTCAGTGGGAATTATAAAATATATGATGTGTGAATATATGAAAGAACTACAGGTACTATCACAGCTATCCGATGTTTATATTCCAAATATCTGTACATTCCAAATTAATCTTATGTGCTGCCTAGTACATGCAGGCTCTCCTGGAGTATCTATTTTTAAAAATTCAGCAATGTATACTAAAATGTGCGTTTCCAAATAGATCTTTTAAAAAATCTGGTCAATTACAGTGTTTAAAATGTAATATAGTCCTCCCAATTGTCCTCCCAACAATTAACCAATAATCATAAACAGCACTAAAACATCCTAAAACCCAAGCTATAAAACTCATTTAAAAATTAAAAGTAGTATTTTCATGATTTATGAAAAAGTTCTTACAATTGCATCAATATTTTTATCTGATAAGTTCAGGTGAGTTATCTTTCTCAGGTACTGTGCCAGGGACTCTTCTTTGCGGTTTTTGTGATTGATGCTTTTAGCAACTAGATCCACTGTTAGTCGAACCATAATTCTGTAATTAGCCAAATTTTCACAGGAACTGTTTCAATATCACTAAGAATCCCATTTATTCTTCTCAGTGGCTTTTCTAAAGCACCTTAAAAATAAAATGAACAAATAAGATTACTGTGTTTTTATACAGAAACTCTGGCAAAGTTAAAGAAATGTATTTTACTAAAAATCTCATTAAAGTTTAATGTAATTTTCCCCATGCAATTTCTTTCACATTTACTGCAAGACATTTATGTATAAGCAGAAGTCTCTTCTTTTATAATCAACTGCTCCCTCTCTGGTTTTCATCTTCTTGTTTTTGGAATTTTTCCAAAAAATAAATGATTATATCACAATATTTTGTTTGTTGTTTCGGTGTGTTTAAGTGGCTTGCAACACCCACTTCTATTCAATTTCATACTAAAACAGAACTACTGTCTGGAGCAGTAGAAATAATTCCTGGCCACTTTTAGGTAAATAACTAATTACTGACAGTTCCTAACCTTAACTTCAAAAACACTTTTATCAGTAGTTAATCAATTTACAACAAACCTACAAAGCTTTAATTATATCTGATATCCTAAAGGGTTCAAAAACTTAACTCTAAATTTACATTTTTCTATTACTGGACTTGGTGGCAGGTCTTATCCTAATGATCAGGGGTTCTCAAACTTCATTGAATTCCAACCACCTTCTGACAACAAAGTTATTACATGACTGGGGAGGGAGAGGCAGGCGGAGCCCAAGCCCTGTCACCCTGAATGGGAGAGAGGGAGCTGGAACCTCACTCTCACTGCCCCTGGCTGGGTTTATACTAGGGCTTTAGCTTCAGCTCTGGGTCCCAGCAAGTCTAATGCTGGCCCTGGCAACCCATTTTGGGGTCCTGACCACAGTCTGAGAACCGCTGCTATAGATCCACCAATATGGAGTTGCACATAGTTACATTACTCTATAGCGCTGTTGGTGAGCAGACAACTTTAAAGCGAGTACAAATTTAATACTGAAAATGTTCCAAACCTAGTTTTATCACTTAAAACACTAATAAGTATGAAAATACAGGCGTGTCGCGTCTTATGCGAGGGTTACATTCTGCAATTACCATGTAAAGTGGAAATCGCGTATAGTGAAACTCTCATTGAGTTCACTATACTGAACGTTTACCCTGGCGGGTGGGTGGTGGAGGCGGGCTCCAGCCCCGATCCCACGGGCGGGCTGCCGGCTCCTGCCCTGATCCTGCCAGAGGGCGGGTTGCTGGCTCCTGCTCCGATCCCGCGAGCAGGCGGGCGGGCTGCCAGCTCCTGCCCCCGATCCTGTGAGCGGGCAGGCGGGCTGCTGGCTCCAGCCCCAATCCCGTGAGCGGGCAGGCGGGCTGCCAGCCCCTGCCGCAGGCTGCTGGCTCCGACCATGCCGTGGAAGTTGGGCTTCCGCCCGAGACCCCACCACGGCGGGCAGGCAGCTAGCTCCAGCCCTGCCGGCCCTTGCTGCAGGCTGCTGGCTCCAGCCCTGGCCACTGCCGTGGGCTGCCGACCCGGACCCTGCCGCAGCAGGCAGGTTGCCGCCCCGTTTTTTTTTTTGTTTGTTTGTTTTTTCTGGCCAGCCGCGTAAAGTTAAATTCATGCAAGTTAAATGTGCGTAAAATGCGACTGGCCTGTAAAATATTAAAAGACAACTGCAGCCTAAATTCTTAGGGAGGATTGATCACATGCAAAGTCTAAAGTTCAGCAGCTTTCAGTTGTACATGTACAAAACAATTTTATTTAGTTTTATTTAATGGGTAAAGTATACTTTTTTCCTGCTCACTTAATTCTAAATGGGCTAAACAGATTCTCCTTAAACTTTCTCCCAGAATTTCACCAAGGGCCTGAGACAAATCATGGAGAGCACAGTGTTATCAACTCCCATGAAATTTATGGTTCTTGTTAAATCCCAGCTCCTGGATTCATGTGACTACATGAGAATCTAAGCTTTCTTTTTTTTAAAAAAAACATTTCTAGTTCTCATGGTTGTGGATCAAAGCTTGAAAATGTTTGGTGCCACACCCAAAGATACATAGTCCACATAGACACAACTCCACATTTATTCTTTTAAAAATCTTGTTATTTTTAAGCCAATATCATGATTGGCTCAGGTCAGCAATACTAAAAGTGTCACCAAAGAAATGAAGTCTGAGAAACTAAGCAGCAGGTGAAATGCAAGGAGAGCATCTGATGTGACTTCAGTGCTTCCTGTTGATACAGTCCTCTACCCACACACTATATGAGGGGTTCTCAAACTGGGGGTCAGGACCCCTCAGGGGGGCATGAGGTTATTATGTGGGGGGTTGCGAGCTCTCAGCCTCCACCCCAAGCCACACTTTGCCTTCAGCATTTATAATGGTGTTAAATGTATTAAAAGGCATTTTTAATTTATAGGGGGTGGGGGGTTTACACTCAGCAGCTTGCCCTGTGAAAGGGGTCACCAGTACAAAGGTTTGAGAATCACTGCTCTATACGTATCAAGTCCTAATATGCCATGGAGCCACCCAGGGGCGCTGGATCAATTTATATAGTGGGGATGCTGAGAGCTATTGAAGCAAACAGTAAACCCTGTATA